>OZ012739.1:508951465-509673965 GCA_963859935.3 Lathyrus sativus
TATTATATGAAGGTGGTGTAGGTGGTTTTTTTGAAGATGATGAAGGAGTATGAGGTTGTTCTCTTTTATAGTTCGAGTGGTTTAGCATATGAAGATTTCTGAGAGAGGAGTCATGAGAGTCATTACTTTTTTTTATAGAAAAGATATAAAGGAGAGCCTATGTGAAGTGAGTGATATGGTTTGATAAAGGGGAAATGACATAGATGGTTTTACAAAAGGTTGTAAGTTTGGATGGAAAGGAAAAGTTACAGGTTCTTATTGTGGGGTGAAGACAATTTTTTTCTTCATGTTATTACATGGTTTGGTCAGTTGTTATTCTTGGATGAAGACAAGATGATGGTGAAGGTGGGTATGAGACGTGAAAGGTGAAGGATTATATGGAGAGTGGTTTGGTAGTGAGGTGGTAGTAGCAGTCATGCGATGAGAAAGAGATGGAGGGGTGAAAAGCAAGTTTCAAGTATTTGGAAATAATCTGCTTATAATTTCCACCTATTTTTAAAAGAAAGAGTGGATTTGTTCTTTACTTGTGTGAGAGAGAATACATTTTCTCAGAGAGAGTGAGAGAGAGGGGGTGTCTTTTAGTGGTGATATTGTGATATTGTTTTTTATCCATTTCTGTAGAGAGTGCTCAATGATGAGAGAGGTTAGGAAGATGAATAGAAATGAGGGAGAGGAAACAAATTTATGTTTTGCATGCAAAGAAGATGGTGTTGGATTTTTTCTTCTCTGAAGCAATGCCAAGATGAAGTCAAAACAAAAATAACTTTTTTAAACTTAGGAAACAAGTGTTTCCAAAAAGAGAATAAAACAAAAAGTTAAATATTAAAAAAAGAAAATGATAAATAAAATAAAAATTAAATATTTAAATAAAATAAAAATATGATTAAAATGATTATTATCTAAAAATAAAATCGGTTAAAAACGAGTAAACTGTCTGGTATCAAGTGTTCGAAAAAATAAAATGAATGCACCAAAATGATCAGCACGAAATAAACGACTTAGAAAAATACAGCGTTTGGTCAAATTTTAAAATAAATTTCCCCCGGTTAAAAGACTGATCAAAATGCGACCAAAAAGCAGTCGAAAAATCAAAACGAGCACGCCAGGTTAAACTACACAAAACATATATTAATATAACTGATGTCTGCAAGTTCAATTTTGAATTTTTTTCGTCCATTGATTTTACACACACAATTGACTTTTAGTTTGACTATAAATCTGACAAGTTTATTCTGGCTGACAATTTGGGCATTATGCGACATGAAATGTATGTTATGTGTTCGAACTGCAGTAAAGCGGCAAGAAGCAAAAATTTAGATTTGGAAGGATTCTTTCTGAGATTTATATCGTCTCCACAGGGATCAGTGCGAGGGAAATAATATCGTTTAACAACCTCTACATTTCTAAGCTTGTTGTAAAAAAGTTGGTTAAAATATTTAAGGTACAATAGATAAAAGCTGAAAATATAAAGACAAAAAATATAAAGTAAAGATTGAAATATAAACGAAGCTTTGTTGGGATTGGATCTCATCAATTGATAACACATGCATTCTTCTAACCAGTTAAACAAAAATCAATCATTAGTCTAATACCCTCACGTATCACCCACACTCGAGGTTATGTCTAACGCAAAGTCGAGAGAACAACCGTATTGTCCCATTAGTGATGTCTCACGCAACTCAACAATACAGAGCATTAAGAACTGATACTCATGCAAATACTAAGCCTGAATCTATGTCTAGAGTCTAGAACCTAACAGGTATCCAAAGATGACATGCATATCAGATTCATGATTGATTCACATAAAACGCCATGATCAGAACACGTACATACGCTTAACCCTTTTTATATGCATTTAACTAATTTGCTAAATGTATGTGAACATAGTTCTTTGTCACTATTATCACGCATCCTCACAATATCGTTCGCGTCAAAAAATTTATCATGGTATTTATCATATTGATCCTACTCATGCTACTAATCAACATAATAAAATAAAAGTGATACTGGAACTTACAAGAATATGTTAAAAGTTTGATCACTGATAGGTGAGTATCTTAGACCAAAGATTTGAAAAAGATTTTGTAAAGACCCACAAATAAGAAATCAAAGACAATATCAATATTGAATCGAAACTAGTTCACAAATATATATTAGATGAAATACACAAGATATCAAAAGATTACATCCAAACCCCAACAAGAAATTGAAGATCTTACCTTCTTTCTCTTAAGGTTTGTGTTTCTTTCTCAAGAATGTGCTTGGAATGAAGAGAGATAAAGTTCTATGCTGAAAAATATATAATATATGTTTCTAAAAAGTAAGAAAAGTATTTAAATAGTATTTACAAAATATGTCATGTCCGCCTAGCGAAGACCACTTTTGGGCACTTTAAGTGCCTTAGGAACAGTTAATCTGCCTTTAGAAAATATTGAACCTCTTCGCTACAGATTCACTCAGCTAACTTTTGGTCCTTTTCCTACTGTCTATAATCTAAGATGGTTCGTTGGGGCTTCTCTAGGACTTTGCCCAGCGAATTTTCGCTGGCTGCTCGCTGTTGTTCGCCCAACGAACATGCTGAATCTTCACATTTTCTTTAGTTTCCTTGTCCAATCATTTGTGTCTTAATAATTTATTTTTTATGCCTAAATCCTGCACAATAACACACACATCAAGGAATCCAAATGTATTTGTAATATAATTGAAGAATCACACAAGAACAAGAAATAAATCTATTAAAATATGAGAATTGAGTTGAAAAATGCAAATAAAGATGGTTCAATTTAAGTCAAATTTTACACTTAAAAAACCCTCCACAACTAGATTTTTGCTTGTCCTCAAACAAAATATGCTCCTTATAAAAACAAGAGAGATTTGCTTACACAAGAAGATTTACTCAAGCATAAGATTCAACCAAGAAAGGGATAACGATTCAAATTCAAATAAGAGAGATTTTCTCAAATAAGAGGATTTGGTCAAACATGAGAATGCGCATAAGTAATATTCACCACTCAATAGAATCGAACAATGACAAAGAATTTAGTTCTTAAATAAATATCATGAAATGTTTCAAATAACAACTAAATTCTCATACTTGAATCACTCTAACACTCCTTTTCAAAATAAGAATGAATAAATTAACGCGTTTGCAAACGCGGGGTAGTTTCACTCACCTAACAAATAATGCAAATAACAATCCAATTCATACATTCATCTAACAATCAAAAATGAAAACATGGAAGCAAGAGATCACTAAGGGCTTTTAAGGTTGTAGCTTGACCGGGTTCACAATAATGAGACATTTCTAAAGGTCATTGAATCAAAGTCGTCAATGCAAAAGAAACATTCACTATACATGGTATTTACACATCACAACTTCATTCACCATTTTCTTTCCTCTATTGCAAACCTTCTCAAACTTCCTTTTGCACAATTATTTTATTCTCTATTTTTCTTTTTCAAACAAGTATTCTTTTTCTTTTATTTTTCACATTCATATTCACACCTTTTCTTTTTAATGCTTGTTTGAAATTTTTCAAAATTTTGAGTAACCTACCACTTTTCTTTTCATTCTCCCCAACTTGAATTTAACCGAACCTCAAGTGAATGCTTCTTGATTTTTATGGCAAGGAAATCAATTTAAACAATGTTGAAAGGTTCAATAATTTTTTTTAGAATCTCACAAAATTCAATGATGAACTAAACTTTTAAATTATGTACATAAACCAAATTCATCACTAAAATGAAATCTAAACTCTTTAGGCTCAAAGGGGTTAACAAATTTTCACTAGTCACAGGTAAGTTACTTTTGAATACAATTATGCTCAATATAAACAAATGCATTGATCATTTCTAATGCTTCCACAAAATCAAAATAATCAAAAGATAAAGCATGAATCAAACGAATTAAAAAAAGTTTATCAATCATCCTAACATATAGTAAACAATGGAAGTTTCTCATAATTTGTGGCTTTTGGTTCTAAATGAAACAAACATTCAAACAAGTTGCAACATGAAAAAATAATGCACATTTGCACAAAGCACAAAATTCTTAAATCATTCTGACATTCTATAAAGCGATACAATTTACATTGTTTGCATTCACACACTCAACATCTTACCATCACCATACAGACTTTGGAGAATCTTCATTGGATACTTTTATACAAATAGCAACCAATCTAGAAGAGGTTTTCATCATTCATCCTAAACCACAGTTAAGAAAACGTAAAAGGAAATTAGTATATATACAATATAAATAACTGTAAAAAGCTCAAAAATATAGAAACTATTGCAACGCACTAAATATCTAAACACCAACCCCCGACAACAACGTCATTTTGTTCGAACTGCAGTAAAGCGACAAGAAGCAAAAAATTAGATTTGGAAGGATTTCCACCGGGATTTATATGGTCTCCACAGAGATCAGTGCGAAGTAAAATGTACCGTTCAACATTCTCTACATTTCTAAGCTTGTTGTGAAAAAGTTGGTTAAAATATTTAAGGTACAATAGATAAAAGTTGAAAATATAAAGACAGAAAATATAAAGTAAAGACTGAAATATAAACAGAGTCTTGTTGGAATTGGATCTCATCAATTGATAACACATGCATTCTTCTAACTAGTTAAACATAAATCAATCATTCGTCTAATTCCCCCACGTATCACCCACAATCGAAGTTATGTCTAACGCAAAATCGAGAGAACAACCGTATTGTCTCATTGGTGATGGCTCACGCAACTCAACAACACAGAGCATTAAGAACTGATACTCATGCAAATGCTAAGTCTAAATATATATCTAGAGTCTAGAACCTAACAGGTATCCAAAGATGACATCTATATCAGATTCATGATTGATTCACATAAAACGTCATGATAAGAATACGTACATACACTTAACCCTTTTTACATGCATTCAACTAATTTGGCAAATGTATGTGAATATAGTTCTTCATCACTATTATCACGCATTCTCACAATATTGTTCGCATAAAAAACGTTATCATGGTCTTTACTATATTGATCATACTCATGCTACTAATCAATACAATAAAATAAAAGTGATACTAGTGAATATCAACTTACAAGACTCTGTCAAAAGTTTGTTCATTGATAGATGAGTATCTTAGATCAAAGATTTGAAAAAGGTTTTGTCAAGACCCACAAATTAGAAATCAAAGACAATATCAATATTGAATTCAAACTAGTTCACAAACATATATTAGATGAAATAAATAAGGTATCAAAAGATTACATTCAAACTCCAACAAGAAATTGAAGATCTTACCTTCTTCCTCTTAGGGTTTGTGTTTCTCTCTCAAGAATGTTCTTGAAATGAAGAGAGATAAAGTTCTATGCTGAACAATATATAATATATGTTTCTAAAAAGTAAGAAAAGTACTTAAATAATATTTACAAAATCTGTCTTGTTCGCCTAACGAACACCCTATTCGCCTAGCGAAGACCACTTTTTGAGACTTCGCCCAACGAATATTCACTGGCTGCTCGATGTTGTTCGCCCAACGAACATGTTAAATCTTCACATTTTCTTTAGCTTCCTTGTCCAATCATTTGTGTCTTAATCATTGATATTTTATGTCTAAATTCTGCACAATAGCACACAAATCAAGGAATCCAAAGGTATTTGCAATATAATTGAAGAATCACACAAAAACAAAAAATAAATCTATTAAAACATGAGAATTGAGTTGAAAAATGCAATGAAAGATGGTTCAATTTAAGTTAAAATTTGCACTTAACATTATGTTATGCATATGATGCAGATACCATGATAACTATATTGATTCGACAATTCCGAATTAAAATTGTGGTATGACAGAGCACAATATAATTATATAACTACATTAATTATATAACTACATTTCTTGTTTTAAATTAGTTTCAACCACTACTATATTAATGTGTAAGAAACTCTCAAAGAAGATTAGTAGATACCTTGTACTTTATATATTTGGCAACACATGTCAGGTTATATGTATTACCGTCTTTCAACACACTAACATGAATATTGATGTCACAGTACTTTGACATGTGATTCACAACTTGTCTTCCTCCCTATTTAAACGGTATGGGAAATAAGTATATTCTAACATCTTTATTAAAAATTATGATTGTGAATACAACACCGATCTCTAATCATCCATCAGACACAGTTTAAATTAGGTCCATATCTCAACCTTAACGATTATTTAACTCTTTTGAAACAAGTAACCATTGAATTTTCGGTTTTAAAGTTTTCGTCTCTTTCACAATGAGTATCATCTTGTTTCTTTTGCTTCTTTGTCGAGATGAACACCATCTTCTCCAACAACAAAAAAACCAAAAGAAAAATGCATTCCATATATATTCCGCATGAAAAAAATATACGGAAATCTTTTATATTCTAAGTTTTTTAAATTTACAGAAACTTTTATATTTTTCAAAAGTAGTACTATTTATTACAAAACATTTTGAAAAAAAATGCACACGTATCATTATTTTAAAGGATCATTTTTAATTTATTATAAATTTAATTTTTTTATTAGAAATTATTAATAAATGATTGAGATTTATTCTTGTCATTTTTATTTTTACATTGGCTTACAAATAAGAACACGTGTACACTCTGGTATCCTTAATATTAGTTGGATACCCGTACTCTTAACCAATCAAACATTTTGATTCAATACTACATCATTTTATTATTTTATTTTAATTTTAAAAAAAATATTTTTTTAATTTATAATTTACAACAAAGATACCGGTAACCAACTTAAATGGATGGGTACCAACGAATTTAACATAACAACAACTCATATTTTTATACAAGAAAATGTGTTCTGGATTTTACACATTTTCCTATAAACTTACATTCAAAGATAAACTTTCCTTTTCTTCTGGACATTTAAAAAAAAAAAACAGTAATTTTTTTTATAAAAACATAAATGAAATTTAGAGTGATAAAGAATAGGGACATTTATCGTTATTAAATCTTTGTTAGAGTGGAGGATATATTTACTTATCTGGACAAGTTGAAACAAAATGTCTTTAGTTCCTATTTAGAGATGGTACTAATAAAAGGAACTGCTAGAAAACAAACAACCTTTGACCCGAGAAAAAAAAAAAAACAACCTCATTTGGTTCACCAAGCATCACCTGTTCACATTGTTGTAACTACTCTTGCATTGCATTGCATCTCATCTCATCTCCCTCATGGTTCTAGCCAAAAAATCCATTCGTTGTCTTTCCAAATCATACAAATCATTCATCAAAACATGGTTATGCCAAAATACACCGTCATCCCCGACCGATGGTAAACCATCGCGCCCTAAACAAACTCAGCAGGTTCGGTTTATTTTAACGGATCATACTATGTTATTGTTAATAACAAAAAAATATTATCAATATATTATCTCATTTCACATCCAAGATTAAGAATGTCTTTTTTTTTATTAGGTAGAAATTTCATGCATGCATGCATAATGAGTATCTAATATTGAAACTCCATTCATCAGGAATCTGTTGTAGATGACAAATCAGGTGAACACACGAATGGAATTCGCGACATGGGATTGAATGCAGATGCATTGAGAGAGAAGGATATAATGATGAGTTCAAGATTAGGATGTTGTTTGTGTAGGCATAGAAGCTTTGGAGATTCACGTTTACCTTCCAATTCGATGGCTTCTACGTCAAGAAACAACTCGGTTAACAGAAAGAGGGATAGTCGCAAGAGAAGCAAGAGCGTCGAAAGCTTTGAGAAATTTGTACCTCCCCCTTATTCATTGAATATTAGCGGCAGTTTACAAATGCCTCCTCGTTCGCAGTCAAGAAATGGTAGTCGTAAAAATGGAACTCCGATCATGTATTCCAATTCATCAGGAATGCTCAAACCACCACCAATTGAGAAAACTCTCGAATGCACCCTTGAAGAGTTGTGTTATGGTTGCACGAAAAAGATCATGATCACCAGAGATGTCCTCTCAGATACTGGGTTCGTATATATCTATCTCCGCGTCATTTGATTAATTGATACGTATTATTTATTAATCGTTGTTTTTGTTTCATGCAGAAGTGTTGTTAAAGAGGAGGAACAATTAACAATAAATGTAGAACCTGGATGGAAGAAAGGAACAAAGATAAGATTTGAAGGCAAAGGGAGCATAAGGCCTAATGCATACCAAGAAGACATAGTATTTTATATATCTGAGAAAGGACACCAATTTTTCAAAAGAGAAGGGGATGATTTGGAATTATGTTTAGAAATTCCCTTAATAAAGGCACTTACTGGGTGTACAATATCCGTTCCATTGTTGGGTGGAGAGCATATGAATTTGACAGTAGATGATGTTATATACCCTGGCTATCAGAAGATTGTAACTGATCAAGGTATGCCAATCTCCGGAGAATCAGGGAAGAGAGGAGACTTAAGAATTACATTTCTTGTTGAGTTTCCGACACATCTTACCGATAATCAAAGATCTGAAGTTTTTGGTATTTTACAGAACTCTTGTTGATTAATCCTGTTTTTTTATTTATTTTTAATCTGTGATGCCCTCTTTGATGTTGAATTGAGCAAACTTCCCTGCAACCGTAATTTGGACCGCAACATCAAAGTTTTTGATGGCTCCACGAGACAGGCTAAATTTGAACTCAATTGTATGTTATATTAAGGATTGCAATGCAACTGCAATTTAAAACCATGGTGGAAATAGAGAGAAGTATCAAATATCAACAACCAATTTGCTTTTAATAAGCACAAGCCTCACTTTATTAGTTTACTTTGAAAATTTGTTACAATGAAATTAATGTGAACTGTAAAATACATAAAACCAAGACAAATTATACAACACCAGAAAAGCAGCCACATTTGAAAACAGGTTAAAGTTTAGGACCATCCAATTAGCGCACGAACTACACCAGGAACATCACCGGCTACTAGAGCCTTCATAATTTTTTGCTTAGTATCAGTGTAAGGTGGGTACCTTATTGATGAATCGCCTATAAACCTACGATAAAGAACTCCCTTTCTGTGAGTAAAAACATCAAAGGAGAATTTTCCACGGTATGCGCCCATTCCACTGTCACCAACTCCCCCAAATGGCAATGTATGAACCACAAGCTGTACAAGAAAAGGAAAATAACAGATATGAATAACATTGCATGACAAGGATATATGAGCTAAATTATGCGTTTCTTCGAAAGGTTTAAGAAAATAAAGAACAATACATGTAAGACAGTGTCATTGATAAGCAAACCCCCAGCAGAAACATTCTTCACAAATTGCTCCTTCAACTTGTTGTCGTGTGTAAATAAATATGCAGCAAGTGGTTTTGTTCCTGCGTTGATCAAATCAAAGCTTTCTTCTAGCTTATTTACCTGTTACAAAGAATAAGCATGTATTATAAATTGGATGCTAGTTATTAGTGTAACATTTAGCTTAAAAGTTTTGCAATTTGTCCAGAAAGGACTAGCAGCTGTTATATATGTGCACAGATTGTTCATATTAGCATATTGGAAAAATGTAACCAAATAAAACAAATGAAATTTGAACTACACGACATAAAATGAGTTCTTTTATGTGTGCTTTTATTGTTACCGTGACTATGGGAAGCAATGGACCAAAGATCTCCTCACTCATTATCAGAGAATCTTGCGGAACGTCTAATAAAATAGTTGGAGCAATCCTCCTGTAATTTGCTTGTGTCAATATCCATTGAATTTCACTATCTTAAACTCAAAAATAAGAAACAAGAAGAGAGCTTACAATTTGCTTTCATCCTTTTCACCTCCACAAACAATCTTGCCAGAAACCTTATCGTCGTCCAAGAACTTTAACAAGCGAGCAAAGTGGTTAGAGTTCACAATGCGCGACAAATCGTTTGATTCTATTGGGCTCTTTCCAAAGCAGTTCTCCAATTCAGTCTTTAAAGCATCTACCTGAAAATGAGAAGCACCAAAAATTAGATCCACATAGACAAAGATTTACAACTCTTGACCACACGAAGAAAATTCCATACCAATTTTGGAGCAAATTCTTTTGTTGTTATAATATAATCAGGAGAAATGCAAGTTTGTCCATTGTTACAGCACCATTTGCCAGAAATTATCCGTCTTGCAGCAACCTTGTAAATACAAACGCGGCCTTAGTCAATAGATAAACTCAAACTAATAAATACAAACACGGCCTAAGTCAATACCTCTAAATTGACATTTGAATCAACAACAGCTGGAGATTTTCCGCCCAGCTCAAGAGTAACTGGTGTTAGGTGTTTTGCAGCCGCAGCCATCACTATCCGTCCCACTTTTCCATTTCCTGAAAAATTCAAGAATTACTTACGCCAGTACCATTTTTTCTTCAAATCATGTACTTGATTATCTGTAAAGGGATTTCAAAATTCACAACCGTCCATGAAAAGAGACAAACCTGTATAGAAAATTTTGTCCCACTTTTGTTGCAGCAATGCAGTAGTTTCATCCACGGCCCCTTCCACAACTCTTATAGATGAGTTATCCAAGTACTCCCCTAACATTTTTGCCAACAGTGAAGATGAAGCCGGAGCAATTTCTGATGGTTTTAAAACCACAGCATTACCAGCGGCTATAGCTCCAACGACTGGATCAAGAGACAGCACTGGAAAAACAGACAGAGAGTAATACTAATATTATAATCTTCATAGATTATCATCAAAGAAACAATAAGCTGAAAATATCAACTCTAAAACATTTGAATACACAACTTAATTAAGTCATTATAGCATAACCGTTTATCATATAAATAATCTATATGTTGTTTGTATAATTACTGATCAGAGAATGGACTTACAAAATGGATAGTTCCATGTGGAGATGACTAACACAACACCAAGCGGTTCAGGTATGATTTCAGCCGAAGACGGAAAAGTTGTGATTGAAGTTTTAGCCTGAAATAATTAAAGAAATTTCATATGATAAATCAAATAAACTAACTAACTATATATATAAGCAATAGAAGTGAAGAAATTGAAATAAAAGAAACCTTTTCTGGTGTCATCCATTGTTTCAATTCTTTCAACACGAGTTCACATGAGTTTTTAAGCAGAACAATCTACAAAATAACAGTTACTCAGTAACTGAGTGAAGATAACTTTCATGATTTGAATTAACTTAAGCATGAAGATAACATTACCTCATAGAGGACGGTTTCAAGTGGCGGTTTAGCAAGGTCGGAACGAAGAGCATCAATGATTTGATCCTCTTGTTCAGCCATCATTTTCAAAAGAGCCTTCACCTGCGATATTCTCCATTCATAACTTCGTGTCTTACCGGAACTGAAACTCACCCTCAGTTTCTTCACCAGCCACGACGCGGCTTCTCCGTCAAACACAACCTTCTTCTGTGAGTGTGATTCCTCTCCCATTATTAATATTGTTTTTGTGTAAATAAAGAGAGAATCTGAGAGAAAAGATGAAATAGAATTTGGAAATATGAGTTGAAACTGAAGGAAGGGATGCAATTTATAGTGTATACTCTCCATTCTTGTTTTGTTAAACTACGTAAAGAAAAAGAGACATGTTAAAAGCAACAGTCTCTTTCAAAGTTTTTCTTCTCCCATATTTTAATTTCAGCCGAGCTTATTTGTTTCTAAATTTGGATAACGGTTTTCTTTCCTATTGAAAACGAATTTCACGTCCCTTTCATTTAAAGTTTTTACATACAAGAATGTAAATTAAAAATGCAATTTACATTTTTATTAAATTAATCATATAAAAATGTGAAAGTAGCATAAAAAAATAATAATTAAAGAATATAATTGAAAAAGTAATAATTATTTTTATATATTTTTTTTAATAAATTGGGCCTAAACCCAAAAATCCATTAAATGAAAAAGATAAATAGGTACAAAAATGAGGGGGACGAAGAGTCTAAACCTCAAACCTATCTGATTCTAAAATTAAGTAAACCTAATCGGTTTCTACAAAAGTCCGGTTCTATATCCCGATGTACAACATTCCACCCAATAAAGTTAGAGATATTTAAACCTATGTTAGCCAATTTATCGACACAGTGGTTACCTTCCCTGAAAACATGAGAAGCCAAAAAATTACAATTGCCAAGGGTAGTCGTACAGTTGTCCCATCTATTCCTGATCTTCCAGGGCACAACAGATGGTTTACTGAACGCCAACACAACAAGAGATGAATCTGATTCTAGCCAAATATTTGTCCAACCTCGAACTAAAGCATGCTCAATAGCCAAAATAGCTCCCATCAGCTCAGCAAACAGTGATTTAACAGAGCCTAAATTACAAGCAAAACTTTCAATGTGATTCCCGAAGTGATCTCTAAAGATCCCCCCACAAGCCGCGTTTATTGGATCACCGCCAGATGCTCTATCAATGTTGACTTTAATCCAACCATTTGGGGGAGGATTCCAAATGACTTTGACACATATCTTGGGATTAACCGAATTAATGGAAATAGAAAACTTTTTCAGAACTTGAAAATCCCCAATGCCCATAGAAGATGCTCGCTCCTTTGAAAGAATTTCCAGCCAGCTGGGAAGTAGCATAAATAGATGAACATGTAGTTCTCCAAGGAATAAACCTGTTTTGAAACCGAGCATAATTTCGAGCCCGCCAAATGCCATTAACCACAACAATAATCGAAGCACGGTACACCACCATACATTGCGCATCACCAGCTTTATGCATTGCAATGAAACAATCCTGCATATTTGAAAAGCTAAAATTAACATTAAGCATATCGCGCAACCAATTCCAGATCCTCCAAGAATACTCACATTGAAAAAAAAGGTGATTGATATTTTCTTCTGTATGTAAACAGAGGTTGCAAATAGAAGGGCCAGCCATACCGCAATGCCGGAGAACGTTGTCCGTAGGAACACGATTCTTCATAACTCTCCAAAAGAGAATAGAATGAGAAGGAGGGATATTTGAGTGCCAAATAAAATTGCCCCAAACACAAGCATTTCCGCTATGCTTGCAGTAAGAATACGCATCCTTGACAGTGATATAGCCGCTGTCAGACGTTGACCAAGCGAGCCAATAGTCCTTCAAACAATTGACATAAATATTTTCCACCATCCGTGGCAGCTCAGGACAAATACTGATCAACCCCGGTGGCAAGTGAAACGAATTGCCACTTAAAATGGAGCTCAGATCAGCCTTCAGCAGCGCCAGCTGAGCATCCGAAAGATGGAGCGATGAAGTCAAGGGACTGCCACACCGGTTATCACGCCATAAATTAATTTTATTGCCCTTTCCAATCATCCACATAGAATTCTGCAATACGTCTTCCAAAAACTCAGCACAACCTGTCCAAATAGACGAGAAAACGTGTGATTTACGCACCGAGCCTTTCCTTAAAACTCTAGCTTTTACAATCGAAGCCCAAGTGTCAATCTCATTCATAATACACCAACACTGAACCAAACGATTTGCTTTGTTAAAAACACGAAGAGAGCGAATACCCAACCCTCTATCCTTACGGTCCTGACAACAAACTTTCCAAGCCACCGTAGCCATCTTTCTTTGATTAATATCACCACTCCATATAAAGTTCCGAGACCAAGTTTCAATTTGAGTGATCAAACTAACCGACCAAGAGTAAATGCGGAAAGAATATAGCAACATACTGTGAATCACCGAGTTTACTAGTTGAACTCTTTCAGCCATAGATAGTAAACTAGCTTTCCAAGCAGCTAATTTAATGCGAATTTTATCTGCAACTGGTTGAAAAAAAGCAGCTTTGGGTCTACCCTTGAAGATGGGGACCCCGAGATAAAGGAAAGGAAGAACACCCAATTTAAAACCAAGTCTGCTAGCCAAGAATTCATGTCTCGCCGCAGCCATAGAACCAGCATAAATAAAGGATTTGGCTGGATTACAGATCTGCCCAGAACACAAAGTATAACGATCAATCAGCTCCACAATGGCTTCCAACGAAGAAGAAATACCTTGAGTGAAAAGCAAGATGTCATCAGCGTAAATAGTATGCGAAGGAAACACCATATTCCTACAAGCTTTGATACATTTCAGCCTATTCGTATCCACCAAATGAGTTAACCCTCGACTCAGAACATCCTCTACAAGACAGAAAAGAAGAGGCGACAGTGGATCGCCTTGCCTAACCCCCCTCTTGCAACCAAAAAACCCTCTAAGATCTCCATTAAAAGCCACCAAAATCTTGGCCGATTCCAACACCAACTTAATCCAAGAACAGAATATGTCATTGAACCCGAAATGCTTAAGAACTTTTAACAGAAAATTCCAATTAAGGGTATCAAATGCCTTGGCAATGCCAATCTTTAGCATAACGTTACCGCGGAGAGACTTTTTGTGAATCACATTAGCCATCTCAGAAGCAAGACAAATACAATCCTTTATGCTACGCCCATTAATAAACCCCCGCTGCTCTTTGGAAATCAGATGAGGAAGCACTTTAGCGAGCCTATCCGCAAGAACTTTGGAGATGATTTTAATTTGAAATTTGCCATAGAAATAGGTTTGAATTTGTCAATGCTATCAACCTCCTTTACTTTCGGAATCAATACCAAAGTGTTGGAATTATAATTAGGAGCCAACCACCCATCCTTAAAAAACTGAAGTGCAGCCTTGATAACATCTTCTTTAATTATGCCCCAAAACGATCGGTAGAAAATAAGACCAAAGCTGTTAGGCCCAGCAGCACTATCCCTATTTAAATTGAAAACGGCACTGCGAATTTCTTCAGCAGATGATGGGAGACGTTAGCAACGAATTAATTTGACCAGTCACTAAATACGGAATAACTTCATCTACCAGCGAATTGTCCTGCAAAATAGAAGAATTGTCAAATAAATTCTCAAAGTGAGAAACTACATGGTCTGGGATCAGATTTTGATTGTTGGTGGTGACCCCATCAAGATGAGAATGAGTAATTTTGGAAAAAAAATTATTTGTTAAAATGATAATTATTTTAAAAATGAGAAAGTATTTTCTTAATTAATTAATTAATCAATTAATGATTAAAAGATATTTTTCCAAAATAATTTTATGTCTATTATATATTCTCTTATTAAATTAGATATGAACTAGAAAGAATTTACGAAGTTGTGTGTGGTTGTTTTTTTAGTTATAGATTAAATTTTTTTTTTGTTTGTGTAAGTTGACGTATTTTTAATTTTTATTTTTTAGATATTTTAAAAAATATTTTATGAATGTTAAATTTTTTTTTGGTTTTAATCTCTTAAAATAAAATTTATAAATTTTTTTTACAAAATGCTTAGAAATTTTTTTGCAAATTTTAATTTTAAGGATTAAAACTAAATAAAATTTAATATTTAAGAATTTTATATAACAAATGCCAACTTACCAAAATCAAAATTAAGCCATAATTATAATAAAGATGTGTAACTAATATTTCTCTAATTTTAGTTGTGATGGATAGGTATAGCAAATTTTAGGATGAGGATAGATTAGTATGGCCTGTTTGTTTGTCAAGATATTAGGCATCCTATGGACATATATGACGTGAAGATGGCGCACACGATGATAAAGGACAGAGAGTTTGTTTCAAGAATGGATGCGATGCGATGCAGGCAACATTTGAGAGGAATTTGGGCGTAGGGTTGGACGTCAAAAATTTAAATTCGACATAAATTACAGTTTCATTTTTATGGTTAATTTCAATTGATAAAATTTTGGTTTTCGTCAAATTTGGTTAAGTCGATTTAACGGTTACTTTAAATCGATTTAGTCTGTTTAATATTTATTAGAGCAAACTTATAAAAATAATATTTTTAAACTTTTTTTTTATAAAAAAATATCAAATTTTAGAATAGTTAAAATTTTAGAATAGTTAAAGAACTATTTTTTTATTATTTAAAATCATTATTATTATGAGATAATATTTTTAATATTATTTGACATTAATTTTGATCATTATCATATTTTAAACTATAAATTAAATAATACTTAAAATTTTATAGTGCATGTCTTATATTTTTGAGAGTACACAATATTCTAATTAAACTATAAAAATGATAATATCCTGCAATATTATGAATTTTATTTTTATAGTGAGTTTGTCATATAGTAATAAAAATAAATAAAATATATATTAATTAAATTCCGTCGCTTTCGACTTTTGTCAGATCCAAAACAAGCATCTGAGCTCGACCGAAGCGATCTTATACCATCCAAATTAAACAACCGAATCAACATAATACCCAACCTAACCCATTTGCACAAAAAAAAACAACGTATCAGTCGATTTCAATTAGACAATTCAAATTTGTTCACCCCTACCTGAGTGGGTGTATGAATGCGCGTTTTGTTTTTAAGATGAATCAGTCCTCTGAATTCATTTTCATTTTTTTAAAATTTAAATAAGTGATTTCACATATTTTTAGTTTTTTTCTTCGTAATTTTGGCGCTATGTTGGTCGTCATTTTTTTGGTGTTATTTTATTTTTCCGTTTTGGTGCGGTGTTTGTTTAATTCAGATTGACAAATTAACTTCGGTTCAATGCATATCAACCAATGATTTTGACGTCTAGACATTTCGGTTTCGTCATATTTGTAGACGGTCACATTTGTGGATATTTTGCCGTCATATTGTATTAACAAGGGTGATGTGAGATTGTTTGCAGATTCACCATTTTTCAGTTTATAGCAATTTTAAATTTGTATTATTCAATATATTTTATCAATTTGATGAAGGATTTAAAGTAATCGAATATACACAAATTATAATATATTATTTAATCAATGAATAACCAATAATAATAATAATAATAATATGAACGATGTACATCGTAGGATTTGAGAAACGAACATCAGAAGAATGAGTATGAGAGAATTACTACTCTCATTATCGTTTAGGATTTTCAGAGTATGTTAATTATCTAATGGGGAGACACTTAAATAACTAAATGACTAAGGGCAGAGACCTCTGATTGGTCTTAACTGAATGGTTCAACCCACCATAGTTTATTCAGACACAAAACCTAATCAAACAATTCATTTATTTAGTGTTTAATAACAATAGACCATAATATAATTATTAATAATTAATTATGTCAATCTATAGTTGATTAATTAAATAATTAATCTAACAATCTACCATTTGGATGAAATAATTAATTATTAAAAATATTGATTTTAATATTAGAATATTAATAATGGTCAAAACACTAATCAATCAAAAAGAAGTAAATTTCAACGCTGCAGAAATTGAATCTGATAGGGAAGACAAATCATACAAGTTAAAACTCACAACTTTATATAAAGAATGATAAATTTAGAGTAACATATTTAAGTTAAAAGTAATATGTTATAAAGAATGACCCAAGCATATGAAAATGCATTTTATAAACTTCCACTAATCCAAAATATCATAAGACTTACTCATGTGTATAAGTCTATGATAAGTGATTTTACTAATGAGTATTAAAATTAAAGGTCATAGAATATTCACATAAGTCTAAGAATAACAATTATATATAAGCATACCCTCGCTATGCCAAAAAGACCTTTAATAGCGTTTTTTTTGGCCTTTAGCAGCGTTTAAAATTTAAGCGCTGCCTAAAGTGGCGCTGCTAAAGGTAAAGACAACGCTTTTTTAAAGTAAAAAACGCTGCTATAGGCCCACTTTTAGCAGCGCTTTTCCAGAAAAGCGCTCTCTTTTCCCCCACCTTTAGTAGCGCTTTTGAAAAACGCTGCCTAAAGTGTATTTGCTGAATACCTTTTAGCAGCGCTTTTTCAAAAAAGCGCTTTCTATTCCCCCACCTTTAGCAGCGCTTTTAAAAAATGCTGCCTAAAATATATTTACTGAATACCTTTAGCAGTGATTTTCTTAATAAAAGCACTGCCTATTCCCCCACCTTTAGCAGCGCTTTTTTAAGCGCTGTCTTTTTCCCCTATAGCAGCGCTTTTAGAAGCGCTCTCTATATCCCCCCCCCTTTTAGCAGCGCTTTCTCAAGAAAAGCGTTATCTTTTCTTCACGTCATTGAATTTTTTTTTAAAAAAATCACTTTTTCATAGCGTTTTTTTGGTAAAAGCGCTGTCTATTTTTCATATTTTTATGAAATGATTTTTGTTGAATTATGTTGCACCATTTTTTATAATTTTTTCCATAAACCTGCTTATAACAATTACATTCACCACAGACCTTTATTTCAACACTTTGGCCTTATATATATACCATAATCATTTTAATTCAACACATAAATCTGCTTATAATTCAACACATTGTAATTCAACACAAGCCGATCCTCACAACAACTTCACAAATACATTCACTATACATATAATTACAAAATCGATGACTTCACAAATACATTCACTATACATATAATTACAAAACCGATAACTTCACAAATACATTGACTATACATATAATTACAATTTTCATATTTTCGGATCCTCACAAAAACTAACTTCTAGATCGAAGTATATCAACAAATTCCAAAACTACATACGACTTCCAGAAATATAATTATTCAATAGTATGTACATAACATCACAACAACACAAATCTCTATAGACTCTGATCAAAAGACAGAAAGACAATATATATACCTTATACAATTCTCATCTCAAGAATGTATTAACAACATTCCTCTTTAATTTCTTCCAATTTGTCTTTCGAGTAAGCATCACACTTGAATTCATCAAAGTACTACATAATATAACATAATATGCATGATTTAGTTTTAAAATTAATTACTTAGATAAAATATCGGTTAAATATTAAAATAAATCATATAACTTATAAATCCATATCATGTTTGGAATCTCTATTTGACCCGAATGAATAATTTCCTTCATAAACCTCAATACAAAATATCCACAATCAATCCCATTGCGCTGACGAGGACACTGTAAATAAAAAAAACAAATATATATATATATATATATATATATATATATATATATATATATATATATATATATATATATATATATATATATATATATATATATATATATATATATATATATATATATATATATATATATATATATATATATATATATATATATATATATCAGGATATATAATTTAACTAGTTTTATCAAGTAGAATCACTATAACAGTCAAAATTGTGAAAATATACCTGCACTCTGATCCAGCTAATGTTGTTAGCTAGCCTTCCTTTTTGGCATTGTTGCTTGTCTTTGTGATCAGAATATTTGTATAGCTCTAACATAATATAAACGAATATTTAGAACAATCTCACATGATAAATAAAGACAATTATTCAGAACAATATATCTCATCACTTACGTATCAACCTTATTCTTCATATCAGGATATGTTGTTTGATCACCATCCAATGAATCCAAATAATACACTATTTCTTTTATCGGATTAATCGCAACTAACAACCAGTGTCCACTGTAAAATAAGACAAAAGTTTAGACGGAAATGTTATATAGAATGTCAAAAAACGAATAATTATAATAAATGAATTTAGAATGAAATTTAACCCATGAACAGTATTATATGGCAAAAAATACAACTTCTCTGTATCTGTGGCCATAAATGCTTGGACTAAGTAATATCTGACTACATCTGGAGTGTGATCGATTGACCGTGCGTTGATACAACTAGAGGATAAGAATGCGAATCTCTCTGTCAATTGATGCGGGACCAACAACTTGTCATACAAGAACCCTAAATAAAAACATAATCAACATTAGAATATTCATTGAAATGAGCAAATAAATTGTTCAATTATTTAATTAAAATTGATCGGAGTACCTGATGTATGAATGCATAACACCGATGACTAATTCAGAATGTTGGAAAATCTGATCCAAGTCCTCTTTAGCAATTGTTTCGGCATAAGTAAAACCGAGAATACCTTCTTCCATAGGTATTTGACGAATTCCACCCTCCACCACATCTGTTGTTCCTACATATGTTTCAAGGCACAACCTAAATCGAGGAATAAATGCCTTTTTTGTCTCGGCCTTTTTTTTGTTGGACATTTTGATAGATTCAGGCATCTTACCCTTGCTGACTTGTTGCAACTCTTGAGCATGAACCTAAAAGTCATATAAGTTAGGTAATTAATGTATAAGATTGTAAAGCTATTGAAATCGGAGGATATAATTGACATTTTCTATGCATATATATCAATTAATGTAGTAGTACCCGTTTTTTTGATGCAACTGACTCGGTTTCCCGCACAATTCCCTTATCTTTTGATTTGGATTTTGTAGGAGTTTAAGATCATCATGTAAATAAATGGTATGTAAATGTAAGAATAACTTACCTGTATGGGTCGTAAAACATTTGAATACTACAAGGTTCATAATGGTGTTCAACCTACCTCATCATCTATGAAAATGAGATTTGACGGTCATGTAACATACGATCCTATTGCGTCACCCACCAATGTTGCATCCGAAACATCGTCTGGTATAGGCAATAACGCACCCCCTCTAAAGCAATATCAACCGATACTTTCAAAAATCCAGCAGGGAGCGGTTTATGGTAAAGTAAGTCTCCCAAAGTGTTATGCATTTTTCCCTTGCCAACCATGCGATAAGTCGGTGACAATAAATAGAGCCGACAAGGTGAAATGCCCTAAACCAATAATGAATATGATTAATGTGTCAATTAAGAAAATTGTGCTAAATTAATTTCAATGTAATATATATAATTACCTCGGGAAGCTTCTGCTGAAAATTACAATTGATACTATCTTTGTCACTAGTATCTTTACACTTTGGACCGTGCCTTTCTGACATGTATCTCTCTTTGTCCTTTTGCAATTCACAAATTTGAGCTTTTAATTCTTCCAACGACTCCATCACTTGTTTATTGCTAGGATTTTTATTCTTTGGCTGCTTATACAATTTTGTCAAAGTGACACTAAATCCCTTACCCCTCACACGACCAGAATACTCAAGAATATTTAACACTCGACTCAGTACGCTCCTGCAATCATCGTCCTCAGCTGCAATTATAGTCTGGGATAGACTCTCCTGAAGTATAGATAAAAGCATAAATATATTATACACTTTTGAGTTTATGACAGAACTAATGTTGTACTTACACATTGCTCAAATACTTGTTGAACTTCTTCCTGAACGACTCTATCTCTACTCACACGGGAAGCCTTCCATAAAACATGGCCTGGAAGAGATGTTGCGTCACTTTTCTCCTCTTCTAACTACACATTAAGACAGATAATAAGCTTCACTTTTCTCGTATTCTAACTATATCATATTAAAGCATTTATATATACTTACTATTTTTTGTTGTAAGCGTGCATATCTCAAACGCCTTTTTTTTGTATGGATACGCGGGTTTTGATGCTCGTTGCTGATTTACGTCACTCACAGAAAAAACAAGTTTAAGTCATATCATAACTCATGTGAAAGAAGTATATATATTATACATTGTTCATGATAAGTTAGAATTACATGGAATTATTGGGTTCTTCGCTTGGCAACAAATGTTTCCCATTCTTCAATTGAAATCAGATCAGCATACTTTTTTGGACGCTCTGATTCGATAAATTTTCCATCAGAATCCTTAAGAAACTTGTTCGTTAAAAACGCTCTAAATCTTCTTAGTCGTTTTCCAGCCAATTGAAGACAATATTTTTTCCAGTCGTTATCAATATTAAAAGACCTCTGCAAACAAATTAACATACATATAGTATGTTAGTATAAGTAATTTAAAGACATAACCGTCGACATAATTAAAAAATATCAGATATCATACCTGTATCTCGCTCCATATTTTTTCTTTAGCCGGTTTTAACGAAGGAATTCTCCAATTATCGCAAGTGATTGGAATTTGCGAACGAACAAGTGCCTCAATGTAACTTGTCAACATCGCACCGTTAGGCTCAATTAATTGGTCTGTTTCATTCCAATGCACATCATACTTTATACCTTTATCTCTCACACGAATGATTCCTTTCATAATCATTAGTCCTCTTGTAATATCTCCTTCCACATCTTGTGCTGGTTCATTTCCATCATGTTTATAAGTATCGTGTGATTTTTCCTCGTTGGTAGCCATAATACTTGTAATTCAGAAAAACCAAATTATGAAATGAATGACAAATATATATGAAAAAAAAACATATAAATAAGAAATATATAAATAAGAAATATATAAATAAGAAATATATAAATAAGAAAAACATATATATATATATATATATATATATATATATATATATATATATATATATATATATATATATATATATATATATATATATATATATATATATATATATATATATAATTTTATTGAATGACATAATATATAATTTTATTGAATGATATAATATGTAATTTTACAAGTACCTTTGTCACTAACATCTCTTTCTTTTCTTCGTTGGAACGTGGTTTACTTATCTCTTAACAACACGGACAGATGGATTGATCCAAATTCCCTCATTATGATCATTTCTAATATATGATTCGTCCGCTCTAATATTCTTATCTTGATCATCTATAATATAAGATTCCTTCTCAACATCAACATCACCTTGATCTCCAATATTATCATCGATTACTTTGTTGGAAAAATAACTATAGACCATTTCGTACTTGTCGGATCAGTGACATAGAACACTTGTTTAACTTGCGTGGCTAGAATAAAAGGCTCATCTTTGTACCCCACCTTATTAAGATCCACTTGCAAAAATCTTGACTTATCCATTAGTATGCCACTATTATTTTCAACCAACTTGCATCCAAAGATAGGAATCTGAAACTTCTCATAATCAAACACCCAAATGCACTCGATAACCCCAAAAATGACAGATTTGCATATTGGGGTTTAAGTCCTTCACACTTGAAATGTGCATTGCTTCAGCAAGCACGGCGACACCACTATTTTGCATTGTACTTTTATCATCTTGTTATTTGGTATAAAATGTGTATCCATTAATTGCGTATGTGCTATAAGAAAACACATGAAAACTTAGACCATATGCTAAACATCTCAACCTTTTTGTTATTGAAGCGAGATTAAAATAAAACTTTGAAAATATATGATCCTTGAACCATGTTATAAAACTTCGATTGTACTCACGTACTATCCAATTTTCATTTCTATTCAGATTTAAACCTTGGAGAACGTCCTTGTGCATTTCAACATACGGCTCAACCTCAATGTCATTGTGCAGAACATACAAATGCACTTGCTCCCGTTCATTCCTTAAAACTGTCACAACTTTACTGTTTTCCTACTATTTTTTCAACAACATGAGATTTTGGGAGGCCAATGGATTGAACGTTGGACAAATATTCAGTACAAAACTCAATCGCTTCTTCAACAATGTATCGTTCAACAATACATCTCTCTGGTCGACTTCGGTTTTTCATATACCTTTTCAATATTTTCATATAACGTTCAACAGGGTACATCCATCTCATATAAGCTGATCTACACAATTGTGTCTCTTTCACAAGATGAACAACTAGATGTACCATTATGTCGAAAAATGATGGAGGAAAATACATTTCAAGCTCACACAAAGTAATAACTATTTCTTTTTGCAATGTTGGTAAGATCGCAGGATCGATCACCTTACTACAAATTGACGTGAAGAAAAAACACAATTTAGTTATTGCGCTTCTCACTTTTTTTGGCAAAATAGAACGTATACCTATTGGTAGAAAGTGTTCCATTATAACATGGCAATCATGTGTCTTTAAACTATTTAACTTGAGGTCTTTCATAGAAACAAGTCTTCTAATATCTGAAGAGTATCCTTCTGAAACTTTAACTTCACTTAGAAACTTACACAATATCTTTTTCTCCTTTCTAGATAAAGTATAAGAAGTAGGTGGTAGATATGTTCAATTTCCTTTTTTCAAGGGTCCTAATTCATTTCTTATTCCCATCTCTACCAAGTCCTTTCTTGCTTTAAGGCCAACCTTAGACTTTCCTTGTATATTGAGTAACGTACCAATAACACTTTCAAATACACTTTTTTCAATATGCATAACATCAAGAAAATGTCTTACATACAATGACTTCCAATACGACAATTCAAAAAAAATTGACCTCTTCTTTCATCCACGCGTGACAAGTGTATGAGTAAAAGGCTTACCAAACTTAGTACTCACATCTTTCACCTTTTCAAAAATTTGTTCACCTGTCAATGTAGGTGGAGCTCTACCTTGTTCTGAATTTCTATTGAATGCTTTTCTCCACCCACGGTAGTGATGATTAGAATTTAAGAATCTACGATGACCAAGAAAGACATTCTTCTGACCAAATTCCAATCGCGTCCAATCTGTGTTTTCTTCACAGATAGGACACACACATTGACCTTTAATGTTGTACCCCGATAGATTTTCCTATGCTGGAAAATCAGTAATTGTGCCAAACAACATCGCCCTCAAATTGAAACTTTCTTTCCTATATCCATCATAAACCTCCACACCGTTCTCCCATAAACTCTTTAAGGCTTCGACTAAAGGTATTAAGTATACGTCAATGTCATTTCTTGGTTATTTAGGGCCATAAATTAACATAGATAACATCATGTACTTACGCTTCATACATAACCATGGAGGTAGGTTATAAATCATAATAATTACAGGTCATGTGGAATGTGAGATACTTTGTAGACCATGTGGATTCATTCCATCAGTTGATAATGCCAAGTGAAGGTTTCTAGCTTCTTCTTCAAAATCAGGGTACTCATTATCAATTTTCATCCACTATGGTAAATCTGCCAGTTGTCGATACTTCCCATCTATAATTCTATCATCTGCATGCCAAGTCAAGTGTTTTGCATCTGTTTCACTATGAAACATGCGTCTAAATCTCGGAACTATAGGAAAATACCATAAGACTTTTGTTGATGACAACTTTTTCTTATACTGAGATACACCGCATTTAGGACACTCATTTAATGATGCATATTCATTTCGAAACAAAATGCAATTATTTGGACAAGCATGTATCTTATCATAGCTCATGCCGATAGAGCATAACATTTTTTTAGCTTCATAGGTTCGATTGGGAAGAACATTATCCTCCGAAAGCATCTCTTTCATAAGGGCTAATAACTCCGTGAAACTTTTATCCGACCATCCATTACCCACCTTTAAGTTGTACAACTTTAATACCGCAGACAATCTTGTGAAAGTAGTGCAACCTTTATATCACAACATTTTCACAATATTTTTATCACAACATTTCCACAATATTTTTATCACAACATTTTCACAACATTTCCACAATATTTCTACAACAAAAAAACTCATCAATCCATAACCATGCAAATGAAGAAAATGACTAAAATACCTTGAAAATGGTGGAATGGTCGGACGGAGGAAGTACTATGGCCGGCGGAAAGGAAGAAGATGGCAGACAGACGGAGGGAGGACGGCAGTCGACAGAGGGAAAATGGTGGAATGGTCGCGAGAGGTTTTTCAGAAATGGTGAAAGGGTTTTTCGTGAGAGGAAAAGAAAGAAAGAACGTTGTTTTCGTATACTGTTTCTGAATTAAAACAAGCTCGTTTTATTAAATTTATAAAATTAACACCTATAGCAGCACTTTTGAAAAGCGCTGCTGAAATCCCCACATATAGCAGCACTTTCATCTAATAAGCGCTCTCTAAGTTCTGTCTTAGGCAGGACCTTTAGCAGCGCTTTTAAAAAGTGCTTTCGTATACCCCCCTTTAGCAGCGCTTTTTCAAAGCGCTTTCGTATACCCGCCTTTAGCAGCACTTTTTAAAAGCGCTTTCGTTTCCCCCCTTCTTTAGCAGCGCTTTCTAAAAAGCGCTTTCTTTTGTATTAAACCCCCCTTTAGCAGCGCTTTCTAAAGTCAGCGAATTTTTTCATTTTTTTTAAAACTCTTTGGCAGCGCTTTTACAAAAAGCGCTGTCTTTTCTACGCTGCCAATTATGAGAGTAATTACATTTAATTATAAGTACCTTCATAACACAATATCATTCTCGATATAAGTATTGATATTTACTTGTACTTTTATATTATGACCAAACAAATGTGGACTATTAAACATAGAATAACACAATATTATTGCATGCTAAAGAATTATTGTGTCTTTTCAATATCGACCTAAACATCAACTTATGATGTTTCCTGGGATTAAGAGAATAATATATATATATATATATATATATATATATATATATATATATATATATATATATATATATATATATATATATATATATATATATATATATATATATATATTATTCTCAGGAAACATCATAAGTTGATGTTTAGGTCGATATATATATATATATATATATATATATATATATATATATATATATATATATATATATATATATATATATATATATATATATATATATATATATATATATATATATATATATATATATAATAGAATAAGCATTCTTAGAGTTATTATATATTTTGAAGTATTCTTATAATATGTCATATTTTATAACACGTGCAAGAAAATATGACAACATGAGAATAATATATAATCTAAAATTTTAGATTATATAATTAAATGCACATGCACTCCCACTGATCTAATAGAATAAAGATGGCTTAATACATCTTTTGATCCATTAACTTTACTCAATGTTTCGCTTTGCTCCCTTAACTAAAAATTGTTACATAGTGGTCCATTAACTAACTTTTCGTTACATATTTTGGTCCTTTTCGTTAGTTTTTTTAATGAAAAAACGTTAATATAGTCTTGCTGGACAATTTAAAGCTGATCTAGAATTTTTTATTTAATATTTATAATTTTATTTAATAATATTATAATAACTTTATTTAAAAAAATCTAAAGTCAGAACTCAAATGATCACCCACCCACGCTTCAAACTTTAACCCTTCCTCAAAACCCCATTTCTTAGGTCATGTCAATTTATTTCCTCCTCTTCCACTACCACCGTCAAAATCAGAACCCAAATTCACTATTCTTCAAGGTGTAAGACTAATTCTTTTTTTAATTTCAATTTGAACAGGTCTCATTGTTAGGTTCTTTGTTCCAAAACCAGTTATGTTTCTCTGCAGATTTGGTGTTCTTTCGTTCGTTACTGATGAATGTTTTAACAAGTGTTTCAGTTTTTTTGAGAAAATTTTAGCAAAGAAATTGAGTGCACGAAGAATCAGATTTTGATCCGTTTAAACAAAAGTTGCGTTGAAGTTTTTTTTGAGTTGAAAAGGTTAAAACTTTATTATGTTCTTCAGTGATATAATAATATGGATTAGCAATTTAATAACTTTATGTTTGTGTTGAAGTTTTTTTTAAGTTTAATTGTTAGATGGTGTATGATAAAAAAATTTGAGTTTGTTTTAAAAATTTGTAGGTTTTGATATGAATGTGTTGAAGGTGAGGATAAAGATAAAGAAAGAGAAGATGGAAGGAGATAAAGAATTGTCTAACTGACAGGCCAATTTAGCCCTAATTAACATTTTTTTCATCAAAACTAACGGAAGGGACAAAATAGTTTAACAGAAGAGGTGTAAAAATACCATTACGTAACGTTCTTTTAGTTATGGGACCAAAGCGAAACTTCGCTTAAATTTAAGGGACCTAGGGACTAATTATGCCAATAAAGATTTATCGATATACAATTAGATACTAATTTTATTTTTTGTGCAAAACTATACGGATAACTGATTGTATAATATATCATCATTAGAGTTTTACAAACTCAATCACATATTTTGCACGTAAATAGAATATGTCATTATTTAAATAATTTTACATGAAAGAGTATGATGGTCATATAAGAGATTTACCATCATTTGAGTGAGATCAAATTCATATAATTTTAAATATAAAATTATATATAATATCTTAATAACTCACATAAAACTCAAATGCTACAAATATAACTACACACATTTGACAAACATAGTATGTTATAAGCAACGAAAAAATATGAGACTTTAATTAATATTGAGGATATAACACAATTAGTCGTAAATTTTCATCAATAACATAAGACTATAATATCTTCAATATAAGCCTTCATAAAATGATATTATTTAAAATAAATAATATTTAATTCTTATTTATAAATAATTGACATGTTAAATTTTCCCACTTGATAGAGAATAATAGTTGAATTATTAATTCAAGAGTTTAGAAAATATTTTAAATATATATTCAATTATTTTCTCTATCACAGAATGATCATGTCAAATAACGTCACACCGATAGGGTATGTCAATCACTTTCATAATACTTAGAGAATTGAAATTCATTTTAATAAAAAAATAATGAAAATAAATTATTAAATTTCATAAAGTATTAAATAACTTTAAAATTAATTATTTATTTATTAAATAAATAATAGTTTCAACAATATTAAATAAAAAATATAACAATGTACAATATATTATGTCAAAAGATTCTAATATCGATAGGGTACTCGAACCATAATTTACATAATTAGAAATCACAAGTAAATTGAACACAAATAAATTATATTAATAATAACACACCGATAGGACATAACTATTATCAGTATAATATTAGTTATAATTAAAATTAATTTAATTGTTGTACTAAATAAAATGTATACAACTGTACTTACGAAGAGTGAGTTTCAATCCTACAAATTAAAATTTATTATATTTTATTCAAAATGTGAAAAATTTTACCATTATATCGACGATAAATGAGATTATAATTATATAAATTAAAAGTAATTAAACAAAATAAAACTCTCAAAATAGTTAAATTTCAAATATACTCATTAAGCTATATTTTATTTATTAACTTATTTGATTATATAAGAATAAATCAGTTTAAAATAATAAATAGAGAAGTTGATTTTAAAATAATATGAAAATAACAACATAAATTATCTATATATAATTGCACAATTTTGATTTTAAAAAAAGTGAATAATATTTTAACCAAATTCTTCCTTATATTCAATTATATATTATGTCACAAAATATTTAAAATAATAATCAAATTATAACTAATTTTAAAGAGAGTGTGACCTTCATACTTGCTCGAAAAACAATTAAACTTTAATGATTTGTAGATATCAGAATTTCATCTCAAATGATTCATAAGTTAGCAACAAATTATAATTTTATTTCATAAATAAAATTACATCATAAAATTATTGAAATTTTATTTAATTAAATATAATTAAAATCTATTTAATTGACATATAAACGGAAGAAGGAAGAAAGATACATAAGTGTGAAACAAATTTGAAAATACACCCAACAATATTAATATTAAAATTAGAGAAATGTTAACGAGAATTTTTAGAGTAGTGATTAAGAGATTAAAAAATAAGTTAAACATTATTTAAAAAATTAAAAAAAATATTTTTTTAACAATATGTGTAATAAATGTGCCGGAAATAGAAATTAATAATTTTTTTAAAGATATTATATTTATTCAATAGTCAATACACTGAATATATGATTTTTTTTTATTTGAAATTCTTAGGTAATATTTCTGACACGTTAACATAACCCTTAAAATTAATTATTAAAAATTAATATAGTATAGTTGTAATATCAATGTCAGTATAAATTGATCTATCAATATAGCTATTTTCTTTCGTCACAATAAATTAGCACAAAATTTTTCTAAAAGCCAATGTTAAAAATTAGAACAAAATTCTAGAAGACTTTCAAGTGAGAGAAGACAAAACTAAGAGAAAAGGAATCAAAAGTATATAAAATTGACGGCATACGAGTATTGCCTATAGATTAATAGTAGGATCAAGAATTATATAGACAATAAAGGCCACATAAAATAATCTTCTATAACTAATATAGAACAAAACAAATGTACATATTCATCATCCCATCAATCAATTGCATTAGTATATTAATGTTCATATTATTTATCCCATCAATCAATTGCATTAGTGTATTAATGTTCATATTGTTTCAAAAAATAGTAATATATTGACAATCATGGTAACATCAAACAATAACTATAAAATTTATCTAGCGGGTCTCTGATATCAATGAAAGGATTTAACGTAATCGAATAAATATAATAATAATAATAATAATAATAATAATAATAACGATGTATTTTGTAGGATTTGAGAAACATACATCAAAAGAATGAGTATGAGAGAATTACTATATTTATTATCGTTTAGGGTTTAGGGTTTTCAGAGTATATTAATTGTCTAATGGAGAGACACTTAAATAATTAAGGTCAATTCATCACGGTCAATTCATGCACAAAATTCGACTTAATTAAATGATTCAATTCATCACGGTTAATTCATGCACAAAATTCAATCAAACTATTCATTTATTTAGTGTTTAATAACAATAGATTATAATATATTAATTAATAATTAATTATGTCAATTCATAGTTGAATAATTAATTTGAATGGATGAATATCAATTTTAGTAATAAAAAAACACGTTGATGAATCTGAAAAGTTCATGTTCAAATAATCGCTTTTTTATTTTTAATTTTAGCAAAATCAAATAGTTATGACAACAAAATTAAAAATTCTATGATTTTAACCAAATATAAATACTGCTTTTTTAAAATTTAAAATATTAATATAATATTTTTTAAATTAATTCCATCAATAATTGAACAAGATCTTATTAAAAAAATCAACAAAACCTTTGCAAAATTGAGTATTGTTTTCAGGTTCAAAAACCTATCCCCTTTTAATAGTACATTCCTTTTCTTTGCTATCAAGTCTTACTTTTTGTTCAAAAATTGTCATGCCTTGAAGTTCCATAAATTGATACCTTTAAAAAGAATTGATTCATAAGATAATTTAAAACCACTTAGCAATTAAGTAAATATGTCACATAGGTTTCTTTGTTTGTGTAAAAGAAGTTTCTTTTATTAAAGTTTTTTTTCTTTCATTCATCTTCATGATTTTGTTGGTTTTTTTGCAACTTTGGTCCCCCTATTTTGTGTTTTTTTTGGGTTTTGATCCCCTCATTTTAAAAACCACGATTTTGGTCCCTTTTTTAGGTTTCAAGATTGATATCAGTCCCCTTGCCATTTTAAGTCATGTTTTTAATGATGTGGCGCGTTGAATGATGATGTGGCATTTCCATGTCATTTAAAATGGTCCTATTAATTTTAATATCCTTTCCATGTCATATAGGTTTTGTTTATTTCATTTTCAGAAAATTAATAAAATAAAACCTAAATGTAAACCCCATTTCTTCAACCATTCATTTTTTCCATTTCCATTTCATTTTTCACGAAGAACAACCCATTTCTTCAACCATTTCTTCAAACCCATCCTCCTTTCCTCAACAAACTCATACCAGCCCTTCTGTAGCCATTAATTTCGAACCTCTACTTACCAACATGTCCGAACCAAATTTTTCTTTTTCCTCAACAAACCAGTTTGGGTCTAGTATAAGAAGAAGAGGTAATAGATGTTGGTGTGACCTTGAGTCACCGTTGATGATGTCATGGACATACGATAATCCCGGAAGAAGAATTCATGGTTTTGGTAATTTTAAGGTGATGAGGAAAAAAGGATGTAATTACTTTCAGTGGGTTGATGAAGACATGAGCAGTCGTGCTAAAGATGTGATAAGATCTTTGAAAGATAAGAACGAAGAGCTTATGGATGTGATTAAGGACATCAAGAAAAATGAAGATTTGTTGAAGATGAAAATTAAGTTTATGTATTATTTTGTGGGGTTGTCTTTGATGTTTGTCTTTTTAATTGTGTTTGCATTAGTTGCAACACATGTACTCAAATGATGTAATGTCAAATGTTGTAGTTACTTTGATGTTTATGTAGTTTCCAAATGAAGTAATCTTAAATAAAGAGTTATGATTGTCTGTGTTAATAAAGTAGCAGCATAATATTGTAGTAGCATAACCTTGTATTATGCAGCATAATATTAAAGTAGCTGCATAATATTTCAAATGAAGAGCAACATAACCTTATTTATGCAGAATAACTTGATAAATAGTATGATACAAAATAACTGAATACTAGTTCTTATTTACAATGATACAAGACTCCCAGTTCTAAATTAATAGGGAAATCAGGGAACACATCATGTAATAGCTAAAGTAAATTGGAAACAGATTTTAGGAGATAATCTAAGATACTCAAAGGTTTGGAGCTGATCTTATGTGCAAACAGTTTGAAACAAATTTTAGTAGTACTTTTGCAAAGAGAAAGTACAGAAAAGTATTGAAAGGTACAAAAACAGTTTAAAGCTGATCTTATAAATCTCTTTGTTACCTTAATAAATTGGTCTTTTTGGATAATTTATGTTGTAAAAGAAACCAACATATCACTTTCAACTATCATCTTTTGTATTTTGAAACTTGTTAACTAATAATTTGGTGTATTACAGCTAGTTGCAAAATCAAGGTGTCTGTACTTATTAACCCATAAACGATTAATAGTAAGAAAGATACTTATGGTTGTTGTTCAGCCTATAGTTGTCAAAGCCATAAAGACCTCCTTTTTAATGAATCCTGACAAGCTTCTGAATAAATATTACATAACAGGCAGTTTAGTTCAGTGCTGTCAAAAATTGAAACCTTAAAAGACCTACATAACAGGCAGCATTACTTTGAACACTGATGTATCATAACAACACTGCATTCTAATAATAAACTGATGTATAAACAACACTGCATTGTAATAATAAAATGATGTATAACATTGAAGGCTGATGTATAAACAACACTGCATTGTAACTTTACATATCAATCAACAACATTACATAACAGCACTACATAACATAACATTGAAGGCTGATGTATCAAGATTGATGTATCATTACATTGAAGGCATCATTAAAGACAACATATGTTAACAAAAAGACCTTGAGTTTTTTGGTCATAATATATGCTATAGCAGCATCACAAAAAGTAAAGTAAAACATATAACTATTCTTGGGTTGGTGGCTGTGCTCGCGACCCTCCGTCTATAACAGTTTGTCCCGCTTCCTTACCCGACTTGTCACCCTTTTTTTTAGGTTTTTTGTTGCCACCTTTAGGAATCGCTCTCTCCGCGGCTCGCTTCCCTTTACACGTTCATTTGTTATGGCCAAAACTCCCACTTTTCTTGCACTTGACAGTTTGAAGAGTTCTAGGCAGTGTATTTCTTATCCTCGATTCATCATTCGTCTTATTACGATTCTTCTTAGGACGACCGATATATCTTCGCATGACTGGAGGGCTGATTGGGTTAGCAACATTAACAGGCCATAGTTTTGGGCCATTGGTTGGCATAATAATATGGCTATAAGTATCCAGAACAGCAGATTTCCTAGACAATATGACACAATGATTTTAGTAAACGTACAAAAAGATGAATGTAAATGAACATAATATACGAGTAGGTGATACCTATAGAATGATGAAACGTACTTTTCAGGATCCTTCTTGTTATACCATATGCATGCAATAGCATGACAACATGGTATTCCACTTAAATCCCACTTCCTACAACCACATTTCTGTTGAAGCAAGTTCACAGCATATGTCTCAACACCGTTTAAAACTCCGAGTATAGCAAAGTCATCATCTACATGCCATGTTTCAATCCATCCTTCTGCTGCCCTCTTTGTTTTTTTCCAAGACTTTTTGAATGTTAGGACTTGTAACACCTGTGTACCTACTTAATTTCTCATTTTGAGCAGAGATTCTCACTGTTATGTAATGTTTGATTCCTTCAAGTAGTGAAATGATCGACTTATCTCTATACTCTAAGATTGCATGATTAAAAGCCTCACACATGTTGTTGACTTGCAAATCACATTGTGTGTCTGTTTTGAAATGAGACCGAGTCCAACATGCAGCTGGGACATCCATCATGTCTTTCCAAGCATTGACATTGAGCTCTTTCATATGATTCATTGCTCTTTCCCATGCAGGAATTGTTGTGGCTCTAGCTGCCCACCATAAAGCCTCCTTCATAAATATCCCAGGATATTTCTTTCTCCAATTTCCATACAAGTGTTTAACACATAGTCTGTGTTCAACACGTTGGCTTGTCTCAAGAATAGCCGGTACCAATCCCTGAAATAACAACACATAACAACACATCAAACAACAGTACATAATAACACATATCAACACATCATTAGTCTTTGATTAATTTAAATGCACATTAGTCTTTCTATCTATTTATTTACTTTTGCTTATCAAATTGTTATTGAAAACTTAGCAGTAGCAGCATCACATGTGGAAACTTAGGCCATATGCTATAGCAACATCACATTTGGAAACTTAGGCCATAACAGTAGCAGCATCACATATCAAATTGTTATTGAAATTCCCTTCTTATTTAAATTCATATCAACATACCATTTAGGCCATAGCAGTAGCAGCATCACATTTGGAAACTTAGGCCATAGCAGTAGCAGCATCACATTTGGAAACTTAGGTCATAGTAGTAGCAACATCACATATCAAATCGTTATTGAAATTCCCTTCTTATTTAACAAATAACAACACATATCAAACAGCATAGCAGCACTGTAATGGAACATAACAGCATAGCAGCACATATCAAACAGCATAGCAGCACACATAACACATAACATATATAACAACACATAACAACATTGTAAAACTAACCTTCTGTTGATCTGATATAAATCCATATTTGCTGTCTTTTATAGATTGCAAGTCTTCTAGTAACAAATTAAGGAACCATTTCCAAGATTCTTTCGTTTCAGCTTCCACTACGGCATAAGCGATTGGATAAATCTTGTTATTTCCATCCTTACCAACAACACCTATTAACTGACCTCCAAAGTCCCCTTTAAGAAAACAAGCATCCAGTCCTATTAGAGGCCTACACGTTGTTGCAAATGCTGCCTTACAAGCTTCTAAGCATACATATATTCTTTCAAAGACAGAACCACCATCTGAATCAACACACTTAATTTTAACAGTGGAGTTTGGATTTGACTTTAACAACTCCTCACCATAGCTTCTAAGATGTGTGAATTATTCATGACCAGTACCTTGAATCAATTCCATTGCCTTTTTCTTGGCTCTATAAGCTTAATCCCTTTACAACTTCACCTCCCACTTCTTAATAGCTTCTGCAATCAGCCCTTTGGTTTTTATTTCAGGAGTGTGTCTTATGGTGTACACAAATTGGCGACCCAACCAATCCGTTTTTGCTTGTCTATTTTTGGCTGTCCTATGACAACCATGACGATCAGTTAAGATAACAAGTTGCCAATATTGGTTGGTAGTCCTCATGCTAAACCTAATATGAAATGGACAACCATCTACACACTTGGCAACCATTATCTTCTTGTCATTTTTCTTGAATACAAGATTCTTCTTGTTCTCCATTGCATACTCCTTTATGGCATATTTGATTTGTTGTTTATCCTTAAACATCATCCCTACTTCAAGTTTTGTGGGTTCTCTAAAGATTGTAAACTTGGCCATATCACCTTCAGCATTACTACCAGGTGGAGTTTTAAGCACATCTGAATCACTACCATTATAAGAATTACCATCCAACTTTGAAGGTTTTCCTGCTGTAGCATTAGGTAAAACGGTCTTCCAATTAATACTAACGTTAACACCTAAATTCATCACATCAATTTCATCTTCCAAATCTTCATCCTCTTCCTCGTCATCTGATGCGTCTGCAAGTGCACAGAAATATTGAAGTAATATAAAAGATTTGTCGAATCCACAGAGACCAATGTCAACCTACCGTTATCTATTGTCGCGGCGTAAAGCTAAGGCTAATGGAATTTGGAAGGTTAAAAGCGAATGAAATTAAATGCAAAGGAAATCAAGATTTTTAGTTTTAGAAATATATTGATAAGGGATATCGGTATGCAAGGCCTTAGTTATCAGGGGTTCGACAGGTCACAGGTGCTTTTTAGTCTTAGCAAACACTTTTCAGGAGAAAATACTCGTTTAAAGACCTTTGCCTCACGATGGTTGTTGAATCGAGTCATAATTCTAAGGCGGAATGTACGCTCTCGCAGTCCCATTCGGGGTTAAAATTACTCTTTGAAAATAAGTAAGTTCTGATTTCTTTTAAAGTGTTTTCGCTGTGTTTAAAATCAATGCCTAGTTTTTACTATCTGGTTCAAACCCTAGGCTTTCACGTGCCGGCTGGATCCTTAATATGGTTTCCCACTCTCATGGCAAAACCACCGTAAATAGCTTCTCACTGTCGTGACGAAGGTTTACTTAGAAATTTAGATTAAAAACTACGGCCAGAAAGATTGTTTGTAAAAAGGGAAGGTGCACCGGGTATTATCGAATCCCATCCTACTAATTCAATTACATACCGATAAAACTAATTTAGCTAGACATGATAATTAATACAAACGGAAATAAACATAAATAGCAAAATAATAAAACATGCATTATGACAGAAACAAAATAAATATTCAATTAATAAGAACCTGGAAAGTAGTACTGAAATTAAATTCTCGAGTAGTCCTCCACAATGTCGGCAGGATTCTACTATGGCGAAATAAAAATGCAGAAAGAAATACGGAGGTACAAATGAAAATAAAAAGGAAAGGAAGTGGGAAAATAATGCAAGAACGTAAATCCGGCTTCAATGGAAATTTCGGCAGCACTTCGATACGTCGAAGGCCCCCTAGTTCTGTGAATCTCTGGCCTATTTATAGGAGATATTTCATTTCTTAACTTCCAGAGATCATGCGTGAGTTATGGAGGAAGTGGGAGTAACTTCCTGTAGTGGGCAGTTAGTGGAGAAAGTGCAGGAAGAAATTAAGTTGAACGTGCCCGTGGCCACTTCTGTTTTTGCGCGTTATCCTGATATTTGATGCATGACGGCTGTAATGGAACTGTGACGACCGTGATGGTCGTGACGAGCGTGATAGGGCATGACGATTGTGATGGTCGTGACGGGCGTCATGGAGCTGTGACGAGCGTCACACTCACAAAATCTGCTTTTTCTGTTTTTCTTCTCTATTTCTTTCTTTCTTCTTTCTTTCTTCTTTCTTTTCCTTCCATTTCTTCTTCTTTTCTTTCTTTAATCCAAATTCTCCATAATATACAAAACATAGTAAATTAATCGTATAATAGAACATAAATCAAGATAAATTAACAATAGTCGCAAGTAAATTCATGTAAATCGAGTCAAATAAACGATATACTTTCGCGTTATCATCATCCTCACTGCCCATGTTATAATCTGGATCTGTTTCACTCTCGTCATCTACGTCATCAACATTAACGCTAACCTCTTCATCTACTTCATCAACAGTAACCTCTTCATCTACTCCATCGACACTAACCTCTTCATCTATTCCATCAACACTAACCTCTTCGTCGTTTGCTCCCTCAACATTAACTTCATCATTTTCTCCCTCGACATTAACTTCATCATTTGCTCCTTCACCATTGACTTTTTCACCATTATCCTCCTCAAAAATAACATCCTCAATACTTATTTATTCAACTTTGTGTTTAACATAAAGATCAACTACCTTAAATCCTCTAACATCCTCCATTAACCTTAAGACATCATTATCATTATTCAGAGGCCGAAGTCCACGAGAAAAGGAAAAATTAGGATTCCAATACCATAAACACTTTATATTACGACACCCCTCACTCTTGATCGAATCTTCAATTTGCATGTAGGACATCAAGTCCACATCCCAATCCTAATTCATTTCAGTTACAAGCCCATCAACATACAACTGAACTGGATTCTGAATTAAATATCCCCTATGGTGTACTCTAAATCTGACAGCTTAGGTATCAGATAACCTACAAAAAACAAACGACTGTTTCTGAATTAAAACATAGATAAAACCGGGAGTTGGTATAAACAAATCATATGCTATGACAAAACACAAACGCCATTTGCGTGTTTAGGGTTTTTGTATTCAGAGGTGAGTTATGAAATATACCTCGACATGTAACTTCGGTTTGCCATTTCAGAGACGACGGGAAGCGAGCTGCGATTTGATTTGAAGCGAGCTGCGGTTTGATATAGAATTGGGTTTGAAGAAATGGAAAGATTCGTTCGTGAAAGGGGAAGACCAAGATTCGTTCGTTCGTGAACTGGGTTTGAAGATGAAAGAGCTGGGGTTTTACATTTAAGTTTTATTTTATTAATTTTCTGAAAATAAAATAAAAAACCATGTTAATGATATTAAAATTAATAGGACCATTTTAAATGACATGGAAATGCCACATCATCATTCAACGCGCCACATCATTAAAAACATGACTTAAAATAGCAAGGGGACTAATATCAATCTTGAAACTTAAAAAAGAGACCAAAATTGTAGTTTTTAAAATGGGGGGGGGGGGGGGGGGTCAAAACTCAAAAAAATACAAAATAGGGGGACCAAAGTTGCAATTAAGCCTAAAAAAAACACGTTGATGAATCTGAAAAGTTCATGTTCAAATAATCACTTTTTTATTTTTAATTTTAGCAAAACCAAATAGTTATGACAATAAAATTAAAAATTCTATGATTTTAACCGAATATAAATACTGGTTTTTTAAATTTTAAATATTAATATAATATTTTTTAAATTAATTCCATCAATAATTGAACAAGACCTTATTAAAAAAATCAAAAACCTTTGCAAAATTGAGTATTGTTTTCAGGTTCAAAAACCTATCCCCTTTTAACAGTACATTCCCTTTCTTTGCTATCAAGTCCTACTTTTTGTTCAAAAATTGTCATGCCTTGAAGTTCCATAAATGGATACCTTTAAAAAGAATTGATTCATAAGATAATTTAAAACCGCTTAGCAATTAAGTAAATATGTCACGTAGTTTTCTTTGTTTGTGTAAAAGAAGTTTCTTTTATTGGAGTTTTTTTTTCTTTCATTCATCTTCATGATTTTGTTAATTTTTTTGGATCAATTTGTTGTTCAATTTCTATTTCAATAAAATTTGTTTTATTTTATATATGTTAGTTTTTATGGTGTAGAATATATTGTATTCATGGAGTAGTTGGAGTTGAACACCAACACTAATGAAACAATTTTGTTTATTTCGTTTCTTATTGGTTTCACTTTTTAATTTTCTCTACATGTAATAATGTTATGTTTGTTGTTTGTTCTTCAATTGTAGCATGAACATTGTTTCTTAGTTTGTTACTCCATTCGTTCCTTTTTAAAAGTTATTTTTTAATAAAAAAATTTTAAGTGTCATTTCAAAGTTTAATATAGTATTGATGATAGTATGTTTAAAATTACCTATATTAATTTATTATATAGAGAGAAAAAGGTTAAATAAATTACTAAAAAATTAATAATATTGTAGGAAAAAAATAATTATTGTTAAAAAAGTAACAATAATTATTAGTTGTCCTGATATGTGTAAAATGTCAAAAAATAACATTTAAAAAGGTAAAGATGGAATATCTTATTATAATGGTACATGTCATAGGATTATGTTTAATAACAACAGTAGTAAAATAAATGTGAAGTAGCATATGTTCGGGTTAAATTCCCAACCAATCATAGACGGTTTTGTCCGGGTTGAATTCCCAACCAATCATAGACGGTTTTGTCTGGATTTTTTTATAGGATAATGCTAATACAAAGAACTGTTGGTTTTTTTTACAACAATGAGATTGTTGGCGATAGTTCGACGCGGTGACTGTGTCGGTCCTCTATGAGCAGTCGAAACCGCAACCATAGTGTTAGAATCCACGTTCATGGCTTCTGACACGACTGTTCCTTATGAGGATTGCTCCTTGTATGGATTGGTATTTCATGGTTCTACCATCTTACCAGTACGTAGCAACATATATCTAACACAACATGTCCCACCGGGTGTGTCAATTTGTTCATCTGTATTTCCGACGAACAACCTCTAGTCTCTTATTAAAGTTTACGTGCAGGATCCGCTACAAGAATCCTAAACTATGTGTTAGTTATACAAAGGGTTTTTGAGTATTTTGGTTTGGAATGGCAGGTAAAGAAATTGCTGAGATAATTCAATGGAAACAATACAACAAAATTGCACAAAAAGAAATGAATAGAAAATAAGACTTGTGAAATAAATTCCTTAAAGTGTAAATTGGACGCATGCATACATTTGGGCAGAATTTACTTGTTTCTCTCAAATGCTGATACTTTGAGAGTGTATTATTCTCAATGTTAGCGACCTCTAAAAATTGAAACAAAACTCTACTTAAATAGGCATATAAAATAACTGATATTCTGCTGTCGACCATCCACAGCCTGCCACGCGTCCCCCATGCATGCCAACTTCTTGTATAACCACCCATGTAACACCCTTTTCTACCCCCACGAATATTATGGAAAAATAATATTATTTATCAGAGTAAAATATTGAACGCAACAAAATCATCTCAAAAGGACGCACATTTCTCAATAATTCAAATGTAGTCAATGCTCCATAAACAACGGGTTTTCCCAAAATTACTCAATAATATTAATCAAAGGCAGCGGAACTTAAAAAGGCAATAATCAAAAGCTTTCCTTACGCCACAAGGCAATCAACATAACAAGAACTCAATAAAATATAGTTTGACTCAAAGACCCCAACCCGATGTTACACTATCAGAGCAAGACCCTCTAAGTCAACCACGATGGCCAATGACCCAAAACTTCAAAACGGTCCTCAACGACATCCACGACTAAACTTGGTCATCCGCACGTTACCCACGTGGAGGTAACATTCAAACATGCAGGGTGAGTAAAAAAATTCATAATAATCAATATAAGAATCAATATATAAAATGGCATCATTTTCATATTCAACATCATCATAATCATCAAGGAGCATCAAAGGCCACAACATTATAAATTACACTAAATTGTCACATAAATGCAAATGCAACAAGACTCATGCATGTGGTACCAATCAACAAAATTTGATAGACACTGGGTCATCAACTCTTCATAGATCCACAATAGTAGGATCGATTCTACATGAGAACCGGAGCACAACAAATACCTCACATCCGCACAATGGGGCTGAAGCCACAAGAATCAAGGTCCTGAACTGAAGTACGGAATGCATATGAATGCATGATGCACACGTCAATATTATCCTCATAATAATCTCATTAGGTGCATCATCATTCATCAAAATCATCATAATAATCATGTCATCGTAAAATCATCAAAGCCTCGTGAAATCAACATCATAAATCATCACAATTACTCATGGGAATTCATCATACAGTCATGTATTAATCTCATAAAAATCACAATTATACTCATGGTAATTCATCAGGGAAATCACAACATCAAAACATCAAGACATCACTGCACAATATCAGAATTCGTGAAACTCTGCTACGTTCGCTAGCAAGTTCGTTGTGCGAGTCTGGGGCGAATGTTCGTCGTGCGAAGCATTCTTCGTTGTGCGAACTCGCGATTACAACAAATTGCTGTTACACACCAGCATCAAAACCAGTCCAAAAACCTCTACGATTTCCTTCCTCAATTCCCTAAAAACATCCCTAAATCATTCCTAAGGTATTACGGCAATATAGCCACAAAATCTACGACTTATTAGGCCAATCCGTATCATATTTACGCCTCCAATTCCCATAATTTCTTACAAATACCCCACAGTCATTAAAGTTTTTATAATCAATTACCCTATATGGTTAAAACCTCAACAAGGATCCTGGCCACGAAGGCCTAATTTCCTTTTAAACCCAAATCAACCTTAAACCTATCAGACCACCAGTTCAAATCCTTATACGGTTAAAACCTCAACAACTGATTTAGGTCACGAAGGCCTAATTTCCCTTATCTCAAATCATCCTCAAACCTATCATACCATCAGTTCAAATCTCTCAAAATCATTAAACTCACCATCAGAAAGGCAACAACAAATCAATACTAAAAAAATCCCTAAACCCTTAAATCAGCTTTAAACACATTGAATCACATATTGAAAACAATGAAGGCAATACTCCTCATACCTTAATTGCCGACTCTAAGCCTTTCTCCTTTGATTCTTGGAAACCTTACAAAGCTTTTGCCTCAATCCTCTTCCTCAGAGTTCTGGCCTCTATTTCTTCCCTTTTCACGGTCTAGCAAGAATGAATTCTAATTTCCTAAAAATTCCTTTTTGTTAAACCTAACTTTGGGCTTTAAAATTTGGCTTTCCAACTTCACCCTCACTAACTCCTCCTCAAATGTCAATTTTACCCTTAATTCACTTATACTTATTTAAATTAATAATAATACCAATATATTCATATTATATACTATTATTTAAATAAATAACTCGAAATCCATAATTTTCAATATTCACACCAACCACCGAAAATCACCAAAAATGTGAATATTCATATTTAAATAAATTAAATAAATATTCCAATAAATTTGGGGTGTTACAACTCTCTCCCACTTAAAAGAATTTTCGCCTTCGAAAATTACCTCAAAAAAACAGAGTCGGATACGACTCCCTCATCTGATCCTCACGCTCCCAAGTCATACTTCCTCCAGCTGGTCCTCCCCAAACTACCTTTACCAAGGAAATCTCTTTACCTCACAGTTGCTTCACTTCTCGTTCATCAATCTGAACTGGAAATGCCTCAATAGTCAAATTATCTCTCAATTGTACATCATCCATCTGAATCACATGTGACAGATCTAGAATGTACTTCCTCAACTGAGACACTTGAAACACATCATGCAAATTCGCAAGCGACGACGGTAAAGCAATCAAATATGCTACTTCTCCCACCTTCTGTGAAATATGATATGGACCAACAAAATGCGGTGTGAGCTTTCTGGACTTCAAAACTCGGCCAACACCAGTTACCGGCGTAACTCTCAAAAACATATGATCTCCTTCATGAAACTCCAGTGCTTTCATTCTTTTATCATGGTAACTCTTCTGACGACTCTGTGATGCTTTCATCTTTTCTTGGATCATCTTGATCTTTTCTGTCGTCTCTTGTACAATCTCAGGTCCGAGTACAACACTCTCGCCTGATTCATACCAACTCAAAGGAGTCCTACATCTCCTACCATACAATGCATCATACGGTGCCATTCCAATACTAGAATGATAATTGTTGTTGTAGGTAAACTCAATCAACGAAAAATGACTATCCCACGATCCACCTTGATCCAACATACAAGCTCTCAACAAATCTTCTAAAGACTGAATAGTTCTCTCTATTTGTCCATCCATTTGCGGATGATAGGCAGAACTCAACCTCAGCTTAATACCCAAAGATGTCTACAAGCTCTCTTAGAACCTCGACGTAAATATCAGATCTCTATCCGACACAATACTTGAAGGAATACCACACAGTTTCACAATCACATCAATATACAATTCGGCCAGCTTCTATAACAAATAATTGACCCTCATCGGTATAAAATGAGCCGATTTGGTTAATATATCGACAATCACCCAAATTGAATCATATCCCTTCAAAGTCTTCGGTAGACCTCTCACAAAATCCATAGAAATGCTATCTCATTTCCACTCTAGAATATTCAATGGTTGCATCAGACCCAACAGTCTTTGATATTCAATCTTCAACTTCCGACAAGTTAAACAAGCGTACAAAATCTGAAATTTCTTTCTTCATCCTTGGCCACCAAAACAATTTCTTCAAGTCTTGATACATCTTTGTGGCACCCAGATGAATACTTAACCCACTTCTGTGACCTTCCTCGAGAATACTCTTCTTAATTTCTGGCACATCTGAAATACACACTCTATCTCTGAACCTCATCACACCATTCTTATCGACCCGAAAATCACCCTCGTTACCTTGGTTAATTAACGTGAGACAATCCACCAAACTAAAATCAAAATTTTGACCTTCTCTGATTTCTTGAAGAATACCACTAGTCAACTTTATCATACCCAACTTCACACTATTAGGAGTGTCTTCACACACTAGAATCATATCTCTGAATTGTTCAATCAGTCTTAACTCTCGAACCATAAGCAGTGCCATATGTAAGAACTTTCTACTTAACACATCATCCATAACATTAACCTTACCAGGGTGGTAACTCAATTCAAAATCATAATCCTTCAGAAGTTCAAGCCGTCTTCTCTGCCTCATATTCAACTCTTTCTGGTCAAACAAATACTTCAGGCTCTTGTGATCACTAAACACTTTGAACCTAGACCCGAACAAATAATGCCTCCAAAGCTTCAACACAAACACAACGTTAGCCAACTCTAAATCATGTGTAGGATAATTCCTTTCATGAACCTTCAGTTGTCTGCAAGCATAAGCAACGACCTAACCATTCTGCATCAGTACACCACCAAGACCCATCTTCGATGCATCACAATACATTACAAAAGACTCACTCAAATTTGGCAAGATCAACACTTGAGCAATCGTCAACTTCTTCTTGAGTTCTACAAAACTACTCTCACATGCAACATCCCACACATAAGCTTGACCTTTTCGAGTCAACTGAGTCAATGGCAATGCCAACTTCGAAAATCCTTCTATAAACCTACGATAATAACCAGCTAAGCCAAGGAAACTTTGAATCTTAGTAGCAGACTTCGGAATGTCCCACTGCAACAAAACATCAACTTTGGACGAATCAATAGCAACCCCTCCACTAGAAATCACATGGCCAAGGAAACTCACTTCCTTCAACCAAAACTCACACTTGGACAACTTGGCATAAAGCTTCTTATCCCTCAAAACCTGCAATACAACTCTTAGATGTTGCACATGTTCTTCCTTGGACTTTGAATATATCAAGATATCGTCGATGAATACTACAACAAATTGATCCAAATAAGGATGAAAAATACTATTCATATACTCCATGAATACACCAGGTGCATTAGATACACCAAACGACATCACCGTATATTCATAATGACCATACCTTGTCCTGAATGCTGTCTTCAGAATATCATCAGGCTTAACGCGAATTTGATGATAACCTGACCTCAAATCTATCTTGCTGAACACACAAGCACCCACCAATTGATCCATTATATCATCAATCCTCAGAAGCAGATATTTATTCTTGATCGTCACTTTATTCAACTGTCAATAATCCACACACAATCTCATGCTACCGTCTTTCTTCCTCACCAACAACACAGGAGCACCCCACGGAGAAACACTCGGCCGAATAAACTTCTTCTCAAACATCTCTTCCAATTGTTTCTTTACTTCTCCTAACTCAAATGCAAATATCCGATAAGGAGTCATCGACACAGGACTAGTGTCTGGTATCACATCAACAGCAAACTCTACCTCACGCTCAGGAGGTAAGTCACTTACGTCGTCTGGAAACACCTTTGGAAATTCCCGAACAACCGATAGCTTCACGCTCACTGCTTCATAATCAACTTGAAGTGATGAAAACAATGAAAACATTTGAGCCTCATCTTCTAAGAGTTCTTCTACTTGCTTAACAGATACAAACATCAACTCTCCATAATCACCAAACTCTAGGAACCTCACAGTCTTGCTGTAGCAATCGATATGAACATAGTTGAACTCCAACTAGTTCATTCCAAGAATAACATCAATTCGATACAAAGATAGACAAACCAAGTCCATCACAAAATTCTTATCATAAATAGAAAAATGGCAGCTCAAACAGACTAACGCAATAGTCACATAACCATTAGCCGAGGTATCGATAACCATACTCCCAACCATAGAAGATAATTTCAAATTCAATCTTGCAGTACATTCAAGCAAAATAAATGAATGGGTAACACCAATATCAGTCATAGAAATCAATTCAACATCATTAATAAAGCAAGTACCTCTGATCAAGTTATCCGTCTTGGGTTCTTCTGCATCGCTCAAAGCAAACACTATACCGTTCGTCTGAGCAGCAGTAGCAATCTTCTTCGGCTGCTGGCACTGGGTACTGATATAACCCTTCTCTCCAAAACTGAAGCAAGTCGGAGCTTCACCTATGTAGTCAGTAACTCTATGGCCTTTCTTGCCACAATGATGACATCTCAGCACCTTATAAACCTCAACACGGTGACCTTGCTCGCCACACTTATGGCACTTGCTTGGAGTAGTAGCCGCTCCCCCACTTGACTTTTTCACATCTGAAGCCTTCTGCTTCCCTTTATCACCAAAAGTCACATACGGTTTCCCTCTATACTGTCATTTCTCTTTCTTCTCACTCAGCTGCTTGTAGTGAGTAGATCGAGCTCGGCTATCCTCATCATAAATTCTAGCCGCTCCCCCACTTGACTTTTTCCCATCTGAAGCCTTCTGCTTCCCTTTATCACCAGAAGTCACATATGGTTTCCCTCTATATTGTCCTTTCTCTTTCTTCTCACTCATCTTTTTATAGTGAGTAGATCGAGCTCGACTATCCTCATTATAAATTCTACTCTTTTCCACTAGTTCCGCAAACCGACGAATCTGCTGGTACCTAATTCCCTGCTTAATCTCTGGTCTTAATTCATTCTCGAACTTAAGACACTTTGACATCTCCACGTCAACACAATTGTAATGCGGAAAAAACTTCACTAAAGCTTCAAACTTTGCCGCATACTCAGCCATAATCATATTCCCTTGTTTCAGATCAAGAAATTCTACCTCTTTCTTGCCCTGAACATCTTAAGGAAAATACTTCCTTAAACACAGTCCAAGTTATTGTAATGCCAACACCTCTCAATCTTCGACGAGTGTTATCCCACAAGTTCTCAGCTTTCTCTGCTAGCATATGCGTACCAAACTGCACCTGTTGAGCATCAGTGCACGCCATAACCCGGAAAATCTTCTCAATCACTTTCAGCCACTTCCGCGCACCATCAGGATCATGAGTGCCCATAAAAGTCGGCGGATTGTTCCTCTGGAACTTCCCTAAAGCACGAAACTCATATGGAGGTTCATCATTCTGGGCCGTCACTTGGGCAAGCGATTCCAACGCATCAGCAATAGCACGATCATTTCTTCCAGCCATCTGTAACCACCAACAAGGTCAGAAGAAAACAACTCATCCAATAATGTTCTCACACTATTGACTGATAGGGGACTAACAACATAAAAACTTGGCCGGACGGACCGAACTGCTTGGATACCACTAAATGTAACACCCTTTTCTACCCCACGAATATTATGGAAAAATAATATTATTTATCAGAGTAAAATATTGAATGCAATAAAATCATCTCAAAAGGGTGCACATTTATCATTAATTCAAATATAGTCAATGCTCCGTAAACAACGGGTTTTCCCAAAATTACTCAATTATATTACTCAAAGGCAGCGGAACTCAAAAAGGCAATAATCTAAAGTTTTCCTTGTGCCACATGGCAATCAACATAACAAGAGCTCAATAGAATATAGTTTGACTCAAAGACCCCAACCCGATGTTACACTATCAAAGCAAGATCATCTAAGTCAACCACGACGGCCAACGACCCAAAACTTCAAAAAGGTCCTCGACGGCTAAACCTGGTCATCTGCACGTTACCCACGTGGAGGTAACATTCAAACATACAGGGTGAGTAAAACGATTCATAATAATCAATATAAGAATAAATATATAAAATGGTATCATTTTCATATTCTTCATCATCATAATCATCAAGGAACATCAAAGGCCACAACATTATAAATTACACCAAATTGTCACATAAATGCAAATGCAACAAGACTCATGCATGTGGTACCAATCAACAAAATTCGATGGACACTAGGCCATCAACCCTCCATAGATCCATAACAGTAGGATCGATTCTACACGAGAACTGGAGCGCAACAAATACCTCACATCCGCACAATAGGACTGAAGCCACAAGAATCAAGATCCTGAACCGAAGTTCGGAATGCATATGAATGCATGATGCACACGTCAATATCATCCTCATAATAATGTTTGCGATTAAGACGAGATCCCGCCTTTTTTGGGTCTGTGTGACACGATTTAATCGGAGAATGATCCTCAATATCATTTCTCTATCTTGTCCATATCACGAATATCAGTTTACACGACCTCATATAGTTTGACTTCCATCATAAGTCGAGCTACGATGGTTTAACGTCACATTTTATCCCGAATTCGATTCACTAACATTGTCAAACCATTAATTCAAAACACTTAATAACCGCGGTGAGTTCTGTGCGTCACAAGCGTTAGGTATGTAGGGAATGACGAGGGAGGGGGTTTCTCCTCGCTCGTCTAGAGTGTTTAACGTATGCCCTTTGGGCGATATGCGACGCATTCTCTCCTACTTCTTAGATTTTAGTGCAGTACGCATCCCAAACCAATTCAGTTCACTTCCGTTTAGACGTTTCAGGTCTAGGACCTTTTTCTCTCGCCCTCGTGCGATCGAGACCCTTTTCCCGTAGTTGGCCGAACTACGGCTGCTCTGATTTCTCATGCCTGTTGAGAATACTTAGGCATAGGATTGTGATGATCCTAGCGAGCACTCTTCTTTCTTTTCCACCCATTTTCAAAAAAAAGAGTACGTTACTCTTCCGTTCTATCGCAAACAGGCATCGTCCCTAACTGCTGGAATGAAAGCTTAGTGTCACTCACAAAAGCACTTAACCGACCTTGTCCCGTAGTTACCTTTACGTTTGCTCTGATTTCTCATACCAGATGAGGATATGTAGGCACAAGACATTGATGTCTTGGCGAGCAACTTCCCCTCATCACCCGTAGTTTTCCGAACTACGTTGACTCTGACTTTCCCATTGCACGAGGGAATACCTAGGCATAGGGCGGCGATGTCCTATCGAGTCTTTTCTTTTCTTTCTCCCCCCCATTTAGTAGTAGCTTTTAGATAGCTTTCACCCATAGATTTAGACAACAAGTGTGGATCCCGTTAAGTACAACGGACGTGAGGGGTGCTTATACCTTCCCCTTGCGTAACCGACTCCCGAACCCAAGATTTGGTTGCGATGACCTTGTCTTTTCCCATTATTTTAGGTTTTATTCGATCGTTTCCTTTCCCTGTCTTTGGGATAAATAACGTTCAGTGGCGACTCTTCTGTTTGTTTCCGCCGACCCTTCTTCGCAGTTGCGACACCGACGATGCAGAAGGACACGAAGGAACACATCAGAAAGTGCGACAGGTGCCAAAGGCATGGGGACAAACACCTCGCCTCTCCAAGCGAGCTCAAATCCCTTTCCTCCCCTTGGCTGTTCTCCTGGTGGGGGATGGACATCCTCGGTCCATTCACCTTAGGCTCCTACCAGAACAAATATCTGATAGTGGGCATCAACTACTTTACCAAATGGATCGAGGTCGAAGCCCTCGCCAAGATCACGACACACAACATAATCCGTTTCTACAAGAGGAACATCCTCGCCAGGTTCGGAGTCCCGCTCGCCATAGTCACTGACAACGGGACACAGACATGAACTTCCGAGACTTCGTCACCAAACTTGGGACCAAGCACCATTTTACTTCGGTCGAACACCCACAAAAGAACGGCCAAGCAGAAGCCGCAGACAGGGTAATTCTCTGAGGTCTAAAACGAAGACTCGGCGACGCCAAGAAAGGATGGGTCGAGGAGCTCCACAGCATGCTCTGGGCCTACCAAACAACGCCTCACTCGACCATAGGAGAGACCCCGTTTCGACTCACCTACAGAACCGAGGCGGTCATCCCGGTGGAAATAAGAGAACCGTCCAGAAGAACGGAATCTCCCCTTGAGGAGGAAACCAACGACGAGGCTCTCTAGGATGAGCTCGACCTGGTCGAAGAGATTCGATCAGCAGCAGCTCTCTGCGAAGCCACACTAAAACAAAAAATCGCCATTCGCTATGACAATAAAGTCCTAAAGCGCAAATTCTAGGTCGGCGACCTGGTCTTGTGAAGAAACTAAAAGGACTCACACGAAGGCAAACTTGTCGCGAATTGGGAAGGGCCCTATCGTGTCCGAGACAAGACGGAGCACGAGGCCTACTACCTCGAGAACTTACACGGGGACGAAATAGCTCGACCATAGAACACTGAAAAGATAAAGAAATACTACAGTTAAACACTGCCAGCAAGGACACTCCTCGCGACCACATGAGTGCGACGTGGTATGACCGCATCTCCTCGAAATCAACGAGATAGTAAGCATCTGCCCTTTGTGTGTGCAGGCAGAAAGCTCTGCTCGACGGAGACTCCTCAATCAAGAGTCTCCGCCGTAGTACCAAGATCGGAAGAACACCTAGCTCACGATGGGACGTTCACACCGTGGGGGTAGGACCCCAACCGCGGTCCACCTCCGTAACCGACCAGGTAACCACATTGGCCAACCGGCCAGTTCCTTACACTACCGGGCACAATAATTGTCGAGCTAACACTCCCAACAAACATACAAAACAAGCGTAATAAACATACATTACGAGCATACAAACATGCAGAAATAAAACGAGCATGCAAACATGCAAACATAAATGAGCACACACTTAACAAAAATATTGTATCATAAAAGACAGGCATTAACCCAGTATTCATATACACCACAAAAGGGAACGCAAGCCCGACAAAAGAACTTATCAAAAATCAACGAAACATTGGCGCGCAGGCCTGAAAACCACGAGCACGCAGGCCCAGAAACATCTATACGCCCTCGAATCCGTCCGTCTCGGGCTCATCGGCCGGGGTAGCATCTCCATCATCTTCGCGACCAAGGGAGACCACTCGCCCGTCGATGACCTGGTGGAAGGGCCATATCCCGTCTATAACCAAGTCGACCTCGGAGTTCACCGCCTTGAGTTTATCCACAGTGTTGCATCACTGCGAAAACGGGAAGCCGACAAACTAGACAGAAGAGTCGCCACCGAACGTTATTTATCCCAAAAGAGAGGGAAAGGAAACGATCGAATAAAACCTAAGAAAAAGGGAAAAGACAAGGTCATCACAACCAAATCTAGGGTTCGGGAGTCGGTTACGCAAGGGGAAGGTATGAGCACCCTTCACGTCCATTGTACCGGGATCCACGCTTGTTGTCTAAATCTATGGGTGAAAACTATCTAATGCTATATGCTAAATGGGGGTGAAGAGAAGGAACAGAATCGATAGGACATCGTCGTCCTACGCCTACGTATTCCCTCATGCAATGGGAAAGTCAGAGTCAACGTAGTTTGGGAAACTACGGGTGAGGTTGCTCGCCAAGACAACATCGTCTTGTGCCTACGTATCCTTATCTGGTATGAGAAATCAGAGCAAACGTAGTTCGGGAAACTACGGAACAAGGTTGGTTAAGTGTTTTTGTGAGTGACGCTAAGTCTCCATTCCAGCAGTTAAGGACGATGCCTGTTTGCGGTGGAACGGAAAAGTAACGTACTCTTGGGTGAAAGGGTAGAAAAGAAGAAAGAGTGCTCGCCGAGACATCGCCGTCTCGTGCCTACGTATTCTCAACGGGTATGAGAAATCAGAGCAGCCGTAGTTCGGCTAACTATGAAAAAACGGGTCTTGATCGCACGGATGCGAGAGAAAAAGGTCCTAGGTCTGGAACGCCTAAACGGGAGGGAATCGAATCTGTTTGGGGCGCGCGCTACGCAAAATCCTAAGACATATGAGCGAGTGCGTCACATATCGCCCAAAGGGCATATGCTAAACACTCTAAACAATGTGAGAAGAGGCCCCCCACTTATCATTTCCTACGTATCTAACGCTTAACTCACAACACTCATCGCGGTTATGATTTTAGAAATTAAGGTCCAACGGTGTGTTAGGTGAATCAAATCGGGACACAATGTGACGCTAAACTGTCGTAGGTCGACTTATGAGGGAAGTCAAACTATAGGAGGTCGCATAATTGATATCCGTGCTATGGACAAGATGGAGAAATGACATTGAGGATCATTCTCCAATTGAATCGTGTCGCACAGACCAAAAACAGTGGGATCTCGTCTTAATCACAAACATTATGTCGATTAATCGAAGGTAGCCTATCGCGATCCCAAAGTAAAGAAAATGACCCAAATGGTCATTATCCATAGATTTGAAATCGGGAAGGTTTATCGACTTCGATAATCCGACGCTTATAAATACAAGACTTCATCGATCGAGGAAAGTCAAAATAAAATCAAAAAGAAAAAGAAACAAGGACAGAAAGAAGGTGGTCTCGGATCCAACATTATTCATCAATAGTTTGACTGGTAACAGTTTACGAAAGTCTCGTCATCGACCAAAAAAAGCGATAAAAGTGAAATAAAGATGAAATAAAGTCAAAAATGAAAACGAAAAAAAAAAGTGAAATGGTCTCAGACTTGTCATTTCCATCAATAATTTGACGTATAACGACTTGGAGGTCTCGTCATCGACCCAAAAGAGGAAATACAAAAATAAATTCTCAATGATAAATAAGAAAAAGTCAAAATCTAACTTCTACAAAATTATATTAAAATTCTAAAAGAAACTAGAGCTTAGAAAAATAAATATATTTAAATCTAATAGCTTATTTTATAATAATAAAGAACAAAAAATATATATTAAAAATTTTAGAAAACTATTTACAAAAAAAAATTTACAAATTAATTAAATCTAATTTAGAAAATTAAAAAAAAATAGGGGGGGGGGGGGAATATAATAGAAAATAGGGTCAGATTAAAACATGAGGATCATTTGGGATCACTGGCCCATCACCTCATCAAGCAAGATCCGTAGGAGATAGCAAATGGGTGGTGCTAACAAAGAGTGAAAGGATCACATGGGCCAAAGGCCCATCACCTTTCCACAAGGAAGGAAAAAAAAACGGGACACTAAAATCAGATCAAAACGTTTTCTAAATCTTAAAATTAGTACAACATTGAAATATAGGACAACTGAACTCATCCACAACCATTTTCTCCAACTCGACCTCCACCTTCCTTTGCTCAGTTTTTGTTTAACGTTCGGGTTATTCATCTCAATCCTCTTCTCTCTCAATCTTGTTTGCCTCTCATCCGCGGGTTTCATTCATCCTCACGGCGGCGGATAGTTGTTTCGGAGGTGGAAGACAATGAGGGATGAGCAGAAGTTTGAGAAGGTTTGGAGAAGATGAAGAAGTGAGTTTGTGATGGTTTGGATATAAGTTTGAAGAATGAATGGAGGTTAAAAGGGTTTTGCCAGAAAACGTGAGGGTTGTGTTTGTTTTCGAATGGGTTTTCTGGGTTTCTCTGAAGGTTATTCCGAGGATGGTGATGAAAGTTGCGGTTGGAAATGGTTGTGGGAAGAACGAAAATAGAGGTCGAAAACGGGTTTCAGAGGTTTTCGGAGTTTTGGTTTGAGAATGGTGGAGGGATGAAGAAGAACATATCGCGAGAGGAAGAGTGGTGAGGGGTTTGAGGTTGGTTCAATGTTGGTTGATGGAAATGGAAGAAGGTTAATATGGTGAGGATGAAGAAAGTGATGGGGTGGGATTCAGATTTGAGATGAAGGGCTTTCAGAGTGAAGGTTATGATTTTCAGATGGAGATTTGAGTCGTGGGTTTGTTGAGGTTTGTTGGGTTTGGAAGGAGAAGAGGAAATGGTTTGATGGTGAAGAAGATTGAAGAACAGTTATGGTGGTGATGAAGTTTCGGATGGTTTGTGGTGGGTTATGAGTGATTCACGAGTTGAAGGAGAATGGGAGGTGGTCGGATTTTTGCTGAAGAGGATGATGAATAGTGTGAGGAGGGCAGCTGGGTCTCTAGGGTTCCAACGAAGGAGAAAATAAATAGGGACCTATATACCAAAAATTCGACATGTGTATGCCTCCAGCTGTTGTTTCCTTTAATCAAATTTTGTGCTGATGAATTAACTGATGATTAATTAACTTACTAATAATAATAATATAAATACTAATTATGACTAATGCTAAATCTAATTCTAACAATTAATTAATTGACTATTAAAATTAATATTCTAATAAACTAATTAAAACTTAAATCCTAATTAATAATAAATCTAATTCTAATCCTATTTAAACTAATTAAAACTAATCTAAGTTAATTCTAAACTAATTCTAAACTAAGCTCTAATCTAACTTAATTAATTAAAAAACTAATTCTAATCTCTAAATAAAATTCTGATTTAAATTCTACACTCTATTTTAATCTAATTAAAATTCTATGCTAAAAATCTAATTTAACTCTAAAATAAAAATTTATTCTAGTAGAATGCTAATCTAAATCTAATTAATCTAAACTAATGAAAATCCTAATTAGTTCTATTCCTAATTAAATCTAACTTAACTAATTGAAATTCTAATAAAGTTATAATAAAATTCTAAATTTATATCTAAATAAATTCTAAACAAATTAAAACAACAATAAAAACGAATGCAAAAAGGGGGTTGAACACCGAAACACAATAAAATTACTAGCACAGACTGAACCACCAGAAAGAGAACAACCTTCGCTCGATTCTGAAATAAATCTCCTCATCTGAATTGGTTTCATTGTCTAAAATACGAACAAAACGGATGTAATCCCGATAAATCACTCCAGCTGATAACATTACCAATATGCGAGAAATGATCTACCTAAATGATATGCAGATGAAATGCGAAATAAAAGCCAGTCAAAGGTAGAAAAAGGGTGGGCAAATTTTAGGGTGCAACACACAGCACCGGCGAACCCGACTTCAACCACTTCCAGGAAGTCGTGCTCAAGCTCGCGGATCCTCCCCAACAGATTAGCGCAGGAAACTAGAAGCCTCTCCTCGCCCGTTTCGCCCTCGACGGGACGAAGTGAGTTCTCCAGCTACCCCACGCGATCCCGCAGATTCAACAGTTCCTCCTTGGCAGCTTTCACTTTCTCCTCAGCCTCGACCCCCCTCTTATGTTGTGCGGCCACTTCCTCCTCAGGTCCAGCTCTGCACTCATCTTAGTCAACCTCGACTGAGTAAAGGTGAGGTCACCCTGCAGCTTGACTAGCTCGATAGAGGTGCAACCTTCATCACTTAGAATTAAAATTGTCGAAAAACTCGCATCATGGTGGCCAAATCCCCGGTAAGCACCTGCCTCCGGGTAGCCCAACTCTCCCTGAGGATTACCTTCACCTCCGCGGTCGGAACAGCTGGCGATCTTGCGCCATGAAAGAACCCAGGCTTCTGGTGGCAGGGGGATGGGAAATCCCTCCTCGGAGACCCCCTCCGTAAGGTCAACGACGGTCTCCGATAGCCGAGATCTCGCCCACTTAGCAGCACCTTGTAACTTTGGGGACTGACTGCCTTGTGGCGATGACGAAGATCCCCTTCCTCCCTGGTCTGATACGGCCTGTTGGACTACCTGGGCAACCCTGCTCTTCCCGACTTTTGTCGCGGCTCTCGAGGCCGCCAATTTCCTCACGCGCTCTTCGACAGACGACATGCTCCCTACAAAACAAAACAGAAAAAAGGGTCAGCAAACGAACAAAATGATCAGAAGGTCGGGCAGAAGGTTGACCACCACCTAGGAAACAGAGAGCCTCCTCATCGGATGAGCACTTGAGCAGAGCCTTCGTGCTGATCAACCTTCTCTGCTGACAAACACGCCCCTGGCTATCGAGGATATATTTGCCTTCGGGCGTAACCAGTCTGGCCGGAGGTAAGTTCGCCACGAAGGATACTATCTTCTGATAGCCCGCCAAGTATTCCTCGTCCATAGTCTTCGCTCGCATTATATAGTGGTCTGTACCCTTCTTGAAGTGCTCCTCCTTCCACTCTAAGGGCACCCTCGGCACCAAAACATCTACCCGCTGCCCGTCCACCTCACGGGCCTCTCGCCGATACAGGGAGTCGCACGCCCCATGGGAAACATTCCGGACCACGAAAAGCGAGCCTTAAAGTCCTTAACCGAATACATATATGTCCGGAAGAGTTTCCTCGGCTGCTTCAGCGACACCCATCCGTGCCGGCCATTGACCGTCTGCCTCTGTAAATGGAAAAAGCGAAAGAAGAGCGAAAAAGTGGCCCCGACCTCCAGATACCTGCAGACGAGCTCGTACGCCTGGATGAAAGCTATAGCGTTGGGATGCAGCTGAAAGGGGGCCAACTTCAACCAGTCGAAGACCCCCAGCTGGAAATCTGTGAAGGGCAGCCTGGGACCAGCCTCCCAAAAACAAAATTTGTACATCGGAAACCTCATGTTCCCGAACCTCGAACATATCCGATGGTGCTCCCTTGGCTGATACACCTTCCAACCAATGGGAGAATCCACGCACCTTTCCTCGACAGTCGCAAAGGCACCAGTCTCTTCATCTACGAAGTAGGAGGGCGTATTAAGGGGTTCTTCAGCTACCCACTCCTCGACTGACCGGGTCCGTACTTCGGTGGTCAGAGCCTCTAGCTCCATGTCTACGTCCATGGTCCCCGGGATCCACAAAGTCATGTTCACCTAAAAATCAGAAGGAAATGGTGAATTCGACGTTCAAAGATCAAATTCACCCTTCCACCGCAGGTCAAGTGAAAGGGCGACGGGGACGACGACCACATCGGCGCAGCGACCACCCTGGCATCCCTCATCTGGGGATTCATCTGATCCCCATCAGCGTCCCTGGGGCATGCATCTAACCCTATCATACGTCCCCGGGACACCCATATAAAACTAACATGTATCCCCGAGATCACCATCCTCAACAGCTCGATCGTCCCCGAGACATTCACGCTACAACTCTAAAACGTCCTCGGGGCCTTCATCTTAAACTTAAGGATATGCCGCCGTATGCGACGGAAGACCTTCGCCCTCCTCGGGGCATTCATCACGCCCCCGACGTCGGCATCAAGGATAAATAATGTAAAAGATTGAAGGAAAAGAACTTACTGGAGTGGATGTAACGGTGGAGTACGCGGCGGATGCTACAGCGGTGCTGGCGAACAAATGCAAGAGCGGAACTCGATCGTCACGTGCGTAAGTGAGTGAAAGTGAAAAATGGCAAAGGGGCGGGGTCCCGCCTATTTATATACCCAACGCGGGACTCGAAGCTCCCCTAGGCACTCGAGTACCCTAGGGTAGCCGCCCCACGTGGCCCATTGACAGTTGTGCACGTGCCCTTGCAAAAAGTCACGTCCCTTCATTTCCCCCACGTAATTGCCCAACAACTTTCCACCTCGTCAACCTAATTGCCCGACAAAACCGAGATTCCCGTGCTCCAACATCCTCGACAAGTCAGACCGACCAAGTTTCCTCCTCGCGCTCTTTACCCTCGACACGGCAGTCCCGCGAAAGACCCTCCTCACGCATCCTTTCTCCCCGGCGCAGTACCATCAAGTCCTCGCTCCTTCACTTTGGAGCTACGACTTGGGGGCGCCTGTTCTGGATTGGGCTCAAGCCTGCCCATCCGTTGGGCAGGCTCATCCCAACGCTATTTGGGGAAGGCCCAAATAGCCCAATGTCAGGCACAGGTTCTCCCCGTCGATCAGACAGCTCCTTCGTCGAGCAGGACAGTCCCTCCGTCGGACAGGACAACACGTCTTCCACACGTTCTCCACGTGCCCCCTCCGCGGGGACACGTCATCATCCAACTACCCACCTCCGAAAGAGCCGGTCAACCCACCTTCCGGAGATCACGGGACGATTGAACTAGGGCGAAAACCACGTGCTGGTCTTCACTACGCCACGTAAGCCCTAGCAGTCACCTGGGTTGTGCTTGACAATCCAGCCTAACACAAGTGACCGTTGGCCCTGCGCTGGGGTCTCTCTATAAATACCCTCTTTCACAAGAGGGTCAGGTATTCTCTTCTTAACCTCTCTTCTGTATTTGCTCCCACTTTGGTCCATTACTCACTTTGGCATTGGAGTGTCTTGCAGGTACACCCCCTCCTCCTCCATATCTCTTGTGAGCAGTTTGCAGATCAACGACGCGTGACAGGTCATTGGTCCCTCCTGATCAGGTCAGATTAAGATGGTTCCCCAAATATTTTGAAAAAAAATTTTGAACAACTTTTGTTTCCATCAATATGAGTGACATATTTTCAAAATGCAAAACTTTTGGTATATGATTCAAAAACCCAAAATAGAATTTGGAAGAATATGATATCATTGAGTTGTATGCCAATATGTAGGAAGTGTCTCCAATTTTTTTTATAATATCGAAAAAATATGTTTTCATGAACAATACAAAGATTATAATCATATATTAAAAAAAATTAATGATTGCATCGTTGAAGGCGAGACTTCTATTTCATATTGGCGGGAAGGGACAAAGAAGTGTTCGGTCTAGGATTTTACTTCGGTTGTTCTAGCTAGGAAAAATAATTATTTAAATTGTAGTTCATTTTAAATTTTAAAAATCAATTTTTATTAAAATATAAACTAATATCATATTTAAAACAAATTAATATTAAAAAAAATTACAACTAAATGAATATTAAATATTTAAAATCAATCTAAATTAAAAGTATATGAATATATATGTGCTTGCATGTACAACTATAAGTAAATATTCATGATGGTTTTGATGATGACAACGTTATATGTCAACAACATGATGTGAAGTCTTCATATGTCAAGAAGCAACATTAATCAAGATGTTTATGTGAAATCAAGAGGTAAAGTCAAATTCACTAAGGTTAATACCTAAGCAGTGTTCACTGGGGTTCCTAGTGATCTATGGTCAAGCAATGTCAGATAATGACATATACCCAAAATCTTTATCAAGCCTCATCAGTCATAAGAAGTCAAGTCTCAAATGAAGTTTTGAATTAATGATGAATCAACCAAGGAATCTTGAAGCTTCTATGACTATGAAAGAGGAGAAGTACGAATGCTTGTTTTATCTGTGTATGAGTGATCAATGTATTGTAATGGTATAATAGTAATTATTAAATCACACACACGCGGGCGCGCACACACACACACATTTTTTTTCAATTCCTTTTATCTTAAAAATTATTTTCTAAGACAAGCTAATTGATTAAAAAGTAGTACATTTTCTAAACTATTTTTGAACTAACCATCAATTGGTAAGTTGTGTCAATCAATTGACAATACTTTTCTAAGCCATTCTATCAATTGGAGCAATAGGCCAATCAATTTACTAAGACATTACATTAATGACTTGTGATGACTTCTTGGAAAGTGTGCCAATAGTGTCGTTGTAATTAAAAAAGATCAAATTTACAAGAGTTATTTTTTAACAAAGCAATAGTTGTGCAAGTATAAAAAATAACAATTGGAGGGAGGGGGGAGGTTCAAGTTTGTAGTTGAAAATAAAAGAAGTGTTATGACAACATAGAGAAAGTGGTGAGGTTTTTCCTAGAATCCTATATTTCTCCCCTGTTGATGTCTAATGCATTACATAAATCAGTCGTCTTTACATTTCCACGACGAATTAACAAAACCACTATACCCAATCCTTTAGTGTATATCTCACTGATTTCTACTACAGCTCTCCTATCCTTATTCAACTGACGTAAGTGAAATTCGGCGATGATACAATACGTTAACTCTAAGCCCATTACTCGAAGTCTATTATCTGTATTTAACCGACGTAAGTATGATATTTTTCCTAAATCAGACGTATAGTCTAAGGATCACTATTCATGTACGTCCATAATCGCATTAAAAGAGTATCTCAAATAATATGCTTTAAGTAAAAGAAGCAATTAAGTACAAATATAACTAAGATAATTTATGCAACATCAAATTAACCATGTCTTAACTGATTCGAAATAAGTTCATCAAGACAAAGTCTAACCTGAATGGAAAAAGGAAAAAAAATAACATTTGAAAGAGAATATAAGGCCTAACGCATACTAAAAAAACATAGTATTTTATAGATCTGAGAAACGACACCAATTTTTCAAAAGAGAAGGGGATGGTTTTGAATTGTCTAGAAATTCCCTTAATAAAAGCACTTACTGGGTGTATAATATCAGTTCCATTGTTGGGTGGAGAGCATATGAATTTGACAGTAGATGATGCTATATACTTTAACTATTAGAAGATTGTCACTGATCAAGGTATGACAATCTCCAAAGAATCAGGGAGGAGAGAAGACTTAAGAATTAAGTTTCTTGTTGAGTTTCTAACACATCTTACAAATAATCAAAGATCTGATGCTTTTAGTATTTTACAGAATTCTTGTTGATTAATCCAAAGCTTTTTTTTTTTTTTTATTTGCAATTATTTGTCCTGCGACCATAATTTGGAAGACAACATCAAAGTTTTTGATGGCTCAACGATTACAACGCGACTGATGTATGAGGCACATTGGCTAAATTTGAACTCAATTATATGTTATATTAAGGTTGAAATAGAGAGAAGTATCAAATATCAACAACCAATTTGCTTTACCAAGCACAAGCCTCAGTTTATTAGTTTATTTTGAAAATGTTGTTACAATGAAATTAATTTGAAAAGTAAAATACGAAAAAAAACAAAAACAAATGATACAACACAAGCAGCCACATTTTGAAAACAAATTAAAGCTTAGGACCATCCAATAAGCGCACGAACTACACCAGATACATCACCAGCGACTAGAGCCTTCATCATTTTTTGCTTTGTATCAGTGTAAGGTGGGTACCTTATCGATGAATCGCCTGTAAACCCGCGATAAAGAACTGCCTTTCTGTGAGTAAAAGCATCAAAGGAGAATTTTCCATGGTATGCACCCATTCCACTGTCACCAACTCCACCAAATGGCAATCTATGAACCACAAGCTGCAAAAGGAAAAGGAAAAGAAACATATGTAAACAACATTGCATGACAAGGATATATGAACTAAATTATGCATTCTTGGAAAGGTCTTAGAAAATAAAGAGCAAAATATTACATGTAAGACAGTGTCATTGATAAGCAAACCCCCAGCAGAAACATTCTTCACAAATTGCTCCTTGAACTTATTGTCGTGTGTAAATAAATAAGCAGCAAGAGGCTTTGTTCCCGCGTTGATCAAATCGAAGCTTTCTTCTAGTTTATTCACCTGTTACAAACAATAAAACATGTATTAGAAATTGGATGCTAGATTAAAAGTTTTGCAATTTGTCTACACAGGACTAGCACCTGTTATATATGTGCATAGACTGTTCATATTAGGATATTGGAAAGAAGTAACCAAATAAAACAAATGGAATTTGATCTAAATGACATAAAATGAGTTCTTTGTTGTGTGCTTTTATTCTTACCGTGACTATCGGAAGCAATGGACCAAAGATCTCCTCACTCATTATCAGAGAATCTTGCGGAACATCTAATAAAATAGTTGGAGCAATCCTCCTGTAAATTTCTTGTGTCAATATCTATTGGTTTTTCACTATATTAAACTTAAAAATAAGACACAATATGAGAGCTTACAATTTGCTTTCATCCTTTTCACCTCCATAAACAATCTTGCCAGAAACCTTATCGTCGTCCAAGAACTTTACCAAGCGAGCAAAGTGGTTAGAGTTCACAATGCGCGACAAATCGTTTGATTCTATTGGGCTCTTTCCAAAGCAGTTTTCCAATTCAGTCTTTAAAGCATCTACCTGAAAATGAGAAACACCAAACATTAGATCCACATAGACAAAGATTTACAACTCTTGATCACAAGAAGAAATTTTCATACCAATTTCGGAGCAAACTCTTTTGTTGTTATAAGATAATCAGGAGAAATGCAGGCTTGTCCATTGTTACAGCACCATTTGCCAGAAATTATCCGTCTTGCAGCAACCTTGTAAATTCAAAAGCAGTTTTAGTCAATAGATAAACTCAAACTTAATCCATGCAAATGCGGCCTTAATCAATAGATAAACTCAAACTAATCAATGCAAATGCGGCCTTAATCAATAGATAAACTCAAACTAATCAATGCAAGCACGGCCTGAGTCAATACCTCTAAATTGACATTTGAATCAACAACAGTTGGGGATTTTCCTCCGAGCTCCAGAATAACTGGTGTAAGGTGTTTTGCAGCTGCAGCCATCACTATCCGTCCCACTTTTCCATTTCCTGAAAAATTCAAGAATTACTTTAGCTAGTACCATTTTTTTGTTCAAAACTCGCAGCTATCCATGAAAAACAAATCGATAATAACACACAAGACAAACCTGTATAGAAAATTTTGTCCCACTTTTGTTGCAGCAATGCAGTAGTTTCATCCACTGCCCCTTCCACAACTCTTATAGATGAGTTATCCAAGTACTCCCCTAACAATTTCGCCAGCAGTGAAGATGAAGCTGGAGCAATTTCTGATGGTTTTAAAACCACAGCATTACCCGCTGCTATAGCTCCGACGACTGGATCAAGGGACAGCACTGGAAGAGCAGACAGAGAGTAATACTAATATTATAATCTTCATAGATTATCATCAAAGAATCAATAAGCTGAAAATATCAACTCTAAAACATTTGAATACACAACTTAATTAAGTAATTATAGCATAACCGTTTATCATATAAATAATCTATACTGATAAATTCAAATAAGTCAATCCAATCAGAGAATCGACTTACAAAATGGATAGTTCCATGCGGAGATGACTAACACAACACCAAGTGGTTCAGGTATGATTTCAGCCGAAGACGGAAAAGTTGTGATCGAAGTTTTAGCCTGAAATAATTAAAGAAACTTGATATGATAAATCAAATAAACTAACAACATATAAGCAATATAAATGAAGAAGTTAAAGCAAAAAAGAACCTTCTCTGGTGTCATCCATTGTTTCAATTCCTTCAACACGAGTTCACATGAGTTTTTAAACATACCAATCTGCAAAACAAATCGTAACGGTTATTTAAGAGTTGAACAACAGTTACTCTGTAATTGAGTGAAGATAACATTACCTCGTAGACGACGGTTTCAAGTGGCGGTTTAGCAAGATCGGAACGAAGAGCATCAATGAATTGATCCTCTTGTTCAGCCATCATTTTCAAAAGAGCCTCCACCTGCGATATTCTCCATTCGTAACTTCGCGTCTTACCGGAACTGAAAGTCACTCTCAGTTCCTTCACCAGCGACGACGCGGCTTCTCCGTCAAACACAACCTTCTTCTGTGACTCCTCCGCCATATTATTATACCGTAACTGTTATTTTCTGAAGATGATATATAAATAAAGAGAGAATCTGAGATAAAAGGTGAAATAGAAATTTGGAAATATGAGTTGAAAGTAAAGGATGATGGAGATGGAAATTTATAGCGTACACTCCATTGTTGTTTGGTGTTGACTATGTAAAGAAAAAAGAGACGTATTAAAGGAACAATCTCTTTCAAAATTTTCTTCTCCCATATTTTAATTTCAGCCGACCTTATATGTTTCTAAATATGGAGACCAATTTTCTTTCTTTCTTTCTTAATTAATTAATTAATTAATTAATTAATGATTGAAAGATACTTTTCTAAAATAATTGTAACCAATAATTCGCAAATCGATAATTGAATATGTTAAATTTATATCTAAATAAATTTTCGGAAAAACATATTTCTCTTTTTGTATATGTGAGATAATTTGAATCTAAATCAACATATAGTGTGTGTGAAGTATTCTAACTTTTATTTAATTGAAAGATGTTAATGGTTAAGGAACAATATTCACATTCGAAAATATATTAATGGTCAACATTAAGTCAATTTCAAATCAAAGATTTTTCCAATTTCTTTTGTTAACATGTTTGATAGCAAACATGATTTCATTCAATTCAACTTAAATAGAGGTGCAAAATCTAATCTTATCTAAGAAAGCTCTCAATAATGTTTCTAAATTATCCCAAAGTATGTCACCTCAAGTTGATAGTCCAAGATTTTCTCTTGAAACTTCATTTGTGTTGCGCTTAATCCAATTATGACTAGAAAATCACAAATTAACTTGTACGATTTTAGGTGCGAAAGGAGGTTGATATTTGATGTCTAAACATTTAATAATTGTACACTCGTGAATTGAAGAGTACATGTGCCCTTTGAAACAAATATATGGCATATAGACTAATTGTTTAACATGAAGCATGACTCTATCAAAATCTATTTTAACATTTTAAAACCTAGTATCACTTCTTGTGAGTTATATTTTTCAAAGAATTATTATGATGAGAGTAATTACCAGATTCTGAATTTAAGAACTTCAACTTCTATCAACAAGTTTGAATAAGCTTTTGTAACTAACTCTACCAATATTCATGTCAAACAATTGCTTCATCTATTGTCAGAAAAGTAAGGTGTACCTGCATCTAAAAAATAATTGGTCTATAGTTCCCACATTATGATTGCAAAAAGAGCCCTTCGAAACCATATGTATTCCCCTTCGAATCAGGTTGTCTTCTATTACAATAAAATTATTCCAAGTCACTAATGAATTAACATGTGTGGTATGTAGGGATGCCAAACGAATTTTGACTTGGAAGACTCAATGTGATCCCTCTTGACACATTTGTAGGAATCTTTAAAAGATAGATCACCCTTTGTAGATCATGTCCAAATGAGTTTGTTAGCAGTAGTATTATCAAATGACAAGTTAATCTTTAAAGTGTCTTCAATAATATGAGGAGGCAAAATGGATAAGCCATGATAAATGCTCCAATTAATGTTTCGGATAATTGAATTGATCTTAGTAGTTTGTATTAATTAAATATTCACTGGAAATACTTGGTGTAAACCTTTAATTGTGTATCTCAACCAATTGTCACTCCATAAATCAATGTTATTTTCATCACTAACTTGTCATATACTATGTTCCTCCAAAAAGGAAATTAGTGCTTCATGTCAAGACCTATATTAGCAACAAATTCACCTACACCAATTAAAAGATGGTTCATAAATATATCTTCATGGAATGCCATACTAGGATTGGTTAAAGTCTCTCCACCTCAATTGCATTCCATCAAATTCGACATGAGATGGCCCCAAAAAACTTCTTTGGTGATAGGAACATTAAGAAGGTGCTTGTTGATGTTGAAGGCTTTTAAGATGATGAAGTCTCTAATGGAAGCAGAACTGATGAGCTATGTTAATTTTCCTAACATGGTAGTCTTTGAGATTATCATTATTGTACTAGTTCTCAACTAATTGTAGTGTTATTGAAACTAACTTGGTCCCTGCATTGCCACAAAACATTGAAAATGTTGATAAGATAAGCAAGGATCACAATTTGCATTAAGAAGGCCCTCCCCTATTACCAGCTTTAAAAATGTCCATGAAAAAGGCATGGTTGACATGAATGATATTTTGACCAAACCATTTATAGATATGTGAGACAAATTTGCAATTAATGAAGAGGTGTTTGAGGTCCTTAACTTGTCCAGGAAGAGATTCTAGATGGAATGCATGTTTCAGCCTCTATGTTTTAAATTACCATGTGTTGGTAACTTATTATGCAATATTCTTCAAAGTAGCAATGACATTGTAGAAGGAACGACAATGTTCCATATAAGCTTGACCTAGTCAAACTTTTTTACCATTTGAAGAATGAAAAAAGTATGCTTCTTTTAATGACATACCACTTGAGTTTGTTTCTCCACATGGATATGTTAGGTCATGAGGAGGAGCATTAACATTGGATTAAGAGTAACACACGAGTGAGAGAAACACTACATATTCATCCAAAATCTTAAGGTGATAAGTGTGTGGATTCTCCCACTTATAAATGCTCAAGTCTCCACATTTATAATCAATGTGAAACTTCAACTCACATTTGTCTTATTATTCTCAACACCCATCAAGTGTGAGTCCACAATGCTCTCCCTCAAGTAGAAACTCTTCTTTTTATCCACATGCACTTGTACCGCTGTTGACACCTCTTTCATGGGCATTTTGATACACCTCTTCCTGGGCATTTCAATTTCAACGGGACACCTCTTCCTAGGCATTTTGATATAAATAAGTCGGTTGCTTTACTCGAATCAACTGCTTATGATGCCGTTTTGTTGCGTCATGAGCAAGAGCATAAACATTGGACTAAGAGCAACACACAAGTGAGAGAGACACCACATATTCACCCCAAAACTTAAGGTGATAGATGTGTGGATTCTCCCACATATAAATGTCCAAGTCTCCATATTTATAACTAACATGAGACTCTAACTCACACTTGATATATTATTCTCAACATGATATTTATATTATTGATGGATTAAAGAAGGTTAGGAAAGGCATCTCTCAACATCTGAGGGATGTGTCACAGATTGTTAACTACAAAATCACCAGTTATAGCTTTGATATATTGGTCCAAAAAATGAGGAACCTATAAAGTGTGGACTAAAGGGTTCCACACCAAGCATTAAGCAATAAATTTATTGTTAAACTATATCTCATATGAGATTATCTTGTAAGACCTCATGACTCTATTCTTGATAAGAAAATCCCATTGGTCTTGGAAATGGAGTATATCCTAACATAAATTCATATTTGCTACAATATTGACCTTTTATAGGTTTTTTATGCCTATTTCATCTTCTATAATAGGTTTACAGATTTTATGTTAAGCAATTGTGACTAATTTTATTTTATGGATATCTCTACTTTATAGAAAACTCCTTTTGTATTATTTTTGTTTAGTTTTGTAGCAAAGAAAACATTTAAAATATTTCTAACAAGGGATAATTTGTCAATAATAATAGCAATTTGAAATTGTTCATCTAAGAGAATTCCTTTAGTGATGGTCTCGAGAGCTATTTTTTGAAGTCCATGACACTGAGCTTCCACTGACCTTTCATCTACCATCTGATACTTCAAGTAGTGACTAATAACATACTTTTTTGCTCCAACCTCTTCAGTATCATACTTTTTTTTAATTGTTCCGTACTTGTTTACAGTCTCCCAATTACTGTAATAATCATATAAATAATCAGCGAGTCCATTTAAAATGTGATTTTTACAAAGATAGTCACATATTCAGCATAAAGACAAGCTGCATATTTGGGTAAAAACCACTCATATCTGGTGCAAAGCAGCCAATCAAAATACAAATAGAAAAGAAAACTTTAGATAAAGCAGAGACAAGAGAGAGAGAGAGAGAGAGAGAGAGAGAGAGAGAGAGAGAGAGAGAGAGAGAGAGAGAGAGAGAGAGAGAGAGAGGAGAAAGATTTCATAATGCACAAATGTGTAGCGAAGAAAGTGAGATGGGAAGGACTCTATTTGTAAGTGAAATTCTAACCCCGAATGGGAGAAAACATGGGGGAAATGGAGTTGATCCAACCCAAAACTAGTCGATATAGAAATTGGCCAACAAGAAAACGTGGAAGGCAAGGCAAAACCAGTCAACAATTGGGGTTATCGTGGAAGGTAAGGCAAACTCGACTGAAGCGAACATAGCTGAGTTGGTTGGCCAGATGGACAATAGTGAGCACACGCATGTGATGGTTCATGGTGGTGCGTCATCATCCTTTCACAATAATGTGTACCCCTTATGGCACACCCAAGAGACCAATCTTTCATATATAAACACTAATAAAGTGTAATATTCCTCCAATATGAGACTTTAATAAACTTTTTTAAATTCATCACAACACACGCTAACTTATTTGTTGCCAACTTAAAATTAACAATCTCTTCCAATTCTCCACTACTCCTTTCATTTCTAACATGATTTTAATGAAATAAACAGGCAAAAATAAATAAATCACAATAGTGTGGATTAGCATTCTATAAATTATACTTTTTACAAGCTTGATTAGAATCTTCAAATAATAGAAATAACTAAAAGACTTCAAACAAATAACTTAAGTTTAACTCTATTCACCAATATTTTTTCTAAAGAAAATCACATGCATCACAAAATTATCCAAAAAATATTACTTATTTCTTAAATATTTTTCTAACAAATCATTTTAATTATATTTAGTTACATCAGTCACATAATTTAAAAATCTTGAATCTATAATATAAAATGATAGAGAATTAAAAGAAGAAGTAAACAATCAAATTCAAATGGGATAGCTGAAATGAAAAAAGACTTTAGAGGTTTATGCGACACAAAATTTTCAAAATATAGAAAAAAATTTATAAGAATGTGGTAGGATCTGCGATATCATACGAGATTAAGCGATTAAAAATCAATACAAAAATAAAGTAAATGTAACATAAATGATGATAGATGATGATGTTGCATTGGATGTGTAACAAAACTAAATATGATAATATTATAAATGACAATATTATTGAGAGTGTTTGGGATATAGTATAAAATATTAAAAAAAAAAAGAATGAATATGGTTTGAGCATGTAAAAAGAAAGAGACGCAGATTATGTAATAAGAAGAATATATCAAATAGAAAAGAGTCAAAATAAATTAAAATAGAGAAAGACTTAGAAAAAGAAAAAATTATTACGGTTTTAAATAGAGTATTACGACGGAGGTTGATCCATATAACTAATTATATATATATATATATATATATATATATATATATATATATATATATATATATATATATATATATATATATATATATATATATATATATATATATATATATATATATATATATATATATATATATATATATATATATATATATATATATATATATATATATATATATATATATATATATAATAACAAAAATGTTAATTAATATTAATTAATGTATAAATTATCTTTAAATTAAAATTTAAAAATATTATCAACATATCTTAACATTAGTAATAATTTTTGGATGAACTATACATTATTGTATCTAATACAATATTACTATAACTCATTCTTGGATATCTTAGATTCCAAATCATTTTTTATTTTTTATTAAATATATTACGTATGCGTGAGAGAAAATTTGGAAGTTGTACGTGGCTGTCTTTTTTAATTATAATAAATATGTGTAGCTCAATTAAAAAAGGTAGCTAATATTTCTCCCTTTCTAGCTGTAGATAGATATAGCAAATATTAGGGTGACGATACAGATTAGTATAGCTTGTTTGTTTGTCTGTCAAGATATTAAGCGCATACCATGGACATATATGATGTGAACATGACGCACACGATGATAAATGACAGAAAATTAGTTTCAAGGGATGCGATGCTGGCCAAAAATGAGAGGGAGGTGGGTGGGTAGGAAATAGGAACGCGCGTTTTGGAGTTTTTAAGACGTGTTGATTAATGTGGACACTTCATGTTCAGGTCACCGCTTTTTGACTTTTAATTTTAGCACAACCAAATAGTCATGACAAGTTGACAACAAAATTAGAGATTCTCTAATATTAACAGGATATAAACACAGCTTTTTATACTATTAGTTAATATTTTATTTCCAAACATTTTTTATGATTTATTTTTTTATGTTATGGAAAAGTAAATCATCCTCTAGTTTAGGAAAATATATAGTATTATTTTTTATAATGAAATTTATAACTTCATTTTTCAATCATGTCAAACAACATAACATTCAAACTCATGATCAACATGATTTAGCATCAATGTCTTGCATCAATTACAACTAAGGATTAAAATTGTTTTTGTTTTTGTCATCAAAGGTATGGTAATCTAGATTTCAAGAGTCTTAACTTAATGCAAGTGGAGAAAATGGTGTGTGAAAGCAAATATAGAAGAAAATCATTCAAGCACGACTTTCCTATGAAGTCAACACATAAGTTTAAGATTGTTCACTTAGATGTATGTAGACCATTTGAAGTAAAGTCAATAAGAGATAATTGTTGTTTTCTAACACACACACATATGAACTCACCTGGTATATGTTGATTTACTTGATGGAGAATAAAATTGAAATATTCACAAATTTCAAGAGATTCAAGTTGTTAGTTGAAAAACAAGTTGAATGTGAGATCAAGAGGTTGGGAACTGATGGAGATGGAGAATATACCTCAATTGAATTTACACAATGGGAGAAAGAAGGAATTAAGTATGCGATAATATCTCTTTATACACCTTAGCACAACATTATTGTTGAAAGAACAAATATAAGCATATTGAATATACCAAGGAGCATGCTCAAGGCAAGACAACTGTCAAACCATTTTTTTGGAGGAGGCAACCTCAATTGCAGTTCACATTATTAATAAATGTTCAACAAAGAAGCTTAGCAGTAAGACACATAATGAAGCATGGACTAGCTTGAAACCAAGAGTTGGACGCTTCAAGGTCATTGTCTCAGTCTACTACAAGCGCATACTTGAGAAACTCGGAAGGAAACTAGATGATAGAATTCAATCTATAATTTTAATAGATTATCCTCAATATGTGTATATAAACCATTATCATCAATTGAGAATAAGGTGACGATAATTATGGACGTGTAAGTTGATAAGAGAAAATGATGAAACTCGTTGAAAGTTTCAAACGATCTAATGTAAAATGGTGAAAGCTTAAATGACATCAGCAATACCTTACAAGATGACCAAGTAAGTGAAGTGGCACAAAATCATAAAGTGAGAAGATCAATAAAGTCCAAAACTCAATCATTCGGGTTAAATGACTATGAAATATTTCCTTACCAAGCCATAGGTAAAAATGGTGACCTAATTGAAAGAAGCCGTGATAAATGAATGTGAGCCAACGAATCTCAATCAAGCCCCGAAAGATAAAAATTTACAATAAGCTACGAAGTAAGCACTCAAGGCAATTGAAAAGAATAAGAAATAGAAGTTGATCAATCATTCCAGCAAGAGAGCCATAAATGTAAAATGGGTTTATAAGATGAAGTTCAGGCCAAATTGTGAGATAGTTAAGGACAGTGAAAGGTTAGTTGCAAATGGGCTCCTTCAAAGGCAAGAATGGATTTCAATAAAGTTTATGAACCAATTTCTAGACTTTAAAATATAAGAGATGTGGTGGATATTGCAACATAGAAAAGGTGAAATATGTCTCAGTTAGCTTTGAAGTCATGTTTTTTTAATGGATCGCTGGAGAAATAGATATATGTTAATCAACTACAAGGTTTTGAGATCAAAGGGAAAGAAGAGAAGGTTTATAGAATGAGAAAAACACTTTATGGATTAAAGAAAACACCTTGAGTATGGAACAAGATAATTGACAACTTCCTAATAAAGATAGAATTCAACAAATGCACATAAAAGCATGAATTGTATGTGAGAGGCTCAAGTGGACATGATCAAATCATCATATTCTTATATGTGGATGATCTATTGATAACATGATCAAATGAAATTGAAGATACAAAATTCAAGACCAGTATGAAGAATGAACTTGAGATGTCAGGCCTAGTGTAATACCCCAAATTTTGCCCTAAGATTTGTCGTCGCATTTCATTGCATTTTTATTGCATTTAATCAATTACTAACAAATTTGTGTAGTCGTTTGACTTTTTGCAGGTAAATATCATATGGCATGCATTTTTTTTCTAAAAAGTAAAAATGACATAATTGGCAAGAGGACATGTGTAAGGAGTTGTGAGTGTGAGAGGTTGAGAGTTCGAATCTCACCTTTGTCACTTTTTGTTTTTTTATTATTTTTACTCTAAATTTTTCTATCTTTCATTAAAAAATAACAAAAATAGTTTTTTATTATTATTTAATTATTATTTTCGTATTTTAATTAAATCATTTTTTAAAATATTATTTTTTTTTCACTTTTTTCTAAATTATTCATAAAAATATCCAAAAAATCATAAAATAAAAAATATTGAAAAAAATTTTGTTCTTTTTATAATATTTTTGATTTTAGGAATCAATAGGATTATTAGTTTTTATTTTAATTATTTTAAATTATTTAAATTTTATTTTTTTTCTTAACTAATTATTTAGTTTGGGCTTTAAAATGGGCTTTAGGGACATTATTGACAATTTGGTGCTAACCCTAATTTGTTCCCTATATACATGTGTTGCTTTGTTGAAAAGGAGGAGAATGAAAAAAACCTAAGAGGAGTGGGTGCCGTTTACCGTTATTTCTTTTCTTTCATCTATTACTGTTGTTTCTTTTTCTTCATCGTTTACCGTTATTTCTTTTCCTTCATCTATTACTGTTGTTTCTTTTTCTTCATCTTTTACCGTTATTTTTTTTCTTCATCTATTACCGTTATTTCTTTTTCTTTATCTATTACTGTTACGTTTATATATTTATAATTTTTAAATAGTTAGAGTTTATATATATATATATATAAGATTAATTTTTGATCGAATTATATCGATACGATGTTTGCACATTTGTGTGCATGACGCGTGACATTTGTGTTAGTTCGATCTGGTTGCGATGATCGCATTTTTGTGTGAGCAATAATATTGTTTTTTGCTTAATTTCTTTTTCTTTGCGATAAATTTTGGTTCGTCCGATTTAGATCTGGTTGCGATGAGCGCATTTCTGCGTTAGCAACATTATTGGGTTATTTGGCACATTTAAAATTCATTATTGCTTTATTATTATTATTATTATTATTATTATTTATTATTGTTATTATTATTATTATTATTATTATTATTATTATTACAATTATTATTATTGTTATCATTAATTTATTAAAACTTGTTATAATATAAAAATCTCTTTTTTAAAATAAATAACTTTATCATCTTTTCCAAATTAATATGAAAACCTATTATTTTAAGAAAAACTTTTTTTAGATAGATTTAAAATAATAACTAAAATCTTTTTTTTTTAAAATAATAACTAGAACCGTTTTTTTTAAAAATATATAATAATAACATTAAACCTTTTTTTTTTAAAATAAAACCTTTTTGTTAGATAATTAAATTAAGACTATTTTTGAAAAGTTTTTTTTAATAATATTAAAACCTCTTTTTTAACTTAAATCAAAAGCTTTTTTATATATCACAAATAAACAACAAAGAATATCTATAACTTTCGCACTTCCGTTTCATAACTCGTCTGATTACTGTCTGACTCTGTCTACTAATGTTGTGTATTCAATGTGCAGCTTGTTACGTTGCTATTAGCTATTTTAATGTGTTTTTCAATTCAAGTTGTATTATAATTGTATCTGTTTCTCATTTGTAACTTCGCGAACAAATTATCGCGTTTACCTTTCCGCACTTTAATTTTTGCTGTTTGTATGGTTTAAATTCACGCATTTGCATCGTTAATTTGTCCCATTGCATTCCTCCGGAGGATTAGGTCTAGCCGTTTGGCCGCCACGCCAATAGTCCTCAAAACTTCAAACCCTTACAAACCCTAACTTTTCACAAATGTCTCGCCGTGGACAAAATTACAAAACTACCCCTAGCTTTAGGTCAAAGAGTCGCCGCACTCATTTTAAGGTTTCCCACCGCGGAATCCCTAACCTAACCCTAATGCACTTAACAATTTATAACATAGAGATCGGAGTTTAAGACTCCATGTAAGCGTGTCCTTAAGATGCGTTTATTCCCCTTGAGACCTTGGCCACAGTCAAGACGTTTCTAACCTCCCTTTTTGAGGGGAACTACGATTACTCTGATTCCATTCCCGTAAGGATACGTAGGCACAAGATGCGATGTCTTGCCGAGTAAACTTAGAATTAACCCCTTAGGTCTTTTAAACCCTTAATCCTTTGTACATACCCTTAAAGCAAAAAAATGAAACAAATAAAAAAATAAACAAAAGGTTCCCGTAGAGTACTACGGAAGTTTAGGGTGCTAATACCTTCCCTAAATTTAACCAACCCCCGAACCTTAGATCTCTCCCTTTTAGGTTTTTCCTTTCTTTAACCTTTCCTTCGGATAAATCAAAGACCGGTTGTAAATGAATTAAGATTCAAGTTAATCAATAGCTTGACATCCAAATTTCACCGCAACAGAAAATGGCGACTTCACTGGGGAGTCCTAACTATTGAGGGTTATCCCTATTTTGTTTATTTTTCTTTATATATTTGTTTTATTATATATTTTGCTCACTTGTATGTATATATTGGGGTACCTTACTTGGAGTTACTGTGTTGTGAGATAAGTCCTACACCCGGACTTGAGCGACCTTATGATAGGATGGCTGATATATTCGACGAGGCTTATAGGGAGTGAGTCCCGACTAAGCTAAATCGAGAATCACCGCTCAGTTGAGACACTTTCGAAAATGGTTCGGTTGATCGAGTGTAGTCGTGAAAACTTTTACCGTTATCGATTGGAGTCTGTGATACTGGGAACCGTAGTACCTTTACACCATCTTGGCCTTATCTAGGACGTAGTGCGGGAACTATGTGGGAGTAGTCCTACAATGGTTGCTACGCGATACTACACTCGAACGAGGTTCTCTTGAGAATATTATCGACCCTTGAGTCAGTCGAGAAGTTGATAATATCCGAAAGATGGATTGATGACTTTGGGCACCGCTTTAGAACCTTGTTCTGCAGGTACAATCAACCTATAGTACATACCTCTTTGGGAAGGGTAGACCTTAACTCCATTCACTGTTCCTCTAACTTAGGACCTTTTGTTTGCTTATGTGTATTTGTGCTTCGCATCCATAAAGCATCATATCATTTCTAGTTTCAAGGAATTCAAAAGTCCTTTGCAAATTCAAGAAGTCCTACATTTTAAAGTCTAACAGCTTTTCTCACTTTCCTAAAAGGGAATGTTTGCAATCGACCGTTGAAACTCTTGAGACCATTGCATGGCATTAGCATCACATTTTTGCATTGCATTTATCCCCCAGTTTCTCCTTCTTGGTCCTATCGTCTTCTAGTGTACCTTTGAGTCATCAAGCTGATTCCTCGACACAGATATTAGACCAGAAACGGAACAGGAGTCACTTTGATCCTATTCTCATGACTTACACAGAGCTATATCCTGACTTAGTCCGGCAAGGACTGATTACTACAAAGGCTTTACCACCTCCTCTTAATCCTCCGGCTGGATTTAGGGCTGATCTCCATTGTGCTTCCCATGAGGGTGCCCCAGGCCATGACTTGGAGCATTGTTTTGCATTGAAGGCTAGAGTATGTGAATTGGTTAGAACTGGAATACTTGATTTTACAGACAGTCATCCGGATGTTCAGAAAAATCCCTTGCCAGTACATCAGAAATAAAGTTTTGTCACTAGGCCTTTTGTTTCTCGTTGTTTGCACTTTCCTTATTTTGTTTAAGTTGTTTGCTTTTAATTATGTTTGTACTTTCATTAATGAAATAAGCATTGCGACTTTTGATTCAATTCATTTCCGTCCATTTATTTGCATCTTTATGCTTTATTTTTCAAATGTTTACTTCTTGTCCAAAATTTTGATATGCTAAGATCGGAGGGAGGATGACGAAAACGTTATACCCATAATTGCTGTCAGTATGCTTTCAATCAAACCTTGTTGACGATGTAAGGCATTATTTCAATTCCCAAACACTGGAGAAATAAGGAGGTTAATCCCTCGTTACCCCCTTCGAGCCTAGAAGTTGGAGTTTCTTTCGTTACAAAAAACCTACAATTTTAACCTTGGGATGGGTAGTTCTCAGTTAACTTGGTTGTGTGTTCATACGATACACCTTTCATTAACAAATTTTCCTTCGCACACGTCAAACAAGTGTCGAAGATGTTTTCTAATCAAAAGGTCGATGATGGTTCACCGTAATCATTAAAATCAAACAGTCACTTTCCTTCACACAAAAAAATAATATAAAAAAAGCAAAAGAAGCCCGCTAAGTCAAAACCTATGAAGGAGACTTAGGCAAAACTGGGGCATCCCGCTGACTGTAAACTCTAAAATAAACAGTTCAGGCAAAATTTAGGGATAATACAAAGAGATTTTTAAATCCTTATCTTGAAAATCCTCAATGTCAAAACAATCAAATGTTATAGGGGAGTAGTGGCTGCCTTTTCATAGGTCCCTTTGACTTCTGAATCATCACTGCGACGATCAATGAAATCCCTAACTTATGGGAACCTGAATGCATAGTATGAGTTAACTGAGCATAAGATTGAAGATCATCACGTAGATTGGGTGGGTACAAATAACTTTTGAGCCTTTATCTTTTGTTTCATAAACCGTGAACCAGACCACGTTACAACCCTCAAAAGACCTAACTGAAACAGGGTTATTTAGAAAGTATACTACAACAAGGTTGCGTAACCTGACTCCAAAAGATCCTTGCGAATCATTTATTTTGGCAATACACTTTTATTTTAAACTTTGAGTGTCTTGAACCGCCTTGTTCTGACTAACGACTCATGTATTTTCCATCTTTCAAAAATAATTTTTCAAAAATTGCATGAACTTTGCATTACCATGTTTGTATGAATATTTTTGTTTGCAAACTGGCTTTCCTCTAAGGAATTTTCAAACAATGAGAAACTTGGTCAAGTGGTCTTATCAGGGGCAAGTTCCTTTTACATCCTGTCAAAGAATCAGTTCAAGATTTGTTCAAGGCAATATCTTCTCAGATTTGGTTTATCCAGAGAATTGTTCAAGACTCAGACTGGGGCAAGCCCTCCGAGGATACAGCAAAACAGTCGATTTCATGAATTAGACAGCTGAAGCAATTATCAGTTCATTTGACCTGGGGCAGTTTACTCGCATAATCCCTAAGCAGTTATTCATCATTCCTACAGTGACTATCAACTTGATACAGTTTAACAGAATGACAGTGATCTCCGTGTTGAGGAATCAGTCCTCCAGTTTTGTCATCTCACAGAAAGAGTCGAGTCTTGTCGTCGACGTCTGCATTTGCATTTGATCATATGTCATAGCATAATTCCTATACATGTGCACATCTTGATCATATGTCATAGCATAATTCCTATACATGTGCACATCTTGGGTGCTTTATTCCCCATTTACATTTCTATCTTGGGTGCTTTATTCCCCATTTACATTTCTATCTTGGGTTCTTTACTCCCCATTTACATTTCTATCTTGGGTGCTTTATTCCCCATTTACATTTTTATCTTGGGTGCTTTACTCCCCATTTACATTTTTATCTTGGGTGCTTTACTCCCCATTTACATTTTTATCTTTGGTGCTTTACTCCCCATTTACATTTCTATCCTGGGTGCTTTACTCCCCATTTACATTTCTATCTTGGGTGCTTTACTCCCCATTTACCTTCTATCCTTGGGTGTTTTATCCCCCATGTACCTTTTATCCCGGGTGTTTTATTCCCCGTTTACCAGATATTCCTGGGTTTACCTAACATCATGGTGTTTTACCCCCATTTGCTTTTTTTTCTCCCTGAGGTCGTGTTTTACTCGTGTCTTACCTTGTGGGCAAAATTTATTTACTTGGCATCATGGGTGTTTTATCCCCATTTGCGTTTTTCTCCTGAGCTCGTGTTTTACCCGCGTCTTACCTTGCGGACAATTTCTAATTTACTTGGCACCTATCAACAATTCTGTGTCGTGTCTATCCGACGTTCTTCCAGATATGACATGTCTTCTTCCCTAGTGCAATTCCTCGATGGGTCGTCCCCTGTGACGTTGTTTCGTCTGTATCCGTGCATTTGTCATTTTCATCATACGCATCATATCAGATTCATATCATATTTAGCATTATAGTTCGTTTTGTTTTGTCCATATCATTGCATAGCACTGCGTCTAAAGGCAAAATTTTCGGTTATCTGTATTTAAATCCCTCCACCATGATTTCTCGAGTCTCCGTTGCTCAAATCACCCGGTGAAGTTATTTAAATAGGGGCAACTGTAATACCCCAAATTTTGCCCTAAGATTTGTCGTCGCATTTCATTGCATTTTTATTGCATTTAATCAATTACTAACAAATTTGTGTAGTCGTTTGACTTTTTGAAGGTAAATATCATATGGCATGCATTTTTTTTCTAAAAAGTAAAAATGACATAATTGGCAAGAGGACATGTGTAAGGAGTTGTGAGTGTGAAAGGTTGAGAGTTCGAATCTCACCTTTGTCACTTTTTGTTTTTTATTATTTTTACTCTAAATTTTTCTATCTTTCATTAAAAAATAACAAAAATAGTTTTTTATTATTATTTAATTATTATTTTCGTATTTTAATTAAATCATTTTTTAAAATATTATTTTTTTTCACTTTTTTCTAAATTATTCATAAAAATATCCAAAAAATCATAAAATAAAAAATATTGAAAAAAATTTTGTTCTTTTTATAATATTTTTGATTTTAGGAATCAATAGGATTATTAGTTTTTATTTTAAGTTTATTTTAATTATTTTAAATTATTTAAATTTTATTTTTTTTTCTTAACTAATTATTTAGTTTGGGCTTTAAAATGGGTTTTAGGGACATTATTGACAATTTGGTGTTAACCCTAATTTGTTCCCTATATACATGTGTTGATTTGTTGAAAAGGAGGAGAATGAAAAAAACCTAAGAGGAGTGGGTGCCGTTTACCGTTATTTCTTTTCTTTCATCTATTACTGTTGTTTCTTTTTCTTCATTGTTTACCGTTATTTCTTTTCCTTCATCTATTACTGTTGTTTCTTTTTCTTCATCTTTTACCGTTATTTTTTTTCTTCATCTATTACCGTTATTTCTTTTTCTTTATTTATTACTGTTACGTTTATATATTTATAATTTTTAAATAGTTAGAGTTTATATATATATATATATATATATAAGATTAATTTTTGATCGAATTATATCGATACGATGTTTGCACATTTGTGTGCATGACGCGTGACATTTGTGTTAGTTCGATCTGGTTGCGATGATCGCATTTTTGTGTGAGCAATAATACTGTTTTTTGCTTAATTTCTTTTTCTTTGCGATAAATTTTGGTTCGTTCGATTTAGATCTGGTTGCGATGAGCGCATTTCTGCGTTAGCAACATTATTGGGTTATTTGGCACATTTAAAATTCATTATTGCTTTATTATTATTATTATTATTATTATTATTATTATTATTATTTATTATTGTTATTATCATTATTATTATTATTATTACAATTATTATTATTGTTATCATTAATTTATTAAAACTTGTTATAATATAAAAATCTCTTTTTTTAAATAAATAACTTTATCATCTTTTCCAAATTAATATGAAAACCTATTATTTTAAGAAAAACTTTTTTTTTAGATAGATTTAAAATAATAACTAAAATATTTTTTTTAAAAATAATAACTAGAACCGTTTTTTTAAAAAAATATATAATAATAACATTAAACCTTTTTTTTTTAAATAAAACCTTTTTGTTAGATAATTAAATTAAGACTATTTTTGAAAAGTTTTTTTTAATAATATTAAAACCTCTTTTTTAACTTAAATCAAAAGCTTTTTTATATATCACAAATAAACAACAAAGAATATCTATAACTTTCGCACTTCCGTTTCATAACTCGTCTGATTACTGTCTGACTCTGTCTACTAATGTTGTGTATTCAATGTGCAGCTTGTTACGTTGCTATTAGCTATTTTAATGTGTTTTTCAATTCAAGTTGTATTATAATTGTATCTGTTTCTCATTTGTAACTTCGCGAACAAATTATCGCGTTTACCTTTCCGCACTTTAATTTCTGCTGTTTGTATGGTTTAAATTCGCGCATTTGCATCGTTAATTTGTCCCATTGCATTCCTCCGAAGGATTAGGTCTAGCCGTTTGGCCGCCACGCCAATAGTCCTCAAAACTTCAAACCCTTACAAACCCTAACTTTTCACAAATGTCTCGCCGTGGACAAAATTACAAAACTACCCCTAACTTTAGGTCAAAGAGTCGCCGCACTCATTTTAAGGTTTCCCACCGCGGAATCCCTAACCTAACCCTAATGCACTTAACAATTTATAACATAGAGATCGGAGTTTAAGACTCCATGTAAGCGTGTCCTTAAGATGCGTTTATTCCCCTTGAGACCTTGGCCACAGTCAAGACGTTTCTAACCTCCCTTTTTGAGGGGAACTACGATTACTCTGATTCCATTCCCGTAAGGATACGTAGGCACAAGATGCGATGTCTTGCCGAGTAAACTTAGAATTAACCCCTTAGGTCTTTTAAACCCTTAATCCTTTGTACATACCCTTAAAGCAAAAAAATGAAACAAATAAAAAAAATAAACAAAAGGTTCCCGTAGAGTACTACGGAAGTTTAGGGTGCTAATACCTTCCCTAAATTTAACCAACCCCCGAACCTTAGATCTCTCCCTTTTAGGTTTTTCCTTTCTTTAACCTTTCCTTCGGATAAATCAAAGACCGGTTGTAAATGAATTAAGATTCAAGTTAATCAATAGCTTGACATCCAAATTTCACCGCAACACCTAGGATACTTGGCAGGTATGGAGTTTGTAAATGTAAAACATGGATTTTTCTTGCACCAGGAAAAAAATGTAGAAGATATCTTGAATAAATTGAAGATGGGCATTTTCAACCTTGCACTTAATCCCATGGAAACAAAAATCAAATTTAAGAAAGATTCAAATGATGAACTGGTAGATGAAACTTTGTACAAAAGAATCATTGGTAAGAAGATTCATAGAGGAAACAATATCATTCCCATATTACTTATGGTGCAAATTATCTCTTTATCCGAGATTCATGGTTAGTAGGAGGGTTGCAATGATTGTTACTTAATTTGGAGGATTGCTTGAAAGAAAATGACATAGTTGAAATAAAAAGAAAATTTCATTCATTTATTGGAAATTCATGGTACAATGCATGTTGCTTGAGATACAAATCAAAAGAATGGATTACAAGAAAATAGGGTAAAAACAAACTACATATTTTGGGTACAATTAACTTTTTGGTCAAACAATTGACTTTTTGGTTAACTTTTGACCATTGATTCAATTTTGACTTCTGAATTTTCCTAGACCTATTCTACAAGCATTTGATTAAATGATTCATCACTATTCATCAAAAAATCAATTATTCCAAGATTATGTTACAAATGCTAATTTCCAACAACTCAATATTCTATCTTCCATAAAGCTCCATTCTCATGGATTTTTCTTCATTCTCCGATGTCCCCTCAAATTCATTCTTCCATTATAATGTTTACTTTACTACAATGGAAGAAGGTACACCAAGTTAGACATTCATATCATAAAGTTAAATCATCAAAAAGTCATGAAAAACTCAAGAAACAAAAAAAAATTGCATTATTCCTTAAATTCAATACTTAGTTTTTTCAACATTTTCCAACATTGATTTATGCCCCAAAATTTAGAATTTGAACCATAAGTTTACACCATTCTGAAATTCTGGCAAGCACGCGATGGATGTTATTACCAAAGTTATAACATCCACTGTGACATTGACTACTGTACTAACTAATTAAACTGTAAGTAAAAGTAGTAAATCACACTAGTGATTGTTCACCCAGTTCAGTGTCAACAACACTTACATCTGGGGGCTACCAAGCCAGGGAGGAAATTCACTATCAGTAGAATTAATTCAGAGCCAAACAATCCCAGTTTGCACTCCTCACTTAAGACCTACCCAATGACACTTCAACCTAGAGACACTCTAGAACTGAGTATACTCACTCACTCCCCCTCAATCACACCACGATGATATACAATTCACAATTACAAAATACAGATGAAGAAACACTTCATACCCACTTTGATCTTGCTTCAAAGCTTTGATCAAGAATCACACACTCTTGCTTAACAGCTTTGAGTGAGACATAATTTAGAACCTACCTAACCAATGCAGCAAACAGTTGCTTGGTAAGCAAGTATTCCTAAGACACAATTCACACGTGAAGAACACACTTTCTTCACTCACAATACTCACGTGAAAAACAACCTTCTTCACTCACAAGGACTCTCTATATGCACTATATGATCTTTTGTCAAGAGCTGCTCTTCTAGGATTGCTCCTTCTGTTATTTATAGCAGCAGTCAGTCCTTGGGCCTGGGTGCATAAATTAGGTTTATAACAAACCTCTCTTTAATAATCTGCACGCTTGCCAATTAATTCAGGGACATTTTAGATCGCTTAGGGTTTCTAAAATGTTTCCTGACTTCCAGCTTGAGCTTCTGATTTGTTTCCTGATTTCTAGATACCAGAAAAACTAACCTTGCTCGCTTGATGTCATACGATCCAAGTCATGGCATTCTGTATGACATCCAGCTTAACTTATAGTTAACTTACCCTGCATACACATCATTATGTATGTCTCAACATTTAGTATGACATACATGCAAACTCTAATGTTTTGCCATAAAATGCAGCCAATCAAGAGCACTTACAAACTCCCCCTTTGGTAAATTTTTGGCTAAAACACCCTGTTAACATATAAGAGTTTACACACAGCAGAAGACTTATCATGTGCCCTATCATGCAGGAAAGTTACTTCAACACACTCTCAGAGTCCTCACAGTTAGCTCTCACTATTATAACTCACCTTGTTAACCATCTGTTAGTTACCACTACAAATGTCACACTTTGCTGAGTAACACATTGGGTTACTCCCTCTTAACTAATGCATTTTATGCATATCTTCTCAGCTGAGCACACAAACTGCAAACAGTCCTGCAGTCACACATATTCATCCAGCCTGCTCTGGATGTTATGACATTCAAGATGACATCCTGAAGCACACCTGTTGTGGAACAACCTGTGCTACTCTCCCTGAAGAGATGCACAACATTCTGCAATCATCCTGCAGATACACACAGCACTAGCAGCTATAAAGCTACTAGGTTCCATCAAGAACCTCACATATATCTAACATACATTCCTATACTCATTAGGAACTCACACATTACTAACAGCATCAGCTGTTATCACACACATCCTTAGCAGCCCCTGTGGTTACATGCTAGCAAGTCTTCAACCTATTCTTTCACCTGCTCTGCACACCACCTGTTCTTCCACCTGCTGTTATTATCACTCTATCTTTCTCTCCCCCTTTTTAGCCACAAATTAAGATCCAACTAATAAGCTAGCATAGATCAGAATGTTGTCACATTACAATAGTTAGGGGAAACTACTACAAACATCTCATAAATAACATCAATTGTTTGCAACAAAAATCTAAACAACTGCACATGGAAGACTTTCCATCATCAGCACATCTTTCACATCTCATCAGCTCAGCAATCATCAACTTGAGCCCTTCTATCAGTAGTCTAGCATTACATTACTCTTCCTCCTCAGAGGCAGAACTGATGTCATAGGTATTGGTTGGGACACTCTTACTGCTGTCATTAGACTCTTCTTCTGACACAGCTTCATTTTCAACATCTTTTTCAAGTCTTTGGATAAGTGCTTCTAGCTTCATCTTTTGAGCAGTTGCTGAGCTGATTGATTCTCCTAGCTCCCTACATGCATCCCTTAATTCTGCAATCACCATTCTTTTGGAGATCTTGCTTTTATCAGCAGACGTAAACACCATGCCTGGGACATGCCTTCCTTCAAACAGTTTGAAGTGAAGTGACAGCTCAGCCTCCCTCTTGAGGGCAGTGTGCTAGCATTCAAAATCCCCGGATATTGGTTTAGTATGACTTCATAGATAAGATATGGAAAGGTTATTGGTAGTTTGATAGCATTGGTGGTAGAGTGCTTTATAACTTGATCAAAAATGTATTAGCCAAAGTCAAAGTTCACTTTGGTGCCTATGGCATGAATGATCTTGCCAAGGCCAACAACAATTCTGGAGGTATGGTTAGTAGGTACCCAGTTGGTAGCTCCAATCCTATGCAGGATTTCATATTTGACACTCAGTTGTGCTGCAGACAACTTTCCTTTGGATGGCCAAGTAGTGACTTGGTTTGTAGTAATGATTTTGCACACTTGGTCGTCTAAGGCAATCAACTCCTTTTCTCCACCATTTGTTCTTCCTAAGTACCTGTTGATTACAGAGGGTGAAAATTGTACACATTGTCCTCTGACATAGACTTTCATGAAGTTCTTGCTGTCTCTTTTCAAGATTGATTCAGGGATGTTAACAATGAACTCCTTTACCAGCCCTTCATAGCACTTTGAAAAGCCAGTAACAGTCTTGATCAGACCAGCCTTGTGTATCAGATCCATTACTTCCTTGATCTCTAGAGCATCTTTCCCCAATTCTCTCTCAAAGGTTATTCTCCTTTGGTATACACATCTCCATTTTGTCACTTTGTGAATGGAATGGAATGATACATTATCTAGAGGAGCAGCTGACATGGGTTTAAGAGGTCTCTTACCCAAAGATTTCTTGACATTGAAGATGTTAGGAACATCTCTTATAACATCCCCTTCAGACTCAGAGCTACTCACCTCAACTTTTCTTTTCTTGGAGGAAGTTGATATCTCGCTCCAAGGTTTGGAAGGCCCCGCAGGAGTTCCTTTTCTTAGGTGTTTGGATGGTTCTTTGTTCAGAGTAGCTTTTCCTTTCCTGGTTTCGAGTTTCTTTGCTATATCAGGAGCTACATTCCTAAGAAATTCATCATCTGATAACTCATCTTCAACATTTACCTCAGTGTTGGGACCTTCATTTATATATTGAGAGTTTTTAGGGCTCTTAGTGTCACCATTCTTTTGATTATTACCCACACCTTCCTCCTAAACCCCAGAGTTGGCAGGAGTTTCAGTAGAGAAATAACCAGTATCATCCTCATGACTTTCAGTAAGAGTTAGGGATGGATCTACCCTAGTAAGAGGAGTGGTGATCCCTTGTACAATATGCCATTCATGGAAAAGTTTGGAGACTAGATCATCTACATACCTGTCCTTATGTGTAGACTCCATCATTTTGTTGTTGTTGGTCATGAAGGATTCAAAATTCTTCCCTTCTTGATCTACATGTGAGGTGGCTGATGTTTGGTGTTTACTCCCTTTCCCATGGAGCACACTGAGAGGTATGATATCCACCACATCCTCCAGAGAATTTTTTTTGCGCTGGGCATACTTGAGCTTGGTAGGGGCGGAAGCATAATGTTGAGACATTATAGATGACTTGAACTGAAATGTAAAGGATTTTCCGCTATGGTTATCTGAGGTAAGGAAGAGGACGAATTGGAAGGAGCAATAGGTATTGGAAGGGTTTACTCGTAAAAGTGGAGGGAATTCAATATTTTGACCAATCAGAATGTAATTAGTTTTCAAAATATAATTCCCTATTAGTTGCTATAGTCTTTGAATATGCCACCTTTCCAAGCTGCTTCTTTTACTTAGGAAAGTTTGGTGATCCCTTGAAACACCCTTAGCCCTTTGTTGGTCAGAATCATCAAATTTCACATAAGCCTTTTTAAATTGATACCTGTTATCCCTGTGCATTAATCTCTTGAACTGAACTGAATTCATATTGATGTTTAATGTCATAGAACATAATCATGACATCTTGAGTGACATTCCTTCCTTTATGCTGACCATTATTCATGGACTCCATCAAATTCCAATATAGCAGGTCCAGATTTATATGATGTACCTTCTTTGGATAAGATGTCTTGGTGTGCCTGCCTACCCCATAGTTACCATAGTCTGTTCTCCCATCTAGAGGAAGCTTTGGAGTTCCTCTTGCTAATTCCTTGGTTATGGTCTTCTTCATCTTTTGCGGATGTTTACCTTTCTCCAACCGTATTTGATCCTTCTTTTCATCATTGACCAAGACATTAAGGTCACTTCTAGGCTCCCATAGATAGCAGTTGTTCTTGTCTCTAGATCCCCTCATAATTTCCTTCTCTTCTTCATTGGTGACAGCACATTCATCTTTAGAGAATTTTACAATGAACCCTTGGTCACAGAGCTGACTGATACTGATGAGATTAACAGTCAGTCCTCTAACCAACAAGACATCATTCATCCTTGGAGCACCAAGGCAATCTAGTTTTCCAGCACCCTTGATTTCTCCTCTAGCTTCATCCCCAAATGTTACATGACTTGAGGAATGAGGTTTTATGTTTACCAAAATATTCTCTATTCCAGTCATGTGTCTAGAACAACCACTGTCAAAGTACCAATCTTCCTTGGTTGGCATCTTTAGAGAAGCTTGAGCTACTAAAGCCATATTCTTGACAACCTATTGTCGTTGCTTGTTAGGAACATCTTTCTTAGGTTTTGCTTGATGCTGCCTTTTTACATGAGCTCTCTGTTTAGATTTCCTTTGATGAGGACGACTAGGAAATCCATGCAGCCAGAAACTTACAGATTTAGTATGACCAAGTTTTCCAGTGGTAACATTTATACCCTTGGAATCTACTTTTGACTTGATTCCAGTTTCTGTTAGTTGGATGTTGTGACATTGGTCGTGACATCCGTGTTAACTTCTGAATATCAGGTTTTAGTCTCTTGAGCTTTAGTACAGGATTCTGCTTATCAACAAATCCCAATCCAGACCTATTTCCTGACGTTTGACCACTCTGCAGAATTTCTTCTAGAGTGTCAGTTCCAGGATTCAGCATCCTTATGGATTTTGACATTTGATCCATTTTAGATTTCAACTCATTAACTTCACTTTTGAGTGAACTGATTGAGACCATATGCTCTTTCTTTTCAGCTTCTAACTCCTTGATGAGTTTCTTCTGATGCTCACCTTGCTGATACAGTTCTATACTTCTGATGTGTAGCTTTTTATATGAATCTGCTAGTTCATCATAAGTCAATTCATCTTCACTTGAATCACCATCAGATATACATACACTGTTCAGGGCAGCGACATGTTTTGCAGACTCATCTTTTGATCCACTCTCAGAATCGCCATCAGACCAAGTTGCAGTTAGGCTTTTTCCCTTCTTTTTGAGGTAGGTGGGACATTCCTTTCTAATGTGCCCATATCCTTCACATTCATGGCATTGTACTCCTTTGCCTTGGTTAGAATTCTCCTCAGAGTTACTCTTTTTGCTGCTGTCAGAAGAGGTGTTCTTGGCATAGGGCTTTGACTTATGATCTATCTTTTTGATCAGTTTATTGAATTGTCTTCCAAGCAAGGCTATTGCTTCTGACAAGTTCTATTTTTCACCACCCTCTTCTTCTGAATCCTCAATAGTGTTTGAGACAAGAGTTATGCTTTTGCTCTTTTTCTCTACAGTTTGATCACACATGCCCATCTCAAATGTTTGGAGAGAACCTATGAGTTCATCCACTTTCAAGTTACATATGTCTTGGGCTTATTCAATGGATGTTACTTTCATGGCAAACCTTTTAGGTAAGAACCTTAGAATCTTCCTTACAAGCTTCTCTTCAGCCATCTTTTCTCCCAAGGCTTTTGAGGTGTTTGCAAGTTCAAGAACATTCATGTAAAACTCATGAATGGTCTCATCTTCCTTCATTCTCAGACCTTCAAATTTGGTGATCAGCATTTGAAGTCTTGATATTTTAACCTTGGAAGTTCCCTCATGAGTAGTTTTGAGAGTGTCCCAAACATCCTTTGCCAGTTCACAGTGGTATACCAGTCTGAAGATGTTTTTGTCTATACCATTGAAGAGTGGATTTAATGCTTTAGAGTTCCCAAGAGCTAATTCCTCTTGCTCTTTGTTCCATTCCTCTTCAGGAATTAACACAGATGCTCCATCCTTGTCAATCTTCACAGGATGTTCCCAGCCAGAGTTTGCAGCTCTCCAAGCCTTGATGTCTAAGGATTTTAGGAATGCAATCATCCTAGGCTTCCAATAATCATAATTAGAACCATCCAGAATTGGAGGTCTATTAGTGAATCCTATATCTTTATCCATAGTACCAGAATTTATTTCCCTAGATCTCACCCAGAAAAAACAGGCAGGGTGCCTGCTCTGATGCCAATTGAAATTCTGGCAAGCACCCGATGGATGTTATTACCAAAGTTATAACATCCACTGTGACATTGACTACTGTACTAACTAATTAAACTGTAAGTAAAAGCAATAAATCACACCAGTAATTGTTCACCCAATTCAGTGTCAACAACACTTACATCTGGGGGCTACCAAGCCAAGGAGGAAATTCACTATCAGTAGAATTAATTCATAGCTAAACAATCCCAGTTTGCACTCCTCACTTAAGACCTACCCAATGACACTTCAACCTAGAGACACTCTAGACCTGAGTATACCTAATCACACCATAGTGATATACAATTCACAATTACAAAATACAGATGAAGAAACACTTCATACCCACCTTGATCTTGCTTCAAAGTTTTGATCAAGAATCACACACTATTGCTTAACAACTTTGAGTGAGACATAATTTAGAACCTACCTAACCAATGCAGCAAACAGTTGCTTGGTAAACAAGTATTCCTAAGACACAATTCACACGTGAAGAACACATTTTCTTAACTCACAATACTCACGTGAAGAACAACCTTCTTCACTCACAAGGACTCTCTATATGCACTCTCTGATCTTCTGTCAAGAGTTGCTCTTCTAGGATTGCTCCTTCTGTTATTTATAGCAGCAGTCAGTCCTTGGGCCTGGGTGCATAAATTAGGTTTATAACAAACCTTTCTTTAATAATCTGCACGCTTGCCAATTAATTCAGGGACATTTTAGATCGCTTAGGGTTTCTAAAATGTTTCCTGACTTCCAGCTTGAGCTTCTGATTTGTTTCCTGATTTCTAGATACCAGAAAAACTAACTCTGCTCACTTGATGTCATACGATCCAAGTCATGACATTCTGTATGACATCCAGTTTAACTTATAGTTAACTTACCCTGTACACACATCATTATGTATGTCTCAACATTCAGTATGACATACATGCAAACTCTAATGTTTTGCTACAAAATGCAGCCAATCAAGAGAACTTACACTTCAAAAGTGCTTATTTTCAGCATAAAATCATTTCTCAAAAGCACTTAAAGTCATGAGATAATTCACCAAAAATTTAAGGCAACAATGGTAAAAAAATCAAAAGGCAAAGCACTTAAATTCAAGTTTATTACTAATGACTTTTTACCTTAGAGTCCAACTTGGTACTTTTGCAAAAATCAAACACCGTTTGTCTCTAACTACATATGCATCCACAATCATTCAATTACACAATTAACCCTTCACTACCATAACTATCAAACTAACACAAGTTCTAACTTTCATTTTCAATCAAATTTCCATTCAATCCTTACCATTCATAACAATCAATTCAAGGGTTGAAATTAGTGATCCGCAACTAAGGCTTAAATTAATTTCCAACCATTGATAAACATATTACTTGGATCACAATGCAATTATGCTCATTCATTTACAAAACCTATATAAACATGTCATTTCTCACAATTTTGGACTTAACTAGCATAACTAATACTAACCCCTTGAAGCCTCTTTTTTTCCACCATTTTTTCTCAAGTTCTTTCTCTTTTCTTCAATATGAAGTTCATCACCATCTAGAACTTCACATTTTTTCTATATTTAGAGTAAGTTCTATGTGTGCATGTGTGTGTGTGTGTGTGTGTGTGTGTGTACTGGGACGGAGCTACTTGTAGAAGTAAGTGGGCATGTGCCCCCACTAAAAATTGTGTCTATATATATTCTACCAATGTAATGCAAGTGGCAGCTGCATAAAGCTTTTCTATTTTATGATGCATGCTTTTTAAATAATTCAATGTTTTTTCTTAAATTAAACTAACAGTAATGTTCGCTTCAACAATGGTAATGTATTCTTTTTAAACTAACAGTAATTTTCTTTTGTAAGTAAGGAGTAATATTAAGAGAGTATTAGGGATACTTTAACTCTTGTTACAATGAAGGTCCAGATATCGAATAGAGATAGAAATAAAACTAAACCAACTGAAAATTAGAGCAAGCAATTCAAAGGTTCTTGGAAAAAGCTATAGAAATTACAGTTGGGATAAAGATTGTTTCCTATAAATGACCACTTACACACCGTAATTTTAATGTCCCATAACAAGTCCAAAATCACATGTGAATCTCCCTTAAAAAGAATAGCGTTTCTATAATTCCATAAAGACCAAACGACTGCCATCCAAATAGTATCGACTTTTACTACGCCAAAATTGCTTTTTGGAAGCACTACAAAGACAACGCTTTTTCTCAAAAGCGTCGCTAAAAGTTAAAAAAAACACAAGGATAAAAAGCGCTCCTAAAGTATGCCTTTAGAAAGCGCTTCTGAAAAGCGCTGCTAAAGGTCATACGTAGAGTAAACAATATAAAGCGCTTTCTAAAAAGTGCTGCTAAAGGCCTACATTAGAAAGCGCTTTACAAAAGCGCTGCTATAGGAGGTATCTAGGTCACACCTTAGACAACGCTTTTCAAAAATGCTGATAAAGGCCTAGGATATTAAAGTGCTTTGTAAGAAAAAGCGCTGCAATAAGTATAGGAAAAGAAAGCGCTGCTATTGATCATGAAACTCTAAAATTAAAACATAATTTTTATGTTTTTGAAACCATTATGTCTCTCTCACTCTCAGACGTACCTTTTCCCAACCCTATCAGACGTCCGTCCGCCTTATCTTCCTCCGACCGGTCGTGTTTCAGTCGCGACTACTCTCTTCGCCGTAGCACCATTTGTCTTCAGTTCTCTCCTTCTCCCTCTGTTTGCCTCCGGCCGCGCTCTACCATTTTTCAAGGTATTTCTTCATTTTCAAGGTTATTATTTGCATGGTATTTCTTTATTTATTTTTTTTGGATTCCCAAACCATGAAATACATTGTGATGTTCTTGTTATTTGAATTCAATAGAAGTTTGAATGATATTGTTGTAGTAAGGTTCAAGATGATGAATAGTGATATTTGTGGTGAATTTCTTTTGAGTTTTGGTGTTAATTTTGTAAGTTAATGTTGAATGTTAGTGATGAAGTTGTTGAAAATAATTGATGATAATAACATTGTTGATGGATAACTGTTGAATGTTAGTGATTACTTTATTTTGATCTAAATAAATGTTAATTGAAAATGTTAATTACTGATAATTACTTTGTTTTGATCGAAATGTTGATTAAAAATAATAATGAAATTAATTGTTAATTGTTAAGGCTGAAGATGGTGAATAGTGATGACATTGTGAATTTATTTTTGATAATCATTGGTGCTGTTATTGATTGAAACTTGAATGACATTCGTGCATTAATTTTTGAATATTGTGATGTTGTTGATTGCTTGAACTTAAGTGATGAAGTTGTTATATTTGGTAATTCAAATGTGGATTTGATAATTTTGGTGATTGATTTATGCTCGAATTGATGATTTTTTGTGACTTACTTGAGTTGAAACATTAAGTGTGATTGAATTTACGCGTTTGCTATAGTTGCGTGAATAAATAATGTTTTTGTTTAGCTTACTTAGTAAAAACCATGGATAAAAAATGGATGTCTTCCAATTGAGTATCAAAAGAGTACAAGAATGGAGTAGCAAAATTCGTTAAGTTTGTTGTTGAACACGCCAAAGACCCCAGTCGGATCACATGTCCTTGCTTAGGTTGCTGTTATGGGAGTCGAATTGACGCAGTTCAGTTGGAATCACATTTAAAGAGGCATGCAATTGATCAAAGTTATACATGTTGGATATTACATGGTGAGATAAGTAACGAGAATGTTGAACCGGGGGATAATACGACCTATGCTTCAAAGGACAATGGCACAAATACATACGACTGTGATCGAGTAGAAGAGATTGCAGAAACACTTAAAGAAGATCTTCAGGATTGTCCCAAAATATTTGAAAGGTTAATAATCGATGCAAAGAAACCGCTATATAAAGGTTGCACTAAATTCACAAGATTGTTTGTGGTATTAAAGTTGTACAACTTAAAGGCGAGCAGTGGATGGTCAGATAAAAGTTTCATAGAGTTATTAACCCTTATGAAAGAGATGCTTCCAAATAATAATGTTCTTCCCAATCGAACCTATGAGGCTAAAAAATGTTGTGATCTATTGGCATGAGCTATGATAAGATACATGCTTGTCCAAATGATTGCATTTTGTTTCGAAATGAATATACATCGTTAAATGAGTGCCCTAAATGTGGTGTCTCTCGATATAAGAAAAAATTGTCTCCAACAAAAATCTTATGGTATTTTCCTATAATTCTGATATTTAGACGCATATTTCATAGTGAAACCGATGCAAAACACATGACTTGGAATGCAGATGAAAGAATTATAGATGAAATTTTTTGATATTCGGCATATTCACTATAGTGGACGAAAATTAATAATGATTATCCTGATTTTGAAGAAGCAAGAAACCTTCGCTTAACATTATCTACTGATGGAATGAATCCACATGGTCTGTAAAGTATCTCACATTACACATGGCATGTGATTATTATGATTTATAACCTACCTCCATGGCTATGTATGAAGTGTAAGTACATCATGTTATCAATGTTAATTTCTGGGCCTAAACAACCAGGGAATGACATAGACGTATACTTGACACCTTTAATCGAAGACTTAAAGATTTTGTGGGAGAACGGTGTGGAGGTTTATGATGGATACAATAAAAAGAATGTTTCAATTTGAGGGTGATGTTATTTGGTACAATTAATGATTTTCCAGCATACAGAAACCTATCAGGGTATAACATTAAAGGTCAACGTGCGTGCCCTATTTGTGAAGAAAACACATATTGGACGTGATTGAGATTTTGTCAGAAGAATGTATTTCTCGTTCATCGTAGATTCTTAAATTTTAATCATCACTACCGTGGGTGGAGAAAAGCATTAAATGGAAATCTAGAATAAGGTAGAGCTCCACCCACATTGACAGATGACCAAATTTTTGAAAAGGTGAAAGATTTGAGTACTCATTTTGGAAAGCCTTTTGCACATACTATTGTCACACGTGGGTGGAAGAAGAGGTCAATTTTTTTTTAATTTCCATATTGGAAGTCGTTGTATGTAAGACATTTTCATGATGTTATTCATATTGAAAAAAATGTATTTGAAAGTGTTATTGATACGTTACTCAATATGCAAGGAAAGTCTAAGGATGACCTTAAAGCAAGAAAGGACTTGATAGTGATGGGAATAAGAAATGAATTAGGACCCTTGAAGAAAGGGAAATGAACATATCTACCACCTACTGCTTATACTCTATCTAGAAAGGAGAAAAAATATTGTGTAAGTTTCTAAGTGAAGTTAAAGTTCCAGAAGGATACTCTTCAGATATTAGAAGACTTGTGTATATGAAAGACCTCCAGTTCAAGAGTTTAAAGACACATGATTTCCATGTTATAATGGAACATTTTCTACTAATAGGTATACATTCTATTTTTCCAGAAAAAGTAAGAAGCGCAATAAACAAATTATGTTTTTTCTTCAGGTCAATTTGTAGTAAGGTGATCGATCCTGCGATCTTACCATCATTGCAAAAAGAAATAGTTATTACTTCGCGTCAGCTTGAAATGTATTTTCCTCCCTCATTTTTTGACACAATGGTACATCTAGTTGTTCATCTTGTGAAAGAGACGCGACTATGTGAACCAGCTTATATGAGATGGATATACCCTGTTGAACGTTATATAAAAATATTAAAAGCGTATGTGAAAAACTGAAGTCGACCGGATGGATGTATTGTTGAATGATACATTGTTGAAGAAGCGATTGAGTTTTGTACGGAATATTTGTCCAATGTTCAATCCATTGGACTCCCCAAATCTCATGTAGTCAAAAAAAGAGAAGGAAAACAGTTAATTGGAAATAAAATTGTGACAGTATCAAGGGTTGAACGGGAGCAAGTGCATTTGTATGTTCTGCACAATGACAATGAGGTTGAGGCGTATGTTAAAATACACAAGGATGAACTCCGATGTTTAAATCCGAATAGAAATGAAAATTGGATAGTACGAGAGAACAATCGAAGTTTTATACCATGGTTCAAGGATCATATTTATTCAAGGTTTTATTCAGATTCCGCTTCAATAACAGAAAAGTTGAGGTGTTTAGCATATGATTCAAGTTTGCATGTATTTTCTTATAACGCATACACAATTAATAGATACATATCTTATACCAAAGAACAAGATGACAAAAGTACTATGCACATAATAGTGTCACCGTGGTAGCTGAAGCAGTGCACATTTTAAATGTGAAGGACTTAAACCCCAAATATGCTAATCTGTCATATTTTGGGGTTATCGAGCATATTTGGGTGTTTGATTATGAGAAGTTTCAGATTCCTATATTTGGTTGCAAGTGGGTTGAAAATAATAGTGGCATACAAATGGATAAGTTAGGATTTTTGCAAGTGGATCTTAATAGGGTGGGGGTATAAAGATGAGCCTTTTATTCTAGTCACGCAAGCTAAACAAGTGTTCTATGTCACTGATCCGACAAGTACCAAATGATCTATAGCGCTTTTATCTAACAAAGTAATTGATGATAATATTGGAGATCAAGGTGATATTAATGTTGAGAATGAATCGTATATTATAAATGATCAAGATGAGAATATTAGAGTGAATGAATCATATAGTAGAAATGATCATAATGAGGGAATTTGGATCAATCCATCCGTCTGTGTTGCTAAGAGACAAGTAAACCATATTCCAACCAAGAAAAGAAAGAGATATTACTGAAAAAGGTACTAGTAAAAATGATATAATCTGTCATTCAATTAATTTTTATATATTTTTCATTCAATAAAATTATATATTTGTCATTTTATAATTCAATGGATTATGAATTATAGATGTTAATATTTGTCATTTCATATTTATGTTTTTCTTTATTACAAGTTAAATGGCTAGCAACGAGGAAAATGCACATGATACTTCTAATAATGATGGAAACGAACCAGTACATGATGTGGAAGGAGATATTAAACAAGGAATAATGATTATGAAGAGAATAATTCGTGCAAGAGATAAAGGTATAAAATATGACGTACATTGGAATGAAACAGACCAATTAGTTGAGCCTAACGGTGCAATATTGACAAGTTACATTGGGGCACTTGTTCGTTCGCAAATTCCAATCAGCTGCGATAATTGAAGAACTCCATCGTTGAAACCCGCTAAATAAAAAATATGGAGTGAGATACAGGTATCATATGCGATGTTATTTGTTTTTGTTGACGATTATGTCTTTAAATTACTTATACTAACACACTCTATGTATGTTAATTTGTTCGCAGAGGTCTTTTAACATTGGTGACGAGCGAAAAAAAATATTGTCTTCAATTGGTCGAAAAAAGACTCAGAGGGTTTCGAGCATTTTTAACGAACAAGTTTCTTAAGGATTCTGATGGAAATTTTTTTGAATCAGAACGTCCAAAGAAGTATGCAGATTTGATTTTACCTGAAGAATGAGAAACTTTTGTTGCCAAAGAAGAATGTAATTTTAACTTATCATGAACATTGTATAATATTTATACTTGTTCCACGTGTGTTCTGATATGACTTAAACTTGTTTATCCAGGCTGTGAGTGACATAAATTGCCAACGAGCATCAAAACCCGCGTATCCATACAAAAAAGGGCGTTTGGGATATGCACGCTTACAACAAAGAATAGTAAGTATATATAAATGTTTTACAATGATATAATTAGAAGAGGAGAAAAGTGCACATCTCTTCCGGAACATGTACGTTATAATTGTCTTAATGTGTAGTTAGAATAGGAGAAAAGTGAAGAAACATCTTTTCTGGAACATGTTTTGTATAAGGCTGCTCATGTGGGTAAGGACGAAGTTGTTCAGGAAGATGTTCAACAAGTTTTTGAGCAATGTGTAAGTATAACATTATCTTTTTAATAAAATCAAAAGTTTATTAACATATAATATTTATGTTTTTTATTCTCCACTAATCTTTTTATACATGCATATGAATTTCAGGAGAATCTATCTCAGTCCTTAACTCCAGCTGAAGACCATGATTGCAGAAGCGTACTAAGTCACGTATTAAATGTTCCTGAGTATTCTGGTCGTGTGAGGGAGGGGTAAGGGATTTGGGGTCACTCCAACAGAATTGTATAAGCATCTAAAGAGTAAAAGTCCTAGCAATAAACAAGTGATGGAATCGTTGGAAGAATTAAAAGCTCAAATTCGTGAATTGAAAAAGGATAAAGAAAGATATATGTCAGAAAGATGCGGTTCAGAATTTAAAGATATTAGTGACAAAGATAATATCAATTGTAATTTTCAACAGAAACTTCCCGAGGTAATTATATACATATTACCTTAAAATTAATTTATCGTAATTTTTTTAATTGCCATATTTACACTAAATCATATTAATTATTGGTTTAGGGCATTTCACCTTGTCACCTCTATTTATCATCACCGACTTATTGCATGGTTGGCAAGGGAAAAGTACATAACACTTTGGGAGACTTACTTCACCATAAACTGCTCCTTGCTGGAATTTTGAAAGTATCGATTGATATTGCTTTAGAGGGGGATGCATTATTACCTATACCAGACAATGTTTCAGATGCAACATTGGTGGGAGACGCAATAGGATCGCATGTTGCATGGCCGTTAAACCTCATTTTCATAGATGATGAGGTATATTGAACACCATTATGAACCTTTTAGTATCCAAATGTTTTACGAGCCATGCATGTAAGTTATTCTTACATTTAGATACCTTTTATTTACATGGTAATCTTAGACTCCTACAAAATCCAAATCAAACGATAAGGAGACTGTGCGGCAAACCGGGTCAGCTGCATCAAAAGAACAGGTTGTCATACCCCAAGTTTTTACCCCTAGATTCCATTATCATTCTAGGTGCATCAAGCATATGTTATCTAACCCTAACCTCTTTCAAGTTAGTATTTGTCAAGATGCAGATGAATTAAGGTTTCACATTGTTAAAATCAAAAATCCTGTGGGCTGATCAGTCAAGGTTTTAGATTGATCTTATACATATCAAGTCTTCACATCATCAAGAGGTTCATATCTTACCAAGAAAAAGTGCTATTTGAGGTTGTTACCAAGAGAATTGAAGCAGTGTTGTGCAAAATCCTGATTAGGGCTTCTAGTTGAAAAAGTCAACTATTGTTTGACTTTTGATCTAAATGGGCTTCCAAAGCTTGAACCATGGTCCATGATGTTTCTATGAGTTATTGAAGTCCCCTCAAGAAGTATGCAAGGTTTAAAAAAACCCAGAACACTAAGGATCGATCCTGAAGATTTCAATTGTTCGATTCGTCTGCCTGGAAATCAACTCTTTGACTTTTAGAGTTTTGACCCCAAATTGAAGCAATCAAGGTTTCCAACATCATTTTATGCCTAAATAGTGAGTTTGGTGAAGATTTAATCAAGAATTGATGGATAACTTGTGAATCAAGAAATTAGGGTTTATGAAAAAACCCTAATTACAAGCTTATTTGGAATGGTCATAACTCTCAAACCACACATCCAAATAGAGTGGTCCAAAACTAGTTGGAAAGCTCTTGAGAAGTCTTCCAAAAGTGTCCTAGAGGGTTGATGTCCAAGAATGCATATATTTTGAGTTATGAGCTCATCAAGTTGTGAAGACTTTTGACCTAATTCCCTTTGGAATCTGAACTTTGAGCAAACATGAACCTTGTAGATCATATTTGGGGCTTTTTAAAAAGTACAAGAGAATTTTCACAGCCTTTGTGGTTATGGAGAATCGAAGAGAGCAAGTTAGGGTTTTTCATGTCACAAAACCAAGTTCAACACTTGCATTTTGATGCATAAACCACTCAAACCTCTTCTAATCACTTGTTTAACTTATTCTCTAATTTTTAGGGACTTAATTGATGAGATTACAATGGATTACCATGATCAAAACCATAGATTGGATTATTGGAATTGTTTATTCAAGCAAGTGGATGCAAGTGACAAGGAGAGAGAAACTTTTTGCATTTTCTGCTACACCTCAGCTACTGCATCATCTACTCTTTTTCCTTCACTTCATGTCAACTATTTTCATGCTATTGGTGATGTTGAAACACATAGGAAGATTGCTCATGCTCATAAAAGAAATCCCAAGTTGGATTTGCTCATTTTGCCTCCAAAAAGGGCAAACTTAACAAGTTGGCACACCTGCCCATACCTCTCATTCTCCAAGCTTGCCTATAAATAGAACACACTCCTAATATCCAAACTACACCAGAATAAACTAGAAACCAAGTTGAATCTCTCTCATTTCTCTGATCACCATCTTCTTGCAAGTGGTAGAGGTTGCTTCCTTGTCAAGAAAAAGCTGCCTTTGCAAAAACTATGCCACAACTTAATACAGCCACCAAACACTTGAACCAACACCTCAAACACATCACATATGATGCATTGAAGCTGTCAAACCCTCACATTCACTAGAAAATCTAACATTCCAAAATTCAACTCTCATACCTTGAAATTTTGACTTTTCTGCATCTTCATAGACCAGAACCAAACCAGGATTTTTCCTATCATTCTAACCCTTTAAACACTCTACATATTAGTTGTTTGAACTGCCCATGGCATCACAAAAGTTATGTAACACCATTTACTAGAGTTTCACTTTGAATCTTTTGGTTTTTTCTTGCATAAGAAGACATTCTGGTAAGGCAGTGATCTTAAAAGAATTTTCATCATTTGAACACCTTATTTGGAGCATATTGGAGCTGCTTGGATCATCATCCATCAACTGGTTGTCTTATTTGGTGCATTGACTTGAAAAAGCTACAAGAGGTAAGTGTTACAACTTTCTACTTTTAAGTTCATGTTGAATATTGATGTACACTGATTATGAACATGCTATATACACTTTATAGGTCATGTTTGAACCATTTTTTGCTCCTAAACTTGTGTATTCATTACTGTCCCTTTAGTTTGCCTTGTTAGCTTACTTTAAGTGTCATTTCAATATGGAACTTGTTGATTCTGGTTAGGCATAGATGATTGGTGTTTGTAAATATCATTTATAGGTCATATGTGATGTGTTTGATCATTTAGTTGATGTTGAATTGGTACATTTTTGTCTGTTGCTTTGCTCTTGCACAAACTTGCTATTTTTGTCACTACACATACCATATGTTGAATTAGCTTATCTATTGATGTATGATGCTTTTAAGCACTCTCTATATGTCTCATATGTTGTGTTTAAATCATTACTTGCTGCTTATAACATGTACATTGGACTGTCACATTGCTCTTGCACATAACATGCCCTTTTCAATGATGCTATCGAGTTTTTCACATGGTGTGTGATATGAGAAAACCACCACCACCATTGGATTCCTTATGAAAAATACACAATTTTATTTTTTATTTTATCCAATTTGATTAAGTTTTGAGTGAGTTATGACCTTTCTTGCAAAATCTGTCTTGCCTTGGTTTTTGTCCTAGTTGCCTAGTTTTATGCCTAGTTTTCAAATGTGCATAACTTCTTTGATTTTTATTATTTTGATGCCACTCTTTTTGCAATATGCTCCTTAATATGTATAGTTTCAATGTGTGAATAAATAATTCAAAAATTGTTATTTTAAAAACACTTTGGTCTACTTGAATGACATGGTCCTTTTTAGAGTTTTCTTTGGTTTTCATGAACTTTCATGACATAGTATTTGGTTTTTCTTGTAAAACTGATCTTGTATGAATCATTGTTGAATGTCTAACATTTTTATATGTTTTAAAACACTTGTATCTTTGCTTTACCATGTTTATACTTGCCTTTGTGAATGCATAAAAGTGAAAGGTATGCCTTGAAACGTCTTTGTGAACCATGATATGTCACTTGATGTTGTAACCTCATGAATATGATCCTTCACTCCCATCTTACTTTTTTATGTGTCTTGTTAGAACCATAACATGTGAACCTAAGGCAGCGCTTTTACAGAAAGCGCTGCCTAAAACCTCAATAAAATATACATTAGAAAGCGCTGCCAAAAGGGGGTGAAAAGAAAGCACCTTTCATGAAAAAGTGTTGCTAAAAATCTGAAGAAACAATACATTAGAAAGCGCTTTCAAAAGCGCTGTCTAAGGGGGGAAAAGAGAGCGTTTTTCATTAAAAAAAAACGTTGCTAAAAATTTGAAGAAACAATACATTAGAAAGTGCTTTCAAAACGCTGCCTAAATAAGGAAAAGAGAGCGCTTTTAAAAAAAAGTGATGCCTAAAGGTGACTTTAGAGAGCGCTTTTATAAAGAAGCGCTACCTAAAGGAGACCTTTAGTAGCGCTTTTGTCTTTAAAAAAAAAGCGCTGCATTTACCTACAGCAGCCCTACTTTAGGCAGCACTTTTAAGCGTTGCTAAAGGTATTTTATGGCATAGTGTTTATCATTTTTGATGCAGGAAAACCTTCTCAAACTAGTCCACTTCAGAAAGTTCTTCCACAAGTTATTCTCGTGCAACGTAACAATACCAAGTCAGCAACCAATATGATCCCAGACAGCAGTGGCGACCCGATAGTTCATAAATAAATGGTTCAAGTCTTCGTCAGCATCGAAACAAAGAACGCAAGGTCTGTCGTGAGGGGTAGTGAGAATACCTCTATGAATTAAATTATCCTTCGTAGGTATCCTGTTAAGAAAGCACCTCCACAAGAAGGCGCAAATGTGAAACGAAAACTTCGAATCTCAGCACTGCTTCATCGCAGACAACAGACCAGGATCAACGACAACAACTCTGACTTTCTCTAAAACTTTGCACTAAGGCTCAATCACCCAAGAATGAATAACTTTTTTTATTATATCTTATATAAATTTATTTTTTTTATATCATTTAATGAAAATTAATTTTATAAAAAAAAATTATAATTTTTCTTTTTCATACTATATTGATTATATTTTTAAATTTATATTAAAAAGTTAAAAATGGCTTATATTAAATACAATAAATTCTTTATAGTGTTAAGAATATAATTGGTTGGTATGGAAAATGGTATTTGATTAATAAATTCTTTATTATATATATATATATATATATATATATATATATATATATATATATATATATATATATATATATATATATATATATATATATATATATATATATATATATATATATATATATATATATATATATATATATATATATATATATATATATATATATATATATATATATATATATATATATATATATATATATATATATATATATATATATATATCCAAATATATCTTATCATATATATATTTATAGAAATATTTGATTAATAATTTAATAAAATGGTATAATATTTAAATATAATTAAAATATATGTAAAATAATTATAAAATGATCGTGCATATTATATATATATATATATATATATATATATATATATATATATATATATATATATATATATATATATATATATATATATATATATATATATATATATATATATATATATATATATATATATATATATATATATATATATATATATATATATATATATATATATATATATAACAAATTTAGAGTAAATTAAAAAAATTTACTTTTAGAGATACATTTACTCCAAGAGTAAGTTTTTTTAACTTACTCTAAATAATAACTTTTGGATTGAATCCAATCTAATAATTAAATTAGCCTTTTATTTAATTAATTATTAGATTGGATTCAAACATAGGATTATGATTTAGAGTAAATTAAAAAAACTTATTCTTGAAGTAAGTTGATTTTCAATATATATATATTTTGATAGGGAAGAGAGGGAGACTATAGAGAGAAAGAGAAAGAATAGAAAGTAGAGATTAGGAAGGAGTATTTTATTTATTCAACAAAAGCATACATGGAATGGTTATTTTCTAACTATATATAACTGTCTAAGCAGTTATAACAACTAATAATAGTTGTATACACTAATACATGCATCATATCCCGCCCCTTGAAATCTTCCTTGTCCTCAAGGAAAAGCTGTAACATCAAAATAAGACTGGAGCTTGAGTTTGTATAGCAACTCCCAAGTAGCCTCTTCCATAGCCTCCCCTTTCCACTGTACCAAAACCTTAGTAACTGCCCTATTATGTCTCTGAATCGAGCGCCTATTCAAAATATTAAATGGCTCTTTAGGATCATCTAAACTTCCCCATTCTTCAGGAAGTACAACCACGATAATGTTCGCATCAGGACACGGTTTCAAGAGAGATACATGGAACGTAGGATGAATCTGCGAAGTAGCTGGGAGAATCAACGTGTATGCAACTTTTCCCACCCTATGTAGCACCTGATAAGGACCATAAAACCAAGGAGAAAGCTTTTTGGAAGCACGATATTGAGCAGAAGATTGTCTATAGGGCTGTAACTTTAGGAAAACCCAATCTCCTTCCTTGAATTCCCAATCACTGCGATGTTTATCAGCCTGTTGCTTCATACGTGTTTGAGCCCGAACCAAGTTACCTTATAATTTCTGGATCATCTCCTCCCTTACAATGAAGCTTCGATCTACCACCTCAACCTTGGTACTTTGAGGGCAATAAGGAAGATGCAGAGGGGGTGCTTAACCATACACAATCTCATAAGGGGTAGCTCGAATAGCATAATGATAAGTGGTATTGTACCACCACTCAGCCAAAGGTAACCAATTGACCCACTAAAAGGGTGATCAAGAGGGATAAAATGGGCATATTTGCTCAGTCTATCAATAACTACCCAAATCGTGTCTTTACCATGAGATTTAGAAAGCATTTCAATGAAGTCCATGACTATACTTTTCCACACTCTCTCTGGAATTGGCACAGGCTGAAGTAAACCAGCAACAACTCTAAGTTCATACTTGCATCTAAGGCAAGTCTCACACTGCTGAATGAACTTTGTGACATCTTTGGCAAGGCCCTTCCAATAAAACATGCTTTTAATCCTTGCTATAGAAGCCCTAATGCCCTAATGGCCTCCTTGATGAAGCCATTGTAGAATCACCAATCACACTTGTTCATCATTGGGAATGACCAGCTTTTGTTTCCTATACAACAAATTATCCATAACAGAAAAATGGGGATGCAAGGTTAGATTAGCGAGAACCTGCTGCTTGAGGTCATGTAAAGTTGAACCTTGTTCATAGATTTTAAGGAGAGAGTCCCATAACTCAGAAGAAATAGAAGAGACGGTCAATTCTAAAACTTCACCATGCGAGGCTCTCGACAAGGCATCTGCAGCCACATTATCCTTACCCTTCTTATATAAAATTTCATAAGAAAGACCCATGAGCTTAGTGACCCATCTATATTGGGTTGGAGTAGATAGACGTTGCTCCAATAGGTACTTCAAACTATGTTGGTCAGTAAGAATTGTAAACGTGTTCATGGAAATATATTGGTGCCACTTAGAGACTGCATGAACCAATGCCAATAATTCTCTGTCATAAACTGACAAAAGCCTGTTTTTAGGAGACAAAACCTTGCTAATAAAACCCACAGGGTGCCTGTCCTGCATTAGCACAACACCAATTCCAGTGCCTGAAACATCTGTTTCAACCATAAATGGCTTTTGCATTTTAGGTATGGCCAATACCGGAGAATGACCCAAAGCATCTTTCAAGGTAGTGAAGGCGGTGTGTGCCTCTTGAGGTCAATGGAAAAAATCCCGCTTGAGTAAATCTGCAAGAGGAGAAGCAATGATGCTGTAACCTTTAATGAATCGCCTATAGTAACCCGTCAAACCTAAAAATTCCCTCAATTGCTTAACTGTTTGAGGTGTCGGCCAAGCTCTCACAGCTTGAACTTTAATTGGATAAGTAGTAACTCCTGTAGGTGTAATGAAATGACCAAAGTATTTGATCCGTGTAGTGAAGAATGCAGACTTACTTCTCTTAACATAAAAGGTGTGAGCTTTGAGGATCTGAAACACTTGTCGAAGATGATCCACATGTGCCTCCAAAGATGAGTTATACACTAGTATGTCATCAAAGAAAATAAGAACACATTTCCTCAATAAACCAGAAAAAATAGTGTTCATTATTCCTTGAAAAGTAGATGGTGCGTTGGACAATCCAAAAGGCATCACCACATATTCATATTCCCCCCCCCCCCCGGTGAGTTTGAAACGCTGTCTTTGGTACGTCCTTCGTGTTCATCCTTATTTGATGATATCCAGTTTAGAAAACACCATTGCCCCACCTAATTCATCCAATAAATCCTCCACCAAAGGAATTGGAAATTTAGCCTTTACCGTCATTTTGTTCAACCTCCTATAATCCACACACATTCGCCAACTCCCATCTTTCTTTTTGACTAACACAATTGGAGAAGCAAAAGGGGAAGAGCTTGGTTGAATTACTCCCGAATCCAAGAGCTCTCTAATCATGCCATCAATGACATCCTTTTGAGCTGGTGGATATCGATAAGGTCTTAAACTAACTGGGTTAGAACCCTCCTTTAGCATAATTTGATGATCATGAATACCCTTAAAGGGTGGCAGCTGAGTAGGTGTTTCAAAGATCTCTTGGAACTTATGTAAAACAGATTCTCTATGATCCATCATCACCGGATCCTCTAGCTCATCAGTGGTCACTGAACAACACATTGACTCTATGGAACAAAGTAGTAACTGTAGCATATAACAGAAGCTATCTCTAACCACTAACTGATGCAATTTAGAAGCTGAAACTACCCTACTTTTAATTTCTTTAACAGCCTACAACTTCACATGCATACCATTCATGGAAAATTCCATAGCCATATTTGTAAAATCCCATTGTATGACTCCCCATTGCCTTAACCATTGCATGTCCAATATAACATCACAACTAGACAATGGTATCGTAATAGCATCAGTAATAAAATCATACCCTTGAAGCTTTAACCGGATGCCTTCACAACGTCCTGCACCGTGTATAAGGTCGCCATCAACTACAGTTATCTGCAAGGGATGCATGGGTTGTAGAATGTTGATCCCCTCTTTACATAATTTTTGGTTGATGAAATTATGAGTGTTGTCGGTATCTATGAGTACATGAACTCTCTTTCTGCCCATCCATCCTATCAATCTCATCATAGGATGAGAAGAGTCTCCCTGAATAGCATTAAGGGAAACAGTAGGATCAACATTGTGAGGGTCATTAGACACTTCCTCAGAAACATGATCAACTTCAATTGAGTCCAACTGGTTTTCCTCCCCAACCTCCATAAGGAAAACTTGCATCTTTTTCCGCTGAGGGCAATAATGTCCAGGAAAAAATTTCTCATGACAAAAAAAAAACAAGTTTTGAGCCTTATGTTCATCCATTTCTTTAGGGGAAAGTTTCTTCTGAAACGTATATGCCGGCTTTCCAAAAATGCTCTTCTGAGAACCTTCAATAATCCCTTTCTTCTCCTGAGGCATCACTTTCTTGTCAAAGGTGTGAGAAACTGTATTCTTCTTCTCACTCCAAGAACTTTGGGTTCGATTTGTTGGCCCCAACCGTTTCTGCAACAAATCCAAGCTTCGTTCTTGCAATTTTGCCATACGAGTAGCTTCCAACACCGTACGCGGGGCGAACATCTTCACACCATTACACAATTCCTGTTGAAGGCCTCCCAAATAGCATTGGAGCTTTTGAGATTCTGTCAACGCTGTTTTACCCACCAGATTGTCAAACGATTCCTGATACGCCTCCAGCGAACCAGTCTGCACCAATTTCTTGAGTTCTTCCATAAGTGAATCGAACTTGAGGCTAAATCGCATCTTCAATGCCTCGGTGAAATTCGGCCATGTCAACCGGCCATTTGATCCCTGTTCTAGACTTTGGGACCAACGAAAAGAGTTATCATCAAGAGCGATACTCGCAACCGAAACCTTGTCCCCTTCTTGCGTTACATCCAACACAAAAGAACGTTCGCATTTCGCGATCCAAGATGCCACATCATCTCGAGTGAATTTTGGAAAATTCAGACGTGTTAATCACGTTGCTGGTCGAGTTGCTTCGTTGCCGGCGCCACCATGGCGACGCGCCGCCGTTAACTCTGACATTTGCAATCCAATTCTGCGCATGGCTTCTTGCACATTGGTGAATTGAGTTTCGAAACAATTCTCCAATTCACGAATTTGCCTCGTGATACATGGCTCCACCGTCGCCATGATGCGTTCCTCCGCCTCACGAATGGTGTTCTGCATTCGCGTCGCTTCTGCCATGAATGGTGTGGCCGAGGTCGACAGGCTCTAGATACCAATGATAAGGAAGAGAGGGAGACTATAGAGAGAGAGAAAGAATATAGAGATAAGGAAGGATCATTTTATTTATTCAACAAAAACATACATTGAATGATTATTTTCTAACTATATATAACTATCTAAGTAGTTATAACAACCCAATAACAACTAATAATAGTTGTATACACTAATACATGCATCATATATACTCTTGAAGTAAGAGTATATATATATATATATATATATATATATATATATATATATATATATATATATATATATATATATATATATATATATATATATATATATATATATATATATATATATATATATATATATATATATATATATATATATATATATATATATATATATATATATATATATATATATATATATATATATATATATATATATATGGTAACTGTTAATTTTGTTTTATACCATATAGATGTTTTATATCATCACCATATTATATATGTATTATATATGATGTCTGCTAACTGTTAATTTTGTTTTATACCATATAGATGTTTTATTCATCACCATGTTATATATGTATTATATATGATGTCTGCTCAATATATTCTAGTCAATTAGTAAATGTTATATATGTATTATATATGATGTCTGCTCAATATATTCTAGTCAATTAGTAAATAAATTGAATGTTAAGAAAATGAATCTATCACATATTCCCATACTGTATCATATTATAGAGATAATATAACATATAATATAAATCATATATCACATGCTACTGCTATTCTTATAACTTCAATCAGTACTGCGTGACAAGGCTAGCACATCCCAGCATGTACTTGTTCCCAATTTTTGTTGAAATGCACTACCTCTCGCATCATGTATTGCTAAATCATTAACATTATAACTTCGTGTTTTTACTAACTTTTTCTTTTCAGTACATTAGTTTTTCCTTTTTTTAAATATATTAGTTATTTAGTTTAAAAAACATACACATTAATTACTTTGATAAAAAATAAACATTAATTTTAGTTATATATATATATATATATATATATATATATATATATATATATATATATATATATATATATATATATATATATATATATATATTAGTTTAGAAAATAATACATTTAATTTCTAATTTAATTTTTTTAATTATTAGAAGTTTTAAAGTATAAATTAGAAAATTAATTTAAGATTAAGGTTGTAGTTTTACTTTCATCCTTTAATTCATAACTTGTAAGTTTGATTATTTCTTGAATTGTTTACTTGTTTGTTTGAATAAAATATTCATATGATTTTCAAAATAATTTGCATGCTCTCTTAGGATTTACATTCAATTAAGTAATCATAAGTCACTTGATCATTATATTGAATTAGATCTTTAAACTTGCTTCTATCCTTGATCCATTAAGTCAATCCTAAGTCCACTCCCATTCAAAACCTGGAAATAGGATGATATCAAGACATGATCATGCTAAGCTTCATTCCATTCCTTCAAATACACATCTTGCCTCATCCCTTTTAAACAAAATTTGTTTTCTTAAATTTCAAAACACTCTTTAATTATGATATGAATTGTGTGCCACGAGGCTTAAGAAATGGAGAAGAATGAGAGGGGGCATTTATATCCTTATTCTGAAAGTCTTTGAATACGGGACGTAGGTCCCAATTATTCTAAGTATTTACCTCCGTTGATAGACTTTAGTGCAATTCAAATGAAAATAGTTCTTAACTTTCATCCTTAGACCACTAATTCAATAATTAACATCAATCAAACCATTCTCTTTGGACTAAACATAACACACTTTGGATACCTATACAACTCCTGAGGTTAATTACCTTATCTTGGTTAAACACCTCCTTCATGAGTTAATCACTTTCTCTTGGTTAAATACCCATCTCTGAATCATACACCTCTCTTTGGGTTAATCACATTCTCATGGTTAAAATCCTTTTCATGCATGTCTTCTTTGTGAATCCCAGTGCTTATGCAGACCCCTTCTCATGCATATTTTCCTTGTGAGTTCTCGAGCTTAAGAAAATCCCTTTTTTGTAGGTATTGACCCCAAGTCTAGACAAAACCCTACAATATTGCATTGGTTAATCACCATTTATTGGTTAAATACCACATCCTCATTCACGGGTTAATCATCATCTCATGGTTAAAATACACTTCATGCATGGTTAATCACCATCTCTCGGTTAAAATACCTCATTCTTAGTTTAGACCTCACACCTTGGTTTAGATAGCTCACTACGGGTTTAAACAATACATTCTTGGCCCAAACAACACCTTCACCTCATTTACAAACCTTTTCAATTCATTTACCAAACATCAATTCCTTTCATAAAAGAACTATTATAATTAGTTCTTTAGCATTCGAACTAAAAGCTTAAAGCATCTAAACTAGGATCAAATAAGCTAACGTCAAAACACTTTTAGGATACGATTATAACATTGTTCCCTAAAAACAACCATAAAATACTTATTTTCTACCATGAAATACAAAGCTCTAATTTTCTCATTGCATTCTGAGAATACGTAGGCACAAGATTTTGAAATTTTGGCAAACACATTTATTAAAAACTTTTTTACCCTTAATTAAAACTAGTTTCAAGTAACATTTAAATAATAACACCCGTCCATGCAAAGAACAACCAAAATGGTTCCCGTTGAGTACAACCAATATGAGGGATGCTAATATATCCCCCTTGCATAACCAACTTTCTTATCTGTTTATCTTCCCTAAGGGTTTTATTGATATTTTTCCTTTCTCTTAGAATAAATAAAATTCAGTGGCAACTATGTTGTATTTTCGAGCGTACGATGCGCTTAGGCATTTTTCACGTCGCAACAATATGGGTGAGATCCAACTGGGTTTTGGAACGAGTTCCAAGGAGTATGCTTCATCTACCTTGATGTCGAGGGAGGTGAGAGTCTCCTATATGTCCGTCCTATTAAACTCCACAGTCTTTGAGGTAGTCAGCTTGGATAAGAGATATGACCAAGGTTCTGTTTGCAAGGGACATATTCTACTTCAAAAGAGAAGGAATGCAAGGATAAATTATGTACCGTCTGTAGATATTTTACCAACAACGTCTCCTTGTCCTGATATTTCCCCAAGACGTGATTAGGGACCATATGGGAGTCACTTTTGACCTTCACTCAGGTAGCTCCCATATCTAAGGCAAAGATCATACCAGTGATGAACGCCTTGTATTCTCGATAACTATATCACTAAGTCCTTTAAGAACTATTCTTGCACTACTTCATTTTATTTTGGAGGTGCCATCCATGAATAAAGCCCAATCTAAATAGGGGTCCTCGTCTATGGGCGAGCTAAGTTCAACTACAAAGTCGAGTAGGGCTTGAGATTTAATGTTACCCCTCAAGACGCACTAGATGTCCTATTCTGAGACCTCAACCGCCCACAATACCATTATTCCTTCCAAGTTGGGTTTTTCCAAATCTTGTTGGAAAGATAGTTGGTTTTTACTAAGATGGTGTTCCCCTGGAAGTAAGGCCTGAGTTTTCTCGTCGTAGAGACTGTTATACCCTAATTTTGTCCTACCCTCTCATTTAATTTTCATTGCTCCATGATGCTTCTCAAGGTTATTGCTAACGTGTCGAACATAAGAAGAGGTGAAAGAAAGCATTGCCCTTATTTCTTGGCAATATGGACAAAAACATGAGTGTTTGGTTTCAAGTTTTTTAAAAAAATCACATTTCAAGTTGATCGAAAGTTGTGTTGTTTAGCTATGTCAAGTTATTAACAAGTTCGGATTTATTGACTTGTCAACTTCAGATTATGAACAAGAGAGCCATTTGTTAAGGGTAGTTGGTTTAAAGATGAATTTCATTTTAAAGGCTCCTAGCATGATCACACTTACCTTATTAGACTATTTCAAACTTCAAATCAAATATTTCTAAGACAAATATGAAGCCACTTGTTTTATTATATCATGTGTGGAGGACAAAATGAGGAGCCAATGTCATGGAATTACGCATGAAGCAAGGAATGGGCTCATTAAAGGATTTGTTGTACAATCAGTTTGTCCAAAATGAAAATTGTTGTTTAAGAATGTGCTTTTACACGTGATCATTTTAAATATCATGTTGGTTCTATTGGTTTCAACAACCCAAATTATACAAAATGTTTATTTAAAGCTCATGTGGTTTTCCAACCGTGCGCCTCGCATTTCTCGTACAAGCTTAATATGCACGGTAGCAACCTTCACCTCATGTCTTCGAAGCCAACAAAAGTCACCAAGCTGCCAACTCACTACGATGCACACGCCGTAACCCCGACTTGAATTTGCAACATAGAAAAACACCGCTCATGAGCTCCTTGCGTTAGCTACCTGTCAAAATGAAAAGATTTATGAAAATAGGATGATTCACAAAACTCAACAAATTGCTACGACACTCACGCCGTTGCCATAGCTTCAAAACAAACCATTCAAAACCGCAATGTTCGCAATGTCGTACGCGCCACAACCTGTACTACCGTCAAACCAAAACCTGCACAATAATTTCAAATAAAAATCATGCCCCAGGTAGCCCCGCTATCATTGAAAGCTTCACCTTCGAAAGCATATGTCGGCAAAGCTAAATACAACATCTAACGTGCTTTATAGTTCCATTTTCGACAAACCGAAAACAGGGTAATATAAAGACCATTGCGGTATCCCGTACACTATGCAGAGGCAGCTTTCGCAAAACTCCAAATCTTACGGAAAATAAACCACAATGTAGCCACTTCAGCCTGCAAAACACAAAGAATGTTTTACCAAATACAAAGAAACAAGACCAACGAAACTTTCTCCCATCGGTGCTACTGAGACGGCTCTGCGGCAAGACACATTACTCTGCTATCACACAACAAAATTCCTTCTGGAAACATTCAACTTAGCAACTATTCATAGCTGTTAATTTCCGGCCATCACTATCTATAGTCTCTGTCGTCAACGGTGTTACACGTTTCCTCCATATGTTTTGGTTTTATTGTTGCATTTTACAGGGTGCTAATGGATGCGATATTGTGATAAGTTCAGTTCCATAAAGTGTCTTGACGAGTTGCGTAACCATGTCGGATGTGGATCTGCAATGTGTCATTAGCTTTGTTCATACTGTCATATAGAGTTGGCTGTTAGAAAATACTGAGCAGTTCCAAAGGATTATGGTTATGAAGCCTCTAGTTATGGAATGGAAGAATGTTCCTATGTCCTAGCGTCCACAACAGTTATGCGGGTCGCCCATCTGAGCTCACACCAGTAATCAGTAACTCCAATGTGTGACAATTTAAGGTGTTGATATTCACTAGTTCACTTTGAGATGACTGCAACTAATGTCGAGACCAATCACATGATCTTATATGATGTTGCACGTCACGCCGTCCCAATTGCAGCAAACTCTACCAGCACTCCCAGATTCTATTTTCTTTGCTGCCAATAGTATCAATAATCCATCTGATTTCTCTGCAAATGCAACATAACAGAAGCAGATTTTCCAAAGGTTTCAACATCATGAAATGCATGTTTCCAGATGTAGCATACATATTAAATAATAGGACATATGCAGTTGAGTCTTCTGGATGAAGAAAAATGAGTTTCTCGGCAGCAAGTTTGCCGAGCTCTATGTTGCAGTGTACTCGAGCGGTTCCCAGGTGCACAAGAAGTATCCTGCAACTACCACAATTTCCAAACCAGCCACAACACAGAACTAGCAGCAAGTGAGATAAATAGCTAGCATTACAAACATGCTACAAATGGTACCTGCACAAAATCACACCAACAACCACTACCATGAATGTCGCGACAATCGACACCATCGCACAAATTTAATTAGAAAGTAGAAAGAGATTCGAGATTCATACTGATTTGAGGCAAAAGAGTATCGCAGCAGAAGACCAGTTCAAAGCGAAACGGATCGATTACAACGGGAACACCGTGAAGCCAGTGGTTATCACGAAAATCCTTTCGTCCACCTCTTTCGAACCATAGCAGCGCAAACTTCAGGCCTGCAAGACATACACACATCAAACCGTATCAGCTTGCATAAATTGGTACCAAGTGAGGACAAAAACGTGTAAATACCCAACACTACTCAAAACCAACAACCGTACACCACAAGCAGCCAAAAACTGCTACACACCACTCCAACCTTCATAACACATCAGACAACATCCTGCCATTACAACTCCACACCAGACAAATTCTGCATAAATGGTACAAAAAAACCTGCAACCTGCAGTATCAAGCCTCCCACTCCTAACTTATAACAACAACAATTAATAGCCTGCATCACGGGGGGGGGGGGGGGGGGGGGGGGGGGGGGGATAGAGGAGGGGACTCACTATCACCATAGGGCCAAAGGGAGGATATCATTTTCGGAAGAAAAACCATAGTCCTTCCTAAAAAAAAATTCACAAACCTCTCCTCCTCCAAACCTTCATATTGTTTCCTTCAGAACTCGACAAACGAATGACGATAGGAACCTCCAACCCATTCAATAGCTATCGAGAATAACCGCAAGCCTACCTCCACCGTTTCCTTTCTTCAATCCTCCGTCTCACCTCTCCAAACCCTCACTAAAACGTCAACAAATCCTAACCCATTTCCAAATCATTTCTAAACCTTCAAAAATAGAACCCTTATTACATCAGACCCTTCTTCAACCAAATAACAATAACCTTCTTCGAATTTCTCCTTCAACAAACCATAAACCCTCTTCTTCAACAAAATCACCACCAACAAAACCAAACCTGACCTTAATCTCAAATTAACCTTCATCAATCCCAACAACAGAGAATCATAAACCCAAATACCTACTTCATTTGCTTCAACCAGAATAGAAATAGAGAGAAAGAGAAGAATCAGAAGTGAGACCCGGTACCAGAATTAACGAGTCAAAAGCGTAATCCAATACGAACCTGTACGAGAATACGAAACAGAGGTCGGAGTTGAGACCAAATCATGAACAAAATATGCAGACTACCGCGAATCTGAAGCGCAAGAGGGCAACGTTTAATCCTTGAAGGTTGATAATGATTGACCATGTGTTGTTCTTCATGTTCTTATTGTTTTTTTTCCTGAGTTTTTCGATGGATTTGAAGAGGTCCGTTTGGGAGTTGCAATTTTCTGTTTTAATTTTAGGGTCATGGGTTGCTGTTTTCGGACTGCACCTGTGTTTATGGGTTCACCGTCCATTTTTCTGGTGATACCATTTCTCCCCAAAGAGGATGGGCCTGGTTCAAGCCCAAGTGATTCTTGGGGTGAAATATACCTTGCTTTTTTTTCACCTTCACCCCCTTGTTCTTCTTTTATGTTTATTTTTTATTTTTTATTTTTCTTAAGAAAAAAATAGTTTATCTAATTTATAAATATTTCAAAAATAGTTAATAGATTATAATATATCTTTAAAAAAGGTTTTTTCTAAGTTTATATTATTTTCTTTTAGAGGTTTTTTTTAGAAGTTAGATTTTATTTATTATTGAGCACTTTACTCTATCTCTTCTTTTTAGGGTCGATGACGATACCCCAAGTTATAACTTTGTCAAATTATTGACGAGTAATGACAAACCCGAGACCGTTTTCTTTTTAACTTCTTTCATTTTCGATTTTTATCGATTTCTTGCTTATTTTTGTCAAATGACAATTTTTAAATTATTATCGGTCAAAATTATTGATAGATGATAATTTTAGTCGAGACATTTCACTTGCACTTCAAATTATCTTTTAAACATTTTCTCAAAAAAAAACTCCAAAAGAGGGAGATTCTTGAAATCTAGCATTTCTTGGATCTTTGAATGAGCAACTCTCGAGACTCGCTCTTGAGTTGTTGTTCGTTCAATCTTTTGATTTTCTCAAGCATATTCTCAACGTCTTTTTGATCAAAACCCCGAAAGAAAGAGGTACTTGGAGTCTAGAATTCCTTGTGTCTTCGAGTGAATAATTCTCGAAGCACGCCCTTTGAGTTGTTATTCACTCAACCTTTTGAATTCAATCTTTTTTAAACATTCTCCTAAGTCAAATGCTCGTCCGCATTCGCAACCCACATTTCATCCACAACTCCTCGTGGTTTCGATATTAGGGGCACCCTCAGGGACTAATATCGTTCCTCACAATCCTAACACTTGACACGTCGTCAAGTCGGTTCCATCTTCGATCAAATCCTCGACACGTCGTCGAGCTACTTCAAAACAACTTCCTTTTGGCCTCGCATGCCATTTTTTCGATTCGATCCTTTCACAAACATTTTTAAAACTTACGAAAGAGGGATATCCTCAAAATCAAGCATTCTCTGAATATTCGAATGAGTAACTCTCGAGGCACGCCCTTAAGTTGTTATTAATTCATTCTTTCGATTTCAAAACATCCAACTCTTTATCTTCAATTTATTCAGTCAATTTCCGAAAGAACTGAGTTCTTGGAATCTCGCATTCCTTGAATTCTTGAGTGACGAGCTCTTGAGACGCGCTCTTGGGTTGCTTGTCAGTCACTCTTTCGTCTCTTCCTCAAATTTCCAACTTATTCAACCTCATCTTTTTCGTGGTTGTTACCACGAACTACGGACGCTCTGATTCTTTATTCATTCTTGAATATAAGATACGTAGGCACAAGATTGCGATGATCTTGGCGAGCACAATCCCATCCATCTTCCGTTTCCCCCCATCTTTTCCCGTAGTCGAACTACGACGCTCTGATTTCTCATTCTCGTCCGAATGAGCATACGTAGGCACAAGGGCCCCAATCCTTGGCGAGCACCCTATCCTCTAACCACCATCTCTCCTTCGCGTCTTTAACCTTTTAACCTACCAATTCTACCTTTAACAACGAGAAGAAAACAAGTAAACCTAAACAACACTCCCCACAATTACCTTAAGAGGTTCCCGTCGAGTACGACGGACGTGAGGGGTGCTAATACCTTCCCCTCACGTAACCGACTCCCGAACCCGGAACATGGTTGCGACAGCCCTGTTCCTATCCTTTCGTTTTTAAGAGGTTTTCTCGATATTTTCTTCTCCCGTTTATTCGGGAAAATAAAGTTCGGTGGCGACTCTGTCGAACCGCATTTCCGCGCCTTTCGCACAAGGGTCGTTTCTCCGAAATATTCTCCGTGAATTTTTCGAGGTGCGACAGAGACAACGACCAATACCAGTTTCTGAATATTTTGATAGCATGTCTCGACACCTTTGAAAACTTTGCTTATGAAGTACACAAGTCTCTCTGGATTTTCCATTTCTTGGACAATGGATGAGCTCATCACCTGCTCTGTAACCGAGAGGTATAAGAGAAAAGGCAAGTCTTCCATCAGGAGAGTAAGAAGCAAAGGCGATATAAGGAACTCCATGACCTTGGTGAAATCCTCTTCACACTCGGCGGTCTATTTAAACTTCTCCTTTTTCCTCAGGGCGGGGAAGAAAAGGAAGGCTTTGTCGCCTGCACATGAGAGGTAGCGAGACAAGGCGACAAGGCGTCAAGTAAATTGTTGTACTTCCTTCACACTTGTGGGACTTGTTATGTCGATGACCACTGGACACTTGTCTAGATTGACTTCAATACCTCTCTTTATCATCATAAAGCCCAAAAATTTCTCCGCTTGAACTCTGAAAGAGCACTTGGCGGGATTTAGGTGCATATCATACCTTACTGATTGTAGGATGTCCTCTAAGTCGTCAACGTGACTATGTTTTTCCTAAGTTTTAATAATCATGTCATCGACATATACCTCCAGATTTTTTCTTATCTGATGAGTGAAAACCACATCCATGAATTTCTGGTATATGAATATAACATTATTAAGGCCGAAGGGCGTGATATTGCAGTAGTAATTACCATGGTTCGATATAAATGAGGTTTTGGGCGCATCTAGGGGATCTATTTGGATCTGATTGTATCTCAAGTATGTGAAAAATAATTCTTCTTGTCCTTGGTTATAATTTTGATGAAGACAAACACATCAACAAAAAGAAGAGTCAAAGCTTGAGAACTATAACAGTCAAGTTCAAACTATCAAAAAGCTTTGAAAAATTAGTGAAAGAATAAAAATGGTTGAATATGCATTACAATTCAAGTATATATATATATATATATATATATATATATATATATATATATATATATATATATATATATATATATATATATATATATCTTAATTTCTCATAAAAACCATGCATATTCATCTTAAACCTTTCATGAATCTTTTAAAATGATTTTTAGATAAACTATTATATTTTTGGTAAATTATGGCATTTCAAACTGCTGTAATATACCGTCACAATTTTCAAAATTTTCTCAAAATGTAAAATTATTTAATTTTTGAAAATGTATCAGGTGTAATAGATTAACCATTGATGTGTTTCATGCGTCGGAACTTTGGAAGTACATTATTGATCCATCCTATGTGCTTCAAAGGGATGAAGTGCAGGTTCCGAATAATCTTGTCGTAGAGGCGATGCCATTAAGGATCAATGATCGCAAAATGAAATAGTTAAGAGGCAAAGACATTCCTTTAGTAAGAGTAGCTTGGGGAGGAGCTGCTGGAGGAAGTGTGACATGGGAATTGGAGAGCAAGATGCGGGAGTCATATCCCGAGTTGTTCTCAACAGGTACATTTTCGAGGACGAAAATATTTTAAGTGAGGGAGAGTTGTAATACCCCATTCAATTATTGAGTCGTTTTATAATTTATTTAGTGTGATTATACTTGACATTGTCTTGGTTAATGGTATGTGTAAGGGTGGGTGTGAGAGCTTAGTAGAATGACTTAATCAAAATTAAAGGCTAAGATAATGATGTAATGATAATAATATAAATAATGGGTTACTTCATTATTATTATTATTATTATTAATGTTATTATTATTATTATTATTACCATTATTATTATTATTAGTGTTATTATTATTAAGACTACCAATATTATCACAAGTATTATGAGGAGTATTATTGGGATTATTTTTATTATTAAGAAAATTCAAAAGAAATAAAATATAATTAGGAGATATTAGTGGGAGGCTATAATATCAGTTCACGTAAAAGAATAAGAGAGTTAGGGCAAGAAAAATTAAGGTTTTCCACCTTGTTGAAGAGAGAAAGCTTGAAATTTAGGTAAGGGGGAGAATGAGTTCTCTAATGGTGATCTAAACATGAGAAGGTAGTTAGGGTTCCTTTTCCTCTTAGGATTTTATGTGCATTCTTCCTTTTTCTTGTCTGATTTCTATGTTTATGTGATTGTTGTTGTTAATCCATAGTTGTGTACGGATTGTGTGTATGAATCTTGGTTGCATGCAGATTTTAAATAGTAAATTCGTGTGAATTCTATACTATTGTTGTTGAGTTTTGATATGAGAACAAATCTGAAAAGTGGGGTTTTGGGGGAGTTAACAAAAATGAGTTTTAAAGATAGAAAACGTTGATAAAATGATGAATTAATGAATTAGGATGAACTCATCTGTGTTAAACTGGTGTAGGTATTATTTTGGGTTTGAAATATGCGCTTAAAAGTACTTCAATCAATGAAAAATTATACTGATGTGAAACTAGATTTTTCCCTGTGCAGGCTGGCCGTACACATATGACAGGGGGGCATATGCGTATCGGGGATACTCCCAAGGGACAATGCGTGTATGATATCCATCCGTCCCTAGAGGCAGCACGACCCTCTGTCGGTACGCATAAGCTACACATATGGTGGAGTGGCCATACGTGTATGGCAAGGCCATTACGCATATGGGAAGCTTTTGGAGGGGGCCATATGCGTATGGGGTAGCCATTACACGTATGGGACGTTTTAGATGAGTTTTAAAAGTGAAATCCTCTTTGGCCATACGCGTAAGGCCCAAGGCAATACCTGTATGGAAACCTGGGAAGATGAGCCTTACGTGTATGATACGCAGGCCTGGGGCGAGGGAAACGAGTCCATACGCGTATGGGCAGAGCTGTAGTAAAAAATTTCTGTTTTTGCAATTTACATCCCGATTTCGCGTGTAATGCAAGTTCTCTTGATCTGTAAGACTAAGATGGTATAATTGGATATAGGGGAAACTAATAATGATATTAAATAAGATAAAATGTGGAATTTCGTGTGATTTTCTGTTTGAGACGTGTTGATTGCTTGTGAATCAAGATTGTCGTATGTGGACGGTCTTAGGTTGTGGTGGTAATTTCGGGGGGAATTTACAGTGATTATGTGACTCACGTATGATCATTGATGATCGTGAGTTAAGAGTGAATGATTGTTTTACTATGCATAATTTTGTGTCATACATTCATGTCATGTTATGCGGAGATGAGTTAGGTGGAAATCCATGATGGGTGCCTAGTCTTGTTCGGACTCCATGTGGGAGTCGAGTGGAGATAAGTTGTAGTTCAGAGGAACGTATACGACTTATCCAGATTTCGACGGGAATCGAGTTTTAGGTTGGACCGTATGTGATTGTGATGGTACCGCATGCATTGTATCGTGTCAGTTGAGTCGCATTGCATATGTATGTGATTGAATATGCCGAGTATTGATGTGGCACTTGTACATGCGTTGTGATTGTATGGTTGATGTTCTTTGCGTGATAACTACTCTTTAGCATGTGATTTTTGTCGTGTATTATTGAATGTAGTTCTCACTCCTTTTCTGTTTGTTGTGTCGGTGCTCCTTGAAGAGTATAAATAATTAAGTACTTGAGTTGTGCTTGGAGCATGTGTTGCTATTTGATCGAGTCTTAGGAGTCACTTTGATACATAACACGGAAAGGATGGAGATTTCGTTATTTTCTTCATGTTATTTGTTATTTGTTACGTATCATGATTTGTTTTGATTAATGTTGTTGAACCACAGTTTGTGCAGATTTGATGTAATTGGAGCTTTAATGCTAAACCATTTGATTTAATTTTGGTGTTTAATCAAAGTATTTGGTTTCATTAATAAATAAGATATGAAGTGATTTGATACTTCATGATGATGTTTTGTAATGTGGCATCTTACGTATGTAACTCTAATTTATTTTTGCAATTAGCTTTGTATTTTTAATTTTTACACGAATGGGTAGAGTAGGGTGTTACAAGTTTAACTTTAAACTAATATTATCATAGTAAATTTTCTTCCTGACTTGGTAGCTCTCAGATGTAGGTGAGTCACACCGAACTGAGTTAATAATTTTGGTGTTAATTTTACTTTTTTGTCATTTAAATTTATGCATCTTTACTTGTGTGGTCAAACTATTTTGATCTCAGTATTGTAATATCTATCTCGACATCTAATATCTACGTGCCAGAAATTTAGACCTTTTGAATTGAATCTCCCGTATTTAATTAACCTTGTTGGATTTGTTGGCTAACCTAAATCAAAATACAAACACATAAATCGATTAAAATTATGTATTTCAATAATCCTTCGTAGATGATTTAATCTTAAATTTTAGATTTACAAGGACTATATCAAAACTAATTTTCATAAACAATGATCTACAAGGGCTACATCAAAAATCATATTCATAAACAATGACTAAAAAATTTCATAGATACTTGAATGTTGAGTTCTTCTAAAATTTATCATGAATAGATAAACACAAATAATGTGTTAAAATTCAATTTTGAACATTCATATACAAATGTTTTATTGTTAAATTTCTCCTGAATTCAACAAGAGCAATCAAAGAAATATAAAATAATTGTGTAAAAAAAAAAAATTCACCAAAACCAGTATTCAAAATAAAGATATTTACATGTTTTCTTAATTTTATGTTTATCGTTACAGTTTTAGCATAAATAGTGGTCCATTAATCTATTATTTTTTGTTTCTATTTTCTAGGATTGATCTTCAATTCGTTATCATCCAATTGAATGATGGGACATGTTTACCCGAAGTACACAATTGAACATGTATTATTATTCTTTTTTACTCTCTTTTGAATTTGGAATTAATTGCAAGCTATTTCTGGATCGATTCTCTGTGATATTTGGTAGGATTTAATAATTTTGGGTGCAAAGCAGCTAACAATATTAATTAAACTAAACCATTTTTTATTAATAATAATAATTCTAAAAATAATTAAACTAATACAAATAAAAATATTAATAGAATGATGTGACATGTTTACCCGAAGTAACCAATTGAAGATATTATTATTATTCTTTTTTCTCTATTTTAAATAAAAACACTAATAATAATAAAAAATAATTAATATCTTTATAGTAAAATTTTCAATGTAGAGTGTGTTCTATACTAACTCTTCAATTATTTTTTTACCTTATGCACAGTAGTAATTGCATAAAAATTATATTGGATGACAGCCATGAAAATTTAACACGCTTCTCTCCCTATAAATACATAGCCACAATATTAAACTTTGTACAAATCATTCTCTTTTTTCATTTCATCATCAAATATGAGAGGAATTTCACTAATAACATTCTCACTCTTTTCATTACTTTCTTCTGCTAGTTTCTCATCAGCTGATCAACTCATCCACAAGAATGAAACAGACCCCCCTATTTTTCATTCCCTTGTTTCCTCATTTGCTTATCCACTTAAGGGAAATGTATATCCTCGTGGGTACGTTCATCTTTTCATTCCTCTTTCTTCTTCTTGATCACTAACTCTTTTTTATTCTAACATTTATTCTCCTCTTGATGCAGGATCTTCGTCGCGTTCATCAAAATCGGCAATCCCCCCAAACCTTACGAGCTTGACATTGACACCGGTAGCGATTTCACGTGGATTCAGTGCGATGCACCTTGCAAACACTGCACCGTGGTATGTCTTCAATCTGAAGTGTCAGTTACTACGTTACATCTAGTTAACTAACTTATTTTCTTCACGTGGTTTTTGCAGCCTAAGGAAAAACTTTATAAACCCCATGACAACTATGTAAAAGGTTCCGATCCATTGTGTTCTTTAGTTCAGCCAATACCGGGTACTTCTCCTAAGCCAAATAACCAGTGTATATATAAGCTTGAATATGCAGATCAAGGGACATCAGAGGGTGCATTAGTCCGAGACATTATACCCGTAGGAACCATCAAACCCCCCGCAACTCAACCTTTACTCACATTCGGGTAAGTGCATGTGTATGCATGAGTTTTAGTCTCAATTTATACTGTTCTATTGAGCTTATTTGTGTTTTGCATGTTAGGTGTGGATATGACCAGAGGTTTCCTCCTAATACACCCCCATCGGTAGGAGTCCTCGGCCTCGGCGGCGGAAAGATAAGCATTGTGTCACAGTTGAACTCTCTAGGGCTTACTCGCAGAGTGTTGGGCCATTGTTTAAGTTCCAAAGAAGGAGGATATTTATTCTTTGGAGACAAATTTATTCCTCGATCCGGAGTTGTTTGGACCCCTATAGTTAAGGGGTAAGTGTTTAATCAAATTTTGCACTGTCACTTAATAATTACAACCCCTACTATATCTGATTATTTTGTGCATATCATTTTCAGACCACACTACATCGTAGGCCCGGCGGACCTGCTTTTGGACGGAAAGCCTACTTCTGTGAAAGGTCTTCAACTTACCTTTGATAGTGGAAGCACATACACTTACTTCACTACCCAGATTTATAATGCTATTCTTAACCAGGTTAGATAGAAACTAAAAAACAATTAGTGCTACAAAATTTCAAGTTTTATATTCCATTACTAATAACTGATTCATGAATCAGGTGAGTGCTAATTTGAAAGGGAAGCCTCTGAGCAGATCAGTTAAGGATAAAACGTTACCAGTATGTTGGGAGAGTAGTCTGAAGCCTCCCAAGCGTTTCACGTCTATAAATGAAGTCAAAGGCTTTTTTAAACCCATGACTTTAATCTTCACAACATCAAAGAATGTGCAGTTTCAAATACCACCGGAATATTATCTAATAATCTCAGTATGTACCTTTTAAAACTATACAAGATTATGTATGATATTATCACTTATAATAAAAATAACACATGATATTATGTGAATTATGTGAATGTATATTGCTATATTAATTTATAATAATTATTATTGTTTTCAGAAAAATGGTTGTGTCTGCTTCGGAATTCTTGATGGACAACACATGAGCGATAACATAATTGGAGGTAAGACATTCATGAAACCAAAAAATATGTAAAAGTTCAATTTCTATAATTTCTTTTTAATTTTATTGTATTTTTTTTTCAGATATCTTTATGCAAGATAAAGTGGTGATTTATGACAATGAGAAACAACAGGTTGGATGGGCCTCTGCTAATTGCAATCCTCATTAATAATACTTTTCATAAATCTTAATAAAGTATATTATATATATTATTAATGTAATGGTGGATATGGCTCTCTTCCTTCAAAATCATATTGTCAAGTTGTGAATCTTATCACAACGGTGCTTGTAATTTACATCTCAGCCATTTAATAAAACTATCAATTTATTATGTTTTTTTCATTTATTTAATGATATTTAAATTTGTACTATTAAAATAAAATCTACGGTCTCCCCTCCAAACACTTGACTGTGTGACCGTAGGATTTTACTGCTTGAAATCCAAATCCATTTTTGGCTTGGAAAAAGAGACAATCAAATATGTAAATTTGCTTTTCTCTAAATTGATTTGATAGCTCGAATTTATCATAAATTAAAAATATACTAAATTATAATTATAAAATTTCTTATCAAAATAATCAAAATCGGACATGTATTTCAATATTATTTCAAAATTTAAAAATCTATTCAGAGATAGATGGAGGTCGGACAATTCTCAAATGTTTTAGTTTTAATTTTTAATAGAATATATTAAGTGATAGTAAATAATAAATTATTTAATAAACATAATTTTACATCCTAAAATATTTAACTTTTTTTTAGTATTTGAATGGTGAAGAAAAATGAATTACTTTTGCAAGTGAAAAAACGTAGTTGAAATCATTACCGATCTACTATAATTTATTATTTATAAATTATTTATTTTAATAAAATTATTATTATTATTATTATTATTATTATTATTATTATTATTATTATTATTATTATTATTATTATTAATTTTGAATTCATTACATTGTTTTTCTGTTCAAAGTACACAATTGCAAAGATTGCATGCAAAGAGATTTTAGAAGTGAAAATTTGTTCTTATATTGTTGAGATAGAACAATTTTCATTCTGTCATATACTTTGTTACTTGTAATAAGTATGACAAAAACCCGTACATGTGGAGATTCATATTTTTTTTTTAAAAGGATATTAATATATATTATTTATTCTGTTTTAAAATAACTGTCGTTTTAAAAAAAAAATATTTTAAAATGAATGTCATTCTTATTTTTCAAATAGTAATAATTACTATTTTTCTAATCGTGTTATTTAATTATTACTCTGTATATTATTTTCAACACATTAATAAGACTAATTTAGTAAAAGTGCAATATCTTATAACAATATCATTGTATTCTTTACTCTGTGGTCAAAAACCTTAAACGATAGTCATTTTAAAATGGAGGGAGTAACATACTAGCATAAGAAATGTTAATGCAAAAAGTACAAAGAAACAATACACAAGAAAAACAACTGAAACCAAATGACAGTAACAACCAAATGCATACAACAATCCTAAAACGGTAGCAATAAGCCAAAAACCAGATCCAAAACTAAGGAAAAATAATGACATTAGTCATGAGTAAAAAGAAAAAGAAAGCATTGCGACTCCGAAACAACGACAAACACCCCTAAAAACAAGAATACTTCCTGCTCCGAACCTTGGATAAATGAGCCACAAAATCGAAAGCACAACACAACACTCCAAACAAGGCAGCAACTAAAAAACGACGCGGTCCAAACCACCATTGCGCGAACAAAATCTCTGACCAAAACAGATTCTCCCACTGACAACCTCTTGAAAAATCTAGAGAAACTCCAACGCACGACGATCACAAGAGAATTCGATTGCCTAAGACCGCAGACCAGCAACCGAAAATGCAACCCGACCATAATACTACCACAATAACTTCTAAAATGATCATAATCTAAAGCTAAAGATAGATGCACAGAATGCAGAAACCAGGCAAAAACAGAGTAAAAAATGCACCAGGATCACGTGAAATCGGATACTAGACCAGCCAGCTGAGTAGCAAAATCACTACACCAGTAAACCGCACTGTCGCATCGCTGCGAAGAGGGACCGGCAAAGACAGAAGAGTTACCACCGTTTGTTATTTATCCCAAAGAGAGGGAAAGGAAACGATCAGAGAAAACCTACGAAAAGAGAATAAGACAGGTCATCGCAATCAAATCTCGGGTTCAGGAGTCGGTTACGCAAGGGGAAGGTATTAGCACCCTTCACGTCCGTCGTACTCGACGGGATCCACGCTTGTTGTCTAGTCTATGGGTGAAAAACAAACTATCTACGGCTGCTAATGCTAAACGGAAGGAACTGAAAAGAACAGAAAGAGCTGACTCGATAGGACATCGACGCCCTATGCCTACGTATTCCCTCGTGCAATGGGAAAGTTAGAGTCAATGTAGTTCGGGAAACTACGGGGGGAATTACTCGCCAACACATCGCGTCTTGTGCCTACGTATTCTCGTCTGGTACGAGAAATCAGAGCAAAACGTAGTTCAGGCTAACTACGGGTAAACGGGGTGTTCTCGATCGCACGGGGCGAGAGAAAAGGGAGACGATACTAGCGCGCGCATTCTAGCAGTTAGGTGTATTGCTGCTCGACCATTTGAGACTTAGGTATTACCTATTTGCAGTAGAACGGACGTAGTATGTCATTGGTTTAAAGGTACGAGTTGCCTAAAGGGGGAAAAAGGAAAAATGCTCGCTAGGATTATCACAATCCTATGCCTACGTACTCTCAACAGATATGAGAGATCAGAGCAACCGTAGTTCGGCCGAACTACGGAAAATAGTCTCGATCGCACGAAGGCGAGAAAAAAGGGGGTATCGATTTCACGGGGGCAAGAGAGGGGATCTCGATCGCACGAGGGCGAGAGAAAAGAGTTTCGATCGCACGGGGGCGAGAGAAAATAGGAACTAGGCCAAGACACGCCTAAACGGGAAGGAACTCGGGACACACACGCTAGAACCTAAGGCGTAGGAGCGAATGCGTCGCATATTTCCCAAAGGGTATATACTAAACACTCTAGACGAATGAGAGGAGGCCCCCCACTCATCATTTCCCACGTATCTATTGCTTAGAACTCACAACATTCAGCGGTTGATTAAAAGACTTGAATTAGAAAGATGTTACCGAACGGAGTGGTTCCGTTGACCCTTGACATTGTGTGAAAGCTCCATTCCAATCTTCTCCTCTTTTGATCCTTGATGATGCTTCGAATCGGGACCAATGTGACGCTAAACCGTCATAGCTCGACTTATAAGGGAAGTCAAACTTTAAGAGGTCGCGCATTGATTTCCGTGCTATGGACAAGATAGAGAAACGATATTAAGGATCGTTCTCCAATTGAATCGTGTCGCAAGGACCAAAAACACTGGGATCTTGTCTTGCGGATACAAGACTTCATCGATCACAGAAAGTCAAAATAAAGTCGAAAAGAAGAAGAAATGAGGAGAGAAAAAAGGTGGTCTCGGATCCAACATTATCCATCAACAATTTGATTAATAACGGTTTACGGAAGTCTCGTCATCGACCAAGACGGATGAAATGAAATAAAGTCGAAAATTAGAAAGAAGAGAAAAAGTCGGTCTCAGATCCTTCATTTCTCATCAATAATTTGACGGAGAATCGAAAGAAACTTCTTCATCGACCTAAAAGGCAAAAATGGGACAAAATGCCCAATAACAAAAGAGAAATGAAATTTAACTTCTAAAAATAAAGTAATCAAAATTCTAAAAGAAATTGAAATAAAACTTTAATAGAAAATAATATAAACTCTAATATAAAATAGTTCTAAAGTTCTAAAATAAATATAATATAATATAAAATAAAACTTAGAAAATAAAATATATTTACAAAAATGTATAACAAAATAATATGTAAAAAAAAAGTAAACAAATTATAAATAAATTACATAAAATAAAAGGGAAAGGGGTTAATTATTGAAAACAGGGGTCTAGTCCAAAGTGGAGAGAGATAGGTCGTGTCTAACCCCACCAATGCGTCATAACTCAATACCAGCTAGCAACGATAAAAAAAATAAAAAGAATAAATCAGCATATAATAAAAAAAAAAGAACTCTTCTTCTTCCCATTAAAATCTCGGTCACCCTTTCTCTCTCTGATATTCTCTGCTTTCGTTTTCTCTCCTTCTCACTCTCCTTTGTTCACGAGTTTCCGGATTTGGATTTCAAACTAATCTGAGATACACATTTTGATTCACTCAAAAAGGTTTTGGTGGATGGTTTATGGAGTAAGGAGGGTCGTGTGAAACGGGTTTGGATTTTGGTTGATGGGTTGATTTTGATTCATGACTGGCTATTGTGGAAGAAGAAGAACAGGTTTTTGAAGGTGACTTATGGCGAGGTTTGTTGTTTCGATTGAGAAGATGAAGTTCGATTTGAAAGGGATGGGTTTGAAGTTGGGTGTTGACGATGGTTTAGTGAATCTGGGTTGCTGAAAAATCTGGGTTTCTACGAGATAGAGGTATGGTTTGATGAAGTACGAAAATGAGAACAGGGGGAGTGACGATTTTCGTCGGTGGGTGTGAGTCGAGTTGCTGTTGAAGCTTCGTTTGGTTGGTCTGATTTGTTGATGATGAAGGAATCTAGGTTTGTACGGTTTTATTGTGATTCTATGGTGTTTGAGTTTGGAATGCCGTTTCCGGGTTTCACTGGGTTGTTTAGCTTGGAGGTTTGAGTGAAATCGGAGGTTAATGGGTTGTTTTTTGAAGCTTATTTCTGGGTTTCGTTTGGTTTCGAAAACTGTTGTGGATGGTGAATGGAAGTTGAGGAATAGAAGGAAGAATGGTTATGGTCGTGTTGGGCTTTGACAGTTACGAGCGGATGGGTTTTTTATGGTGGTTTCAGAAGCTTTGAAGAAGGTTAATGGCAAATGGTGTGCTGATGGAGAAAGGGGAATGTGTAACCTTTTGATGGTGTCTCTGTACTTTCTGAACTCTGCAGTTCGATTTCTCACTGTTGTTGAATTGAAATCGGGTTTTGAAATGGTTTGGTTATTCGATTCGTGAGAGTGGATTGGTTCTGAGATACGGTGTGGAAATTGGGATTGGGAGGTGGAATTCAACTACGCCATAGCCATGGGTGTGAAGGTTCTGTTTTTGGGTTTAGGAATTGTTTGAAGCTGATGAGTTTGGATGAGGGCTGATAAGGATAGGCGGCTGGTAATTTTAGGATTCTTGGGGTTAGGGGCTATTAGCGGCTAGGGTTGCTGACCTCCTAGAAGGTGATGATGAATAGTGATTATATACCACTGAAAGGTGACATGTGGCACATGCTTGGTTAAGCTTATGATTTGTTGATGATTAAACACTGATAAATTAATGCTAATAACTGACTAAAAATTAATGTTGTACCAAATGAAAAAGCTGACTTAATTAGTATAACACTAAACTAAAGTAATTATTTAATTAATTAAAATTCTAATAAACTAACTTAATTAATTCTAAATAATTAAACTCTAATCAATAAAATCTAATATAAATAAATAATTACAACAACTAAATAATTATTCAATCCAGATGATAACACGGGCAAAATGCGACCTAAATAATATGCAGATAAAAACGAAGCAAAAGCCAGTCAAAGTCGGAAAAACACTGGGCAAATTTTAGAGTACAATAACTGCCCCTATTCAATCGACTTGGACCTGAATGGGTGAGAAGCAGCGGCTTTCAGACATTCATGGTAGAAGGTGATTGAATACAAAAGAACCCAAAAATTTGCAGTCTGATCATGATAGTAAACAATTGGAACCCAGTCGTACGTCGTCGGAAAGAACACCGTATCCAAAGATCACATTGTCTAATGATAGATGGGAAGCAAACCAAAAATCACATCGTCTAATGGTAGACGAGAGGTAATATCGTATCCAAAACTCACATCGTCTAATGATAGATGGGAGGAAATACCATATCCAAAACTCACATCGTCTAATGATAGACGGGAGGAAATACCATAACCAAAACTCACATCGTCTAATGATAGACATAAAGAAAACCATCCCCGAAATCACATCGTCTAATGATAGACAGAAAGAAGACCATCTGAAATCACATCGTCTAATGGTAGACAGGAAGAATAATATCCAAAATCACATCGTCTAATGCTAGACAGAAAGAAGACCATCTGAAATCACATCGTCTAATGGTAGACAGGAAGAAAAATATCCAAAATCACATCGTCTAATGGTAGACAGGAAGGACAATATCCAAAATAACTCAACAATATATAGTTTAACTCAAAAGAACCCAACCCAATGTTACATATCAAAGCAAGACCCTCTAAGTTAACCAAAAGGGCTAACGACTCAAAACTTCAAAAATAACTCCTCGACGGCGTCCACGGCTAAACTCAGTGATCTGCACGTTACCCACGTGGAGGTAACATTCAAATAGACAGGGTGAGTAAAACAATTCATAAAAATTAATGTATGAAAATCAACATAATAATCGCATCATAATCATATTCAACCTTCATATTCATCAATAGGCATCAAAGGCCACAACATCATAATTTATACAAAAAGACTCATAAATGCATATGCAACACAACTCAATGCATGTGGAACCAATCATCACAACTCGATAGACACTGAGCCATCAACCCTCCATAGATCCCCATCAATAGGATCGATTCTACTAGAGAACCAGAGCACATCAAAATACTTCACATCCACACAACGGGATTGAAGCCAAAGTAATCGAGGTCCTAAACTGAAGTTCGAATGCACATGAATGCATGATGCACACGTCAATAATCATCCTCATAATAACAACATAGGTGCATCATCATTCATCATATTCATCATCATCATAATCATCCTCATATCTCATGTCATCATATAATTCATCAAAGTCATGGCAATATTATCATAGTAGTCCAATCAATACATCATAGAAATCATCAGGTAATCATGTACACATCACATAAAACTCACAGTCATACTCATGTTAATTCATCACAGTAATCACAAAATCAAACATCAAAGCATCGCTACACACAATCAACATTCGCGAAACTCTGTTATGTTCGCTGGCATGTTCGCTAGGCGAGTCTGGGGCGAGTTTCTTCGCTAGGCGAGTCTGGGAACAACATTGTTCGCTAGGCGAACAGTGCGATGACAGCAAATTCTGCTACGCACCAGAACTTAAAATCACTCAAAAAGCTCTACGATTCACTTTCCCAATGCCCCAAAACATCCTTAAATCATCCCTAAGGTCTTACGGCAATAAAGGCACAAAACCTACAGTTCATTAGGCCAATCACGTATCATATTCATGCCCTACATCACAAATTTTTCCTTCAATTACACCCTACTCATCAGGATTACTCACTATCCAATATACCTATCCCTTTCAGGGTCAGACATATAACAAATTCAAGGTTTCGGCCACGAAGGCCTAAGGTCACTATTTCTCATATCCATGCTTTAACAGTCAGGAATACTTACCACTAACCACAACCATCAGGGTCCTCACCGTCAATTTCCTCTTTTCCCACAATCGACCCAAAATCCCTTAAACCTAAAATCATCCATAATTACATTGAAAGGCACACATGGAAAATCATGAAAAGTTATACTCCTCATACCTTAGCCGATTCAAAGCCTTCACGATTATCTCCAAGAATCTTCTGCCTCCAATCTTCTCCTCGGAGCTCTCTGGCCACAATACTTTTCACGGTTAATAAATGAATCCTAATTCCCTTCAGAATTCTATTTTGTCAAACCTAGTCTTGGGCCTCACAATTTGGGCTTTTCCCTTATTACCCTTACCAACTCCTCCAAATGCCCAAATTACCCTTATTTCACTTATATTCATTTTAAATAGTAATAATACTAATAAATTAATATTATATACTATTAATCAAATAAGTAACCCAAAAATACACACATTTCCAATAATCCACAAACTACTGAAAATCACCGAAAAAATGAATATTCTCAATTAAATTAATTAATTAAAATATTCCAATTAGATTTAGGGTGTTACACCAAAGGTGCATTTTTTGGTTGAATCACGTTTTACACTCCTTGGCTTGGTCGAATACCTTTTGCATGTGGAGCGTATGATTGGATTCCTCTTGGGATTTCATGATCATGTTGTCCATGTATACTTCGAGCATGTTTCCGGTTTGTGATTGGAAGAATTTGTTCATCCTTCGTTGGTACGTGGCCCTTATGTTTTTCATACCGAAGGGCATCACGTTGTAGTAACAGTTGCTTGATGAGGTCGTGAAAACGGTGCACTTCTTGTCCTTCTCTGCCATGGGGATCTGTTATATCCCGAGTAGGCATCTATGAAGGATAGAAGTTTGAAACCGGCGTAGTTATCCACTAGCTTATCGATGCTGGGAAGGGGGTACGCATCTTTCGGGCAAGCCTAGTTGAGATCGGTGTAATCAACGCACATTCTCCATTTTCCATTATGTTTTTTTACCAATACAATGTTGGACATCCAGGTTGTATACCTGGCCTCCGAGATAAATTTGGCCTCTAAGAGGTCTTTTACAAGTTTATTCGCCGCTTTAGTCTTCTCATCGGATTGCTTGCGTCTGCGTTGTGCTATCGCCCAAGCAGATGGGTCAATGGTGAGCTGATGGCAAGCGATTTCTGGGCTAAGGTCGGGAATATCTGCGACGCTCCAAGAAAATAAGTCATTGTTGTTCTTCAAGCAGGTCTTTAGTTGTTCTTTCACTTTGTCTAGCAGTCTCGCGCCGATCTTGACTCCTCGGTTGGGGTCGTCCCCGAATGTGATCACCTTAAATTCTCCATCTGGTGTTGGGTGCATAATAGATGAGGAAGATGAGTTTCCCATTAAGACTGGAGTATCTTCTTCGCCTTCTTCTGGGATTTGGCTGTCAAGGTCGATAGTATGACCCTAGAGCACTGACTTTCTTCACTAGGAAGATCTTCGTCTCTTACCCGTTTGACGATCTAGGGTGTCGCACTGATTGAACTTTGTCCTTTGGTAGTTGCTTTGAAGCATCGTCTTGCAGCGTCAATGTCCCCGTGCAGAGTGGCGACATGCCCCTTTTCAGTATAATACTTCATCTTAAGATAAACAGTGGAAAGTACAACAATTAGTTTGGCGAGTGTCTGTCTCCCTAGGATGCATTGGTATAATGAGGGGCAGTCTACGACTAAGAACTAAGTCTTAATCATTTTGGAAGCATCCTCTTCTCTGAACGTAACTTGGAGCTCTACGTATCCTCAGGGTCTAGTCGTGGCCCCGTTGAATCCTTGTAGATCTGACCCTGCATATGGAGACAGGTTCTTCTGGTCGAGTTTGAGGGCACGGAACAGGCTGGTGCACATGATGTCCACCGAACTACCCTGATCGACAAGGATTCGAAGGACGTCAGTGTGAGTTAACCTGGCTCTGATAAGAAGAGGGATGTGAGAGTTAGGGGAGCCTCCAGGGAGCTCTTCTCGGTAGAAAGTGATTGGTTGGGATCGTCCTCAAAAAAATTTGAGTGTTGACAGACGATATGGACTACAATCGATCAGCTGTTCGAACTTTCTCTTCACTGATCCTACTATGAGTTTGTTGTATCCAACTCAGGAAATAACCATTGTGTCGGGGAAGGCCTCTCAGGGGCTGTGTGTAGAAAAATATGTAGGTCCCTCGAACCCGCTAGGGATGAAAAAGTCCTCTGGTCGCGAGATAAACACGGCGACTAAAGGGGGAGGGCTAGAAGACGAGGTTCTCGTATCTTTCTTGGATTCTGACGCTTCTCCTTGGGGGACTTCTCCTTTCTTTGTATACTACTTTAGGTGGCCCTCTTTGATGAAGATTTCAATTGCATCTTTTAAGTGGACGCAGTCTTCTGTTACAGAGTCGTGGTTGCGGTGGAAGCGACAATATTTACTTCGATCGGTATTGCTCTTCGAAGTTGTTGGCTTGGGGAATCAGATGCCTCCTTGCTTGAACTTGGCGTTGATACATTCGGACATAATACACTCGTGGGGAGCGGTCAACAGGGTGTATTCAGTGAATCGATCGGCAGGACCTTTGTGATCTCGGGGACGATTGTATCATTTCCTGTCTTTGTCTTGCCTGAAAGTTTCTACTTCGTCTTTCTTCGACGCTCTGGAACTTTCTTGGTCCCTCGAGTCTTTGGCCTTACACGCAGCTTCTTTTTCTTCGTATTGAATATACGATTGTGCCCGGTGGAGGAGTTCGGCTAGAGACCGATGAGGGTTGAGTCGCACTGCCTTGCAGAAGTCACTTTTTGGCCTCAATCCCTTTTCTAGCAGATACTTTTTCATGTGGTCGGTCGTGCAGATTTTGGCCATTTTCTTAGTGAACCTGCCTACGTAATTGCGAAGAGGCTCGTCCCTGCCTTGGATGATACCCTCAAGCATAGCTTCGGATTTCGGGTGGCGCCTAGAGGTATTAAAATGTCGGGCAAACTGCTCCCTAAGACTCCTCCATGACGTGATCGAGCCCCGAGGAAGGCTCTTGTACCAAGTCTTATCCCCTTTTCTGAGGGTGGTGAGGAATAACCTGCATTTGATCGCACTATGGACAGTGCATCATGGCCTCAATATTTTTTATATGGTCATCTGGGTTGGTGGTTCCATCATAGAGATCTAGAGGGGGAGGTTTCTCCAGCCCGTGCGAAATGTGAATGTCCATGATTTCCCGTGACAGACGACCGCTTGCGTTGTCTTCATCACTCGCGCTGAGCAACCTGCTGAATGAATAAATGCGTCCACGACTCCCGCTACATCGAGGAGAACGTTCATGTCAGCTTCGATGCTCTTCGCGAGGCTTTCCAGAAGGTCTGGTCCTTTTGGATACTAGGGAATGCCTGGATTTCTGAGGAGGGGTACGATCGCGCTTTCAGATGGTCTTGTGTCCATGCTTCTCTAGTTTGGACCATTCTTTGACAGTAAAGATGCTTCTAGATTCGTCTCGGCAACGCTTCTGAAGAGGGGACTGTGATCCGCGAGAGAGGCTGAGGGATCCCCGTAGGGGAGGTCGTTCTCCGATGGTGTTTTCCTGCATGTCGATTTCTTCTCCTTGCTGGAAGAGCAGATAATTGGATTTGTTGAGGGCGGTGATTAAGGCCGATGTGCAAGGGTCAACATCTTGTGGGATAGCGATAAAATCGTATACATAGTTGGAACTTTGGGCACGAGGCTTCACGTTGTTAGGAGATATTGGTTTTCTGCCCCTGTGATTAATTTCTCTGGTGGTAGCTCCGGGAATGAGGGTTTCGCCACAACCCAGAACGACGACGAGGGAATCTTGTTGGACGTCATTATGGTGGGAGGCCATGACGTTGAAGATTCAGAGAGGTAGCTTTAGTCTTTTGTTTGGGAAGATTGGGAAATCTTGGTTCAAAAAGACGGGGGAGCTGGTGTTCCTACAGATGGCGCCACTGATCTGGAGTGAACAAAATGGATCTTTTTGGCTTTTAATGTAGGGCAACAACAGTGGTTGTAGGAGAAGAGGGGATGTATCTGGAAGGTACTCCAATAAAGTAAGTGTTTGGGCTAAAGAACGAAAGCAAGTAAGAGTGTTTAGAGCAAAAATGATTAGAATACCTGACCCTCTCAAGAGAGAGGGTATTTATAAGATTCCCCCCAACGCAGGGCCAAGGTCTCCCATGTAACCGAAATATCTGGTCGGTCAATGGGGGACTGCCAGGTGGAAGATCTAGTGCGTGATCTTTGACCTGGTCCAACTATCTCCGTGACTTTCTGAGGGGTAGTTGGTCGCGTGAACTGTCAAGCGCATGAGGGGCATGCCCCAAACGACTATGTGTTCAACGACTATATTGTGTCCAATGACGGTTATATTGTGTCATATGGTCGTATTGGGCCTGACCTTAAGCTAGACTAGATTGGGCCTTGCTCGGCTGAGGGGCAGGTGTCAGTCCAGTCCAGAACACCAATGGAATATAATCAATTAATAACACATTTACAATTTTGTCCTCCAAAATTTCAATTTTATTAACCATTCCTATTCTTCATTTCACGTGATATTTTTCTATTCACTCATTGCAACTTTTCTCCTTGCCAGACCTTCTTCTTCTACCTTAACAAGGTATGTCATATTTCTTCTTATTTTTCACCTATTTATTTGTGTTATATTGATTTCCTGAGTCCTCATCTAGAAATCGCAACTCCGGCGAGCCAGTTAGCCAAATTGGTCGTTGTTAGAGGTAGAATCTCTTTGTTATGTTATCAAATTACATTTTTGTAGATATGATTTTACACATTTTCATTTGTTAATTTTTCTATCCTTGCATAAGTTGAGTTAGATTAGTTTTCTGTTTAATATGTTTTGAGAATTTTCATCAATCACTGACTTTGCACGACTCTGCATCGATCTTAATTTTTCTCATTTGTTTGACTTTGAATTTAGTGTATTGGTTTGTGAACAACTTGTAATGAATGAATTTATTTTTTGCGTTCCTTTTGAAGTAGTAATTCGTGCAATGGAATGATAGAAAAAGAAATGGATTAATAAATCCCTGATATATTTATACAATTGGAGGAAAGCTTTTACTGATGGAAATATGAAATGTCTCAGTATTTTATTTATTGTTGTCTAAACAAGTTGAATGTAGTTTGTGTTCTATAAAAATAGACTAATACTATTAGGTATATTTATACAATTGGAGGAAAGCTTTTATGGATGAAAATATGAAATGTCTCAGTTTTTTATTTATTGTTGTCTAATAAAGTTGGATGTAGTTTGTGTTCTATAAAAATAGGCTAATAATATTAGGTAACTAAATAAGAAAAGAATTATTAGTAATATAAATTGTTGATTTGCTATAAAAATTCTTAATTGATTTAGATTTGAAATCATGTATTTGATTTGTTATAAAAATTATTAATTGATATATTATGATTTTGATATGATGTGTTTGATCCAAGAGAAGAAAATGATGATATGATTAGTGGAGAGTCAATTAGAGATAATGTTGTTGGTTCTATGTGGCTAGATTATTAAAATTATTTTTAATGAATTGTTACTCTTATGAACGATGGTTTTATTTGGATTGAATTTTGTATTTGTAATTTGTGTGTGGAATTTTTTATTTGTAATTTGCGGATTGAATTTTAGTGTTTTGAATCTTTACATTTGAATTTGCACATAAAATATTATATTTTTCATTGTGTTTTTTTAGTAATAGACATGGAAACAAATTTAAAGAGGCCAAGAAAACTCAAAAGTCTATAAACATGCAATTGAAATTGCTATGGATGAAGTTTTGATTGATGCATATTTGCATCAACAAACATTGGAAAATAAAAATGGTAATAGTATGAGAACAAGTGCTATGGATAACATTCTTAAAGAATTGAAGATTCACTTTTCGGACAAACTAATTTCCAAAGAAAAGATAAAAGATCACATGAAACACATCAAAACGAAATTCAATTCTTGTTACGACCTTTCCAGAATGACTTGAGTGGGTTTGGATGAGATTCAACAAAAAATAAGTGGATTGCTAAAGATGAAGTTTGGAACAAGTTAATTGATGTATTATTTACTATAATTGTTTTACCAAATTATTTTTATTTGATTTCACTTATAAAAAAAAACTTTTTTAGTGATGCCTTGTTTCGTTTATTAGGATGTAGGCAAAATCCGAAGCCGCTGAATGGAAAAATAAGCCAATATTATTTTATGATAAATTGGCCAATTTTTTTGAAAAAGATCGAGCAACAAGAGAGTATGAAGATACAACTGCTGAAATGAGAGCAAACAAGGTTGTAAATGTTAAAAAAAGTTGTGGCACAACCATCGAAGAAATAGACCACCTAGTTGAGACCAATGAAGTTATTTTGGAGGGATTTGATGATGATGAACATCATTCCAACAATTCTCCTACAAGACATTTTGTTACCAATTCTCAAGATGCATCATCATCTAGGACTAAGAAGCGAGTAAAGAAGGTTATTGAAGATGATACAAGCATGATTGAAATTTCTAAAACTTTCAAAAAAAAATAGTTGATGTGTTTGAAATGAACATAGTGGAGTTGGTCAAACAGAGTAAGAATGCTAATGGTGAAGATATTTGGGTTGAATTGGTTGAGATTGGCGTTGAACAAAGTTCTTCGCCTCTTGTATACATATACCTTGTTTAAAATGTTGACGCATTGAAAACTTTTAATGGAATTACAATCGATAAGCGCAAGGAAATGATACATCTCATTGTTCCATACTATCCTTTTTGTTAATGGTAACATATTTATTAATCACTTCTATGTTTTTTTTTTATCTTTAACAAATGAAATTTTGCGTAATTTATTTTATGTATTTTTACAGGTTCGGTGGAATACTTAAAGGAGAGACTCATTATCTATAATGGACCTATATTTGTCTTTTGTTCTAGCAAGACTTGATATCATTATCTTTAATAGACCTATATTTATCTTTTAATTTTAGCAAGACTTGATTTTGTTTATTAATTACCATGATTATCAAGTATGGTGTTGAAAAAAACCTGTGTACTTGATCTTTACAATTTCAGGGTATAATAACCATGTTCCATTTATAAATATTCAAACTTATGGCAATTTGTTTTATTTTCTTTCAAATGTTAAGTTGATATTTTTGTATGATTATATATATTATTTTATTGTATGAATGTTGAATCTATCAATATTGTAGCATTCTTCCTCTAATAAGTGTCAAGTGTTTAAGGGTAAAAATGAAATGAGATATTAGTTCTGCTCTGTCTAATTTCCAAACAGTAGAATGAGATATTAATTCTGTTCCATTGTAAAATATCCAAATAATAAAATAAAATCTATGTTTTGTTCCATTCTATTATGTTCCGTTCCGTTAATTTTAAATTATTTAAATATAACCTAAAATTTTTTCTCATTAGAACATAAAATACATTAAGTTAGCATTTCTTTTACTTAAAAACAATAGTATAAGTAACCTAAAGATTTTTCTCATTGAAGCATAAAATACATTAAGTTAGCATTTCTTTTACTTGAAAACAATACTATAAGTAAATCATCATAGTAAATTAAACCATGTATTCAACTAATTTGTTTTACTTAACGAAATACACGTGATTGATTTTATGTAGTGCGTAGGTTACACTTCTCAACAAAAAAATTGATAAATGACGGGGCCTGATTCACCAAACACTTGACTCTCAAGAAAATGAACGTGATGTGGCTCTTGGGAATGAGATGGGTCAAATATTAGGTGGTAGTAGTAGTATTATATAAACGCACCTGACATATCTTCGTGACTCGTGGGTATTTCCCTAACACAAGAACTCAAATTCTGATTGACAAGTGTATTATCTATCATCCAAAACACAAGGAGAGAAAAATAAATTAAATTAATAATTTAATTAAATATATAAAACTCAACCGAATCAAATGGCAGAACGTGTGTTACTCACTCCTTCACTCCCTTTACCATCTCGACCTTCAGTTTCACCAACCAAAATGGCTACTATTACTGGCGGCGCCGCCGCTCGTATCATCCCCTCCGCTACCAGAGCCACCGTATCACTCTCCTCTTCTTCCCGTTCCTTTTTCTCATTTTCATCCACTTCTAGTTCCGTTTCCTCGCTCAAATGCTTGCGGTCCTCGCCTCGCATTTCTCACCTATTTCTCGATCAGGTTTCTTATCTTCTCAATAATTTTCTCTGATGATTTTATCTCTCTTTTTTAGTGTGTGTGGTTAATTCACGGCTCAATTTTTCAGCGAAGATCAGAGGTTCGTGTTTCGAGTGGACGGTTCGGAACGGTTTCGGCCTTGGCGTCTGATCCTGATCAATTGAAGAGCGCTAGAGAAGATATCAAGGAGCTTCTCAGTACTAAATTCTGTCATCCTCTTCTGGTAATTTTGAAGTGTTTTTACTTTTTTTTTCTTTGATTTATTTTTAAGAGAAATTATGATCTCTCTGTTCAAGTATATTACATTTGATTTAGCGTTTCCTTTGTCTGGAGTTGAATTTGTACAGTGTTAGTTCAATTATGGATTTCTCGGTACTTTTAATATCAACACGTTTTTGTAATTTTGTGAAGATTGAATAGCCTTACTTAGGGTATGTTTGGATTTGTGGAATGCCATAAAATGGAATGGAGTGGTATATAATTAGGGTTCATTGTTCCGATTGGTAAATAATATAATGGATGGAGTAGAATGGAACATCATGGAATCCATTCCATCATATTCCGGTGAATCCTTCAATTTTCATTTCCCAATGGAGGTATGCAATTGAGTGAACTAATTTGTTTCGTTTCGTCAAATTATAAAAAAAAATACACAAACAATGAAGTGTAATCTCCGGTCCATTTTTTTCCGCTCCAGTCCATACATCATTTCCATTCAGCTCTGTTCCGTTCTAGTCCACCAATCCCTAGATACCCTTAATCCTATTGATATCAAGGTGAAAATAAGGTTAAGTAACTAAATTCCGTGATTATCGATGTTTATGTCGAATTTACTTCTGTTCAGGGAATTGCATTCTCTATTTATTTTTAAATTTATGTTTCTATAAGAACTATCTTCTTCAAATTGATCATTAGAGATTTACAGAATAGACTACTCTTGCTTCACATTTACCATTAGAGATTTATAGCTTCACATTTACCATTAGAGATTGATAGCTTCACCACGCATCCAAAAGATGCTATTGAATTTTTCTCAATTCTCACTTCTGAGCTTTGCAGTGTTTTAAATGATTCAAGGATGATGAATAAACTTTTCAGTTACCAAAATGCTTCAGTCAGCCAAGTTGTCAAACTCTGGGTTGATGAGATATACCTGCCACACAGTTGTATCCTTGTCATATGATTTGTAGCATATGTGGATTTTTTGTTTTCATTTTACTATGATGGTTCACATAGACTTTTATGTGATAGATTCGCTTGGGATGGCATGATGCTGGTACTTATAATAAGAATATTGAAGAGTGGCCACAGAGAGGTGGAGCCAATGGTAGCTTAAGATTTGAAGCTGAGTTGAAACATGGAGCCAATGCTGGTATGTATTCATTAACCACCAATTATTTCCAAATTTGGCTCATGGTAAACATCCTCTCGAGTTGCAATTTCAGGACTTGTAAATGCATTGAAACTTCTCCAGCCGATCAAAGACAAGTATTCAGGCGTGACATATGCAGACTTATTTCAGTTAGCTGGTGCTACAGCTGTGGAGGTTGCCTATGTCCTACTTTGGCTTCAAGGATTGATTGTGCATGAAATAATTGAAAGATACACTGACCATTTTTTTTTGAATTTTTAGGAAGCCGGAGGCCCGAAAATTCCCATGAAATATGGAAGAGTAGATACCTCTGGACCTGAGCAATGTCCTGAAGAAGGACGACTTCCTGGTAAAGCCTATATATCCAGTTGGAGTTAGAGCTATATTGTGATACAAACTGTCTTCTCTGCCCCTCTAAGATTCTAGAACATGGATTGACTAAGCTACTGTTAATTTGCGAATAAGAAACAAAGAAACTGTAGAATTTTTTTATTATAAGGTTTATATTGTTAAGGTATGAAATTTAACTATATTATTATTATATGCTCATTCAGAACAAGAATTCATAAGTCAATCTGACAATGATTTCTCGAGAGAGTTTAATTGACTCAAAGATTATCAGAAGGGTTAAAATTACTCCAAAAGATTATTAGAACTTAGAAGGGTTTTTTAGGCTATCTATGTAAGCATGCTACTTATTCTCCCAAGCAGTAAGACTGCATGCAAATTTCTTAGAGCGTCTTAGAACACTTCATCACTTCAGGCATTTTTTCTTTCATTATTATGGCTGTATTCGTTATCATTTTCTGGCAAAGTTAACTTTCATAGAGATAGATGCAATGGGTTGTCATTCATGCATTTTTTTAATGATACAAAGAGGCCCGGACAGTCCACATAAAGTTTTGACTAGATTAGTAGGATGGTTATCAGTAATGTGATATATGAACTAATTTAGACCTGAACCCAATCCCACAAATTTTTGCATCTCCCAAATCAACAGAGTCAAACTAAGAAATATAAGGTTGATCTGGTCTATTGGTTAGACCTTTTTCATGCACCCTTTCTAATGTCCATCTATAACGATATGCATGTGTCTGTCAAGTTGGCTAGAATTTAGTGCAAATGAATCACTGAATTTTGAATGGAAAGAAATTTCTTCTACCAAACTATTAAACAGAAGTGAGAGTGGGACTAAAGGGATAGTGGTAAGTGGAACAGTGACAAGTCAATTGTTGGTTAGGAGTTAGGGCACATATGACAAGACATAGCTGATGGAGTTCCTCTTTAGGAGGAGAAATTAGGAGTTAGGGCACATATGACAAGACATAGCTGATGGAGTTCCTCTTTAGGAGGAGAAATAATAAAGTAGAATTAACGAATATAAATAGTAATTATGAAATTAAAGGAAGCACAGATTTTTCTAGGAAGTATATGGAAAGCAAAGGAGAAAAAATCTCTTTGAATTATAGCCTCTCTTTTTAGCTTCCTACATTTTCTCTTTATGTGACCTTTCTCGTGACAATGATAACATTCTATGTCTTTTCTTGTCCACGATCTTTTCCTGAAATTATTTCTAGACTTGCCCTTTGACTTGTCTCTAGTATTGAACTTCATGTGGATACTTCTTCCACGATACTCTAAGACAGGTGCCTCAGACTCTAACAACATTCTTTGTTCCTTCCTTCTTGATTCTTCATTAAACATGCTATCTTTTACTATGTCCAATGCTAGAACACCTTGCAGTGCTGAATTACTCAACGAAACCACAAGCGTATCCGAATTGTTTGACAAAGAACTTAATAGTAACAATGCTTGCAATTCATCTTCAAGCACCGTCTTCATATTGGCCAGTTGATTTATCAATCTTTGAAAATCACTCAAGTGTTCAGAAAAAGTATGGCCTTCTCTGTGCTTGAGGTTTACTAATCGACAAATAGTAGACTTTATTCTGAGTTATCTTTCTCTCTTACAAGGTTTCAAGTTTCATCCATAACGGATACACAACCGTTTCTTGCGTAACATGATAAAAAATACTTTGATCTATCCATTGGCGAATGTGTCCAACAGTTTGCCAGTTCATCAAATTCCAATCATCATCAAACTTGCCGGTTGACTTCGTCCTTTTATTTTGCAAAGGTTGATACAAATCTTTGCAATAGAGTATGTCTTCCATTCTTGACTTTCAAATTGAGTAGTTTGAAGAGGTTAACTTAATCATTGTTGTTGATGTCATCGAGGTTGACTCGTCCATTGTGAATAATAGAAGTTAAAATTTGTGGTGAGCCGAAGCTTTGATACCACTTGTTGGAAAAGATATCAGTTAAAACAATTAATAAGATCGTACTTTTCCCCACACTATAATAATAATGATAGTAACATTGGAGTAACAATAATAACTTAGTAAAAAATGAAAGAGAATTCAAATGTTATTATTACAATCTCAACAAACATAAATGGTGGTTAAACTTTTTTGGACTTTTTCTTCTCAAAAGGGTTTTCTACGAAGATGTTATTGATGTAGCAGAGTATGACCTTTTTAACCAAAGAAAGATAGTAAGGAGGGAGTATAATTCAAAGAGAGTTTTTATCCTTTACTTTCCATATACTTAGAAAAATATCCATGCTTCCTTTAATTTCATAATTACTACTTTTAATGGTTAATTCTACTTCATTATTTCTCCACCTAAATCAGAAGGGGGATATTGATGGAGTTCCTTTTAGGAGGAGAAATAATTGTAGAAAAACCTTTTGAGAAGAAAAAAATCCAAAAGAGTTTAGCCACCATTTGTTTGGTGAGATTATAATAATAACATTTGAATTCTCATTTATTTTTTACAAAGAAGTTATTAAAATTACTCCATTGTTATTATTATTATTATAGTGTGGGGAAAAGTACGATCTTGGGGTAATCATCTGCTGACATTTTATTAATTGTTTTAACTGATATCTTTCTCAACAAGATTGTGTTGAAAAAAAAATTACAAGTGTCGGGATGTTCCACGTTGGTTAGGAATGTGGAGACTTTAGCATTTATAAGTGGGAGAACCCATACTCACCTTAAGGTTTTTGGTGAATATGTGGCGAGTCTCTTACAAAAGTGTGTTGCTCATAAAAGGAAGACCCCAAAGTAAAATACTCCCCTGTGTTTGTCCTCCCCGAATTGACTCCAACAATGACAAGACACAGCAAGATACACTTTGGCGGTAATGGAGGGCGCTAGAGTTTCTCTCGAATTGGATAAATGACTAAATTGCATAATCACTAGGGTCTTCTTAGGGTACAGATCGAATATTGACTTCAAAATTGCTTGAAAGTTTAACTCGGCCTTTGAAATTGTATTTACAAATTTTACATCATTGCTTAGTCAAGTATACATATTTTAAAGATTAAACACATTTTCTACAGTAGGTAAATATACAAAATTTCCTTATCCAAGTATGTGCATTGCCTAATATATAACAAACCTGTAAACACAAGTGTATTCAAATTGGGAACTTCAAATTGTGTTTTATAGATCATACATCTCCTTTTGTTCCTTTCAAGAGGTTACATGTTCCAAAATATGGATGATAGTTTATCTTATATTGAAAAATAGTTCCCTTTTCTAACATTGACAACTTACTAACTTCTAGATATTTTTTGAATTTAGATGCAGGCCCCCCTTCACCTGCCGATCATTTGCGGGAAGTTTTTTACCGAATGGGATTGGACGACAAGGTAATTTTCTGTGATTTTCATAGTGATGAAGGTTGTAACTTGTATATTGGATTATAGCTAATAGCTATATGTCTGATTTTGTTTATCAATTTATTGTATCTGCAGGAAATTGTTGCATTATCTGGCGCGCACACACTGGGTCGATCTAGACCAGACCGTAGTGGCTGGGGAAAACCTGAAACTAAATACACGGTACGTTATTTCCTTTTTAGACGACAAACTAAAACACATGACTTTTGAAGAGTACCCTTCTCTTTCAAATTTATAGTCTAATTTTAATATTTGATATTGGAAAACCCATTAGCATAAGTGTCAGGGTTTTAGATTGCGGCTGTGGATACGGACATTGTGATTATTGCTGCTGTTACAATGCCTATTGCAGTCTTCGCGTCGTGAATTTATTTTGTAGGGTAATGCTAACTTGTGCCCCAAGGGAAACATAATCCCCTTATATTTAAAGAAAAACTTGTTTTACGGATTCATTATGAAAAGAAAACGTACTTGATGTATCATGAATGTGAATTTCATGGGACACTGCAAGTACATATAAATTTCTGATTGAAATCACCATCATCAAGGTTTATTTTCAGAATATCACTCTGTTTTGGGATTAGAAGGAGTTATCAATGCAACATCTCTAGACTGAAATTTTTGCTCCTGCGTCATTGTTGCAAAATCAAAATATATCTTGATTGGATATGATGAGTGGTTACTCCGCATGTCTTAACCTTTTGTCTTATTTCAACTTTTAAGAAAAGTAAACCTAAATAATCTATATAACAATTGTTTCTTTATGTCCTTAATAGTTCTTATGTCAACTATATCTAATCTTACTTAAACAGACCTGTTAAGTTGTGTCTATTTAGTGCTAGTCTACATGATGGTGATTAAATAGTTCTCTAATGGAACGGTATCTGAAATCAATGAAACAATAGAAGACTTATGTATATCTCTCAATCTACAGAAAGACGGGCCAGGAGCACCTGGAGGACAATCCTGGACCGCACAATGGTTAAAGTTTGACAATTCTTACTTCAAGGTCAGATTTTTGTTTTAAATTATTTTTCGACAATTTTGTTGGTAGGGTAGGTGGGATATAACAGGATAGGGAGAATGGAAAAGGAGAGGGGAATGTGCACAATTTACTTTTTTTCTTTTTTGTAATTATTGTTGCATACAGGACATCAAAGAAAAAAGGGATGAAGATTTATTGGTATTGCCAACTGATGCAGCTCTTTTTGAAGACCCTTCCTTCAAGGTAAAATAGCTGAATGTTTTTTCCGTTTCAACAATTAATTAATATATGTGATATACCTAAAATATTATTTGTGATATATGCAGGTATATGCTGAGAAATATGCTGAAGATCAGGAAGCATTCTTTAAAGATTATGCTGAAGCACATGCCAAACTCAGCAACCTTGGAGCCAAATTTGATCCTCCTGAGGTCTGTTCACCTTCAGTTTCTGTTTTGTGTGTATTAATATGGGTGTACTTACTGATTAAAAAAATATGAGTGTATTTATTTGATGACCGCGTAATAATACTTTCTTTTTCATGTCTGCTTACATATTTTATTTGAGTTAATGTAACAAGATAATTGACCAAGTCACCTAGTTAAAGTTTTCTTATTATCTGTTTTGCAGGGAATTGTGATAGATGGTTCTCCAAATGTTAAGGGAGAGAAGTTTGTAGCAGCCAAGTACTCCTCTGGAAAGGTTCTAAGCTTGCACAAGTTATTAAATTTTAACATTCATTTTATTGATGATGCTTGCAGAATATATATCAATGAAAGACTTGCGCAGGATAAATATTTGCATATTTTTCATTTTCACTTTTCCTGGTTTGGTGCAGGAGTAAAAACAAGTGTCTTGTTTTCTTGTCCAAGTATCTTTTAATAAATACAAGAAGAAGCTTTTTTCAAATCGTGTGATTATCACATGTAATTTTGGAAGTCTTAAAATGAAGAAGAAAGGAATAAAATTCAATAGTGTGCCTATTTGAATTGCAGAGAGAGCTGTCCGACGCTATGAGGAAGAAGATACAAGCTGAGTATGAGGCAGTTGGCGGAAGCCCAGATAAGGCTCTAAAGTCAAACTATTTCCTAAACATCATAATTGTCGTTGCAGTTTTGGCTATTTTGACATACCTGTTTGGAAACTAATTGGATTTTGTTTTACTAAAATTCACTATAATTGAATCTGCATTTGCGCACACGTTAGTTTCTTCCTATGGCATTTACGTATTAATGCATTGATAAATCATATAACCATATTATCAAGATAAATAAATACTCTAGGGTCAGGGAGGTAGAACAAAATATGTTGCTTATGGATTTTCTGGTATAACAACGTGGTAGAGACTAATCAATCTCTCAAGATAAGTGAGATTCATCTAAAGAGTTGGCATATATTGACATGTTTTTTTCATATACATTTTGTCAGAGATTAAACTATGGCACCAATGGTTAAGCAAACCAAATACTTTCAAAATTAGCTTTATAAAATTTGATAAACTTCGATATTTTTAAATTGAAAGCAATTTTAATATTAAAATAAATGCATAACTTATAATTTCAAGGAAAAAAACTTCATTACTTATAGTCAAATTGAAGTTTGGAGGTAAACTCAGTTTTGCTTAATTACCAAACTTTTGTATATTTGCCAAGTTGTGACCAACACGCGGTTGATTCAAGTGGTAATGGATTTGAGTATTGAAGTTGTTTGGAGTCTCCCATGATTTAGATTCTCAAAATATTGGATGTATGATACTAAGCTAACTCACATGATCGATACTAAGCTAACTCAAATTATTACTTTTAATGTTAAATTAAAAATACATTTTGCAACTGACAATTATTGTTGTGCAAAAAGTATGACACTTGGAAGTTTGATATATTTGTGACGGCTGAAATTGACCATTTCTCAATTAAAGAATGTTTCCCGATCATGTGAAATGTATGTATATTTGGATTTGGATGAAGTAAAGAAAAGGGAAATTAAGGATGTGAAGAAGTGCTAATAATGTACTCTTTTTTAATATACTATTCAATTCATTCTTGACTTCGTACTCATTTGAAAATTTGGTTGGTTGTTTTCTAGTACACTACTCGATTTCAAAAGGCTTATTAGGAATTTGAAGAGTTGGGAAAAAGGAATGTATTGTTTATTTGAAGTTTGAATTCATCTTCATTCTCTCTTATATTTCATTCTAAAATGTATGAATTATTTTTGTTTTATTTCAAACTCTAATGTATACTCTCTAAATAGTAAGATAATGTTTTATAAAGAAAAGTTACGGACAATTTCCGGCTAGTTGGCCAATGTGGGTCCGTGTCGTTTGCAACTTTCTTTTCTCATCAGAAATTGCAGTGCTGCAAATTTTAGACTTTGTTTCCTAAAATCGGAACATGTGGTGATATAACTATCTTAGATGAATCACACTGTGTAAGCTTTTTGCTTTAGTGAATTATGAAGATTCTCTTTTACTTATCTCTTCAGCTTTTTAATTGATGAAAGGAAGTGCAAAGTTCCTTATCCTTCTCCCACTTTCGTTGAACTTACTTATCCAATTACCCAAATTTTGTGGCATTTACCCAATTACCCTAATGACCATCATGATTTGATTATTCTAAGGTGAAGTGTCTTACATTGTTCATAACTATCTATAATTACTTATTGTTTGGAACGTTTGCTCCAAGATTTTCCATCTTCAACTTATGTAATTCATAACACATATTTTAAGCATTTGTCTTGATGTTTGGGAGTTGCAGACCTCATCAAATTTTGGTTTAGGCAGGTTTGAACTATGAGTTTCTTGACCTCATTTTTTGTAGTGGACTCACTTAATACTTTTAGGTTGTACCTCCACATGCTCAATGCAGTCTAGGACCAACCCGATTTGAATATGACCCAAAAATCTGACCACACTACAAAGTTGGTGAATTGGATGAAGAAACTCTAGATGCCATCCTTAATGTATTAAGCGGTGATTCCGCTGACTAGAAGGAAGTGCATGGCTTAAAACAACAGAACCACCATTAAAAAATCAAGTCAATCATCTGAACACCTTGAACATGATATACTGCCAATAAAGGTCACAAAAGTTACAATGCAAAATATTATTGAATTTATTTGATGGTGCGGTTGGACGAGGGCATTCGAAATGTTTAGAGAATTTAAAATTTTAAATAATTCAAATGCTCTAATTGAAATTATTTAATTTTAGTTTTTCTAGAATAATTCAAATGCTCTAATTGAAATTATTTAATTTTAGTTTTTCTAGATTAAGTATTGAAATGATTTATTGTTAAAATTTTGAGTTTTTTTACAAATTGTAAAACTTTTGTTTAAATTTGGAAAATAGAAATCAATTTACAAATTCAAAAATTTTAAGGGGTTAATTTGTAATTTTTTAAAATTTAGGGGTCAAATTGAAATTTTAAAAATATGAGGACCAAGTTGTAAAATTTAAAAGATTAATAATAATTAATTTGGCAATTCACATTATATAGGTTTGGAGGAATTTCAAATTCTTTATATTTATGTGTCATTTAAAATTGCTTAAATATATTTTGGACAAATTTAGTCTTTGTTTACATTGATGAAATGGAGTGTTACGTGATGAAATATAATTAAATTTCATTGTTTTGAATGAGTTAAAATCAAATGGAGCGAAGCGAGATGAAGATGTATTGATTTAGGCAGAATAAAAAATTTATTTTATTTTTATTAAATATCTAAATAGTTAAATGAGGTCTCAATTTTGTTTTTGGTTTGAGTTGGCCAGAGGTTAAATAACGAAAGATCTAATCACCATGCCAAATTTATAAGGTATTGGAGGGAATTGCACCTGCGACCTCTAGGCCCGTATTTGATTCACACCACTCCTTCGTTGTTGGATGTCAGTAAAAATTACAAATTACTGCGACGAGCTTGAGAAAGAAGATGATGACTGATCCAATTGCCGACAATATATAAGATTTCTTAGCCTTACTTTTTTTCTCGTTTCTTCTCAGTTGGCTCAGTAAATGACATTCCATCCATTAAGGAAAAACCTTTGTCAAGAAACTCGTTCGAGGTAAATGAAAGGCAGAAATGTGGCATACCTATCTTGGGATTTCGAGATACAACTTATGGGATTGAGGTTGTCATCCCGGTCGAGAAAGGGAAAATGAGCTAGAGGATGTCATACCTCTTATCAAAGGAAGATGTAGACCTTTTAAAAGAAAAAATTGTTGTTGCCCTCACGAGTGCAGATGTGAAATAGACAATAGCAGCTCGACATAACAAGTAAGTTTGACCTCAAGAATTCTAGTATGGTGTTTAGACGGGCTGACGTTGGTGGGAAGGACGTCAGAGACATGAAACTCGTAGTGAACTGGGAAGGACCATAAAGGGTCAGGGCTAGCACGGGAAATTGAGCGTACACTATGAGACTATACACATATATTTAATCCGAAGGACATGGAACGATAGGAAGCTCAAGCAATATTTTAGTTAAGTCTCAGGTTATACAAATATGAACTAATAACAACTTTCTGATGTAATACTTTGATAACGAAAATAACATTTATTGAATTATATGATTTACTTTTCAAAGTGAAGAACAAGATATATGGTTAACAAGGAAAACAAAGTCGTTGTTGGCACACACCTTCTTGGTATCTAGCCACTCCAAAGCGTATGAGGCGGAGCCCTAGATATGTCGGCCTTGAACCAAGTTTTCACCTGGTGTAGGTAAGGGGATCTGACCTTTGGTTGGACACATTTCCCAAATACATCAAAACAAAGAGGATGCATAGCTCGTCCACGCCACCGATACGATGAAATAAAATTATGTAAGACTATATGATAAAATAAAATCATAAAATGCTAGACGATGAAATAAAATCGTGAAAGAATATATGATGAAATAAAACCGTGAAATATTATATGATGAAATAAAATCATAAATTACCATGCAACCTCTTTTTTCTAGATCTTTCTTTTTCCAAGCAATGTTTTTTCTAATGCCGAACAACTCAACCTGACTCAAAGCATTCCGGAAACCAGCCTACATGGCATTCACGTTGTCATTGAGAGAGTCGTCAAGCTCCTTTCTCTTTCTCTTTCTTAATGGTGACCCAAGCTCTTCAATTTAGCGGAAGAAGAAGTCAATGTTTTATGAACTTCTACTAACTCTTTCCTCTTATCTTCCAATGATCATTCCAGGAAAGTGACTTTTATAATGAGGTTGGAAGGAGCACTAGATCCACCATTAACAGATCAGATCCCATCATAATAGAACAAACGAAACCAATGTCATAGCCTACCTCCCAACCAAGGAAAACACTTTATTTGTTATAGGCGCAGATAGATGATAGGATTCTGAAGCCATTAAGAGAAGGTGCAAGAGTTCACCCATCATTTACCCAAAAACCATTTCCAAACCAAAAAAAATACACTTCTCCTCCACCTCTTCCAATGATTATTAAACAACATAATTGAAAAAAATGTAATTGTTCTCTTAAATATATGATATAAACATTGTTAGACTATGGCACGGATCTAGAAGGGGTGGGTGGGGGGGAGTTGAATAGATCCCAATTAAAAGTTGGTTCGGCGCTACCAATTAAAAAATTGGTTTTGAACATATGTTTTAAGTGCGGAAGCGGCCGAGGAAAATATAGTCTAAAATGAACGGTTATTGGAAAACCGGATATGCGTTAAGCCTATGGATTAATGAAAATATGGAAAAGAGAATCACAACACTAATCACACTTATCAATGATCTAATTCACTTGTTAGGATTCCTAGTTCCAATGATTTAAAGAGCAAACCAAAACTAGATGCACAAATAAGATAATTTTGGTTTAGGCAATTTGTCGAACACTTGGTGTGCAAACACACTCCAAGTGATATTTATGTTGAGTAAGTGATTCCAACTAGCCTAGTACAATGTCTTATTGTACCTTGGATTCAAAAACAGAGTTTCAATCTCTTACTCAATTGATATCACAGTTTGACAATAGTGCTTATACGAAAATCACTTATTTTTAAAGCTAAAACGAAAATGCTGAAAAATAGAGAAGACAAGTATTTGGTGAGGCAATTCTCACGCCGTCCTCGCTTCGGGGTACGTCTGCCCTCAATTCTAAAATTAGAATTGAGATAGATTTAATAGATATCACCTGTTGAATGTAACAGTTTATACAAGGATTGAAAAACAAAAATACAACAGAATTCTCAAGACGTTGAATGTTGCTTCCACTCCTTGCCCCTTGATTCAAAATGAATCAAGTCCTCCGATCGTTGTTGATAGACCTCTGATTTCAGCCACCTTATTGAATAACCCTTAGTTCTTCAAACCTTCGGCCCGACTGATCTCAACTACAACAATCGAACCCCGAGATCTTCCCCTCAATATCACTGAATCCGCTACTAGACTGTTGAAGAACACCTCTTCACAATCACCTTCGCTCAGCTGACCCTTGATGAAGAATCTCGTCCAAAAACCCCCAAAAATCAAACCAATCTTGGAGGATAAAACCCTAACGGTTTTATTCAAGAAAGAACCTGTCACAAGCTTCAACCCGAACTAGATTACCCAATATAAGCTTCGAACCTTATCACATTTAATCACTCATAATGCACTTCAAAAATGGTTGTGTGTAATTGATGTGTTGTGAGATGTTGAAGATGAAGATGATGAATCTTGGACACCTATTTCACTCTTTCTTATTCTTGAACACATGAATCAGTTTTTATCAAATGTTGTTTGACATAAGTAGTTGGACTTGTATATATAGTACCAGACCAACCAAGGACATAACAACTTTTCAAATAATAGAGGGAGTCATTTAAAAACAGCATTTCCGCGCGAACGGTCGACCACAACAGGTTTGTGCGTCAACGCATAGTCTGCTCTTTTGGAAATCTGCAAAATGTAACAGTATGCGTCGACCATACAGTCAGCGTGCGCTGACCCGTTGAAGAGTAATTTCTTTATGCACCGACCCTGTGGTCGACTCAAGCCTTTATGCACTGACCAGTGGAAAAACACACTGATGTATGCGCCGACCCTATGGTCGACTCATACCCTGCAAACCTGCAAAAACTGAGATTCTTGTGGTTTTTCATGCGTTTTGTCACAACCACATTTTATCCACACATATTGTATTAACTATAACAGTTTTTAGATGAATGTAAAAGGATACGGTGGGTGATATGTTGCATTTGTTTGGTAGAGGTGGAATTTATAGTTGCCAATTCATCCATGGTTGTAATTCGTCATCATCGAAACCTATATCAAGTGACGTATGCAAACTCGTGTGGTGTATGGTGGTTTGCCCTCACATTCTCCCCCTTTTTGATGATGATAACCTGTATACAACCAAAACAACCAAAACACAACAATATGCAATGTATACACAAACTCCCCATTTCTTTTGTAATCCGAGGCTGCAAAACAAACAACCGTAACCGTTAACTGTTGTGAATATCCTGGCTTGGCTTTGGTACTTGCTACATGTTCTTCTCCCCCTTTGACAACATCAAAAAGAGAAAGAGAACTAGTCAATTAACAAAAATATTCAGTAGGTGATAGCTAGTCAATTACCAAACTTCACACATAAGAATGATAATGAGAAGATACTGGAGTTAATAGATAAAGAAGTGAATACATGCAAATGAGCCAAATATTCAAACAAACATAACACAAATTAACAGAAAATACACAGTGAGAGTATGCAACTATGTAACTAATATCCTTGACCCCAACCTCGCCCTTCCCCCAGTACGCAACATCTGGATTACGGTGAGGATCCGAGAAGTCCACAAATGCTTCCACAGACATATTGAGGTGATGGAGACTGTCAGTGATTTCCATGTCTTGCCGCTCACTGGATGCAACGAGAGCTTCAAAGCGGGCATCCATCCTAGTTGAAAACGAATTTAACCATTCATTTTGAGTCCGAAGCTCAGCTCAGATCTGTTCCATCCGCGTATCTTGACTCCTCATAAAGGTCTGTTGATTTAACTGCATGGACTGCAACATATTAAGGATTTCAGAGTTGTCCGATGGTGGAGGAGATGATGAGTACTGAGGAGGTTGATGATCTTGAGGGTAGCCGTGGTATGGATCATAGAATCTACCCAGGGTGGTCCAGCCTGTGTACTGCCACTCACCCCATCCCTGATTTGTGTAACCTTCTTCTTGTTCTTCAGATGGAGCTGAGTGCTGGAGCCAATCAGTATTTGAAGCCTCATGTTGGTCCGGCGATTGATAATGGTCTTGCATCTCATATACGGGTTCTTGTACCTCTTCCGCTGCATTTTCTTCTTCATCTTCCTGTTCATCTTCTTCTTCGCCTTCCTGTTCAGAACTTTCATCAGAGTCGTCAGCCACCCTAGAAATGTTTGCTCTACGGATAAACTTGTATGATTGTCGTTCATCACACCAAAAATATCCCATCATGGCGAAGGTTTTAGTTCTGAATTCTTTGTCAGAGGATACTGAAACACAGGGAAACGATGGATATACAACATTTGCTGCGGTGAGAACCTCCGAAATAAACAACCCATAAGCTAGAGCAGTTCCTCTGCCTGAATCTCTCAGAGCAAAAATCCTGCTTGCAATATATTATGGCCAGTTTATTTTGATCTTATGTTTCAAAATGTAGATGAGATGTACCTCAACTTGTTCAACTCGGGACAGGCCACCTTTCTTCGGCCGCAGGATGCGAGCCACAATCCACTGAAGGATGCGCTCTCCTGTTTGGAGTTTGCCTGCCGTAACCGTTCTAGGAAAGGAATCACTATTTACAATATGATCCGGATAAGGCCTTTTGAGCATGTCATTTAGGGCACTCTTAAACTCGTATCCCGACACAGTGCGAGAGTCCGTTACCTCATGAGGAGGTTGTGCATCAGCTGCCACAGTCAAATCAAAATACTTATTCCAGACTTCAGAATTCACATTTACCTGTTTATTTCCGACAGAGGTGTGGAAATTTTGACTTTGAAACTTGTCCCGCAGGCAAGTGTAGAACACCCGGACTAAATCCTCACTGTATTTTGTGTTGCACTCCAGAAAGTTGATAAACCCCTTATACTCCAGCAGAGACATAATTTGGGTGAGGTGCATGCGCTCCGTCTTGCCTTGTAGAATGCATGCTGCAGAACAACTGCTCTCTTGCTGATATTCTTTTCGAAGTTGTCAACAGCAGGTGGTGGAACTAGAGAGACAGCAGTAATGGATACTGAAGCGGATGTTGAGGACCTTGTTCTCTTGCCGGTATTTTTGCGAACTAGAGAAGCCATGGATGGTGATTTTTGAAGATTTTGAAGAGGTTAACTGCAATGTCTTTTGAGAGGATAGTTGGAGATGGGTTTGGAGAAGATGAGGATTATCCCTTTTTATAGAAGAAAGTTTAGGGTTTTGGTAAGAGGGAGGAGACAAGGGGACACAATAGATGGCTAGATGCAAGTTACAAGAAAATGCTCTTTTAAATCATAATAAATGTTTATTGCACATTTAATGGAGAATGTGAGAAGATGGAACGGTTTTCAACCGGAAAAAATTCTAGGTTTTTGCGCGAGCCGTCGACCATAATCACTGCATGCGTCGACACATATTGTGTGATTTTTGATAATTTTGAAAGTGTACAACATGCGTCGACCACTGCCCTTTTTTGGTCGACTCATAGTGATCAAAAACTCAGATTTTCATTTTATGTCATGGAGAATGCCACACTTGATGCCTATTTACAATTTCACAACATAATTTGCATTCAAAACACATAGTATTTGTAGCAAATGTCATATATATAAGTACCATGATAGTCAAACGATATACTAGTTTAAATCATGAATGTTTAGAGAGAGAGAGAGAGAGAGAGAGAGAGAGAGAGAGAGAGAGAGAGAGAGAGAGAGAGAGAGAGAGAGAAGGAGCAAAATCACCTCTATACCGACAACGCTTGATAACAACATACTTGTGCTTGCAACAAAACTCAACTTGTCAAAAGTACAAGAGTATAGTTGTAAACAGAATAATACGAAACTAGCAATCATTATACCCGATCAGAAATGTCGAGAATGCCAAGTTCTCGACGGATATGAAAGAAAGGTTCGGTGGCTAGCAGCTTTGTGAAAATGTCCCCTAGTTGATTTTTGGTGTCAACGTGTTCAAAGACAACGTCACCTTTCTCTACATGATCCCTCAGAAAATGGTGTCGAATTTCGATATGTTTGGTACGGGAATGTAACACAGGATTTTTGGTAAGGTTAATAGCACTAGTATTGTCACAAAATATGGGAACACGTTCTAGTTTTAAATTGAAGTCCAATAGTTGCTGCTTAAGCCATAGGACTTGCGCGCAACAACTACCGACGACTACGTATTCCGCTTCGGCGATTGACAAAGCAACAGACACTTGTTCCTTGCTGTGCCAACTGACCAAGGAGTTTGAAAATAAGTGACACGTACCGCTGGTGCTTTTCCTATCCGATTTGCAACCGGCAAAATCGGAATCGGAGAAACCTACCAATGAGCAATCATTACCTTTGGAATACCATAGTCCATACTTCGGAGTACCAGATAGGTATCGAAGTATACGTTTAACAGATTTTAGATGGGATTCCTTAGGACATGATTGGTATCTTACGCATATACACACGCTAAACATAATGTCGGGACGAGAAGCAGTAAGATAGAGAAGAGAGCCGATCATACCTCTATACCTTTTTACCTCAACGTCCTTACCACTTTAATCTTTACTCAGATTTACACATGTTGGCATAGAAGTGTCTATGACTTTTGAATTTGCCATGTCAAATCTCTTGAGAAGCTCCGAACATTATTTTGTCTGGCTCACGAATGTTCCTTCTTTCAGTTGCTTGATTTGTAAACCGAGAAAGTAAGTGAGTTCACCCATCATACTCATCTCGAATTCACCCTGCATAAGCTCAGAAAACTCTCTCACAAGATTCATGTTAGTAGATCTAAATATGATATTTTCAACATAAATTTGTACAAGAATTAAGTGCTTTCCTTGACGTTTAATGAAGAGAGTTGTGTCAACCTTTCCTCTTGAGTAACCTTTTCAGTTTATAGACATGATCAGGATACTCATGAGACTCAAAACCAGGAGGTTGCGCAACATGGACTTCTTCATTTATGTACTCGTTAAGGAACGCACTCTTAACATCCATTTGAAATAACTTAAAATCCTTCGCACAGGCGAAAGCAAGCAAAAGGTGTATAGCCTCGAGTCGGGCAACCGGCGCATAAGTTTCCTCATAGTCGATGCCTTCCTCTTGGTTATACCCTTGCGCGACTAAACGCGTCTTGTTATGAGTTATTACTCCGCTTTCGTCCAATTTATTTCTAAACACCCATCGAGTGCCGATTACTCGATGACCTCGCGGAGGAGGGACAAGGTCCCAAACCTCATTTCTAGTGAACTGATTCAGTTCCTCCTGCATTGACAAAAACCAGTGTTCATCGAGTAGGGCTTCCTTAGGGTTTTTAGGCTCCATTTGTGACACGAACGCGAAGTGATAACAAAAATTACTTAGCTTCGATCGAGTTGTTACACCCTTTGTGATGTCTCCGAGAATGTTGTCAATTGGATGGTCTTTGGGAGACTTCCAAGCTTGAGGGAGATCATCGTTTGAAGGCGGATGAACTTCCTCAGTTACCTCATGGTGTACATCTTTATCCTCCTCAACTTTGGCTTTGTCAGGTTGATCAATCCCCGACTCGCCCCCTTTGAGTATGTCTTCCGTAGATGTACCTGCACCATGAACAACAATATCCTTTCCGACATTTCTCGGATAGGACTTATCAAAAGTAACATGCACAGACTCTTCTACAACAAGTAATCGTTTATTATATATTCTATATGCTTTACTCGATTGAGAGTATCCGAGGAAGATACCTTCGTCGGCCTTGGAATCAAATTTTCCCAAGTTTTCCTTTCCATTGTTTAATACAAAACATTTGCAACCAAAAACATGCAAGTGAGAAACATTTGACTTTCGCCCTTTTAAAAGCTCATACGGTGTTTTATTTAGAATGGGGCGAATGAGCACCCTATTCAAAACATAACACGCCGTACTAATGGCGTTGGTCCAAAAATATTTTGGTAAACCACTTTCGTTAATCATTATTCTTCCCAATTTTTCCAAAATTCGGTTTTTACGCTCCACAATCCCATTTTGTTGAGGGGTGCGTGGAGCAGAGAAGTTATGATCTATACCATGGTTACCACAATATTCTTCAAATAAGTGATTTTCAAACTCACCTCCATGGTCGCTTCTAATTTATACAATGTTTGTATTTAACTTATTTTAGGAAAGCTTAGCAAACCTTTCAAAAGCGTCGAATGTATCACTCTTACTTACTAAAAAGATAGTCCAACAAAATCTAGAAAAATCGTCCACTATTACGAACCCGTAATAGTTTCCTCCTAGACTTTTAATCCTAGACGGCCCAAACAAGTCCATATGAAGAAGTTCGAGAGGTCTCGTTGTTGAAACAATCTTTTTGGATTTAAATGAGATCCTCGTTTGCTTCCCTTTTTTACAAGCATAAAAAAGGTGATCCTTGGTGAACTTTATTTTGGGAAGTCCTATGACTAAGTCTTTTGAGACTACTTTATTTAGTAAGTCAAAGTTAACATGCGCTAAACGTCTATGCCATAGCCATGAGTCTTAACTCATTGTTATGAGGCATTTGTCGCTTGTTAACGATACTTCATTTAAATCAAGCATATATACGTTGTTTACTCTAAAACCATTAAACATATTCTTCTTGTCATTATCATGCACAATTTTGCAACACTCTTTTGAAAATGATACATTGTATCCTTTGTCGCATAATTGGCTAATGCTAAACAGATTATGTTTAAGGCCCTCGACAAGCAACACGTCAGAAATCGTAGTAGAAGAGGGGTTACCTACACTACCTTTACCTAGTATTGCTCCACGTTTGTTATCACCATATGTTACATACCCTTTCTTCTTAGCCACGAAGTCTATGAATAATGTCATACCCTAAATTTGTCCCACCTGTATAGTTTTCATTTGTTCATCCACTTATTCAAAAATCCTAAATAAAAAATATGTTGCTCATGTCAAAGCCAGGGTATGCATGATTTGAGTGTTACAAGTTTGAATTATATTTAAGGCAGGATTATCAGGTTAAATATGGTTGCAGTCATAGTTGAAATTCAGGCGGTGGTTCGACTTAATATTGGTCGAAGAAGTTGACATGGCTCCATTTACAAGTTACATGTGTTATGGATCATGTGAGAGACGATTGTGGATTAGACCCAAGTGTTCTTTGTCTTAGGGTCTAATTTGGGGGTTTTGTGCAAAGTTTAGGTTACAAAATATCCATGTTTAGTGCAGTTAGCCTTATGGTTCTAAATCGGTGCAAGATATCTGTTCTTCAAGGTCTCATGTTATTTATAGTGGCTGAGTGTTCAAATTCAGAATGTCCGTGTTCTTGGCTAACCATTTTAATTCAAGACAATTGAAAATTTAAGGTTAAAGTTGGATACATTGTTTCAATCAATTTCAAAGTCGCTCTCAAATTGGATTACAATGTCAATAACGGAAGGTTTCAATTTGTTCGAATTCAAAGTCACCGTAATTGTTTTTTTTAAATTTATCCTTCAAATAATTAATAAGGAGGGTGTTGATAATAACAAAATCCAAAGCCTATTCAAGGCCCATCTTTGTTACAATATTGCAAGTCATGAAAAGCTTTTTATTAAGTGCTTAAGTTATAGTACAAGCCGTGAGAGCATTTTGCTAAGGCTATACATAGTTGCAATATTCATAATATAATTTAAAGCCCTAGCACCCAACAATCAGCACATGATAAAATCCTTTCTATTCAATGCTCATCAAAATATTTCGAAATACAAAGATGGCTAAACAGGCCGCAGGCAGTTGCGTAGAATTACAACACACAAAGAGTACAAAGCTACACAATGAACTAGAAAAGTGAAAAAAGAAAGACAAGTGGGAAATTGGTGAAGGGCCCACGCGAAGCATTTACTAGCAGCACTTTGTTATAAGATGTTCACAACAAATGGCACATCATCTTGCATCAAAACTAGCCAGCTCTCATTTTCTTTCCATCTTTGATTCACAAAACCAAGAGGTGCATTGTGCCACATCATTGACAGAAAACGACAATACGCATGTTATCCAATTGATTCGTTGGTACTTGCAATATGGACAATACATTGCAAGAAAAAAACACGCAGCAGCTGCTACCATTCCTTCCCCATAACCTGACCCCACGACATTTCACCAAAGACAAAAGAAAGAGAAAACCTGCAAATGCAGAGTGGGTTAGATGCAAGGGTAAGCCATGGATACAAGTTAATTCCATAACTTGGGCATTAGTGAATTTCAACAAAAAAGGACAGTAGTTTTCATCAGCACATATCATGGCCTTGGTCAAAACTGAATGAGTCAGCAAGTCATAGGCCACATAGCTGCGTCCCGCGTTGTCCTGTGTCGGTGAGCATACAAAGAGCCTTCACGGATTGTCAATAACCGTTGTTCTGCAAATGAGGAAGAAGGGCCTCATGAGTCTCGTACGACATCAAAGCCACGACTTGCACATGCAAAAGAAAAAAAAACATTTACCATCAATCATTTTCATGAATTACGGAAATAAAAAATCATTCTGCAGTGTATCAAAATTGTGCAAACCTCGTGATCTCCTTCGACACGCACAACCATAACGCGCCTACAGCAATAAGACTTGTGCGAAGAAGAGCCGTATGCGTCACGAATCATACAGCGCCATGTACCAACCAACAGACCACAATACGGACCTGCATTAGAAAGAACAAATTCCACTCAGATTCAAAAATAAGGCCAGCTATCAAAATTGGAAACGGAAAAACCATACGTTAAGGCCATCCGACCCCATAATCTAGTCGTACAACGCACGCCTCACAAAACCGTTTCGGCAACGGTGCAACCTACATAAAAACAGAAACCAAGTCTGTCGCATGTATATTAACGTTTTGATGTAGATGCCCCTCACGCGTAAAGGCGAAATTTGCGCATCTCATATTACCATCACCGAAATTCCGCAAATCCCTCACAAAGGTGATAAAGCGCAGGTTCACAGCTGCACCAAAGTTGTTATATTAGTAAGAATATAAAAAAACACAAGACATGATCAATATCATAATAATCACAAGAGAAAAGAAGACTGCTATGCCTATTCTTTTTCCACAAAACCAGTTCCTGCAATGTATAAAAAGGGGAGCCTGCTACATCTTCAGACTACATCACTGCTAGCCTACAACAAGCCTGCACCTAACAGCATACCATGTGTTAGATGCCAAAATTGTTACTCCTAATTGGAATCTGTTACAAAATGTACAACTCAACCAGGACTGCATAACCAAAGATGCACCAGACATCCTGCACCTGAAAGCGACCCAACATCAACAACAGGACAGAAAAAACTCAAGGAAGGAGGATAGAAGTGATATATAGGAGACTTTCTTGATGAGCTCTGGAGGCGGGGGGAACCATTTTGGATAGCTCAGCAAAAGCAATCTTTGTTCTTCTCACACACACATCAAAAACCAAACACAACCCATCAGAACCAACACCTCTTCATCCATTTTTCTTCAGACTTCAATGTAACCTTAAAACAACAACAACCCACCTCTTTTCGAAAAATCTCCCAAAAAACACATAAACCCCAACAATCACAATGGATCCAGAAACCTCTTCAATCTTCACAATCCCTCACTACCATCTTTCTTTCTTAAAAATCTCCATTAAACAAAACCTTCAACATTATTGATAACAGAACAAAAACCCTTCGGAGTACCAACCCTGTTATCTCTTTCCTCCAACTGATTAACCGTAATAACCATTGCTCACTAACTTTCTTCAATGTTCAACCCTTAACAATCCTCAACAACAATAAACCAAAACCCACTCCATTAAACCTTCAAACCAAAACTAACAAACCTTCTTCTTCTCCGAAATAGCTGCTGAACCAAACAATCACCTTCAATCCCTTCAAACCCCAAACCTCAAAACCTAACTTTTATTCTTCAATCTCCAGATTCTCTCACTGAAAAATCAACAAAAAAAACCTAAACCTTCTTCTCCTTCGTTTTTCCCAACAACAAACCGATTTTCCATTGTTTTCAATCCTTACAAACCCATTTCTTCCGTGTCCAACAATAAAACCTTCCGCGTCTTATAAATCCAACCCAAAACTTCTCCGTAGCTCACCGAATCCTTCAACAAACTGAAACCCATTTTCAGAGCACTAATCTTCTTCATCAAGCTCAACCCATTAAACCAGAAAAAAGAGATTATATGAGATGAAGGGGAGACGGACAATACAAAGCCAATTTAAATTGGTTTCGAACCTGAAAATACAGACGAAAAATGGATTGAGAGAACGAGGCGAAGCTCGTTGATGAGGGGATGGTTTTCTCTGAGCATTGGTTTTTCCTTTTCCAATTTGGTTAGATCTGGTCCTTACCCTGTTTTCAGTCTCCGGTTTCGTAAGGATCTGATTATAATCTGAAGTGTGGAGGCATTTGATTTTCCTAAAGAACTTTTTATGCCTATGAAGCAATATTCCAATGTTAGTCGTGCGATAATGTCTTGCCTCAACACTGGTTGAATTGGAGTATACCGGGTTCTTTGACAGGCCCATAGTACCGCCTTTTTTTTTACCATATTTTTTTACTTGTTTTTGAGCTGATGGGCCTGTGAGCCCATATGATGCTCATTCATACCCTAGCCCCCTTTTTAATATTTCATACCCCTTTTTCTTCTCTCTTGATTTCTTTTAAAAATTTTAAAGCTTTATAAATGGTTTTCTTAAAAATATTTTGATAACTTCTATTTTATGCATGTTTTTATTTTGTTAATATCTTCAACTAATAATATAAGATTTCTTTAGTAAATAAATTTAGGGTATACTTTTGATTTTATTGTTATTCATTTTTGTTTGGGTCGATGACGATACCCCAAAGTTATTTTTCTGTCAAATTATTGATGAAGAATAACAAACCCGAGACCAACTTTTTTTAAACTTTTCATTTTCTATTTTTTTATCGTTTTTATCCATTTTATTCATATTATTCATATTATCATATTTATCTTATTATATATTATTATTATCATTCTCATTCACCCATATTCGAAAATACCTAATAAATTATCGAAACTCCTAAAAGCCAAATTGGTGGACTGTTGGATCTTTGGTCATTTGCAGGTATCCTAACTTTGAGTCGTGCCCGACTTTACTCAAGGCGTAGTTTAGGACACAAATGCACACACACGGCTTTCTCTTGGGCTACCTTACAATGAGACCCCTTTATTTCGTGCAATCCCGTGTAACTTACATGTGCCCCTCTCCCATTCCGATGTATGCTTTGTATTTCTTTGATTATTAGTTTATCTCCTAGGAGCACCCATAGGGACTAGAGTGGATCAAACTATTTTCAAACTAATTCTCGATTCATCATCGAGCCATTTTCAAACCCTCGTAAGTAGAGTGCTCATACGTATTCGCCATCAACCTATTACAACTCGACCCTTGATGCGTAAGTCAAGTCAGTCTCTTTTTTTCAAACCATTTCATTTCCAACACGCTTTGCACGCGATAATGAGTCAAACCCTTGATCCAACGTCAAGTGGATTTTCGTAACAAACTATCAATCAATTAATAGCTATTCAATTCTTTTCAAGGTGTAAAGAGTAGGTTCAAGTCTTTGATCTTGCTTTTAGTTGTTTATATGCGAGTTATCTTATTCATGTGTGAGCAATTGACGCCTTTAAATAACATTAATAACCCGACAACATTCAACCATCTCCAACTACTCATCCTTTAAAACAATTTCTTTTGCGATGAAAAAGAGAGTGTTCCAAGTCTTTGGTTCGCTCTCCCGACTACTTGGATTCGAGAAGCCTTTCTCAAGCTTCAAGTAGTCATAATCCGACCAATCTCATCCTTTTATACACCATTTCAAATTCACACAACCCTTCTTTCAAGATTAAAAAGAGAGAGTTCCAAGTCTTTCGTTCACTCTCCCGAATACTTGGGTCCGAGAAGTCTTTCTTAAGCTTCAAGTAGTCGTCATCCGTATCCACTTCAAATCCAATTCAAACCTATTTCTTTTGTGGTCGTATCCACGAACTACGAACGCTCTGATTCTTCATTCACTCTTGAATGTAAGATACGTAGGCACAAGATTGCGATGATCTTGGCGAGCACAATCCCCTCCATCTTCCATTTTCCCCCATCCTTTCCCGTAGTCGAACTACGACGCTCTGATTCCTCATTCTCGTCTGAATGAGCATACGTAGGCACAAGGGCCCCAATCCTTGGCGAGCACCCTATCCTCTAACCATCCCCTTTCCCCTAGTGTCTTTATCCCTTTATAGTATCCTTTAGCATTTAGTAGTGAGAAGACAAGAATTAAGCTTAGCTAACATCCATCAACTCGAATTAAGAGGTTCTTGTTGAGTACAACGGACGTGAGGGGTGCTAATACCTTCCCCTCGCGTAACCGACTCCCGAACTCAGGAACATTAGGTTGTGACGGCCGTGTTCCTTCCACGTTTATGAGGTTTTCTCGATATTTTCCTCTCCCGTTCATTCGGGAAAAATAAATTTCGGTGGCGACTCTGTCGAACCGCATTTCCGCGCCTTTCGCGCGAGGGTCGTATGTTCGAAATGAATTTTTCGAGGTGCGACAAATAAGGATATGTCTCCAGACATGTATCTTGAGCATCCACTGTCGAGAACCCATCTTTTCTCGGTGGTCTCGACACATTTTACCTATCAAAACATAATTAGCAAAAGGAGATACCCAATGACATATTGGGTCCTAATATGTTAGCGACAAGGTGGTTGCATTTGGGCAACCATTGATAGATGCCTTTAGGAACCAAAAATCTCCTAAATCAGCATTTAGCAATGGAATGGCCTTTCTTGCAACAATATAAGCATGCGAAATCGACTTTAGAATCACTTTTACTTGCTTGATCCCTAATTACATATGCATATTTTTGATATGGGTTTATCATACTTTTTCTAAAATCCTTTCTATCAATAGCAAATGTAATTTTAGGCTCAAGTACCTTGTTTAATTTGGCCTTAAGGTTTCTAACTTCACCTTGCCAAATATGACAAGTAGCACATCCAAAGTCAAAAGGATTTCTATGGTCCTCACAATCCGATTTATTACTTTCCACAATGGAAGCCTTAAGGTCCTCTAGTTTCTCTTTGGACTCTTTAACTTTGTGCTCTAAGTAAGTAAAAATTCTTTTATTAGAGGCAAGTCTCTTAAAGGCTTCAGTTGCTTCATTGTGTAAAGCATTAAATGCGGTTTGTAATTCTGAATGCGGCATATTTGAGGACTTCTCATATTTAGAGTGACGTACCTGCTTTTTCTTATTTTTATGATGTGCGGAAAGGCATAGATTCACGGACTCTTCTTCATCACTAGAGCTTTCATCAGAGGAGGAAGAGTCTCTATCGCTTTCCCAAGCTATGTACGCTCTCCTTGGCTTTGATAATTTCTTGTATGACTTTGATGATTCCTTTTCCTTTGCCTTTTTGTTCATCGGACAGTCCGGTTTGTAGTGACCGGGCTTCCCACACTTGTAGCACGTCCTTCTAGTCTTTTTATCTTTTGAGTCATCATCCTTGGAGTACCTCGATTGTTTCCGGAAGTTTACCAAGTTCTTCTCGGAATGTTGGATATCGTTCTTTCTCACGTAATGGTTGTACCGTTTAACGAACAGCCCCATATCTTCGCTCTTGTCCTCTTCTTCTTCGTCGCTTGAGGAATAATCACTTTGCTCTTTTGCTTGAGATTTCGAGGAGGAAGTCTTAAGAGCTATCAATTTCTTTTCACTCACCTTCGTTTTGTCCTTCTTTTCCTTCTTTTTGCGTTGGTCTAGGCTCAAGAGTACATGTTCATGCTCTTGTAGTTTGCCAAACAATGTTGTCAAGTCTAATAAGGTAAGATCACGTGCTTCTTTGATGGCGGTCATTTTCGGCTGCCATTCCCTGTTAAGACATCTCAAGATCTTATTAGCAGCAACATCATTGGAAACAGGCCTACCTAATGAATGTAAACGATTGATGAGATGAGTAAATCTCTTTTTCATGTCAGCAATGGTTTTCCCTTGCTCCATGAAAAAGAGATCAAACTCTTGTGTTAATGTGTTGATTCTAGCCAACTTAACATCGTTCGTCCCCTCATGGGCGATTTGTAGTGAATCCCACATGGCCTTAGCAGTAGGACAATGGGATACACGATAGTATTCATCTACACCTAATGAGGAGATTAAGATATTTTTTGCTTTCCAATCATAATTATATTTTTTCTCATCGTCATTGGTCCATTGTGCTTCGGGCTTTGGCACCACCACATTATCCGCATTGGTCATAGTAATTTCTATTGGACCATTGAGGATAACGTTCCATATTTTTCTATCTATGGAGTTTATGTGCACCCCATACAGTCTTTCCAATAACTATAATTTTCACCGTTGAAAACGGGAGCTCTATTATAAGCCCCTTTAGGTTCGTTAGCCATTTTCTATCAACGTTGTATTTGAAGCACCGAGTAACCAGGCTCTGATACCACTTGTTAGACTATGGTACGGATCTAGAAGGGGGGTTGAATAGATCCCAATTAAAATTTGAGTCGGCGCTACCAATTAAAAAATTGGTTTTGAAAATATGTTTTAAGTGCGGAAGCGGCCGAGGAAAATATAGTCTAAAACGAACGGTTATTTGAAAACCGGATATGCGTTAAGCCTATGGATTAATGACAATATGGAAAAGAGAATCACAACACTAATCACACTTATCAATGATCTAATTCACTTGTTAGGATTCCTAGTTCCAATGATTTAAAGAGCAAACCAAAACTAGATACACAAATAAGATAATTTTGGTTTAGGCAATTTGTCGAACACTTGGTGTGCAAAAACACTCCAAGTGATATTTATGTTGAGTAAGTGATTTTAACTAGCCTAGTACAATGTCTAATTGTACCTTGGATTCAAAAACATAGTTTCAATCTCTTACTCAATTGATATCACAGTTTGACAATAGTGCTTATACGAAAATCACTTATTTTTAAGCTAAAACGAAAATGCTGAAAAATAGAGAAGACAAGTATTTGGTGAGGCAGTTCCCCCGTCGTCCTCGCTTCTGGGTACGTCTGCCCTCAATTCTAAAACTAGAATTGAGATAGATTTAATAGATATCACCTTTTGAATGTAACAGTTTATACAAGGATTGAACAACAAAAATACAACATAATTCTCAAGACGTTGAATGTTGCTTCCACTCCTTGCCCCTTGGTTCAAAATGAATCAAGTCCTCCGGTCATTGTTGATAGACCTCCAATTCCAGCCACCTTATTGAATAACCCTTAGTTCTTCAAACCTTCGGCCTGGCTGATCTCAACTACAACGAATCGAACCCGAGATCTTCCTCTCAATATCACTGAATCTGCTACTAGGCTGTTGAAGAACACCTCTTCACAATCACCTTCGCTCAGCTGACCCTTGATGAAGAATCTCGTCCAAAACCCCCCAAAAATCAAATCAATCTTGGAGGATAAAACCCTAATGGTTTTATTCAAGAAAGAACCTGTCACAAGCTTCAACCCGAACTAGATTACCCAATCTAAGCTTCGAACCTTATCAGCTTTAATCACTCACAATGCACTTCAAAAATGGCTGTGTGTAATTGATGTGTTGTGAGATGTTGAAGAAGAAGATGATGAATCTTGGACACCTATTTTACTCTTTCTTATTCTTGAACACATGAATCAGTTTTTATCAAATGTTGTTTGACATAAGTAGTTGGACTTGTATATATAGTACCAGACCAACCAAGGACATAACAACTTTTCAAATAATAGAGGGAGTCATTTAAAAACAGTATTTCCGCGCGAACGGTCGACCACAGCAGGTCTGTGCGTCGACACATTGTCTGCTCTTTTGGAAATCTGTAAAATGTAACAGTATGCGTCGACCATACAGTCGGCGTGCACTGACCCGTTGAAGAGTAATTTCTTTATGCGCCGACCCTGTGGTCGACTCAAGCCTTTATGCGCTGACTAGTGGAAAAACACACTGATGTATGCGCCGACCCTATGGTCGACTCATACCCTGCAAACCTGCAAAAACTGAGATTCTTGTGGTTTTTCATGCGTTTTGTCACAACCACATTTTATCCACGCATATTGTATTAACTATAACAGTTTTTAGATGAATGGAAAAGGATACGGTGGGTGATATGTTGCATTTGTTTGGTAGAGGTGGAATTTATAGTTGCCAATTCATCCATGGTTGTAATTCGTCATCATCGAAACCTATATCAAGTGACCTATGCAAACTCGTGTGGTGTATGGTGGTTTGCCCTCACAAACATAAGCTTTTATTTATTATTCTTCATATTTCAATTTTGATGATGTAAATAGCCAACAATTAATATAGTACTTGAATAAAATTGTAATTCTTTTTTTTTCTTTTTAATTTATTAAAATGATCAATTACGACAATTATGATAGAACAAAAGAAGTAACGAACATCATATAAACTTAATATATAAAAAGAAAAAAAATATAAAGTTAAATAATGTCATGGCTAACTTTTGTTGTTACTTAATCATTTATATAGAATTAAGTTAATATGATGGTTAGGTTAAACTTCATATTCATATATGTTACTACCTTCATTTCTTTTTATAAGAGACAAATCACTTTTTAGGTTCATTAAACAATTAATGTATCTAGTCTATAAATTGACCAAATATATTAATGATTGAATGAACATAAAAAATAATTTGTCTCTTATATAAAGGAACGAAGGTAGTATTGGTTTATTGGTTTCTTACATGGTTACTACTAATTACATATGTGGTTACTACTGATTCTATATGTGATTACCATTAATTAATTACGTAGTTACTATTAACTGACTATGTAATTACTAACTAGAAGTTAGCTAATCAGTAATATTATCCTACATCAATTATATAACAAATACTTGTATCATTTAATAAGCATAATTGAATATAACTATCACTTTGTCCCCTCTCAATTCTCTCTTTATTTTCTCTACCCCTTATTTCTTGTAGAGTAAGAAAGCTCTTGCTCTAGTATTTGGTATCTTGAGTCTGGTTCTTGATTGAGTAGAATACACATATTCTATAATTTTTTTTACAATTATCAACCAAATAAAAATGTCTGGTGATAAATTCCTTCTAAACTCACTTCCAATCTTTAATAGCAAGAATTCAGAGAGATGAAACAAACAAGTGGAGGTTTTGTTTGACTGTCAAGGCACACTCGAAGTAGTTATAAATGAGGTTCAAGAACTTGCAAAAAATGCAACTGAAACACAAAATAATGGAAGCAACAAATGTGAGATCAAGAGATTCAAGGAACTCATGATGTTAAAATTTGATATGATTGATCTAGGCATGTTATCCTATTTCCTAAGAGTGGAAACTATCAACACCTCAAGAGGTCTGATGCTACGCTAGAGAAAGTATGTTGGTGAAATAATTAAAAGTTATAAGATGGAAGAATGTGTCCCTGCAACAACACGTATTGAAGCAAATCTCAAACTAGAAAAAAAAAGACAAGGAAAAATATGTGGTATTTTAAGACCTTGGGTCAAGGGTTGAGGTATTTATAGGAATTCCTTGGTGTTTACTGTGAAAATTAGTAAACAACCGCTGATCTTTCCAAATCGAAAAAGAATTGGGTTACGTATAGGATCGACCATACAAATCCTAAGACATGTGCTAGTAAATCTTAAATTAAAGTTTGGAAAATGGTGAATATTTCGAAAATGCGCATAATCTAACAACTATCAACTTCAAAATTTAAAGAAAGTAAATTTCAGAAACTTAATCAAAAGTAATTAAATGCGTTGAAAAATTACTTGAACAATAAAAAGATAAACTTTGTTGTACAAAGATGAAATTTGCATTAAAGTGTAAAAAGTATGGTATTCGTCAAACGTACATTTTCTCGACACACTCTTTTCTCTGCACACAGATACTTTGAATAATTTTAGACAAGCGGTGCTCGACATGTCTCATTTCCTTAAAAAAGCTCCACGCGTCTCCTTCACAAATCTGGATAAGAACAAAAGTTCCCTCCTTTATTTGAATTCAAATCACATGTCGAAACAACATCACCATCTTCTTGCGAACCAACTTCTAAGACTTTAAAAAAAAAATCTTCAAATTTTAATCAGCATATCCTTCTTACACAAAAAGGTAGCTTTGACCAAAACAAGCAAATTTCATAACTTTTTCGAAACCTCTCACCATTTCATGTAACTCTCTTTATTATTTCCATTAATTAAAACTAGGAGTCGAATTTGGGAGCTAACAAACTACCCCCCAAAAATGGCATTTTCGATAGCACTGAAGAAAAAGACATTTTTTGATAGCATTATTCGACGCCTCAATCGATCCATGTGTGATTTGACATCTCTGATGAGTCACTGCTATAAAGGGTTTACCTTCTATAGCACACCTATGACGTCATGGTCATGATTACCTTCTCTGAAGCGTCCCCTCATCCCCACGTGAGAATCTTTGCCATAATCACGTATCCTAGACCCTAGGAGATCACGGGACTAGGCATTAACTGCCACCATTTCATCATGGATAGTGGGCAGAACACGTGCCCCACTCCAATTTTAACCATTAATGCTGCTTCAGAACTGTTTCCGCTTCCATCCTTATAAATACCCCTTTTCTCATTTATTTCCTCTTTTTACACTTTATGAACCCCTAATTTCACAATCTTCTTCTCCTCCAAAGAACCCAATTTAGCTCTATTTCAACAATGGCTTCCTCAAACCGTTCCACCAAAGACGTCACCAAAACCACCAAGGAATCTGTTAAACCTGTTAAAGTTCCTAAGAAGATTTCTCAACTTCCTCTGTTTGACACAATCAATGGTCCAACTATGGTGGGAAATCAACAATACCTACCTGAACCACTTGCTGAAGAGAAAAGAAGAATTTATGATTCCCAGGTACTTATTCCTCTTACTATTGCTGGTAAGCCATTGGCTTTATTTGGTCCTTTATCTGATGTAAACGTCGATCATAGTAAACTTAAGGATTTCTTCCCAACTTACCATAAGTACAAACTCATAGGTCATGCTAAAAAACCTAGGGCTAGCGATGAGGATCCCAATCCCATCAACCAGGGCAATCCTTCGACTAAAGAGGCTATTGACCTTAGGTATATGAACAACTTTAGGGTATTTCGGGCAAGCCCCTCTTTTAAGGATCCTTCTGATTATTTAGGATGGCTAGAAAAATTAAAGAAAACAAAATCTCAAACTTGGAAAGACATGGGTATTTTTGATTTAAACATGCTGTTGAAAGTAGGTCCAGACTATTGCTCGAACATGCTTCTCTTTTCTTTGTATTTTTGGGATAACACCCACTACACTCTCTATCTTCCTTGTGGAATGATGTCCCCCACCCTGTTCAACATAGCCTGTATCACAGGGCTCAAACCAATAGGCAACACATACGACCCTGACTATATGTCTGAGGATAGCATCAACTTCGCCACTTCTAGGGCAGCATATTCGAATCATATTGCACATTATCATGACAAAGATATTGAAGATGTATCTGATATATAACATATAACTTTTCTAGCTTTATGGTTATCCCACTGTGTTTTTTGCTCGAAATCGCTACAAGTAGCCAGAAAGTTTTTAACCATGGCGAACCAACTCCACTCTGGCTATAATCTGCGTTTAAGCGAAATGATCTTAGCCAGCCTTTACGAATCCATGAGAGAAGGTGTCACCCAATTGAAAAATCTAGGGGAAAAAGGAAACATTCTCCTCTCTGGGCCTTTTTGGCTTCTTCAATTATGGTTGAACGCTTCATTCGAAGCTTGCCTTCCCTACAAAAATCCTATCAATGAAGATGCTGAAGAGGCGAAGAACAGAAGAGTCGAAGGACCACGATTGGAAAAATTAACTCCTAGCAATGATGGTCGGCCCATTCAATAAACTTTTACTAGTTACATCACGATGTTCGCCAAGCGCTACGGCTTCTCTCTGAACATGGCCCCTTTTGTTGCAAGAAGATGTGGTCCTAAATTGTTCACCAGGCCATTCCCAGCTCCGACGAAAGCCTAAGAAGCAAAGTCTAGTGCAATCTAGGAAGCTTTCCTGACTCCTAGGAATTTAACCCTCGGGTTTAATCTTTCAAATAATTCGGTAACCCTGATCGCTTATCAGCCCAATCTTGTGGCTCGACAATTTGGATTAGTTCAAGTTCTGCCTAAACCCCTATATAAGAAGAAAAACCTCCTCCTCCTTTACAATGCATCCCATACTGAAGCTGCAACTATCAAACAAATCGCTCGATATGCTAGTCAAACACAACTTCTACCTATTGCTTTCGAAGCGAGCTTCCTCTGTACCCAGCAATTCGATGAGTGGTGGAAAACCTATTATGTTGAAGAATTTTTTGACATGACTGCTTTTACCCAACATATTAACAAGGCTTTCCTCTCTATGCAAGAAAAGGTCAAGAAAGGTACTTCGACACACATCAAGGAAATCCAAGCATTCCAGAAATACTTTGAAACTGCTTATAGACCTGATGATATTGGTTAATCCAAGAAACTATTATTTTAAAAGAATTTTTTATAAAGAAAATGGAGAATTTAAAGATCCCTTCGTACGTTCCTCCTAAGAAACATTACGAAACAACTTTTAACATGTATCCTTCTAAATTCCCTCGACTACCCAGTGCTAACTTTGGGATGAATTTTAGCCCACCATTCCCAGACTGGTTTGTCTGTGGGGATTTTATAAAAATCCTTCGACAAGAATCACAAAAATGTGCTCAGCGGGTGGTTACGGCTAAACATACATTAGACAGTTTCAAAGGTCATCTTCATATTGGGATCGAAGATGTTTGCATTGAGTCCGAAATATATGAAGGTGTGGAATGGGGGAAGATTTTGACTAAACATTTTCCATTACCTATTCTCTTTTACTTATAATAATTGTTTCTGTGTTACTTTAGCTGTGAGAATTCCACCGAAAAAGCCAACGACCAAGAAGCTAATCGAAGTGAAAGAAGAAGGAAAAGTAAAACAACAACAACAAAGGTATTTTATCTCCCTTATTAATTTTATCGCTTTTTATATGCTCCATTATATTTCTAACACTTCTTTTTCAGGGTGCTTGAAAACCACCCCAAACTCCCGAAAAAAGGAAATCCAAAGATATTGAAGTCCTGGCAATTTAGTCGAACGACAAGGATCTGTCCTCAGCTGTTGAGCAACCCCTCATAAAGAGAAGAAGACAACTCAAAATGGATGAAGCTTTAGCCCAACCACAGACAAAAAGTATGAAGGTCTCGACCACAAGACCTACTGCCTTTATAATACTGGAGCCAACTCCTGAGGCCTTGTCGAAGAAAGCTGCAGATCAGCCTGAAAGCGACAATTTCAACCCTGGGGTTGATGTTCCCAAAGTAACACACCTTACCTCTTAAACTTTGCTTTGCTTTTTTTTATATTATATATTCACCGACTGCTCCTTTTTAAGATGATGTAGGTATGTCTACCCAACTAGCCACTAAGTTGACCAAAACTACAATCTTCAACAGTGAGGGAGAACCAAAAAATTATCCTACCTCTGCCAAAGATTTTGAAAAAATATCTATGAGTGAGATCAATCAGACGGCCGAGGAACATCACAAAACTTCTCCGCCTAAAACCACAATTCAAAATTCCCATACTAGTGGGTCTGAGCGCGAAGGTGACCTGGAGAAAGAAACACGGGCTGAAACAACAAAGGGTGATATGGAGGTGGAGCATATTGAAATTCGTGTTACAGACGAAACTGAGGATGACTCTTCAAGAGTCGAAAACTCAGATGCCATACTGCAGGATCAAGATGACAATATGGAAGAGGTGGAGGATCGCTCCTTGTTCCAAAACTATTAAATGCTCCCTATTGTTGAATTTAAAGACGAAGAAGGCAGTGCTGAGGAAAACGAAAGTGGAGATGAAGAAGGGAATGAGGAAACTCGATATGGCGCAACCAATCAACCAACTGATGACCCTACTCCAGCGAATATAAAAGATTCGACTAGAACTACTGCAACCTTTTCTACAGAATAACTGGATGCTTTAAAGAAGAACAATCCTCGTAAATATCTGAAGACCCTGATTAGTTCTAGAGGGAGTTCATCTAAGAGAAGCCTTAGTTCTTCCTCGGTGTCAAGCGGCCATTCCTCGAATAATCCTGCAAATGAGATACTCTTGAAAATCAAGGACAAGGTTTTTAAATATGGCCTGTTTAGGCTTTTGGAATCTGACTCTACTTTTTTGGTTGCTGTAAAACATCTCCTCAAAATGGTTGATATTCTAACTACTTCTCCTGAAGTTGCGAACATCATCTTGGAATTGGGTGCGCTGATCGAGCAGGGTAGTGCTAATTTTCAACAACTATCTCAAGTTTCGAAAGAGATTGAGAGTAAGGCAGGTTCTGCAGCAGCTGCATGGGACTTCGCCTCTGAGTCAACTAACCGACTGGAAGATTTAGAGAAAGCTCATGAACAAAATAAGGTTGAAATCAAAGGTAATGATCGGGATATCGCATCTTGGGAGGAACAGATAAAATCACTACAAATCAAAATCTCAAAAGCCAAGAAACGAAATACTGAGCTTCTAAAATTCGACAGTTCAAAGGTCATTTAAGAGCTCGGTGTTGGGTTGAAATATGTTGACGAAGCCCAAAAATTGGAAAGTGAGTTAGAGACACTGAGATCGACCAAATTTTTCTGTAAAAAGCGGTTAGAGCTTCTGAGGGTGAAGTATCTCAAGATGACGGCTAGTCTTCCTTTTTAGTCATGGTCCTTTTTATTTATTTATTTATTTATCATGACTCAGGATTTATTATGTAATAATTTTGAGCCTCTTATGGTTCATTTGATGTAACGGATTTAGCCATTTTGGCAAGATTTTATTTACCATGTTGGCTTCGACTATTTCATATGTGATTACTCTTTTGCTATTCTTATCTCTTGGAGTGCAGACTTGTATTTCTTCAAACACTTTCCATTGACTCTCAAGATCCTCTTATCTTTGCTTACCTCTTCGATCTCATACGTGTTGTTAGAGAATACTTGAATTATTTGAAAAGGACCTTCCCACTTAGGAGACCATTTTCCTAGAGTCCTATCTTTTTCGATCCATAGGAAGGATTACTTTCCAAACCAATTCTTCAGGAGAGAATGTTTTAACTTTAACTTTCTTGTTATAAGACTTTTATACTCTCTTTTTCTGTCTTTTTAATAATTCCAGAGCATTGAGTTTCTCTTCATCTAAATCAACTAATTCTTCCAACATTATATTCCAATATGTTACTGGTGAAATTTCATGATGTCTTTAAATTCTTTTCGATTGTAAATATATTTCCACCGGTAAGACTGCATCATGACCAAATGTCAATCGAAATGGAGTCGTATTAGTGGTCTCTATAGGGGGTGTTCGACATGCCCAAAGGACTTGGTCTAAAGTCTTGTGCCACTTCCTCGGCTTCTTCCCCACATGTTTCTTAATCAAACCAATGACCACCTTTTTTGCTGCCTCGACTTGGCCATTAGCTTGGGCATAATAGGGTGTAGATGTTAATAGTTTGAAACCTATTTCCTTAGCAAATTCTTACATATTTCGAATAGTGAACAACGATCATTGATCTATTGTAATAGTTTCTGGAATTTCAAACCTGTAAATGATGTACTTCTTGATGAATTCGATCATATCCTCTTGGTCAACATTCACCAGTGGTACAACTTCATTCCATTTTGTAAAATAATCATTACCAACCAAGATGTACCTTTGGCTTTTAGATGATGCTAGTCGAATTTGTCCAACAAGATCTAAATCCCAGCCTCTGAATGGCCATGGTTTGACTATAGAATGCAATTCGCTCATAGAATGTTGTATGCCTGCATGCACTTGGCATTCTTGACACCCTTTGGAAAACTCAATATAATCTTTCAACATGGTAGGCCAATACATTCCTTGTCGAAATAAAAATCACTTCATCTTATAGCCTACCTGATGTGCCTCACATGCCCTACTATGGACACTAGACAGGGTTAAATACGCCTCTGATTCACTAAAACATTTAATCAAAACTCCCTTGGGAGTCTTTTTAAATAATTCATTTCCCAAAAGAACGTAACTTAAAGCTCGATACCTTATTTTTCTTTCAGTAGACGCTGTTGGGTTTTGCAAATATTCCACTATTGGTTTTCTCCACTCTTTGTTTGCCAAGCTGTCTATTGCTAGTATCTCGAAGTTCTCTTTATCAAGATACCTTAGCTTTGTTGTTTCTAAATCTGATGGGGATAGTCTGGACGACACCACTCTCCCTTTAACTTCGATTGCCTCTGCAACTTTTCTTTCGAAATTTTATATCCAAAGGCAATCTGAGCCAAATCATTAGCTACTTGATTCTTCATTCGAGGAATGTGTAGAATGCTAACCAACTCAAATATTTTTAAGAGTCGATTATCTATCACGAAGTACATGATGAGGTTTTCCTTCACACATTTGTACTCCTTTGTGATCTGTTTTATGACCAACTATGAGTCACCCATTATTTCGACCCTAGTTGCCCCCAATTCCAACAATATTTCAAGTCCGACTATAAGAGTCTTGTATTCAACTTCATTATTCGAACATAGACCTTCGACTTTGTACTTGAATTTTGTTGGAATTTTGTTGGGAGAAATAATCAAGACTCCCACGTCTGTGCCGTCTTTTTGACTCGAACAGTCGAAGTATAGCTTCCAAGGTTCTAGTTTAAGGTATTTGTATATTCCTCATTTATAGAGTGGTCGACTATAAAGTTTGCCACTACTTGTCCCTTAACAGCTTTTAAAGGCATATAAGTTGTAAGTGCTCTTAATTGGCTACATTTTATGGCAAAGCTTTAGAGTGTGCATGTATGTCATACTGAATGTTAGGACATACTTAATGATGTGTGTGCAGGGTAAGTTGACTATAAGTTAAGTTGAATGTCATACAAAATGTCATGACACTGACCGTATGACATCCAGCGGGCAAGTTTGTTTTTCTGGTATCTAGAAATCAGGAATCAAATCAGGAGCTCAGGCTGAAAGACAGGAGTCATTTGAGAAGCCCTAAAGCAAAACAAATGATCCTGAATTAAAGGGCAAGTGTGCAAAGAATTGAAGAGTAGGGTTTGTTATGATTAAACCTAACTATGTGCACCAAGGCCCAAAGGACTGTATGCACTATAAATATCAGAAGGAAAAATCCTAGAAATCAAGCACTTAATAGAAGATCAGAGAGTGCAGACCAAGAGTCCTTGTGAGTGAAGAAGGTTATTCTTCATGTGAGTATTGTGAGTGAAGAAAGTATGTTATTCATGTGTGTATTGTGTCTTAGGAATACTTGTTCACCAAGAAACTGTATGTTGCATTGGTTAGGTAGTTCCTAAGCTGTTGTGCCACTCAAAGATTTTAAGCAAGAGTGTGTGTCACTTGATCAAAGCTGTGAAGCGAGATCAAGGTGTGTATGAAGTGTTTCTTCATAGTTATTATGTAATTGTGTAATGATATCACTGTGGTGTGATTGAGGGGGAGTGAGTGGGAATACTCAGGTTTAGAGTGTCTCTAGGTTGAAGTATCATTGGGTAGAGATTAAGTGATAAGTGCAAACTGGTGGTTTGACTTTGAATTGATTATGCTAATAGTGAATTTCCTCCCTTGCTTGGTAGCCCCTAGATGTAGGTGTTGTTGACACTGAACTGAGTGAACAATTGTTGTGTCTTTTTTTACTGCTTTTACTTACAGCTTTATTATTTAGTACAGTAGTCAATATCACAGTGGATGTTATAACTTTGGCAATAACATCCATCGTGTGCTTGCCAGAATTTCAATTGACATCAGAGCAGGAACCCTGCCTGTTTATTCTGGGTGAGATCTAGGGAAATAAATTCTGGTACTATGGATAAAGATATATGATTCACTAATAGACCTCCAACTCTGGATGGTTCTAATTATGATTACTGGAAACCAAGGATGAATGCATTCCTAAGATCCTTAAACAACAAGGTTTGGAGAGCTGCAAACTCTAGCTGGAAACATCCTGTGAAGACTGACAAGGATGGAGTAGATATGTTAATTCCTGAAGAGGAATGGAACAAAGAGCAAAAGGCCTTAGCTCTTGGGAACTCTAAAGCATTGAATGTACTCTTCAATGGTATAGACAAAAACATCTTTAGACTGGTACACCACTGTGAACTAGCAAAGGATGTTTGAGACACTCTCAGAACTACCCATGAGGGAACCTCCAAGGTCAAAATGTCAAGACTTCAAATGCTAACCACCAAGTTTGAATGTATGAGAATAAAGGACGATGAGACCATTCATGAGTTTTACATGAATGTTCTTGAACTTGCAAACACCTCAGGAGCTTTAGGAGAAAAGATGACTGAAGAGAAGCTTGTAAGAAATATTCTAAGGTCACTACCTAAAAGGTTTGCTATGAAAGTAACAGCCATTGAAGAAGCCCAAGACATATGCAACATGAAGGTGGATGAACTCATAGGTTCTCTCAAAAAATTTGAGATGGGCATGTCTGATCAGTCTGTGGAGAAAAAGAGCAAAAGTATAGCTCTTGTCTCAAACACTGCTGATTCAGAAGAAGAAGATGGTGAAAAGGAGGAGAATCTTTCTGAAGCAATAACCTTGCTTGGAAGACAATTCAGCAAACTGATCATAAGCCCAAATCATACACCAAGAATAGCCCATCTGAAGGAAGTAGTAGGGATAAGTCTGAGGAAAATTTCAATCAAAGCAAAGGAGTTCAATGCCATGAGTGTAAGGGATATGGCCACATAAGAAAGGAATGTCCCTCCTATCTCAAAAGGAAAGAAAAAGGCCTGACTATCACTTGATCTGATGGAGATTCGGAAAGTGGATCAGAAGATGAGTCTGCAAAACATCTCACTACTATGAACAGTGTATGTGTTTCTGATGGTGACTCAAGTGAAGGTGAGCTAACTTATGATGAACTAGCAGAATCATATAAGAAGCTGTCCATTAGAAGCATTGAACTGTATCAGCAGGGAGAGCAACAGAAGAAAATCATCAAGGAGTTAGAAGCTGAAAAGAGAGAGCATCTAGCCACAATAAACACACTCAGAAGTGAGGTGAATAAGTTGAAAGGTAAAAGGGATCAAATGAAAAAATCCATAAGAATGCTAAATTCTGGGACTGACACCCTAGAGGAAATCCTTCAGATTGGACAGACCTCAGGAGATAGGTTTGGACTAGGTCTTGTTAATAAACAAAATCCTGTGTTGAAACTCAAGAGATTACAACCTGAGATTCAGAAGTTAAAAAGGATGTCTCGACCAATGTCACAACATCCACCACACAGAAACTGGAATCAAGTCAAGAGATAATTCCAAGGGTATAGGTGTTACCACTGTGGAAAACTTGGACATATTAAAGCTGTGTGCTTCTGGCTGCATGGATTTCCTAATCAAGGAAAAGCCAACCAAGGTATACATGTCAAGAGGTATCTTCATGCCAAACCCAAGAAGGAGGAGCCTAACAAACAAAGACAATGGGCTGCCAAGAATATGGCTTTAGTAGCTCAAGCTTCTCTAAAGATGTCAACCAAGGAAGATTGGTACTTTGACAGTGGTTGTTCTAGACACATGACTGGAATAGAGAATATTTTGGTAAACATAAAACCTCATTCCTCAAGTCATGTAACATTTGGTGATGGAGCTAGAGGAGAAATCAAAGGTGCTGGAAAAGTAGATTGCCCGAAGGGGCCAAGACTGGATGATGTCTTGTTGGTTAAAGGATTGAATGTTAATCTCATCAATATCAGTCAGCTCTGTGATCAAGGCTTCAGTGTAGAATTCACTAAAGATGAATGTGCTGTCATCAATGAAAAAGGTAAAGAAGTCATGAGGGGATCCAAAGCAAAGAATAATTGCTATTTATGGGAGTCTAGAAGTAACCTCACTAGATTAATCAATGATGAAAAGAAGGAGCAAAGATGGTTGGAAAAAGGGAGACATCCAACAAGGATAAAGAAGACAAAGGAGTCAGGAAGAAGCACTCCAAAGTGCTCACCTAATAGGAGAACAGGATATGATGAATGTAAGGACAACAGGCAAGTCAAGATAGCATATCCCAAGAAGGTACATCACAGACATCTGGACCTGCTGTATTGGAATTTGATGGAATCCCTAAAAGATGGCCTGCATAAAGGAAGCAATGTCACTCAGGATGTCATGACCCTGTTCTGTGTCATTAATAGTATGAAATATGTGGTATACAAGAGAGCCATACTTAGGGATAACTGGTGTCAATATCAAAAGGCTGGTGTAAAACTTGGTGATTCTGATCTAATGATGTTGAAGTAGTTACACGAGGCCTCAAGGATACTCAATTTAAAAATTCTCTAAGAAAGTTGAGGACCTCTATTAATGATAAATTCTAGCAATTAATAGGGAATCATATTTTGAAAAATAATTACATTTTGATTGGTCAAAATATTGAATTCCCTCCTCTTTTACAAGTAAACCCTTCTAAACCCATTCTCGTCTGCCAATCCACCTCTTGCCTTACCTCACATAACCCCAACAGAAACCCCCTTTCGTTACAACCCAAGTCATCTCCAATGTCTCAACAACATACCTTCAGCCCCATCAAGCCCGAACCTGCTCAGCACAAGAGCATCTCTGTGATGAATGTAAGCCCTCTTGGTATGAATTCTGGAAGAAGGAGTGAAGACCATGCATCAGCTACTTCACATGCAGACCGAGAAGGTCATAATGTACATGGAATCACCATTCCATTGCCTAGGGTTGATCCTTCTCTAATATCGAATAAGAACCATGAGGACAATTATGAGTTCTCCCCTAATAAGACTAACCCTACCACAGAAAAACTCGCAAATTTAGCTAACTATGTAGTACAGGAGGAAGGACGTGATGATGATCTGAATGAAGCTCCTGCCAATGATATTGATGTATCTTCAGATGATGAATTCCTCAAGAATGTTGCTCAGGGCATAGCTCAGAAACTAATGACCAAGAAATGCAAACCTAGTCTAGAAAACAACTCTCTTAAAAGTCAGAGAAAAGGAGCTCATGTTGGGTCCTCCAAACCTAGGAGCAAAAATGCCTCCAAGAAAAGGAAGGTTACTGAGAGTAGCCCTGAGTCTGAAGGTGATGTCATAACAGATGTTCCTAACATCGTCAATGTCAAACATTCATTGGGTAAGATGCCACTTAAACCCATGTCAGCTGCCCCTCTAGACAACATCTCCTTTCACTCCATTCATAGTGTAACCAAATGGAGATATGTTTATCAAAGGAGAATAACCCTTGAGAGAGAATTAGGGAAGGATGCCCTGGAGATCAAGGAGGTAATGGAACTCATCGACAAGGTTGGACTGCTTAAGACAGTCACTGGATTTTCCAGATGCTACGAGGGACTAGTCAAGGAGTTCATTGTAAACATACCTGACTCAATCTCTAGCAGAAACAAGAAGGAGTTCATGAAGGTATTTGTTAGAGGAAAGTGTGTGCAATTATCTCCTACTGTGATCAACAGGTATCTGGGGCGAGCAAATGTTGGTACAACAGAATTGGATACTTCAGACAACCAGGTCTGCTAGATCATCACTGCAAGTCAAGTCACAACATGGCCATCCAAAGGGAAGTTGTCTGCAACACTGCTCAGTGTAAAGTATGCCATTCTTCATAGAATTGGTGCTACTAACTGGGTGCCTACCAACCATACATCCTCCATTGTTGTTGGACTAGGCAAGATCATTCATGCCATAAGTACCAAAGTTAATTTTGATTTTGGTCTGTACAACTTTAACCAGACTGTTAAGCACTCCACAACCAGTGCTGTCAGGTTACCTATTGTATATCCCTCCTTATTTGTGGGATCATCCTAAATCAACATCCTGAGATTCTGAACTTAAGCGATGCTGTCGGCAAGAGGGAGCCTGAACTGTCACTTCACTTTAAACTGTTTGAAGGAAGACATGTTCCAGATATGATATTTGTAAAAACACAGATTGTGTCTTAGTAATATCTCTATGTTTTGATGATAACTCTTATGAAATTTTGTATTAAAGAATTATATACTCTAAAATTAGTTCATGAATAATTGCTGCAGATAATTAAAGTATGTAAGAACACAGATTGTTTCTTAGTTATATCTCTATGTTTTGATGATAACACTTATGAATTTTGTATTCAAGAATTATATTACTCTAAATTTGTTCTAGACTGTTTGCTACAGGTACTAAAGAAAATACTCTTAAGAAAGCAAATTTGGATCTGAACAATGTTATTATGAAAGGCTTCATAAGTTCAAAAGCATCTTAAGTGAAGATCTGAACGCTGCTCCCAGAAGAATCTGATTACTCTCTTGAAGATTCTGAAGCAGGAGCCTCTAAAGCATAGAAGACTCTGCTCTGATAGATTTACACGCTCAAGCACACAAGCTGCACATTCTCTGATTCAGCTCAATCTGAAGAACATCCAAGACTCTGAAGATCCAGAAGATCTCTACTCTGGAGACTCTGAAGATTCAGATTCTAATGTTGAAAGCTGAACTTACTTTGTGAAGAAGATTTAAATATGTACGTTGGCTTATCTCAACAGCTCTTTCCTCCTTTGTGCTAGACACAAGGACACAGACAAAAAGGTTTTATCTGTGCATTCCATTCTAAGGAAAGTTTCTGCAAAGTGAAGACAAAAGGCATCAGGCTTGTTTCAGCACAGCCTCCAACGTAAAGACAAAAGGCTTCAGGCTTTTCTGCACAGCCTTCAACGTTAACAAGACTTCATGGATCTAAGTGCCTATATAAAGAAGTCCACTCCATCTTCTTCAGTATCGAATTTCTAGCAAAATCACTCATCAAAGCAAAACTCTCAAAGCTCTTATTATTTTATTTTGCTATAACTTTGTTCTTAACTTAAGAGAAATATCACAATTGTGATAACAGCTTATTAGAAGCATTCATACTCTTGTATAAGTTTTACTTTGTTTGTAAAAGGTTTTCCTTAAGAGGATCCAGTTGGGATCAGTTGCTCTTGAGAAGACTAAGAACAGTTGTTCTTAGGTGTTGCTATTGTAATCTGTTTGATTAAATAGTGGATTAAGTCCTTGACAGAGAAAGGCAAATCACTCTTGAGAGGGTGGACTAGAGTAGTTGTATTCAACGAACCAAGATAAAAATATATGTGTTTAAATATTTGATTTTTTAGTCTTACTTATTCAACCCCCCCCCCCCCTTCTAAGTAATTTTCTCACCTTCAGTTGGCATCAGAGCTCCGGTTCTGCGTGTGCTCCACTTAACCGTGACAGTTAAAGATCCAGTGAGAAAGATACTTTGATATTTATTTGGTTGTCAATATGGATAATACTTATACATCAACTTACAACAACAAATATGAAGGAGATAGGATCAGTACTAAGCCACCCATGTTTGATGGGGAAAAATTTGACTATTGGAAAGATAGAATAGAAAGTTTTTTCCTTGGGTATGATGCTGATCTTTGGGATATGGTCATTGATGGATATGAACATCCTACTGGTGAGGATGGCAAAAAGATTGATAGAAAATCAATGACTGAAGTACAGAAAAGAGATTTCAAGAATCACCACAAAGCCAAAACTATATTGCTTAATGCAATCTCTCATACTGAGTATGAGAAGATTACTAACAGAGATACTGCTCATGACATGTTTGAGTCACTCAAAATGACTCATGAGGGAAACTCTCAGGTTAAAGAGACCAAGGCTCTGGCGCTCATACAGAAGTATGAGGCATTTAAAATGGAAGAGTCTGAAAATGTAGAAACTATGTTTCTAGATTTCAGATTCTTACAGCTGGTCTGAAAGTTCTGGACAAGGGCTACTCAACGTCAGATCATGTCAAGAAGATCATCAGAAGTCTTCCCACCAGATGGAGACCAATGGTGACCGCAATGAAGATGGCAAAAGATCTGAACAAGATCTCTTTAGAAGAACTCATCAGTTCTTTGAGAAGCCATGAAATTGAGCTGGAGGAAGATGAACCCCAGAAGAAAGATAAAGGTAAATCCATAGCTTTAAAATCTAACAAATCTGTTAAAGCTTTGCAGGTAAAAGAAGAAAGCTCTGAAGAATCTTCTTCTGAAGAAGAAGATGAACTGTCCATGCTTTCCAGAAGAATCAACAAGCTCTGGAAGCACAAGGGAAAGAAGTTTAACAACTTCAGAAAAGCTGACCACAGGAAGGAATCTTCTGGACACAGAAGATCTGGAAAGAAAGAGGTCACATGCTATGAATGCAAGGAACCTGGGCACTACAAAAATGACTGCCCCAAACTTCTCAAGGAGAAACCCAAGAGAAAGTTTGATAAAAAGAAGAAGGTTCTTATGGCAACTTGGGATGATTCAGATGAATCTGAATCTGAATCTGAAGCAGAAGAAGAGTGTGCCAACATGGCATTAATGGCTGGAATAGAAGATCAGAATGAAGAATCATCATCTGAATCTGAGTCAGACTCTGACTCTGACGCTGAAGAGGTAATGACTAAACTTACCAAAGAAGAACTTATAAAGGTGTTATCAGAAGTTCTGAAGAGCTATAATAATATCAAAGTCAAAAACAAGAAGCTGAAAAGCAATCTTGAATCTGAGATTGATAATCTGAAAATAGAACTTGTTGAGCAGAAAGAAATAAATATAAAAATAAAAAATGATTTGGAAATTGCCCAACAAGAATCTGACTCTGAAGCTAAGTCATCTGAAAATATTTTGGAAAAATATGACTCTAGCTTTCAGAGGTTCCTCACTAAAAGCATAGACAGAAGCAAGATGGCTTCTATGATCTATGGAGTTAGTAGGAATAAAAGAAAGGGAATTGGATTTAAATCTTCTTCTCTTGAAAAAGATGTAAGACCAATACCTGTAGATGATCTGATCATTAAGATAACTCCTTTATACTCTAATTTTAAATTTGGTCATTTAAATGATATTAAACACACGAGTTCTGAAAAGAATACTCATGTGTTTAGATCTAAGGCTAGTCTAAACAAAAACTATGTTGAAAAACAAAAGTTTAGACAAACCTACAAGGCAACTAACATTAAAGGACCCAAGAAGATCTGGGTACCTAAAGACAAAATAATCCCTGTTGCAGATGTCCTTAGCAGCAAGGTCAGGACACCAATCATGGTACCTGGACTCTGGATGCTCACGACACATGACAGGAGAAAGGTCTATGTTCCAAAGCCTGGAACTTAGATCTGGAGGGGACGTGAAATTTGGAGGGAACCAGAAGGGCAAGATCATTGGCTCTGGAACAATAGGTAATGGCAACCTACCCTCTATTTCTAATGTTCTGTTAGTTGAAGGATTGAAACATAATCTATTGTCCATAAGTCAATTAAGTGACAATGGTTATGATATAATCTTTAATCAAAAATGTTGCAAAGCTGTATGTCAAAAGGATGGTTCTATCCTATTCAATGGAAAGAGGAAACACAACATTTATAAAATTAACCTTTCAGAACTTAAAGTTCAAAATGTAAAATGCCTCTTATCTGTGAATGATGAGCAATGGGTCTGGCATAGAAGATTGGGGCATATTAATATGAGACGTATATCTCAGATTAATAAACTCAATCTGGTCAGAGGACTTCCTAAGTTGAAGTTCAACTCAGATGCTCTGTGTGAAGCATGTCAAAGAGGTAAATTTTCAAAATCACATTTTAAATCAAAAAATGTTGTTTCTACCTCCAGACCATTGGAATTACTTCACATTGATCTGTTTGGACCAGTGAAAACTGCATCCATCAGAGGCAAGAAGTATGGGTTAGTCATTGTAGATGACTACAGCAGATGGACATGGGTAAAGTTTCTAAAACACAAGGATGAGTCTCATTCTGTGTTCTTTGACTTCTGCAATCAAGTCCAGACTGAAAAAGATTGCAAAATTATTAAAGTCAGAAGTGATCATGGTGGAGAATTTGAAAATAAACATTTTGAAAAATACTTTTCTGAAAAAGGCATTGCACATGATTTCTCCTGCCCTAGAACTCCACAACAAAATGGAGTTGTAGAGAGGAAAAATAGAACATTGCAAGAAATGGCCAGAACCATGATCAATGAGACAAATCTGGCAAAATATTTCTGGGCAGAAGCAATTAACACAGCTTGTTATATTCAGAACAGAGTGTCTGTAAGACCTCTTCTGAAAAAGACTCCCTATGAATTGTGGAGAAACAGAAAGCCTAACATTGCTTATTTTCATCCTTTTGGATGTATTTGTTTTATGCTTAATACTAAAGATAATCTGAACAAGTTTGATTCCAAAGCACAGAAGTGTTTCATGCTTGGTTATTCTGAACGCTCTAAAGGCTACAGAGTATTCAATACTGAAACACAGATTGTGGAAGAATCTATTCATGTTAGATTTGATGATAAGCTTGGCTCTGAAAAGCCAAAGCAGTTTGAAAGTTCTGCAGATAGAGAAGTGATTCTCACAGACTCTGAAGGGTCAGAGGCAGAAAAGGCAATAAACAAAGAATCTGAAGCAACCCCAGATGCTACACCTTTGACCTCCCAACTAAACAACTTGCATATTTCTGAAAGACCAACTGTCAGAGGATCTTCTTCCAGAATCAAAGCTTCTCATCCAGAAGATATGATAATTGGAAAGAAAGATGATCCAATAAGGACAAGATCATTTCTCAGAACTTCTGAATCTTCTTTATTTGGCTTAGTGTCAATGATAGAACCAACATCTGTAGATGAGGCTCTGGAAGATAATGAATGGATTATAGCTATGCAAGAAGAGCTGAATCAATTCACCAGAAATGAAGTTTGGGATCTGGTTCCTAGACCTAAAGGATTCAACGTTATTGGAACAGAATGGGTCTTCAGGAATAAGCTAAATGAAAAGGGAGAAGTAGAAAGGAATAAGGCAAGGCTGGTTGCTCAAGGATACAGTCAACAAGAAGGTATTGATTACACTGAGACATATGCTCCAGTGGCAAGGTTAGAATCTATTCGTCTTCTTATTTCATTTGCTGCACAGAATAACATCACTCTATATCAGATGGATGTTAAAAGTGCTTTTCTTAATGGTATTATAGAAGAAGAAGTATATGTCCACCAACCTCCTGGTTTTGAAAGTGAAAACTTTCCAGATCATGTTTTCAAATTAAAGAAATCTCTTTATGGATTAAAACAAGCTCCCAGAGCTTGGTATGAGAGGTTGAGCAACTTCCTTATGAAGAAAAATTTTATCAGAGGAAAAGTGGATACAACTTTATTCTGTAAAACTGTTAAGAAAGATTTGTTGATTTGTCAAATTTATGTAGATGACATTATTTTTGGATCAACAAATATTACGCTTGGAAAGGAGTTTGCTAAATGTATGCAGGAAGAATTTGAAATGAGCATGATGGGAGAATTGAGATTCTTCTTTGGAATCCAAGTCAACCAGACTCCAGAGTGCACCTACATACATCAAACCAAATATGTTAAAGAGCTTCTGAAGAAGTTCAACATGGTTGATAGTAAAATGGCAAAGACTCCAATGCACCCTACAAGCACTCTAGGTAAGGAAGAGGTAAGTAAGAAGGTAGATCAAAAACTCTACAGAGGTATGATAAGATCTCTTCTATACTTGACTGCTTCTAGACCAGATATTCTGTTTAGTGTCTGCTTATGTGCAAGATTCCAATCAGATCCTAGAGAATCACACTTAACAGCTGTTAAGAGGATTCTAAGGTATCTGAAAGGTACTGCTAACATGGGTTTGTGTTACAGAAGATCTGATGAATTTTCATTAGTTGGATTATGTGATGCTGACTATGCTGGAGATAGAGTTGAACGTAAAAGCACTTCTGGAAGCTGTCAGTTTCTTGGAAGTCATCTGATCTCATGGTACAGCAAGAAGCAACCTACCATTGCACTATCAACTACAGAGGCAGAATACATTGCTGCTGCTGGATGTTGTACTCAGATGCTCTAGATGAAGAGTCAATTAGAAGATTATCAAATCTATGAGAGTAATCTTTCTATCTTCTGTGATAATACTTCTGTTATATGTTTGTCAAAAAATCCAATCTTGCATTCTAAGGCAAAACATATAGAAATTAAACATCACTTCATCAGAGACTATGTTTAGAAGGGTGTAATTAATTTAGCTTTTGTTGATACAGATCATCAATGGGCTGATATTTTCACAAAACCCCTTGCTGAAGATAGATTTAAGTTCATTCTGAAAAATATTTGTATGGATTTTTGTCCAGAGTAATATTTATCAGAGGCAACCTCTCAGATGCAAAATGTTTAATGATCTGAAGTATTTCATCTGTCTATTCGTTCATTTATATTCATTCAATTATTTTTGTGTGAAACTCTGAACTAACAAGCTCAGAAGATCTGAAAATTGGAAACGTTTCATTTTTTGAGAGACATCAGATGCACATACAAAGCAAAAACGTGTCACTCAGTATCTGAAACGATGGAGTGCTCAACTGAATTGACGTTTGAGGTATTGCTTTGAAAATCTCATTTTTCTTGGTTTTCCCCCCAGCTGTCATAAATTTAAAGTGAAATGATTATTTTTTATTAAATGTTGTCTAAACGTGCGTAAGTGTCTTTTGTTGTGCCCTATGCTTGATTATTGGTTCTCTATAAATATCACCTATCACACTATTTTCACACTTTCCACATTCACTACATTCATGCGTTTCTGTTCTCTTTTCAATCTCTACCAAAACCCTAAACCTAAACCAAGATCCTCTTCTTCTTCAATGGCGTCTACTTCAAACACTGCTGTAAAATCCAACAAGACTATAATGTACAAAGAACCAGAATGAACCTTATTCACTCCAGTGGCAAATCTTGAGGTTCTATGTGAAAGCTTCATTGATCTTGATTCGTTAAAGGAAAATGGGTTCGACCTAACTCCTGCCATTAAAGCTCAAGGTTGGGAGAAATATTTTGAAAGATTGATGGGTCCTGTATTTCCGTCATTGGTAAAGGAATTCTGGATTCATGCAAGCGCTGGTCCTAAGTTTATTCATTCATCGGTTCTTGGAATGGAGATAGTTATTACTGAGAAACTGATCAGGCAACTGTTCAGTTACACCGAATCTGATGGAGTTTCAAACCTTGCTTCTTCTCGCATTGATATGGCTAGGGTTTATGAAGAAATTACTATAGCTGGAATGCCATCAAGTAAGGTTAAAGATCTGAAACCCATTTATAGGATCTGGGCAAAAATATTTATGAGTACATTTTTTTCACAGAAAACCATCCAACTCACCAGACTATGTGAGTTCGGAACATCTGTATTTCATGTACTGCATTAGCCAGAATGTCAAAGTGGATCTACCGTATCTAATCTTCAGTCATCTACTAACTCATGTCAAAGAAACCAGAGAGGAGGTAAGAGCTAAAGCTGGTAAAGTTAGAACTTGGATACCTCTGGGAAGATTGATTTCAGACATCCTTATTGAGAACAAGCTGGTACAGCATCTGACAGATGCGAAGATTACAGAAGATCTGACTTACATCATTGGATCTGAAATAAATGGACTCAATCTGAAAAGGATGAAAATCATTTCAGAATTGAAAGGACAACTAAGGAAGATAAATTCTGAAGAGGTTCAAGGCAGAAGAATTCCTGTGGAAGACTTTCCACTATTCAGTGCAGATGAACCAAAGGAGTTTGTCTGGATGTACATTACTGAATGTCTAAAGGAAGGAATTCCTCTACCTGCTAATCTTGTTCAGAAACCAGGAGAAGAATTGCCCAATCTGATGAAGGAAAGGCGTAGTAAGAGGAAAGCTGAAGAAGGATCAGTTCAGAAGAAGAGAAAAGCATCTGAAGTTTCAAGAAAGAAGAAGAGAGAAGGAAAGAAAGCCAGAATCAGTTCTAGAGAAGCCACTCTGGAAGAGATCAGAGACACCATTCATCAGGTATTAGCATCTGATCCTACACCTACTGTTCATTCACCCCTTTCATCACCACAACTCTCTCCAAACCTTAGACAAAGAACTTCTAAATCCAAACAGTCTGTCAATCTTTCATCTGAACCACTCTCCTCTGAACCAGTAAATTTACAACCATCTCCTGTACCAATTCCATTCGTACCACAACCTCAATCAATTCATTCAGAAATTCCACCAACAGAACCAACTCAACCAGAAAACACTCCAACAGTAATTCCACAACCAACTTTGTCACAACCAGAGAATCCCCAATTAGAGACTCTCCAACCAGAAACAATTATTTCAGAACAAAACCAATCAGAGACTGTTCAAACTGAACACTCTGAACAAACAATTCCCTCAGAAGATCCAAATCTTTCTGACAATATTCTTGATATTCAACCCCTCAATCAATCAATTATAATTTCTTCCACATCTGTTCACTCAGATGAATCTTCTGATTCATCTGATTGTGATTCAGAGTCACTCAAACAAGCTCGTTCTGAAAGTGTTATGAAGAAACATCTTAACATTTCCTTGTTTCATACTCCACCAAACTCTCCATCTCATCAACAACCATCTGAAATTCAACCATCTGAAACTTAAACATCTGGAAACCAAACCATTCCTCAACCACCTGAAACCAATCCATTTGAAAGTCAGACTTTTCCTCAACCATTTGAACTCCCTCAATCTGACATCCACACATCTTAACCACCATCACCTCAACCACAACCATCTGAACCTACTCCTGTTAACACCCCTAATCCTTTTTCCTCTGAACAGTCTGAACAGTCAGATCTAGGATCATGTGTTAATACTATGTTTGAAATTTTCAAAAAGGAGTTAGATTCTGAATATGATCGTGTTAAGGATGTATGCATGTCTAGTTTGGATCCAACTGTTTCAAACACTGCTTGGAAGCGCTTCATCTGGATGTTCAACAAAGCTGCCTTAAAAGTTAGAGCTAAATGCTCTAAGCTTGCTAAGAATAAATTTGCAGAATTAATCAAGGTAACTCTGATGAACATGCCTCCTCCTCCTCCTGTGTTACTTTTGGAAGCTGCTCCTCCAGTAGTTCCTGAATCTGAAATGGTTGAACAAGCTTCTGATGAAAACCAATCTGAAGGGAACCCTGCTGCTACTGCATCTGCTCCGTCTTCATCTGTGGTTGCAGAACTTGTGAATGATGTGAAGGATATAAAGGACTGGATGATCAAGCAAGAGAAGACAACTGATGAAATCAAGACCTGGATGTCTAAGCAAGAAGAGTCAGCTGCCAAGATGACAGAGCTTCTGACCCTTATTGCCTCTCGCCAGACTTAGTTTTATTTGTTGTTTTGCACATGAACTGCTTTTGCTGTCTGTTTTTTGTTGTGTTATGTGTTTTGGCTTCTGCCTGTTTGACTGTGAACTCTGGTTTGTTTTAATTGCATGATAATGTGTTTGCTCCTATATGCCTCTATATGCCTCTTTTCTTCTATCTTTCTGTCTTTGAAAATCTTTTTGATTATGACAAAAAGGGGGAGAAAAAGAGAAACTGAGTGTTCAACCTATAAGCAATTACTAAAACTGAAATTCAGACATTTTATTAACTTACCTTGAATTTAAGTCTTTCAGATTACATTGATATATCTGACATAATTCATTGAAGTTACCCTGAGACTGTGTCAACCAGAACCTGATCCTCTAAAGAAAATCTGAGTATTCAATCAACTCTGATAACTCTGATATCTTACTCTGATACATTTATTCTGAAATAGAATTCAAGCAAGATGATAACCAGGCGCTCTGACTAAAGGAAGTCATATGTATCTGGCATCAAGATTTGATTCTGAACTCTTTCATCAGGCTCTGAATCTGAAATATACTTAATCAGAAAGGGAAGTATTCTATTCTATTGAAGTATTTATTTCAGGGGGAGATTGTTAATCTCAGGGGGAGTTTTTAATTCATACTCTTTATTGAACAAAATTTCTCATGTTTTGTCATCATCAAAAAGGGGGAGATTGTAAGAACACAGATTGTTTCTTAGTTATATCTCTATGTTTTGATGATAACACTTATGAATTTTGTATTCAAGAATTATATTACTCTAAATTTGTTCTAGACTGTTTGCTACAGGTACTAAAGAAAATACTCTTAAGAAAGCAAATTTGGATCTGAACAATGTTATTATGAAAGGCTTCATAAGTTCAAAAGCATCTTAAGTGAAGATCTGAACGCTGCTCCCAGAAGAATCTGATTACTGTCTCTTGAAGATTCTGAAGTAGGAGCCTCTAAAGCATAGAAGACTCTGCTCTGATAGATTTACACGCTCAAGCACACAAGCTGCACATTCTCTGATTCAGCTCAATCTGAAGAACATCCAAGACTCTGAAGATCCAGAAGATCTCTACTCTGGAGACTCTGAAGATTCAGATTCTAATGTTGAAAGTTGAACTTACTTTGTGAAGAAGATTTAAATATGTACGTTGGCTTATCTCAACAGCTCTTTCCTCCTTTGTGCTAGACACAAGGACACAGACAAAAAGGTTTTATCTGTGCATTCCATTCTAAGGAAAGTTTCTGCAAAGTGAAGACAAAAGGCATCAGGCTTGTTTCAGCACAACCTCCAATGTAAAGACAAAAGGCTTCAGGCTTTTCTGCACAGCCTTCAACGTTAACAAGACTTCATGGATCTAAGTGCCTATATAAAGAAGTCCACTCCATCTTCTTCAGTATCGAATTTCTAGCAAAATCACTCATCAAAGCAAAACTCTCAAAGCTCTTATTATTTTATTTTGCTATAACTTTGTTCTTAACTTAAGAGAAATATCACAGTTGTGATAACAACTTATTAGAAGCATTCATATTCTTGTATAAGTTTTACTTTGTTTGTAAAAGGTTTTCCTTAAGAGGATCCAGTTGGGATCAGTTGCTCTTGAGAAGACTAAGAACAGTTGTTCTTAGGTGTTGCTATTGTAATCTGTTTGATTAAATAGTGGATTAAATCCTTGACAGAGAAAGGCAAATCACTCTTGAGAGGGTGGACTGGAGTAGTTGTATTCAACGAACCAGGATAAAAATATCTGTGTTTAAATCTTTGATTTTTTAGTCTTACTTATTCAACCCCCCTTCTAAGTAATTTTCTCACCTTCAAAGTATATATACATTCAAGAACAAATTAATCTGAACTTGGAACTATGGAAGGATCTGAAGAGTCAGAATCATCTTATAGAAGAATCTGAGCGCTGTCTGCAGAAGGATCTGAAGCAGAAGCTACAGAAGAATCTGAAGCAGAAGCTGCAGAAGAATCTGAAGCAGAGGACTCTAATAAGATCTAAAGACTCTGAAGCACTGAAGAACTTTGTATGAGAGTTAAGTAGCTCAGTTTTTCAGAAGACTCTGAGAGTACTACACGCTGCATGTACTGAGGATCTGATTCATAAAACTCTGCTCTGATAGAACTACACGCTAAAGCACACTTGCTGCCTTACTCTGATTCAGCAAAATCTGATGGGAATCCAAGACTCTGATCATGCAAGATCTGATGGTTACCCTGCTAAAAATAAATAATTATTGAAGAAGAATTTAAAGTACTATCCTTTGATTTAGCTCAACGACTCTTTCCTCTTTCATGCTTGACACTAGAACACAGACCAAAAGCATTTCTCTGTGCATTCTACTTTCAGGAAAGGTCATGTGATCTAAAGACAAAAAGGTTCAGGCCTTTTCAGTACACAGCCTCCAATGTCAAGACTTTGTGGACTACTGTGCATATAAAAGCAAGTCTTCATCATCTTCTTCAGTAGTAACTAAGAACCAACGAATCTCTGATAGAAAATCTTATAAGCTCTCATAAAATATTCTTATTGCTGAGTTTATTCTTTTGTTCTTAACATTAAGTGAAAAATCACTGTTGTGATAAAGCTTGTTAGAAGCATTCATACACTTGTATTAATCTTACATTTTATTGTAATAATTCCTTAAGAAGATCCAGTTGGGATCAGAAGTTCTTGAGAAGACTTTGAATAGTTGTTCTTAGTGGTTACTATTGTAATCAGTTGATTAAATAGTGGATTAAGTCCTTGTTTGAGAAAGGAAAATCACTCTAGATAGGGTGGACTGGAGTAGTTGAGTTCAACGAACCAGGATAAAAATACTTGAGTTTTTACTTCTAATTTTTATCTTCATACTTATTCAACCCCCCCCCCCCTTCTAAGTATTTTCTCACCTTCAGTTGGCATAAGAGCTCCGGTTATGTGTGTGCTACCACTTCACAGTGACAGAAAAGATCTAGTGAGAAAAACTTTGATATTTTTGGTTGTTTATAATGGCTGATGTTTCAACATCTAACAAGTATGAAGAAAGAGACAAAATCAGTACTAAACCCCCTATGTTTGATGGGGAGAAATTTGATTATTGGAAAGACAGGATTGAAAGTTTTTTCCTTGGTTATGATGCTGATTTATGGGATTTGGTCATAGATGGATATGTTCATCCTATTGATGGGAATGACATGAAAGTAGATAGAAAATCTATGACAGAAGCCCAAAAGAAGGAATTTAGAAATCACCACAAGGCTAGAACAATATTGTTAAATGCAATATCTCACACTGAGTATGAAAAGATCACAAATAGAGAAACTGCATTTGACATGTTTGAGTCCTTGAAAATGACTCATGAGGGAAACTCTCAAGTCAAAGAAACAAAGGCTCTGGCTGTAATTCAGAAGTATGAAGCTTTCAAGATGGAAGAAGCTGAATCTGTTGAAGCCATGTTCTCCAGATTTCAAATACTTATAGCTGGACTAAAGGTTCTGGATAAAGGTTACTCTACTGCTGATCATGTGAAGAAGATCATCAGAAGTTTACCTACCAGATGGAGACCTATGGTGACTGCGCTGAAAATGGCTAAAGATTTGAACCAGATTTCCTTGGAGGAACTAATCAGCTCACTAAGGAGACATGAAATTGAACTTGAGGAAGATGAGCCTCAAAAGAAAGGTAAGTCAATTGCCTTAAAATCTAATAAATCTGCTAAAGCGTTGCAGGTAATAGAGGAAAGCTCTGAAGAATCCTCATCTGAAGATGAAGATGAATTATCCATGCTGTCCAGAAGAATAAACAAACTCTGGAAGCATAAAGGAAAGAAGTTTAGAAACTTCAAGAAGCCTGACCAAAGAAAGGAATCTTCTGGACACAGAAGATCTGGCAAAAAGGAGGTTGTCTGCTACGAATGTAAAGAACCTGGGCATTACAAAAATGATTGTCCAAAGCTTCTGAAAGAAAAGCCTAAAAGAAAACTTGATAAGAAGAAGAAGGTTCTAATGGCAACCTGGGATGATTCAGATATATCTGACTCTGAATCTGAGGCAGAAGAAGAATGTGCCAATGTAGCATTGATGGCAGACATAGAAGATCAGGAGGAAGGAATTTCAGGTTCCGAATCTGACTCTGAATCTAACTCTAACGCTGAAGAGGTAATGGCTAAACTCACTAAAGATGAACTTATCAAAGTGTTATCAGAGGTTCTGAAGAGCTATAATAATGTTAAGCTCAAATACAAGGAGCGTCAAAGTAATCTTGTATCTGAGAATAATATTCTCAAATCAGAAGTGGCTGAGCTAAATGAAAAGAACTTAAAAATGAAAAATGATTTTGAATCAGCTCAACAAGACTCTGATTCTGAAACTGAGTCTGAATGCAAAAATATTTTGGAAAAATATGACTACAGCTTTCAGAAGTTTCTTGCTAAGAGCATAGACAGAAGCAAAATGGCTTCTATGATCTATGGAGTTAGCAAAAATAACAGAAAATGAATTAGATATAAATCTTCCTCTGATTTAAATCCAAAACCTGTTGATAAAGTTATCATCAAGAAGACTCCTTTATATTCCAATTTTAAATTTGGTCACTTGAATGATATTGAACACACTCGTTCTGAAAAGAACATTCATGTGTTTAAATCTAAGACTAGTCAGAATAAACCCTATGTTGAAAAATAGAAGTTTAGACGAACCTTCAGAACAACTAACCCAAAAGGACCCAAGAAGATCTGGGCACCTAAGAGTAAAATAATTCCTGTTGCAGATGTTCTTAGCAGCAAGGTCAAAACGCCAGTCATGGTACCTAGACTCTGGATGCTCGCGACATATGATGGGAGAAAGGTCTATGTTCCAAAGTCTGGAGCTTAGATCTGGAGGTGACATGAAATTTGGAGGGAATCAGAAGGGCAAGATCATTGGATCTGGCACTATTGGAAATGGTAACCTTCCCTCTATTACTAATGTTTTACTTGTAGAAGGATTAAAGCATAATCTATTGTCCATAAGTCAATTAAGTGACAATGGTTATGACATAGTCTTTAATCAAAAATGTTGTAAAGCTATTAGTCAAAAGGATGGCTCAATCCTATTTAGTGGAAAGAGGAAGAACAACATTTATAAAATAGATCTCTCAGAACTTAAGGTTTAGAATGTTAAATGCCTCTTGTCTGTTAATGAGGAGCAATGGGTCTGGCACAAAAGATTAGGGAATATTAATATGAGACGTAAATATCAGATTAATAAACTTAATCTTGTCAGAGGACTTCCTAAGTTGAAGTTCACCTCAGATGCTCTTTGTGAAGCATGTCAAAAAGGGAAGTTTTCAAAATCATCTTTTAAATCAAAAAATGTTGTTTCTACTTCCAGACCATTAGAATTACTTCATATTGATCTGTTTGGACCAGTGAAAACTGCATCCATCAGAGGCAAGAAGTATGGATTAGTCATTGTTGATGACTATAGTAGATGGACATGGGTAAAGTTCTTAAAACAAAAGGATGAGTCACATTCTGTGTTCTTTGACTTCTGCAAACAAGTCCAGAATGAAAAAGATTTCAAAATTATAAAAGTCAGAAGTGATCATGGTGGTGAATTTGAAAACAAATATTTTGAAAAATATTTTAATGAAAATAGCATTGCTCATGATTTTTCCTGTCCTAGAACTCCACAACATAATGGAGTTGTAGAGAGGAAAAATAGAACTCTGCAAGAAATGGCCAGAACCATGATCAATGAGACTAATCTGGCAAAACACTTTTGGGCAGAAGCAATCAACACAACATGTTACATTCAGAACAGAGTGTCTGTAAGACCTCTTCTGGAAAAGACTCCCTATGAATTATGGAGGAGAAGAAAGCCCAACATTGCTTATTTTCATCCTTTTGGATGTATTTGTTATATGTTAAACACTAAAGAGAATCTTAGCAAGTTTGATTCTAAAGCACAGAAGTATTTCATGCTTGGATATTCTGAACGCTCTAAGGGTTACAAAGTATACAATACTGAAACACAGATTATGGAAGAATCTATACATGTTAGATTTGATGATAAGCTTGGCATTAAAAAGCCAAAGCAGTTTGAAAGTTTTGCAGATAGAGAAGTAGTCTTCACAGACTCTGAAGGATCAGAAGCAGACAAAGCTCAAGTGAAGGAACCAGAAGCAACGCCATATGCAATTCCTTTGACTTCTCAGATGAACAACTTAAACATTTCTGAAGAATCAACTGTTAGAGGATCATCTTCCAGAATCAAAGCTTCTCATTCAGAGAATGTGATCATTAGAAAGAAGGATGACCCTATCAGAACAAGATCCTTCCTCAGATCCTCTGAAGCATCATTATTTGGATTGGTGTCAGTAATTGAACCAACCACTGTGGATGAAGCTCTGCAAGACAATGACTGGATTATTGCCATGCAAGAAGAGCTAAATCAGTTCACTAGAAATGATGTGTGGGACTTAGTTCCAAGACCAAAAGGATTCAACATAATTGGAACTAAGTGGGTCTTCAGAAATAAGCTTAATGAGAAAGGAGAAGTTGAAAGAAATAAGGCAAGGCTTGTTGCTCAAGGGTACAGTCAACAAGAAGGTATTGATTACACTGAAACTTATACTCCAGTGGCAAGGTTAGAATCTATACGCCTTCTTATTTCATTTGCTGCACAATACAACATCACTCTATATCAGATGGATGTTAAAAGTGCCTTTCTAAATGGTATTATAGAAGAAGAAGTTTATGTTCACCAGCCTCCTGGTTTTGAGAGTGAAAATTTTCCAGAACATGTTTTCAAACTAAAGAAATCTCTGTATGGTTTAAAACAAGATCCCAGAGCTTGGTATGAGAGGTTAAGTAATTTTCTTCTGGAGAAAAACTTCATCAGAGGCAAAGTGGACACAACACTCTTTTGTAAAACATTTAAGAAAGATCTTCTAATATGTCAAATATATGTGGATGATATTATATTTGGATCTACCAATACTATGCTGGGAAAGAAGTTTTCTCAATGTATGCAGGCATAATTTAAAATGAGCATGATGGGAGAATTGAGATTCTTTCTGGGAATTCAAGTCAACCAAACTCCAGAGTGCACTTACATTCATCAGACCAAATATGTTAAAGAACTTCTGAAGAAATTTAACATGACTGATAGTAAGATGGCAAAGACTCCCATGCATCCAACTAGTACACTAGGTAAGGAAGAGGTAAGTAAGAAAGTAGATCAGAAACTCTACAGAGGTATGACAGGATCCCTTCTCTACTTAACTGCTTCTAGACCTGACATTTTGTTCAGTGTATGTCTATGTGCAAGATTCCAATCAGATCCTAGAGAATCTCACTTAACTGCTGTTAAGAGGATTCTAAGGTATCTGAAAGGTACTACTAACATGGGTCTGTGTTACAGAAGATCTGATAAATATACGTTAGTTGGATTCTGTGATGCTGACTATGCTGGAGACAGAGTAGAACGTAAAAGTACTTCTGGAAGCTGTCAGTTCCTTGGAAGTCATCTGATCTCATGGTACAACAAGAAGCAACCCACAATTGCACTGTCTACAACAGAGGCAGAATACATTGCTGTTGCTGGATGTAGCACGCAGATGCTCTAGATGAAGAGTCAATTAGAGGACTATCAGATATTTGAGAGTAATGTATCTATCTTCTCTGATAATACTTCTGCTATATGTTTGTCTAAAAATCCAATTTTACACTCTAAGGCAAAACATATAGAAATTAAACATCATTTTATCAGAGACTATGTTCAGAAGGGTATTATAAACTTAGCCTTTGTTGATTCAGATCATCAATGGGCTGATATTTTTACAAAACCCCTTGCTGAAGATAGGTTCAAGTTTATTCTGAAAAATATTGGTATGGATTTTTGTCCAGAATAATATTTATCAGAGGCAAACTTCTCAGATGCAAAATGTTTAATGCTCTGAAGTATCTCATCTGTTAATTTATTCATTTTCTTGAATTATTTTACTTGTGTAAATCTGAACTAACAATGCTCAGAGGATCTGAACATTGTCTAACGTTTCATTTCTCAAGAGATTTTAGAAGCACAAGTAAGCAAACACGTGTAGCTCAGAAACTGAAAAGGTAGAGTGCACTTTACTGAATTAACGTTTGAAGTACTGCTTTGAAAATCTGACTTTTCTTGACTTTCCCCCATCTGTCAGAATCATAATTGCTGCGCAATGATGTTTTTACTTTTTTCATTAAATGTTATGTGAAGCGTGCTTATGTGATTGTTTGTGTGCCCGACTTTATCTATAAATACCACAAATCACACCATTTCACACTTTTCACTTCACGAACCCTTTTATGCATTTCTGTCTTCTCTTTGCTCTTCACCAAAACCCTAAACCTAAAACCTCTCACTCAAGAACATCAATGGCGTCTTCTTCATCAACATCTGCTCAGATGCAATCAACCATTGTTGTTTCTGCTCCTAATGCTGAAGCTTACAAAGAACCTGTAAGAACTCTTCTAACTCCAACCATAGAACTGGAAGTTCTGAGTGAATGCTTCATAGACCTTGAGTCCATTGAAGAAAATGGGTTTAATCTTTCTTCAACCATTCAAACTCAGAGTTGGACAAAGTACTTTGACAGGATTATGGGTCCTGTTTATCCAACTTTGGTGAAAGAATTCTGGATACATGCTTAGGTGTGCCCTAAGTTCATCCATTCTTCTGTCCTTGGAAAGGAGATTGTGATTACTGAAAAGTTGATCAGACAACTTATTGGATACTCTGAAACTGATGGTGAAACCAGTCTACAATCTGCTCATGTGGATCTTGCTGATGTGTTTCAAGAAGTTACTATTTCTGGGGCACCAACTAGCAAAGTAAGGGAATTGAAGCCAGTCTACAGGATCTGGGCCAAGATTTTCATGAGTTCCATCTTTCACAAAAAATCATCAAATTCCCCAGATTATGTTAGTGCTGAACAACTATACTTTATGTTCTGTATGAGCAAGGGAAAGAAGGTGGACTTACCTTATCTTCTGTTTAGTCACCTTCTGAATCATGTAAAGGAAACAAGAGAAGATGTAAGAGTCAAAGCTGGAAAAGTTAGGAATTGGATTCCTATGGGTAGGCTGATATCAGACATTCTAACAGAGAATGGTCTTGTGAAATATCTGTATGATACTGGATTGATAGAGGATCTGTCATATGGCATAGGTTCTGTCATTAATGGCAATACTCTGAAGAGGATGAAGGTCATCACAGAGCTTGCCAGGAAACCTAAGAAAATTGCTACTAAGGATGTAAGCAACCGAAGGATTCCTGTTGAAGATTTTCCTATGTTCACTGCTGAAGAACCAAGGGAGATCATCTTAGCCTACACTGCTGAATGTTTAAGAGAAGGTATTCCTCTGCCTGCTAACATAGTACAGAAGGAAGGAGAAGTTCTGCCTAATCCTGTTAGAGAAAGACGCTCAAAGAAGATTGCTGAAGAAGGATCTGAGGCTCAGCCAAAGAGAAAAGCCTCTGAAGCTGATGCTAAGCCTTAGAAGGTAAAGAAAGTGAAATCCACTCCTCCAAAAGAAAGTCTGGAAGACATAAGAGAAACTATCAAACAGGTATTAACATCTGATCCAACTCCAACCATTCACTCTCCATTACCTTCACCTCCTCCATCACCTTCTAGACCACATTCATCTGTACCACCATCCTCTGGAATTCATACATCTGAACCCCCTTCATCTCAAACTACATTTTCACAACCATCTTCTGTACAAACTCCATCTGAACCACCTCAAACAAAAATTCAACCAGAACATCAACAACAAGAACCATCTCAGCCAGAACCTCAACAACAACAACAACAACCAGAACCTCAACAACAACAACAACAACAACAACAACAACAAACACAACCAGAACAACAACAACAATCACCAGAACATCAATCTCAACCCATTTCATCTGAACCTCCCCAAACAACACCATCTGAACATCCCTCTATAATAGAACAACCGTTACCTGTTCCAGAACCATCAGATGACATTCTTGATCTAGAACCACTTGCAACCATGGTTGTCTTGTCATCCACCTCATGTCACTCCATTGATTCATCGGATTCTGAATCAGAAGTTCATTCACCCTCTTGTTTACACATTCCTGATCCACTCAAACCTGCATTTTCTGATCTATCAGCACCTGACCAAATAAATCATAGACTTTCACTTCGTTCAAAATCCAACCTCTCAGATTTTCAACATTCATCATCTGAAGCTGAAATTTCACCAACCCCTACACCTCAACTCACCATACCACAACCATTTGAACCTCAACAATCTGAACCTCAACAATCTGAACCTCAACCATCTGAACCTCAACAATCTGCACCTCAACCATCTGAACAACTACCATCTGATCCAACGCATCCTAACACCTCTTGTGAACAACCTCAGCCAAACTCTGAATCTGCTGAGAAAGTGACTCTTAAGGAATATCTTTACCCTAACCCTAGAACAGATGTTGGTAAACTGTTTGAAAATTTCAAAAAGGAAGTTCGTATGGGGATTGCACGTGTGGAAGAAGAGTGTCTGTTCAGTATAGATCCTGTTAAGTCTGAAGCTGCTTGGGATAAATTTATCTCTAAGTTCAACGTGGTGGCCTCTCATCTCAAGAAAATCTGTGCTGAAGATGCTAAGGCAAAGTTTGCTGAGTTGGTAAGATAGACTCTGATGAGCATTCCCAAACCACCAGTGTTGCTTCTAGAAGCTGCTCCTGCTGAAGACTCTCCATCTGAAGATGTTGCATCTGATATGAACATTGATTCATCTGCACCTGAAGTAAAGGCTAACAATTCAGAACTTGTAAAAGAGGTTACGGAAATCACGTTCTGGATGATCAAACAAGAACAAACCACTGAAGAGATTAAGACTTGGATGGCCAAGCAAGAAGAGTCTACTATAAAGATCACAGATCTTCTTATCCTGATTGCATCTCGTCAGCCCTAGTTTCTTTTCATGTTTTTGCACTGCTGTTTTGAACCTGTTTTCTCTTGTTTGTTTGTTATCATCTGTTATGTGAACCATCTGAATGAATGAAATTGTTTGATTTGTTTTTCTTCTATTATCTTTTATGTCTTTACACATCTTTTTGATTATGACAAAAAGGGGGAGAAAAAGAATCTGATTGTTCAATACATAAGCAAATACTAAAACAAAATTCAGACATATTATTAACTATCTTTGAATTTAAGTCTTTCAGATTCTATTGTTTCATCTGACAAAATAAATTCATTGAAGTTATCCTGAGAATTACCCAACCAGACTCTGATTCTTGAAGCAAATTGTACTCTGAGTCTAAATGCAAAACCAGACTCTGTGATTGAAAGAAGTCATCAGACTCTGATTAACCAGACTCTGTGTTTGAAAAGAAGTCATCAGACTCTGATTCTGAAATACACTCAAGCAAAAAGGGAAGTATTCCTTTCCTTAGAATATTAATTTCAGGGGGAGATTCTTTATCTCAGGGGGAGTTATAATTATTGTTTTTTATTGAACAAGATTTCTCATGTTTTGTCATCATCAAAAAGGGGGAGATTGTAAGAACACAGATTGTGTCTTAGTAATATCTCTATGTTTTGATGATAACTCTTATGAAATTTTGTATTAAAGAATTATATACTCTAAAATTAGTTCATGAATATTTGCTGTAGATAATTAAAGTATATATACATTCAAGAACAAATTAATCTGAACTTGGAACTATGGAAGGATCTGAAGAGTCAGAATCATCTTATAGAAGAATCTAAGCGCTGTCTGCAGAAGGATCTGAAGCAGAAGCTACAGAAGAATCTGAAGCAGAAGCTGCAGAAGAATCTGAAGCAGAGGACTCTAATAAGATCTGAAGACTCTGAAGCACTGAAAAACTTTGTATGAGAGTTAAGTAGCTCAGTTTTTCAGAAGACTCTGAGAGTACTACACGCTGCATGTACTGAGGATCTGATTCATAAAACTCTGCTCTGATAGAACTACACGCTAAAGCACACTTGTTGCCTTACTCTGATTCAGAAAAATCTGATGGGAATCCAAGACTCTGATCATACAAGATCTGATGGTTACCCCGCTGAAAAGAAATAATTATTGAAGAAGAATTCAAAGTACTATCCTTTGATTTAGCTCAACGACTCTTTCCTCTTTCATGCTTGACACTAGAACATAGACCAAAAGCATTTCTCTGTGCATTCTACTTCCAGGAAAGGTCATGTGATGTAAAGACAAAAAGGTTCAGGCCTTTTCAGTACACAACCTCCAATGTTAAGACTTTGTGGACTACTGTGCATATAAAAGCAAGTCTTCATCATCTTCTTCAGTAGTAACTAAGAACCAACGAATCTCTAATAGAAAATCTTACAAGCTCTCATAAAATATTCTTATTGCTGAGTTTATTCTTTTGTTCTTAACATTAAGTGAAAAATCACTGTTGTGATAAAGCTTGTTAGAAGCATTCATACACTTGTATTAATCTTACATTTTATTGTAATAGTTCCTTAAGAAGATCCAGTTGGGATCAGAAGTTCTTGAGAAGACTTTGAACAGTTGTTCTTAGTGGTTACTATTGTAATCAGTTGATTAAATAGTGGATTAAGTCCTTGTTTGAGAAAGGCAAATCACTCTAGATAGGGTAGACTGGAGTAGTTGAGTTCAACGAACCAGGATAAAAATACTTGAGTTTTTACTTCTAATTTTTATCTTCATACTTATTCAACCCCCCTTCTAAGTATTTTCTCACCTTCAATGTTTACATCTGCTGAGAAAGTTAAGATCACCAAGAGAATGATGATTGCAGAATTAAATGAAACCTGTAAGGAGTTAGGAGAAACCATCAGTACAACTACTACCAGAAAAACCAAGCTAGAAGCTCTTATCCAAAGGCTTGAAAGAGATGCAGAAGAAAAGGCTGATGAAAGTTGTGAGAATGTCCCAACCAATGTCAATAACAGTGACTTCAGTTCTTCCTTTGGTGAAGAAGACTGAGTATATGACTCAATCTGCTGAGGTGTGATGTTGGCTTAATGTGTTTATGTTTTTTTTCTAATTTGTGATGCTCTTCAGAGAGCAGTGTTGTTGTAATGTAACTTCAAATAGTTGTCATGTTACAATGTATGATTTATGCTAAGTCCTTAGTTGGATCTAAATTTGTGGCTAAAAAGGGGGAGAGAGTATAATAGAAAACAACAGGTACAACAGATGAAATAAAAGAACAGGTGTAGGTGATATGCAGAACAGTGAAGAATAGGTGGATAGCTTGAATAGCATATGTGCTATTGTGTGCACATGGAATAATCATGCTTGCAGATGTGAATGCAAGTGCTGCTGAGGAAGTGTGTGTTAATAGCTGTTGAGTGTTGTTAGTAAACTCTGACTTGTGTGAATTCCTATGGTGTATAGGAATGTTTGTTAGAAGTGTTTGATTGATTGTGGATGTTACTAAACACATGTGTGATCCTAGAAGATGTCTAGGAGTTGTGTGTGTTTGCATGATAGTAGCAGAGAGTGTTGTGAAACTCTTCAGAGGGAGTAGCACAGGTGTGTGTACTTCAGGATGTTATCCTGAAGGTCATAACATCCAGAGCAGACTGGATGAGTATGTGTAACTGCAGAGTGTGCAGGTTAGGTGCTCAGCTGGTAAGATGCATCTATTGAGGGGGAGTAACCCATTGTGTTACTCAACAAAGTGTGACATTTGTAGTGGTAACTAACAGATGGTTAACAAGGTGAGTTATAACAGTGAGAGCTAACTATGAGGACTCATAGAGGCTTGAGCTAGTAACTATTCTGCATGACAGGACACATCATAAGTCTTCTGCTATGTGTAAACTTTGATATGTTAACAGGGCGTTTTAGCCAAAAATTTGCCAAAGGGGGAGTTTGTAAGTACTCTTGATTGGCTGCATTTTGTGGCAATACTTTAGAGTGTGCATGTATGTCATACTGAATGTTAGGACATACTTAACAGAAGATCAGAGAGTGCAGACCAAGAGTCCTTGTGAGTGAAGAAGGTTGTTCTTCACGTGATTATTGTGAGTGAAGAAAGTGTGTTCTTCATGTGTGTATTGTGTCTTAGGAATACTTGTTCACCAAGGAACTGTATGTTGCATTGGTTAGGTAGTTTCTAAGTTGTTGTGCCACTCAAAGCTTTTAAGCAAGAGTGCGTGTCACTTGATCAAAGCTGTGAAGCAAGATCAAGGTGTGTATGAAGTGTTTCTTCATAGTTATTCTGTAATTATGTATTGATGTCACTGTGGTGTGATTAAGGGGGAGTGAATGGGAATACTCAGGTCTAGAATGCCTCTAGGTTGAAGTGTCATTGGGTAGAGATTAAGTGAGAAATGCAAACTGGTGGTTTGACTTTGAATTGATTATGCTAATAGTGAATTTCCTCCCTGGCTTGGTAGCCCCCAGATGTAGGTGTTGTTGACACTGAACTGGGTGAACAATTACTGTGTCTTTTTTACTGCTTTTACTTACAACTTTATTATTTAGTACAGTAGTCAATGTCATAGTGGATGTTATAACTTTGGCAATAACATCCATTGTGTGCTTGCCAGAATTTCATAAGTTAAAGAATATTTAGTTAAAGCTAATGCCCATTTTCCAATTCGACTATGAAAAATTGGTTTCGTCAACATATACTTTATAACATCAAAATGCGAGGAAACAAAATGTCAATAGACTTTATGTAATGCTTAAGTATTATACATGAGAAATACAAACACATGCATAGTTTTTCGACTGTACTATACCTAGTTTCTGCATCGTTCAAGACCCTACTAAGATAGTAAATGGTTCTTTCGAAACCATTTCCATCTTCTTGAGCTAACATGCTACCTAAAGTCTTATTCGACACAGATATATACAACTTCATACTCCTATTTCTACAAGATGGAATTAGAATTGGAGGGTGGCTCAAGTATTCCTTGATTTTGTTGAAAGCCTCTTGTTGAGCTTGCCCCCATTCGAATCCTTCTTTCTTAAGTCGAAGTAGAGGTGAGAAGACTTGAGTTTTGCTGCTAAGGTTCGAGTTAAACCTTCTCAAGAAGTTAATCTTGCCCAACAATGACTGCAATTCCTTCTTTGTTGATGGCGCTTTTGCCTCCATTATGGCCTTGGTTTTGTTCTAGTTTATTTTGATTCCCTTTTAGTGGACCACAAAGCCTTAGAAATCCCCCGCCTGCACACAAAAAGCACACTTGAAAGGATTCATTTTCCAACCATGTCTCCTTCTCCTTTCAAAGGATTGTCGAAGATGGTCTATATGACCTTTCCCAGAAATTGATTTCACTATAATATCATCAATATAAATCTGCATAAAAGTCTCAATGAAATCATGAAAGATCGAATTCATTGCCCTTTGGTATGTTACCTCAGAAATTTTCAAGCCGAAAGGCATTACCACCCACTCGTAAGTGCTTAATGCTCCAGGACATCGAAACACTGTTTTTGGAACATCCTCTTCAGCAATGAAAATCTAATTATATCCTGAATATCCATCAATCATACTAAGGTATTCGTGTCCCGCGACAGAATCGATTAGCATTTCTGCCACAGGCATCGAATACTCATCCTTTAGGGTTACATCGTTTAAATTTCTAAAATCTATACAAACCCTCAAAGTACCATTTTTCTTAATAACTAGCATGATATTTGAAATCCATTCGACATACCTAGCCGTACGGAAGAATTTGTAACGCGGAAGTATTTCAACCTCCTCTTTAACTTTTGAGAGAATCTCAGGTGCAAACCACCTTGGATTCTGCTTGATGGGATTCTTCCCAGGCTTGATTGGAAATTTTCATTCGACCAACTCTCTGTCTAAACCAGGCATCTCGTTATAATCTCATATAAAGCAGTCTTTGAACTTCTTTAGCAATTTGATCACTTTGACTTTGAGTTGAGGGTTGATATTGGCAATGATATACGTTGGCCTTTTCGTGCCCCCGTCTCCCAAGTCGATCTCTTCGAGTGGATCTTACGCTAGCATGTTGATGTTGGTTTCCTGTGAATCTTTATCGAACCCCAAAGGCTCGTCATCGTAAATGGTGTCAAGCCCATGGCTTTGCACTTCATCCCGAACCTTATCAGGTGGTTCTGGGTCGAAGTCTTTACTAGGACTTTCTTGATATGACTCCTTCTTGGCTTCGACAACCATGAATTTTACTTCGGCCTCCAAAGCCACTTTTAATTTATTTTTGGCTATATAAGCCGAAATTCTTTCAAGTGCTGGCAACTCAATCATCGTTGCCAAACTCACTCCCTTAACCTGGGTCGATTCCAGATGTCCCTATGTATGCAAGGTCGTCTTCGCCCACAACCTTTCAATCCCACTGAAAACCATTAATGGGGTGTAAATAAAAAGAGCAATACACATTATCATCTAGGGTAAACGTGAAATTGGATGGATTGCAAGGAGCAATATTAGCCAAGTGTTTGCTGAAACTGCGTCTATCGACATGATTAAATGAATCCATAAAATAGCTCTGATCGGCTTCAATATTTTCCACAATACCATATGTTTACCAGATGGTAATTCTCTGATGCATTGATGATGGTACGGCCCCTATGTCGTGAATACATCCACGTCCTAACAAAAAACTGTAGTTAGCTTTAGTCTCCACAACCATAAACATGGTTGGTCTGGTAATAGTCCCTACTGCCAAATCGACTTGAATCACCCTTAGTGTGGTGCCTATTTTTCCTTCATAGTTGGATAGCACCATATTGTGAGGCTTCGTGTCGGTGTCGAACTTCCCTATTTTCTTTAGCATGAAATGTGGCATCAGGTTTATTGCTGCACCGCAATCCACCAAAATCTTGTTGACTGGCACATCATCGATTTTTCCTATGATAAAGAGAGGCTTTAAGTGACTTTTGAGAGTCTCATCTGGTCTCTTGAAGAATGCATTTTACTCTTCCACACAACCGTTGTTCATAAGATAATAACAAACTGGCCTGTGAGTGGTCATCTCTATTTCAGTATTATCCTCCAGCTCTTCGACCTCAGTAACTTGGTCGAACTCCCTTGGCAACACATATACCACATTAACCATGATGCCCAAAGACGCTTCTGAGTTTGTATCAAAGTCATCAGTGAGCATCTCATCTTTAGAGACCAAATGATCCTGCTCCTTTTTAGCCTTGTCTTCTTGAGTAGGAAATACCTTTTCCTCTGCAGGCTTCTTTTCGATGGGTTTCAATTCCTTTTTCTCACCCTTTTCAGCAGGTACATTGGTGCTTGATTCAACTTAATGATTCTCTCTAGCCTCACTTTCTGCCTTCCTTCTCCTTTATTCTCTTCTCCATTGACATCTGGTCATTGGATTCTTGCCTTTGTAGTTCTCAGAGATATAGGCTGACTTCCTGGAAGTCTGGAATTCCCTACGGTACCCAATTGATGAACCCCTATTGACCTCAAAGTTCTACCACCTTTGTTGACCTTGCTCTCTATTTTCGACTGGCTTTACCTATTTTAATCTGGAAGCCTCTACAGTTGGTTTGAACGTGGTAGGTTTGGTAACTGGGAATATTTGCGTCGCTTGATCATGCCTCCTGTATGGCCCTTTCTTGTCTAAAACTTGATGGCTAGAGGAGTCCTTCTAATTTCTTCTGGCCTTCACCAATTAAACTCCTTCCATGTTTTAGGCCGCTTTTTTGTCAAAAACAGTGCTACATCTTGGGCAGAGCATGACCTCCGACTTTTTCTTCTGAAACTTATCCAGGAAGTTGATCAGATATTCCTCTTCCTTTGGGAAAGATATTTTGTTATACTCCTCTTGACGTCGCTCTTCGTCAGTTTTCATTGAAGTTCTTACGAAAGTTCGACCATGTTAATATCCATAACGACATCCTTAGTAATGTCCAGATTTTAGAATTCCATTGTAAGGCCATCAACAACCTTATCCATCCGCACGAAACCATCAACGATATCTTTCATCACCATTACCAAATTGGAATCCTCAGTGATTCCTGATGTATCGAAACTATCAACAGTTTCTTTATTAGCGCCTTTGACAACTCCTTTGGTGAGGCTATCAATAACCTCACAAATGCAATCTTTTACAACTTTCTCGTCAAAATCCTCATTGATCTTAACCATGATAACATCATTGAAGAAGTCACTGGTGACTTCGACCATGTTAACATTGTGAGCGAAGTCATCACTAACTTAGATCATATTGACAACAACAAGTTCATTGAAATGGGCATCAGCCACTTGTAAAGGTTCAACATCGATTTTCATCTGAGTTTTCACTTTCTCACCAAAACTTAGTCTCCCGTCCCTGATGGCATTTTGAACAAGATCCATGAAAAGAAAACATTGAGATGTTTTATGACCCAAAAAGTTATGATACTTGCAAAACCCTCTTTTCTTCCTTTGCTCTAAAGGAGGCATTTTAGCATCGGGAGGCACTGTCATTTGACCATCCTTAACTAACAAGTCAAAATCTTCGTCACACTTGGTGACGTCAGAGGTATAAGTTTTCTTAGGGAACTTATCGTTCATGTCTGGCTCGAGTGGGTTCTTCTTGTTTGACGGGGCTAAGACCTTATAAGAATAAGGGGGTCCTTGCTTTAACTTAGTAAGATCGATTTCACTTTTGTCGAAGTTTGAAGGCTCATTATACTGTCCTTCATTATCTTCATTAAATTCGACAAAGGCCACCGTCTTGTTTTTATTTGCTCTAGCCTTTTCCTCCTTTAAGCGTTTTAATTGGCGAACCTTGTCAGCCAGTTGGGCCATATCTCTTAAGTATTGGGTATCTAATTTCTTCCTAATAGAATAGTCTTGACCTCCAGCGGTCATTTCGACTAATTCATGCTCTGGCACTTGTGTGAAACACATGGCCTTAAGTAAATGAAATCTATTCAAATAATCATCTATTGACTCAGTAAACTTTCGTTTATGTCGCAACTGCGAAAAGAACTAGTGGAAACAAACAAAAGAGTCACCGCCAAGCGTTATTTATCCCAAGGAGAGGGAAAGGAAACGATCGAAGAAAACCTAAAAAATAAGGAGAAGACAAGTTCATAGGAACCAAATCATGGGTTCGGGAGTCGGTTATGCAAGGGGAAGGTATGAGTTCCCCTCACGTTCGTTGTACTCAACAGGATCCACGTTTGTTTTCTAATCAAATGGTGAGTTATTTAAAAGCTACTGCTAAATGGGGACGGAAAAAAGAGGATACTCGATAGGACATCACCGCCATATGCCTACATATTCCCTCATGCAATGGGAAAGTCAGAGTCAACGTAGTTCGAAAAACTACGGGTGATGGGGGGAAGGTTGCTCGCCAAGACATTGTCGTCTTATGCCTACGTATCCTCATCTGGTATGAGAATTCAGAGTAAACGTAGTTTGGGTAACAAAACCACAGATTGGTTAAGTGTTTTTTTATGAGCGACGCTAAGTTCCCATTCCAGCAGTTAGGGTCGATGCATGTTTGCGGTAGAATGAAAAAGTAACGTACTCTTTTTTGAAAATGATTTTGAAACAAATCTCGAAGGATAAAAAGGTTTGAATTTGGTTTAAGAGTTTTCATGAAGTGAATTGAATTAATTTGAGATTTACGTTACACTAAAGACTATGATATAGGAGCGAATGCGTCACATATCGCCCAAGGGGCATACACTAAACACTTTAGACAAGTGAAGAGAAACCCATCACTCATCATTTCCCATATGCTTAAGGCTCGTGGCGCACAATGTTCATCGTCTTTATTAAGTGTATTAAGATTATTTTTGGGATGAGAAGAGAAAGGACTCAAAGGTAAAAACACTTAAGGGAACTGAAAATCCTAATGTTATCATACAAAATGATGGACCTAGAGTTAAGGTCAAGAAAGGACTATCCTAATTGTTATCATGCAAAGCATTGAAAGCCTAATGTCTCTCCTACTCCCACCTTAAGTAGAAATTAAGTGGGACTAGGAATCCTAAGGGATCATGTGAGCAAGCACAAGTAAACACTATCCAATTCAATCATAAATGAAAACAAAAATGAAACTTAAACAAGTATAAAAAAGAAAGAAGATGAAGAAGAAAGTAGAAGAAAGAGGAAGATACAATCAAGAAGAACAATCATGGAAGTTCAAATGACAAAGAAATATATAACACACACATCCCAATATCATACAAGGTAAGCATTTACACCATGTTAATAATAACAAAGAGCAATCACCATTCCAAAAGATTTGAAAATCAAAACACAATGGCAAAACAAAGTTCCCACACACATCCAAATGAACTAAACAACTTACAAGAAGCATCATCAATCACAAAGCAAAGTGAAATGAAGTCAAATGAGATAAGAAACATGATAGGGCAGAAACAACATCACATCACACACAATTTATGACAATGATCAAATAAGGAGCACAAAGAGTTAGGTCATGCATTCCATTCACAATCGAAGCACATGCTACACAAAAACAAACATACACAACATAATCCTAAGGGAAAGACATGAGATTAGGGCATAGGATTAAATGCAGGAAACAACAAAAACATGGTTATCAAGTAAAAGATCCATCCATGAACACACAAGGGAAACATCCAAGGTTGAACTCAAAACATGCCTCAAGAACAAATACACACCAAAATCAATCCAAGATAGGAGATACTCAAGCAAAGGCATACATAACCAAACATCAATCCATCAAGACTAGAAACAAAATCAAATTTTATGTATCATGATCACATTAAAATCCACAGTCAAGGTCAAGAAGAGGCAAACACAAATTGAAACATCAAAGGAAAGCAAACACAAGCTCAAATTGTTCATGTGAGAAGTATAAGATCATGCAAGGCAAATGAAATAAAATGAGCATACAATGAACCTTTAATCATGAAAACCAGAACCTAAGACATGTTGAGGGAAGCCAAGAAAGATCATCAAACACTCATTGCATCATTCAAGAATAAAATTCAAAAGATCATGGCAAGACATGCATAAACCCATAGATAAAACAAACACATTTTGATGCTTCATCCAAAAATAGAAACAAGAGCAAAATAAATCCAAATAATTTTTCAAACTCAAGTTATGTGTGTTATGAATCATATGTCAAAGCATCACAATAAAGGTTGCAAGAAAACATCATCAAAGGAATCAAACAAAGGTAAGCACTCAACTAATCGAGCAAGAATCGAGGGTCAAACAAAGTCAAATGGGAATCAAACAAAAATTAATCATCAAACCAGCATCCAAATATAGCTTATTCATGTGTCAAAAAAAGTTGAAAAACATGGCTCAAGAAAACCTTTACAAAGGCATCAAAAGGCAAACCCTAATCCAAGGGTAGTTTGGTAAACACCTTACACAAATTATACAAAATAAAATAGGAAAATAAATTTAAAAATAAAAATAAAAATATGGAAAAATTCCTAAGATATTAAAGTGTGTAAAAACTATTTTTGAGGATTTTTATCATAAAAGGAAAATAAAAAATAAAATGAAAATCAAATGAAAATAAAATGAAAATAAAAAGGAAAAGAAAAAGTGGAGGGGGTGTAATAGAAATATCATAAACAAAGGGGATTCAATTCAACATGCGTATTGGGCTTGAACAAGGGAGTGTAAATAGAAAAGCACGCATGAGCCCAATCCAATTCACATTATTATTCAGAAAAAAAACAAAAAGCCAATGCCATGCAAGCGATTCATTAAAACACCTCAGCAACACGTCATGCCACATAAGCAAGTTAAACATTCAAACTGACCACGCATGTAAAACAACTCAGCACTCATCAGACCACCAAAACCCTACTTCGGTCGTCTTTTCCAGCCAGCCTCACAGAGAAGACTATAAACTTAACCAAACACGGTTAAATTATACACCAAAATGAAGAGCAAGTCATGAGGATCAATAATATAACATTTATTTTCTTTTTAGTAGGCTTAAACAAGGTGAAAAACCAGCACAAAATTTTTCATCATAAACTGGAATGCTTTTAAATCAATACAACAACATTATAAACAATGCCTACCATAATGTAGGACTTCAGAACCAGCAAACAAAAGCTTGAAACATGTCTAAAATGAGAAAAAAAGAGTAGGATAAACTTACTCAACGGAGTAGGTCCGTTGCCTCTTCAAAATGTGTGCAAGAACCTCAGAAACTCCACCAAATGATTCACAAGCCCTCAAAGATGATGAATAGAGAAAGGAATTGGAGAAAGAACCCTTGAGAAATGTAACCCATGTTTGAGAAAATTTGAAAGAGAATGAAAGATTTTGGATCTGAAGTTGAGCAAAACGAAGGTGGATGCCCTCTCCCTAGGGTTTTGTTATGTTTATATAGGAGCTTTGCACGTGAGAGGAGAGTGGAGACTTTATTTTTGCATATTTGAAAAGAAAGAAAAAAAGAAATTGAGAATGTGGCACGGGTTTGAAAATGTAATGGTGGTTTTGTTGTTGTTTCTAGTGAGTGGAGAGAGATCAGAAATGAAACATGAAATGTGTGAGGCAAGGTGTTGTTGTAACGCAACATTCTCTCTTTTCCAATTTTGTGCAAACTTGCATGAAGGGTGCATGGGATATAGTACATATGCTTGGTCATATTTGGAAAAGTTTTGATGGTGTCATGCGTATGAGATGATGTGCTGCAACCATATGCAAGATATGTCAAGATAACTTGGTGAGCTTATGCATGTTACTTCCACTAGCCATAACTTGGTGAGCTTTTGTCCAATTGATGAGAAATGATGCTCAAAAGAAAGCTTGGAGATCAATCTTCAACTTTCATTTTGGAAGCATGATGGAAAAAAAGGCTTAGAAGATCAAGAAAAGCACCAAGGAAGTTGGTTCCCAAAACTTACACAAAGGTACTTAGAAAAAATCTCTAAGTTAGGAACTTTGACATAATTGAAACCTCATCTTTGATCCCACATAACTTGAAGAGTTTTGATCCAATGGAGATGATCTAGTAATGGATAGAAATCTTGAAGAATGATATTCAAATTTCATGTTCAAGGGAAATTGATTTGAGGTCAAGAACTTGGTGAAAAGTGTCTTGGAAAGTAGCACCAAAAATCTGCCTAAAACTTGTCCAATCTTGACAACTTTGAAACTCTAACTTGGAGACATCATAACTTGAGTTCTACACATCCAATGGGGGAATTATAGTACTCAAAAGAAAGCTTGGAGGATGTTATACAACTTTCATGTTGGAGGAAAACTCATTTGAAGCTTGAAGCATCATGTAAGATAGGCTTGAAAACATGCACTTCAAGCTGAATTTCCATACTTAGAAAAATTTCTAAGTGTTGGAATGTCAAAACCTCCATTTTCTCAACTTTAGCTCTTCATATCTCTCAAACTATGGATCTTTTGGACTTGCTTTATTCTACAAACTTGTAGTTCATGATGTCCTTTTTAATTTGATAACAAGTTTGCTTCCATTGGATCAAGGATGAGAAAGTTATGGAAGTTGAAAAATGGCTAGAATTAGGGTTTTCTACACTTAAATAATATTTGAACAAAACCCTAATCCAACCAAACTCCTGATTTTATGTTTCCTCTTGAATTTTCTTATTCAAAACACATGAAAACACTTGAAAACACATAGTATACCCTTGGTTGACCTTGAGATCCAAGATTTTGACCCCATTGAACCACAATTGACTTTTGTTGACCAGATGAAACTCTAACATCATTTCCATTTACTGAAGCTCTTGTGATGAAACATAATCCATGTAGAGGACCCCCAAGATGTATATTGAGATTTAGAATCATGTCTTACCCAAGGAACTATCCACATATGCCTTTTGAACCCAAACCCTAATCCAGTTACCCACAAGATATGAGGAGGTGATTAATGCTTGAATCCTTGATTCAAGTGGTTGTGAGACATGTATTGATGATGAGGGAACCTTATGACTTGAGATTTCCACAAATTTAAAAATGAACCCTTGCCTAAGCTTTAAAGATGAAACTCTTCTCTTGGGTGTTGAACCAAATACTTTGATCCCTCGTCTAGAACCAATGCTATGCATTAATGTTAATGCAAAATGATATGAAACATAAGGCAAGATATAAGAAAAAAGGATTGGAAAATTTTGGGGTGCTACAGTTTGATACTGACCAATTCCTTCAAGCTAATCTTGATTTGTCCCATATAAAATTATTCATGGATCAACCTTTCTAACTGAGTCCAGTTATGGATCGAATTTGGTGGCAAGGTTGTGAACCACGTAAAAGCATTTTTGGTGAGAGAACTTGAGAAATATTTTATCCTAAGATTTTCATTATTCGAAATGTCTCCGGCCTCTATCAAATATCTAACCACATGTTCTACAGTGGATTCAGTGGTATCCCTAGAACATTTAGTGAACTTAGGAACTTTCCATCTAGGGGGTAGGTCTGATTGTAAAATATACTCTGATAATGGAGAAGTATAGTTTGGTCTCTGGAGACCAAAGTTTACCCCATTTCGCGTTATTATCCTTTCGACCATGGCTGCTAAATTATTATCTGCGGCCATATCATCACGTCGAATATGTTGTACAATGTTATCAGTATTTTGGTCCCTATTCACCATTACTACCCTAGGTCTCTCCTCAATGGGAATTTCCGGTTGAGCTATGGGAGGTTCGATTCTAGGTTGTTCGACCGCTACTCTTGCATTGGCTAGATTTGCTTGGAGCGGGTCTGTTTGGTTTTGTTGAACCTGATTAATAGTAGGATCTTCTTCGAAGATTAATCCCTGATTTTCCAATATGTATTCTCTCTGTAGATGTCGATGATTCTATGGAACTCCAAAAAAATTCGCAAGGCGTGTCATCTACGCTGTCATTTGTTGGTTGGATTGTGTGGTGCTTTGTTTTAGGGGATTAAGAGTCGTCCCCATTGTTTGGGCCAACATTTGGATCATTTCATAGTTACTCTCATCCATTTATTTCCTAATGACTGCTGCAGAATTATTAGCCAAGTTTGGCATTTGGGTGGAATAACTAATTCCTAAAGATTGGCTATTTCGACCCATGTTTACCCCAGATCCCGATCCCTGTAATGACGAAGTAACATTCATTACAGGTTCTGAGAATGTTGAGAAGATGTTATGCAAATTCTCCATCATGGATGTTGGCATTCCATAAGGTTGATCTTGATTGCCTAAGGGCATAGAGAAACCTGGGGGCATAAAGGGCCTATTTGAAGCATTCCCCATTGGTGGAGGGGTTACTGGAGGGCTCCTTGGCCCAATATAACTTAGAATGGGCTCACTATGGATAATCGACTGCGTGGGCATCGCACTTGCCATGAATGACATTGATTCAGACACGGTCGTTGGGACCGTTGTTCCCCTAATCGAAGATAACTGGGGCGGTTCTTGATTGTTACTCGATGAACTTTGAGAAATCGAAACATTTGGCTGATTTGAATTCGTCATTCTCCTAGTATATCTTCTTCTTGGTCTATCATTGTTACTGGTGGCTACTTTGCCACTTCTTAATAACATACAACGAAGTCTTCAAAGAGAAAAAACAACAAAACGAACTTGCAAAAAGAACACTACTAGCACTGTCCCACTAGGTGTGCCAATTTGTTTACTGTGAAAATTAGTAAACAACCGCTGGTCTTTCCAAATCGAAAAAGAATTGGGTTACGTACATGATCGTCCATACAAATCCTAAGACATGTGATAGTAAATCTTAAGTTAAAGTTTGGAAAATGGTGAATATTTTGACAATGCGCATAATCTAACAACTATCAACTTCGAAATTTAAAGGAAGTAAATTTCAGAAACTTAATCAAAAGCAATTAAGTGCATTGAAAAATAACTTGAACAATAAAAAGATAAACTTTGTTGTACAAAGATGAAATTTGTATTAAAGTGTAAAAAGTATGGTGTTCGTCAAACGTACATTTTCTCGACACACTCTTTTCTTTGCACACAGATACTTTGAGTAATTTTAGAAATTTTGTACAACTTTGAACACACCCCAATCCTAACATTAAGACCTTCTATTTATATTGATAAAAAATAACCGACCCTAACGGTCTTCATACAAATAAATGACAAGCGGTGCTCGACATGTCTCTTTTCCTTTAAAAAGCTCCACGTGTCTCCTTCACAAATTTGAATAAGAACAAAAGTTATCTCCTTTATTTGAATTCAAATCACATGTCGAAACAACATCACCATCTTCTGTCGAACCAACTTCTAAGACTTTAAAATATTTTTTCTTCAAATCTTAATCAACATATCCTCCTTACACAAAAAGGTAGCTTCGACCAAAACAAGCAAATTTCATAACTTTGTCGAAACCTCTCACTACTTCATGTAACTCTCTTTATTGTTTCCATTAATTAAAACTAGGAGTCGAATTTGGAAGCTAACACCTGGGTCAGTGAATTTTAAGATCCAAGAAAGCAATTACAATATTCTTCTATCTCAGGAACGTGAGAGTGAGATCGTTACTCTCGCTATAATCCTAGAGAGTGTGATTTTCTCCTTTGTCTGTCTCTCATACTTTTATGAGATAAAGACATGTCATTCTTCACGTATTCATAAGTGAGAGTGTACCAGACAATAAGAGCGCACTATGATAAATGGACACACAAATCAAGAAACAGACAACAAGTAGCTAGACTTTGGGCACAATAGATAAGATTTGTCCGTCCTTGGTGCATCTTGTGTCGCCTCCTATGAATCTTTCACAGTACACTTTTCATAAAAATCATTGTTGAAATACACCTTTTTAATTTATTTTTTTTAACTATGTTTTAATTTTTAATAATACATATTTATACTATCTGATATTAAAATTAATCTTTTAATTTATAAAAAGTGAGTTTTAAAAAAATTTAATTTTTAAATTTTTTTTATAATAATCATTTTTAAAAATATAAAAAATAAAAAATAAAATTAAAACAGAAGGGTTTCCATTCTTTCTTTATTTTTTCTTCCTCTTATTTTTTGTTGAGTAAAATTAGGGGTGGCAAAATGGATGGATTGAATGGATATGGATTGGATTGTTAATGGATGGATCAAAGCAATCCATTAATCCATTAATAATCCACTAAATTCTCTTAATAAAAATTAAATCCAATCCATCCATTAAAAGATAAAATTCATCCAATCCATCCAAAAAATTAATTTAAAATTTTTTAATTTAATAAGTGACAACATAATATCCAATGGATTTATAAAATGAGATGGATGGATTGAATCCATCCATATGAGTTAGTAGATGGATTGGATCAAATCCATTAAATTATTTTTTGTCTTATTGATGGATTGGATGAATAAATTATTAGATAGATTAGATGAATATTATCGAAATGAATTTCATTGTCACCCCTAAGTAAAACACTCTTGCTTTAACAACTTTTGTAAATGTGAATATCCTCATTTATAAACTCTTAATATTTTTATTTATGTGGACTTGATTTTTTTATACTGTATACTTTATGGAATTTTTTTTTAAACTAACACAGTTATAATTTTTAATTACCAAACAAAATATATTTTCAAAAATATTACCAAAATGACAAAGTTTCGTTTTGCTTCAACATGCGTTCGCCAAACCAATTGGCGAATTGAGCAAATTCTTCATTCAAGCATTTCGCCAAATCAATTGGCGAATTAGGCTAAGGGTTTCAAGTTCGCCTTCTCAATTGGCGAATCAGGCTAATTTGTAGGCTAATTTGTAGGGTTTCAAATTCGTTTTTCATTTTTTTGATTATTATTATTATTATTATTTAAAGTTTAAAATTTGATTGTTTTTTTATTATCATTATTTTTGATTATTATTATTATTATTATTATTATTATTATTATTATTATTTAAAGTTTAAAATTTGATTTTTTTTAATCATTTTTTATTATTATAATTATTATTATTATTATTTAAAGTTTAAAATTTGATTGTTTTTTGATTATCATTTTTTTATTATTATTATTATTATTATTATTTAAAGTTTAAAATTTGATTGTTTTTTGATTATATTTTTTTGATTGTTTTTATATTTTATTTTTAATGTATTTATATTTTGATTTTGATTTTAATTATTTTTTATATTATTAATAAACTTAAAAAAATTAAGTTTAAAAGTTTAAATTAATTAATGAAATTATAAATTTAAAATAAATTGGTTTAATGTTAAATTGGCCAGCTTGGGTTTTAAACTTCCCTTATATATATTTGGGGTGGCATTTATGAATGGATGTATAGCCACTCCAGTGGTAATCACTTTGCCATCAAATGCGCCTTTCACCAGTGGTAATTATTTTTCTTTTGCTTTTTTTTGCATTTTATTTTCAGTTGTTGTGATTTATTTGCGCACTTAATTATTACTTTTTAATTATCATTTTTTTTATAAACAATAAACTTATTATAGTGATATCAAATTGGGTAGTTACAATTTTTTTGGATATATATACGAGCTCAAACACATGTTTTTTTCACAACATTATTTCCTAAAAGACTAAAGTGGTAGTGCGGTTTGAGTTGAGCGGAGTCCATAATGTCTGCATTTCTGAATCAACGTTCTTCTTCTTCGCCATCAGCATCGGAGGAACCTTTTCCAACGTTTGATATAATGAAAAAAATGCCCTTGTGGTGTTTTCAGCAACAAAGCCTCCGATGAAGGTGCTCCTGTGGAATACGCAGACGTTGGAGCACTTGCACAGGGAACTGAACCGCTGGCTAGAAGGGGATATTGCTCCAGGAGAAAAGATTAGGAAAATTGAGAGGTTGGTGGAGAAGACCGATAGAAACGGAGTTACTCGTGAATGGAGAAAAGTGGAAAATGATGTCGGCGTCCTTGTGATGATGTTGACACCAAAGGAGATAAAGTTGATGGTCGTGATATCGTAGACGCTCTGTTCCGGTGTTTTGGTGTATCTTTTTAATTTGTTGTTATGTTTGTTTAATTTATGAAAGTTAACTCTGCTTGTAATAGAAGGAAATTTGCACTTACTTCTGCCTGTAATAGAATGAAATTTGATTTTAATCAAATGAAAGTTACTATTGAATTAAATGGACACGTTTACAAATGAAACTATGATCTGCTGCTTGGTCCTACGTTTGGACACGTCGTACGATTGTGTCCTGGTTGCCGACACGAACTGCACAATCTCACTAGCTTATCTGAGGTATCCATCTCTGTTCGTATGCGCGTGCTGTTAGGCCGACCCTTCTTTTTTCTGCACGTCAAGTCATTATGCCAAACAATTTGGCCTTCGTATTCCGGCCAATAGTCCTCCTTTGCCAACACCTGAAAACTGCATGAGTAGACATTGCATAGACTTATGACTTAGTGAACTGCAGAAAGAAGGTTGGTTGGGTCCTGGCGCGCCTTCGAACAAGCTGCTATGACATGAGAGCAAGGCATACGAAATGCTTGAAACTTTCCACAATCACACCAGCTCTTATCTAATTCAACACGATAACATCCCCTGGGCCTTCCTTCATTGTGATCTATAGCCTCGGCAACACTGAACCAACCAGCTGTACGGTCAAATATTGTGACCACGTGGGTGTTGGCTTTGGCAGCTTCGTCTTTCATGAATTTCATTGCAGTGTCGCTGTACAGCTGACCCGATTGTAATACCGAACCCCACTTCGCACGCCTGCTATCAAAAAGTGATCCCATCCTAAAATAGGTTGCCTTTACCAACGCCAAGTGCTCAGCATGCACTCACACAACACATATCTCATCACAAGTTTCAAGCATGCACTTAAACCATATCCACTCTTGCAATATAAATATGGGGTATTTACCCATTAAATTCTACTCACACTTAAAGTCTCCTACTCTCTTACTCTCCTACTCTCAAACTCGCAACCTCCCAAAGTCTGAAACTCTTAAACTTTCAAACTCCCAACCCTCGACAATATCTGTACTAACCATGGGTGATTCTCATAGAGGGACGGCTGAAAACATCGCCGAGTTTGTAAGTCCTTTTGTTCATGTCAATGTCTTACCATTTTGTCCAAAAAAACTATAGTAATTTTGTCTAAAACACTATAGTAATTTTACTTCATTATTTTGCAGGATGTATCAAGGTTTCGGTGCCGTGTGCATGACTACATACCACACGACCCCCTCATTACAAACTATCTTATACATTGTGGGTTTGGGCGTGTGATCGAAATCAAATCTTATTCCCTTGACACAAAATTTATTCTAGCGTTGTTAGAACGCTGGAGACCGGAGACACATACATTTCACCTTCCTTGTGGTGAGTGTACTGTGACTCTCCAGGACGTTTATATGTTGCTCGGCCTACACATTGATGGTAAGGCCGTCAACGGCAAAGTTGGTGTCCCTGACCAACTTTGTGAAGATTTATTGGGCGCCCCTCTTTGTGAGGACGGACCTCAAGCAGGAAGCAAGGGCCGCCCGAGGGGTCAGGGTATTAACTTAAAATACCTGAGAGAACAATACAACGGTATTGTTTTAACGGATGAGAGCACCGAGTATGAGAAAATACAAAAAACTCGGTGCTATATTATGATTTTATTTGGCCACTTTTTATTTCCAGACGGCACTGGAAATACAATTCATACTATGTATTTACCATTATTGTGTAATATCAACAAAGTGTGTGAATATAGCTGGGGATCAGCAGTCCTCGCCCATCTATATAGCGCACTTTGTAAGACGTCCAAAAAAAATTCTTGTACTTTTTATGGTTGTGCCTATCTTTTGCAAGCTTAGGGTTGGTCGAGGATGCCATTGCTTGCTCCAATAAACAGAAATTCTTTTACGTTCCCCTACGCAAAAAAGTAAGTATCTTTTCAACATTATTTGCCAGCTACGTATTCTATTTCAGTTAATAATTTCTAACTTGTGTTTATTTTTTTAGGTGGTCTGTACCCGGGATGAATTATGAGAAATGTCCAAGGCACTCTATAATTCAATACCGCAACCTAATCGACCACCTTGGGCCAAACGATGTAAGTTATTTACCCTAATTTTCTTTAATGTATATGCATAAAATTCACACATCCTGTCTAACTTAATTTTACAACTATATTGTAGTTTGTCTGGATGCCGTACGAGGGTCTCGACCACCAGCCCAACCCCGACGATGCCGCTGTGTGGACAACAAAGACACCTATAATTAGGTTCACTACGATGGAGATGCACCAAAGTGATCGGGTCAAACTCCAATTTGGGATGCATCAAGATATTCCAGATGCTCCCGTAGACTTGGGGAAGTGGCATCAAAAACGGGTAGACGCACAGTGGATGATTGGTGATTGGAAGGAGTTTGCAAAGGAGCTGCGTGTACTTTGGAAAAGAAGAAGGCAATACGTCTTAACCGACAGTATTGTGCACGGGGCTAGGCCAAGTCTTCAATATATGACTTGGTTTAGTTCTGTCACGACAACCCATCCTTTCCTGTCCCAGCCAACCTATTTGGCCGATCCAAGGGAACGCGGTTCTTCATCATACCCACAAATACCAACAGACACCCCCCATCAACAACAACCACCATACGAAGACCATCAACAACAACCACCATACTAAGACACCCCCCAATCCATGCCAACATATACCCCCTATCAACAACAACCACCTTACATGCCACCAATCCAATCTCAGCCTCAACCATCTCACCAGTACAACCCTGATATGTCTTTTGATCCTACCCCTGCCACCTATATCACGGACAACTCATTCAACCCTACCCCCTCCAACTACACCTCCAACCACCTATTTAACTACCACACCCCACAACAACCAACACACCTAGACCAACCCAACTCCATGTACACGTTCGGACAACCATACCGTCCATACTCCACCCACCCTCCCCGACAATCGTACCAAAACATGGGCATTGCCCTTGACTACGGAAGTGCATGTGACATGGGACCTCCCGGCTATTGGGGTCAAATGATGCAAGATCTAGCTGATACGTCGGGGCCGTCCCAACAGAACCCTCCACCACAACTCAACACACAACATCCTGACACACCACAACAACCTCGTCGAAGACCTCGTCGCAACACGCGTCCCCCCCAATGTGGCACCGGTGGTCACTTGGATAGAGCCGATCATTAGGTTTTTTTTTTGTAATTTTCATTATATTTATATTTTTGTTCGTGTATTTTTAATTACATTATAAATTAATATAATTTCATTTTATTATCACTTTATGCTTACGAATATTTTTTAATTATATTAATATTAATTAGATTATAAATTAATATATTTTATGGTTAATAATAATAATAATTATAATTAAAAAACAATTAAATTTTAAGACTTTTAAATATGAAAAGGAAAATATATTATATCATAATTAAAAGGAAATTGAACTTTAAATAATCAAAAAACAATCAAATTTTAAACTTTAAATAATAATAATAATAATTATAATAATAAAAAATGATTAAAAAAAAAACAATCAAATTTTAAACTTTAAATAATAATAATAATAATAATAATAATAATAAATAATGATAATAAAAAAACAATCAAATTTTAAACTTTAAATAATAATAATAATAATAATCAAAAAATGAAAAACGAATTTGAAACCCTACAAATTAGCCTGATTCGCCAATTGAGAAGGCGAACTTGAAACCTTTAACCTAATTCGCCAATTGATTTGACGAAATGCTTGAATGAAAAATTTGTCCAATTCGCCAATTGGTTTGACGAATGCATGTTGAAGCAAAACGAAACTTTGTCATTTTGTTAATATTTTTGAAAATATATTTTGTTTGGTAATTAAAAATTATAACTGTATTAGTTTAAAAAAAAATTCTACTTTATGTATGGGAACCTTGCCTCTTTTTTTATGAGCTGCATGAGAACTGGATTATGTAAACACGTTGTGTTGTTGACTATGAAGGGAACACAATCTTGTGTAAAATTGTACTAAAATCGAAATCCACAACGAATCTTTCCTGGTCTCTATCTATAAAGACTTTTTTTCCAAATTTAAAAAGTTTACAGTATAATAGCTTTGAAAATTGAATGGTTGAAATTTGAACACTGTAAAAGCTATGTTGATTTTTCCGATGCATGAATGTCTATAGTCAATCCAGACAAAAAGAAATTCACTTATGTTTCATTTGATTTAATAAGAGTTAATTTTACGAATATTTTAAGCCGTAACGAGTATTTTAAATTTATATTTTTAGACATTTTTTATATAGATCAAATCAAGTGTCAATTTTTTAGAAAGGACAAAAGGACGAGTCTTAACAAATAAGAAAGCATTTGGTTCTTTCAAAAGATACAACAGAAGTTAGATTTTTAGTTGTCGTCTATCGTGTCGTTCCACTTTCTCTTCTTTTATATCTATATGTAGGTGACAACAAATACAAAAATAAACTATGACAAAAGTTATATGAATTTACCAATCTTAGTCTTCTTTTTGATTAAGTCAGAGGACTATTTTTTTCTCCAATTAAGACTAGTTACTACAGTCTAATGGTATTAAAATTAATTAACTTTTATATTGTAGTTGAGAGTAACGCAAATGTGCATAGTTTCAAAAAATAAAGGTAGAAGTGAATGATCTTAACAAATCAAGTACTTCATTCTTTTTGATAAGATACTTTACTTTTTAACAATTTAAACTTTCGCCTAAAAATAATAATTTAAAAGTTTTGTGTGAAAGTTAGTCGAAGATTGGCCAATAGTTTTTTATATTGATTTTTTTAATTCTCGAACAATTGTACTGCGGAAAGAATTATGTTATTTTAAAATTTTTTAACTTGTTGATCTAAAAAATAATAAAATTAAGATAAAATATTGTCTTAATTTTTTAAATTATTTTAAAATATTAAATTAATCTCTTAAGTTGTTTTGGAACGCATTTGTTTTTTTTTTAAATATCTGGTATAATAAATTGCAAATTCATATACTATTTTAACTGGTTTTTCGCACTGATCACGAATATGCAATCAAATTTATCAAACAAGTTACGGTTCATGAGATAAAGTAAAAATGGACGAAACACATAAAGAAAAATCATCGATCTAACCAAAATACGCAATAAAACGCAAAACTAATTACATATTCGTTATCAACACGAAAAACCAGTTCAAATGATATATGAGTTTGTAATTTATTGTAACGGAAATTTTTAAAAAATGAGTAAAGTGTTACAAAATAAACTTAACGGATTAACTTGATATTTTAAAATAACATAAAGGTAAAGAAGACAAACAATGTAAAATGTGTTTGCTTATTTGAATATGTCAAATGAAGTAGTTTATAAGTTATGGTATTATAGAAAGAAAACAAAAACCTATCATATTCATCGTATTAGTGCGATTCTGTTAGCTCCTAAATTCGACGCCTCTTGTAAAATAAAGAAATTTAAGAAGAAATGCCAAAAACAAGTTGAAGGCAAAGGTTGGTCGAAAGGCGTAAGGCAACTAAAGGAAGGAGTCGAAGAACTCACCAAGATTGAAGAGAAACAAGGACTTCGACCGTTTCTGCTGGTTGGTGGTTTTATCGAAGGTTTGAAAATTTAAAGTTTGGAGGGAACGGTTTCGTTTGCCAAATGCTTAAGAGGACACGTGGCACCTTATGAGCGGTAGATCCATGCATTGTGACAAGTGGCGAGAGGTGGCGATGTTGGAGGTTATTAGAAGTTATTTTTTACTATTATAAATAGGATGTCCTAGACATGAAACAAAGTGTGTTGTAATTTACCATTGTACAAATTACTCTTAGAATTACTCCAAGTATCCGAGCGTAGAGAAAGCGAGTATTACAGAGAACGTACGTGATGTAAACACATCATCTTTTATCTTAAGGAAATTTACTTTACTTGCCTTAAACTTTACAAAGTCTTTTATTTTCTTTGCACCCTTCTTCCTTATTTTCTTTCTTTCTTCTCTTTCTATGCAATTCCTTTCTCTTCGTTCTTAATCTAATCTTTCCTCTCCAAACAAACTTCTTTCTCTTCTTTATTTTTATCTTTTAATTGATTCCGTAGTCGAATAGATGTTTCTTTAAGATTCTTTTACCCCAATATTGCCTAAGTGTGAAACTTATATAGATTTCCAAAATAAAGAACTTTTAGCACATGTCCTAGGATCAATCTGATTGATCCTGTGAGTCACCAAAGTTAGATTTGGAAGATCAGCGGTTGTTTTCCAATTTTCAAGGGAAACAAAATGGCACGTCTAGTGGGACGGTGCTAGAAAATCTTTTTGTGTGTAAAAACTAAATTTACAGAAAGTTGCAGTCGTGTTGGTCCTTTCGTGAGAAGTACATTTTATGTTACTGAGAAGTGGTAGAGTTACCACTGTAAACGAAGAAAGACGACCAAGACGAAATATTAGGAACATGGCTACGGATGCGAACCAGCTAGATAACCCCAACCGTCAGGGAGACGGTTCCAGTGAGGGAATAAGAGACGATGGAGTTATCCCTCCGATACCGTTGACCGGAGAACAAACGGTGCTTCCTGTGAGGCCAGTACCGACACCCTCCATACTTGGGACTCGATCGACGGTGATAAGACCTTATAGTCAACTAGTGTTGGAATACATTGGCCATCCAACGTCAAATCCTCAGATATTGTTAGGGGGAAGTTCGACTTCCAAGCAGTTCGTTCCCCCTGGGTTTTCACAGTCACTAAGAAATCCCCCATATGGGATGCCCACCACCATGATGCAAGGGCTCCAAAGTGCGCCCCCCATATTCTCAGATCATGCAATGGCTTCGCCATTACAAGGTTAAGGGTCTGGTGTGAATGGGTCGAAATCCCCAAAGCCAGAGCTTAGGGTATTCGACGCAAGATCCCAACTTGACCAACACCTCAGTTGCTTGTTTGAGACAGCAGATGGATGAAAGTAATTTACAAATGGTTCAGACCTTGTCACAAACCATGGGTGAAATCTTCCAACCATTAATCCAAAATACAACTCAGACCAATCAACAATTGGCGGTACAACTGACGAGATTGGCTGAATTCATGGGGGTACCCCCCTTAGCCAGAAATCAGGCTCCAATAGCGGATGTCCCACGAGAAAACATGGGAAATACGGCAGAAATCGATATAGGAAACCAAGGGAGGATGGCCCCTCCCACAGTCGAAGTACTTAGGGAAGAGCCATTGCGAAATCAGGCCCGTGTTCTGGGAGAAAGAGACCCAGGAGTGGTTATCCTGAATCGAAATCAGGACGCGGACAATGTAGTCTAACAGGTTCGACGAAATAACGTGGTCGTCGATAATAATCTAGCAGTCATGGTCGAGAGAATTATGGCCAGAAATGGTTTGAACACTGGGTTCACCAGGCCAAATTACACTTCACCTATAGTAGACTATATCCTTCATGCGGAGTTACCCCCTAGGACGAAAGTGCCCAAGTTTACTAAGTTTTCAGGAGATACGACGAAGTCCACTGTCGAACACGTGGCCCGTTATCTAATTGAGGCTGGAGAGATAGCGAATGATGAAAGCCTTAGAATAAAATACTTCCCAAGTTCTCTTACTAAGAATGTCTTCACTTGGTTCACAGTGCTACCCCCTAATACGGTTTGTAATTGGACCCAGTTAGAGCGTTTATTCCATGAACAGTTCTATATGGGCCAGACAAAGATTAGTTTAAAAGAACTCGCTAGTGTGAAGCGCAAGTTCTCTAGGCCAATTGAAGAATACCTTAATAGATTCTGTTTGCTTAAGGCCAGATGCTTCACACAGGTCCCTGAACATGAGTTGGTCGAAATGGCCGCTGGGGGCCTCGACTATTCCATTAGGAAGAAGTTGGATACCCAGTATCTAAGGGACATGGCCCAACTAGCCGATCGAGTTCAACAACTAGAGAGACTCAAAGACGAGAAGGCTAAGTTTAATAAGAATAAGAAGGTAGCTTTTGTCGAATATAATAAGAATGTCGAAGGATTATGCGATGATCCTGTGTGCTTCGACGAAGGCGAAGTGAATCTTGCTGAACTCAAACAAGGACCACCTTACTCGTGTAAAGTACTAGCTCCCCCACAGGGGAAGAGTTGTGTTGAATCCGAAAAAAACGATAGGTTCCCAAAGAAAACATATACTTTCGACATCACAAAATGTGATGAAATCTTCGATTTGTTAGTCAAAGATGGACAAATGATAGTGCCACCTGGTGCTAAAATTTCGTCCATAGAACAAAGGAAGAAAAGAGGGTTTTGTAAATACCATAATTTTCTGGGTCATAAAACATCTCAATGTTTTCTTTTCAGGGACCTTGTTCAAAATGCAATTCAGAAAGGACGTCTAAAGTTTGGAGAGAAGGCTAGCGGCCAGATGAAGGTCGACACAGACCCTTTGCAAATGACGGACGCGCATTATGCTGAACCAGTGGAAGCCAACATGGTCGAAGCTACTGATGGCTGCGACTTTTCAACCAACATGGTCGAAGCTACTGATGGTTGTGATTTCTCAACCAACGTGGTCGAAGCTACTGATGGTTGTGATCTTTCAATCGACATGAAAGAAATTACTGATAATCTCATAGATAAAGCTGTGATGGCAAAAGTCACCATGAGCTTCGGACGAAAGGACTGTGTGGAAATGGAAATTGATGACCACGACCAAATGGATGAAGGTATAAGTTCAATTAACAAAAGCAATCTAGGGTGGGAGATAGTGACCAAAGAAACTGTTGATAACTTCATCAGAATTGATCAGGCCACTAAAGGCGTGGAACTAGGCCTAAGGAAGCTTAATCTGGTTGAAGAAGTTGAGATTAATATGGTAGAGATAACTCAACACGAGGATGTAAGGGATAGTGAATCAAATTACCAGGGGACACATACTAGGGAAGCGTACCCAGAGTAGGAAGAATCGATTGTTGCTTTCCTCCACCGTTGCCAAGAGAGAGGATCTAGTGTGATGTTGTGTCCTCGATGCAGCGCCATTTTTGACAAAAAGGCCGCCCAGAAGCTAGAGGGAACACGGAGGCTAAGGCAAGATAAAGAAAGGCCCAGATTCGACCCTCGAAGAAGTCTTCAAAAGAGATCTGAGCCCCGCACAAGGCCTCCGACAAACAAACTCACTAGTTTTAAACCCAACGCTGAGGACACTAATGGAAAGTGGACAAAGCTTAATGAGAATAGACAGCAGGGGCAACAGAGGTGGAAGAACTCTGAGGTGCAACGAGGATCTTCATTAAGCTATCAAAAGGAGTTTCAGTCTTCAAAAGCTGCCCATGTATCTGAAAACTATAAAGGAAAAAATCCCATGTCTCGATCGCGATGGAAACGAGAACAGCGTAAAAGAAAAGCACTCAGGGAAAGTTCACAAAGGGACCAGCCAGAATCCAGTACCAATGTTCCTGTCGAAAATGAAGGAGGACGAACGAAGGCATTTGGGAAGACACATGTAGGACGAAAATTGTTTCCGACACAGGTCAAAGAACAGAGAAAACCGGTTGAGGTCGATGACGAAATGACCGATAATTTTGATGAAGACTCTAACGATACTCTGGATATTTTGGTTAATGTAGTACCAGTGATGCCTAGGGAATTTGACAGAATTTTCGTGGTTGAAAACCTGGACACCTATACGGACTGGGAGATGGCAGCTCATAAGCCGGTGTGTTACTATGTGATGAATAATGGCTGCGTCGAGGAGCAAAACGCATTCTTTGAACAGCCCACGGAGGCGATGAAGAATCATCATTAAACCTCTTTATATTACGACAAAAGTGGAGAAAGTCCCAGTTAACAAAATCTTGGTGGATTGCGGCGCTACAATGAATCTAATGCCGCATTTTCTGTTGAACAAGATTGGAAAAGATGAGACAGATACAAAGCCGCACAACATGGTATTGTCAAACTATGAAGGTAAAGTGGGTTCGACCATGGGGGTCATACAAGTGAATGTCACGGTCAGAACCATTACCCGTCCAACTGTCTTCATGGTGGTAAAAACCACTGCCAACTATAATCTGTTGCTTGGAAGAGAATGGATTCATGGAGTGGGGGCAGTGCCATCTTCGATGCATCAAAGGATTTCCATCTGGACACCAAATGGTATTATCGAAAACATTGAAGCAGATCAAGGGTATTTCAAGGCACCTATAAATCATGTTGATAGAAGACAATTTGACAAATATTTGGCAAGCATAGGCCCCTGCGTGCCTGCAGATTTCGAATTTGCACCAAACGATGAAGTGTATTGCTCACTTTATCTGCATCCCATCGACGGTTTCCGCTGGGATAAGGAAGTGTTAGGCGAGAGGCTCCCATACCTTGGCACACTTCCTATAGACCCCACTGGGTGGGGAAGTGAATTTAGTGATGATGACTGAAGCCACGACGCTTCAAAGGATTTCGGCCTACGTGGTCGAAACTAAACTACAAACAGCCTTGGAGGCTGCAAACAACAAAATGGATGAGAGAGCCAATGAAGAATCTGAACAAATAGGCTCAGGTGGGAATTTCGACCCTGAGCCTCCCGACAAGATTCAGTACGAAGGACAAAGACTCAACGCCATTTATGAAGATGAGCCTCTGGGTTTTGAGAAAGATCCCTTGGCCAACGATGTTAAAATGCTGGCGCAAGATCCATTATAGGAAGTGGATCTAGGAGATGGAGTAATCAAAAGGCCGACGCATATCAGTGCCAACCTCAACCCCCAACTTAGGGTCGAGACCATCCAGTTGCTACGAGAGTACAGGGATTGTTTCGCTTGGGATTACGATGAAATGCCCGGTCTAAAGAGAGATCTAGTTGAGCATAAACTGCCAATCAAGCCTGGCAAAAGGCCAGTCAAACAGAGCCCAAGGCGTTTCGCTCCTGAAATCCTCTCAAAGATAAAGGAAGAGATCGAAAGACTCCTCCGATGCAAGTTCATCCGTACGACCAGGTATGTCGAATGGCTGGCCAATATTGTACCAGTCATTAAGAAAAAAGGGTCTTTAAGAGTATGCATAGACTTCAGGGATTTAAATTCAGCAACCCCTAAAGATGAGTATTCGATGCCGGTGGCAGAAATGCTAGTCGATTCAGCCGCTGGCCACGAGTACCTTAGCATGCTGGATGGATATTCTGGTTACAACCAGATTTTCATTGCTGAGGATGACGTTCCCAAAACGGTGTTCCGTTTCTCAGGGCCTTAGGCACTTACAAATGGGTAGTGATGCCTTTTGGCCTGAAGAATGTTGGGGCAATATACCAGCGGGCGATGAATTCAATTTTTTCATGATTACATTGAGTCCTTTATGCAGATATATATTGATGATATTGTGGTAAAATCTGTATCAGGAAAAGCTCATGTAGAACATCTGCGCAAGTCCTTCATAAGGATGATGAAGTTTGGCCTTAAGATGAATCCCCTGAAGTGTGCATTTTGTGTACAAGCGGGAGATTTCTTGGGTTTCGTAGTCCACAAAAAGAGGATCAAAATCAACCAGAACAAGACAAAGGCCATCATGGAAGCGAAAGCGCCATCCAACAAAAAGGAACTGCAATCCTTGCTGGGCAAAATAAACTTCCTAAGAAGGTTCATATCAAACCTCAGTGGCAAAACGCAGGCCTTCTCACCATTTCTTCGAGTCACCAAGGAGAGGTTCGAATGGGGGAAAGATCAGCAAGAAGCTTTCGACAAGATCAAAGACTACTTGACTCATCCTTCAGTCCTTTCACCCCCATGTCGAAACAAAAGCATGAGACTGTACATAGCAGCGTCAGACAAAACTCTAGGGAGCATGCTTGCTCAAGAGGACGGGAATGGCGTCGAAAGAGCCATTTACTACCTTAGCAGGGTTTTGAATAATGCAGAAACTAGGTATAGCGAGATAAAGAAATTATGCTTATGTTTGTATTTCTCATGTATAAAGTTGAAGCAATATATAAAACCAGTTGATGTTTATGTCTCGTCGCATTTCGATATTATTAAACATATGTTATCCAAGCCTATTTTGCATAGTCGAATTGGTAAATGGGCATTAGCATTAACTGAATACTCACTGACATATAGACCGCTAAAAGCGGTCAAAGGACAAATAGTGGCAGACTTCATCGTTGATCACTCTATAAATGAAAATACCCTGAACATTATCGAACTAGACCCCTAGAAGTTATACTTCGATGGGTCTAGCCACAAGAACGGGACCGACATAGGTTTGCTGATTATTTCGCCTGACAAAATTCCTACAAAATTCAAGTATAGAGTTGAGGGCCTATGTTCCAATAACGAGGCTGAGTACGAAGCTTTGACTGCAGGACTTGAAATTTTGTTAGAATTGGGGGCAACCCAAGTCGAAATAATGGGAGATTCGGAGTTAGTCCTAAAACAGCTAACAAAGGAATACAAACGCGTTAAAGAGAATCTCATTATGTATTTCGTGATAGCCAACAGGCTACTCAAAAAATTCGAAGTCTGCACTATTCGACATATACCGCGACTGCACAATCAGATAGCCAACGATTTGGCACAAGTCGCGTCAGGATATAGGGTCTCGAAGGAAAACTTGCAAGAAGCAATTGAGGCCAGGGGTAAGGTTGTGCTCGTAGGCCTGAGACCGTCGGACCTTGAAGTTACGAAATTTGGCTACGCCAACGAGGAAACCTTCGATATTTTTACGGTCGAAGGTCTAACAGACAAAGATTGGAGGAAACCTTTGGTTGAATACCTTCAGAACCCTTTAGCAAGCACAGAACAAAAAATAAGATATCAAGCGCTAAGCTATATCCTTTTAAGGAATGAGTTATTTAAGAAAAACTCTGAGGGAGTTTTACTTAAATGCCTCAATGAATCTGAGGCATACTTGGCATTATCATCAATCCATGGTGGGACATGTGGGGCGCACTAGGTAGGCCATAAGATGAAATTGCTACTATTTCTCCAAGGGATGTACTGGCCCACGATGCTGAAAGATTGCATTGACCTCGCCAAGGGTTGTCAGGAATGCCAAGTCCATGCTGGCATACAACATGTTCTAGCAAGCGAGTTACACTCCATAGTCAAGCCATGGCCATTCAGAGGTTGGGCTCTAGACTTGATAGGAGAGATTCGACCCGCATCTTCCAAAAACCAGAAGTATATTTTGGTGGGGATAGACTACTTCACCAAATGGATCGAAGCTATACCTCTACCTAAAGTAGACCAATAAGATGTCATCGAGTTCATTCAGAAATACATCATCTACAAATTTGGCCTACCAGAAACAATAACGACAGACCAAGGGTCAGTATTTACAGGAAGGAAGATGCAGGAGTTCGCCAAAGAGATGGGATTCAAACTCCTTACTTCGACGCCTTATTACGCCCAGGCCAATGGACAAGTCGAAGCAGCAAACAAAGTGATAATTGGCATGATAAAAAAAACAAATTGGAAGTAAGCCTAGAAAATGGCATAAGACGTTAGATCAAGTCTTATGGGCGTGTCGAACATCCCCGAAGGAAGCAACCAATACTTCCTCTTATCGACTGACCTTCGGCCATGATGCAGTGTTGCCAGTCGAGATATACATACAGTCGGTCAGAATTCAGAGGCATCACGAAATCCCTCGAAAAATTTATTGGGACATGATGCTTGATGAGTTAGTAGATTTAGACGAGGAAAGACAAAAAGCTCTAGAACTCTTGAGAAGATAGAAGAAAAGAGTGGAGAAGTCATATAACAAGAAGGTGAAAGCAAAGGCTTTCCTGGTTGGAGATTTAGTGTGGAGAGTAATTCTTCCTATGGATCGAAAGGTGAGATCTTTAGGCAAATGGTCCCCAAAGTGGGAAGGACCATTCCAGGTGTCGAAGGTTTTCTTTAATGGGGCATACGAAGTGACAGAGTTGAGTGAAGACAAGAGAATATTAAAAGTGAATGGCAAGTATTTAAAAAAATATATGCTTGTACTTCAAGAAGTAAAAATATCAATAGAGTAACAATCAAATATAAAGCAAAGCCATAAATGGTGATTAGCAAATACGCCAAAATGGCCTAGTGTCTTACAAACAAAGTTAAAATGGCTTACAAAGGCCAGTAAAATTGCTCTATTACAAAACCTAATAAATTAAAAAGGGAGATTTGCCTTTATCTTGAGGTAGTTCGACTTTTGGAGTTCGAGGCGGTTCTGGCATTGGGCTTTGTCTGTTCTCAGCTGGGCAACCTCAGCTTCCAAGCGACGGGCTTCCTCGGCGAAGTTAACAGCATGTTCGAGTTCAGTTGTTAGGGAGGAATCATCGAAAGAAGATAATTCAACATTCTTCTTCTTAGCTTTCGCTATCTTGTTGCGAAGTTTTTTGATCTTGCGTTCCCAACAGGTAATGTTTGCCCCATTAGTAATAACCTCTTGCTTATTTTTCTCCTTCGTCTCCTCCAATTCAACAATCTTTTCTTCAGATTCGACAACAGCAGTCCAAGCGGCAGCTTCACTGCCTGCTTTCGTCTAAATGCCATCTTCAATCTGGGGCAATAGTCGAAAGTCTTTGTGAACTTGGTCAATTAAGGTGCTAATTTCTTGAATGACGCTCGCGGCCTCAGGAGAAACCGATTTAAGATCCACTTATTGGAGAAGAGATTTTAAGGGAAGATGGCTGACTGGGCCCATCTGCAGAAGGGAGAAAAGATCCCCTTTGAAGATCTTTTTCTTAATCTTTTCAAGAGCATTGTCAGTTGGCTGATTCGAGGTTTGGCCTTCAGATGTCGAAGTGCTGGGAGTCCTGCCAGAAGAATGACTTCGCCTGCTCACGAGAAGCCTGATGTATTGTCGAGGGTTAGAAACCTTCAATGCATCAAGTTTGGTTGTGGTAAACTGAGCTTCGCCTTGGAGGGGGATTGTCTGAGTGTCCTTGGAGGTAGAAGCAATAGGAGTCTTTATCACTTCAGCAGTGGTAGTTTTCTCGACGGAAGTTTCCGCAGGTTTTGATTCTTTGTCTTGACCTTCCTCTGCCTCTGTGCCATCCTCTTCCATTTCGTCTCCAGTGCCTTCATCACTGGACTCGTTCAACTCAGACTGATGGCTTGATCTTTAACAGCATGATCACCTTCGGCATCTCTTTCATCTACAGCTATCGTTCGACCCAAAGGAGAACTGTTCGTGTCGACCAAATTTGTGCCCCCCTCTAAAGTGTTGACTTCATCATCTGCTACAACAGGATCGACCAAAATATTATTTTCTTCATGGTCAGATCCATCAGTTTGAGACTGTTGAGTAGTTGTCTTCACAGGTGAAGGAGGGACTGTGAAAGAATCAGGTTTATTAATCTCACCAAGAGAACTCATACCAGAACCCAAATCAGAGGTGGGATGATAGGTAGGCTCACCTTGGCTATTCAAGGGATAGAGTGATAAGGGAAGCTTGGTTGGGTCAGTTGTTAGAGCCCCAACATCAGCCTAGAAAAACAGACATCAAAAAGAGTAGGACTAAAAAATTAGTGCAAGACCCAAAGAAAGGTAGATGCACAACATACCTTGGCATTTTCATCAGCAGGGTTGGAGTTGTCACTCTCCATAGGAACAACAGTTTGGATCGAAGCATCCCCCGTGGGAGCCTTAGTAAGGTCTTGAGAGGGAGTGCTGGTTTGAGGTATGTTGGTTGCAGGAGGAGCGGATGGAGCATCAGAAGTATCCACATCGTGGGTGATTTTTCGCTTTCTTTTTATTTGAAGATTCTCGCAAGGAGATCCGTCTTCGTCATCTGAGTCAAAGATAATCTGAGAAGAAGCCCTTTTTAGCCTCTTTTGTGGGGTGGGTGGTTTTCGACTAGCCTGAAAGCAACATAAAATCTTAAGAGTAATTAAGGAAGTCAAAATAATAGAGAGTTACGGAAGATTACCTTCTGGTCTTCGACCTTGCCTTCAGTCTTGGTTGTTGGGGGAGCGCGTTTTGGAGCAGCTGAAAAATAAATAATACCAATGCTAGTTAGTAACAATAAAGCTCAGGGAGAAAAGTCCAAATCGAAGAGGGATAAACCTTCAAGAATGTCGGATTCGACGCGAACATCTTCAATACTAACATGAAGGTGCCCTTTAAAAGTATCGAGTGTATGTTTAGTCGGAACCACCCGCTGTGCTTTGGGATTCGATTGTTGTCGAACGATTTTTATAGGGTCTCCACAAATGAACCAATCTAGAAATGGAGGGGCAAAAGCCACGCCAAAACCAGCAGTTGGTAATCGAGGGACTTTTGGGGGGAAAAGTTTAAAGGCAACCTCGTACCGTTTCTCACGAGGAACAGAAGAGGGAATCTTTAAATTTTCCAATTTTTTAGAAAACTTTTACTTCAAAGTAACAGTAGCCTCACGAATGGTCTGACTAACATCATCTGGTCGATAGGCAGTTTTGAAGTACTTCTGGAAGGCTTGAATCTCTTTGATATGGCTAGACGTACCTTTCTTGATCTTCTCCTGCATATCAATGAAAGCTTGTTCAATCAAGCGAGCAAAACTCGAAGCGTCAAGAAACTCTGAGGCATAATGTTTTGACCACCAGTCATAGAAATCTGGGGAGCAGAAATAAGAGGGTTCAAAATGGACAGGCGTGAGGAAGGATTTATAGGCATGGCGCGCCAATTGTGTCGAATAGTCGAGGGGAGAAAGCACCGCGAGTGGAAGTATGATGTGTGATTTCTTATCATATAGACACTTGGGCAAAGTCTGTATTAACCCAAATTGTCTGGACACCAAGTTTGGTTGGTAGGCTACTAAGCTTGCCTGACCTCTAACAAGGTTTAATTTATGAACCAGCAGTCGAGGTATGAAGAATCGTTCCCAAATTAGCTTTGATTCCTCTTCTTGTTTCTTTAGTGGAACAGGGAAGGACCTGGTGAACCACTCAGGGCCGCATCTTTTTTTTGCAAAGGGAGCCATCCTCGAGGTGAACTCGTACCGTTTGGAGAACATGTGAATGAAGTTGGATAAGTTGGCTCGAAGAGTATGTCCTTCTTCGCTGGGAGTAAGCTGGGCCAAGCGAGGCCATTCGGCTCGTCTCTCAGAAACTAAAGACGAACCTTCATCGACTTCGCCTCTGTTGGGGAGGTTGTGTTCAAAAGTGGCATTAAGCCACAACTGGAGGAGCCAGAAGGGGCCCGATAACAGCAAGTTGCCATGACTTTCAGGGTCTTTCAATTTGGAAGCACCTTCGCCCAAGGCCTCATAGAGACTGGCCAAAATCATCTCACTCAGGCAGATACCTCTCTTCAAGTGCAGTTGGTTTGCCAAAACAAGATATTTTCGTGCCACCTGCAGAGACTTTGTACAAAATATACAGTGAGATAACCACATGGCTAGAAAGGCTATATTTCCTCATTATCGATAGAAGTGGTGGTTTTATTGTGATAGTGTTGGACGAAGGCTGTATAAGTATGTTTGGTGCTGGAGAATCCTATAGTGTCTTGGCTATCAACTTCGGGGTCTTAAACAAGGCCGTGCGGTTTTAGGCCCACAATAGCAGCTACATCAAGCAATGTGGGTGTCATCATCCCACAAGGAAGGTGGAAAGTATTATGAGTACTGTAGCGCCCTGTTTAATTATTTGAGTTTCTGATGTATTTTATTTTTTCGGCTTGCTTGCGTGGATTTTTTTGGGAAGGAATTGAGATCCATAATATTGGAAAAATATGTTTAATAATAATAATAATAATATGATGATTAATAGCGTTGTTGCTATTATTATTATTATTATTATTATTATTATTATTATTATTATTATTATGTTTAAACATATTATTGGAAAATTAATTTTTGGGTTAAAAGAAAATGTAGTATTATTATTTGGAATAAAATGGAATAATAAGAGATAATATTTGGAATTAGGGGTAAGTTTGGAATTGAGAAAAGAGAAAGAGGAAGCTCACGATAGAAGTGGGAGAAGAAACGCATGAGAGCAAGAACACAGTGAAGGAGAAGAAGAACAAGTCTGAAACTTGAGCAAGAGGTGGGCAATCGAAGCTGAGGATCGCAGATTCATCATCAGGACTGCAATTGAGGTAAGGGGGAGGGGGGGAACTAACGGTTAAGTTTCGGTATGCATGAGTAATCGGTAGAGGGGGATTTCCCTAACCCCATGAGTCGATGACGAATTGTATGATGATTATGTGTTTGATTCTATTTTATTTTGATGTTTGATTGTTGGAATCCGTTGCATGTGGTGATTGATGATGATTTGGGGGAAACTTGAGGGTTTCAGAGTAGGAATACCGTTTTAAGCCGGAAGTGGATTAATCGGCATGAATTGGATGTTTTACCGGGTGGTGTAGGATTTAGTCGGGTAGAATGCATGCGGAATATTGAGCAGGTGTTGCTAGTGTTGGTTCGGCGAGAATCGGTGAGAGTGGGGGTTGCTGAATTCTGAGCAGCAGCTGTATTTTTCTGAATTCGCAGACGCTCGCCAGCTGCTTCGCTGGGCGAGCTGGTAGCGAACCCTTCGCCGGGTGTTCGCTGAGCGAACTAGGTAGCGAGTGCTCCCAGTAGCTTCTGTTTGGGCTCGCGAGGGTGCTCGCTGAGCGAGCGAGTAGCGAATACTCGCTGATGCTTCGCCTAGCGAGTGTGCTAGCGAGCATGACAGCATTTTGTGATCCTTATGCTGTGCTATTTTGTTTTCTCGCGTGGTTAGACATTGCTGGTCGTGAGCGAGTATGTGATTGATGTGGATCGATTGAGAGTGTATGGGTGATGTAGAGCGTGGATGCCTGAATACTCGCCTAATTCGAATGAATTAACGTATGTTGTGATACATGAATGTGGCTATGTGCGATATGTGTTGAGTTGGATCCGTAGGATTGATACGCCTGTGCGCGTTGTGTTTTTATGTTGTGTGTGGGAGTGGATCAGTAGGATCGAATTGCACGATGTGTGCTAGACGTGTGTGTGATGTGTGATATATGTATGTATGATGCATTATGAGATATGGTCAGGGGACCGTGTATGCTGTTTGTGTGTGTGATTATTATTGTGTGCGTGCATTGGGGTTATGCATGGCATGTTGTGTTGTTGTGCTCCCTTAGTGGAGGGGTGATGGCCAGGTGTCCATCGATTGTGATGTTGTGCTCCCTTAGTAGAGGGGTGATGGCCAGGTGTCCATCGGGGGGATGAATCGTTGCTCAGGTGGAGCGTATGCGATTCATCCGGTGCTCCCTGTGTGGAGGGTTGATGGCCCAGTGTCCATAGATGATGTGCTCCTTTGTGGAGGGTTGATGGCCCAGTGTCCATCGTTGTTGTGAGTCGGTACCGCATATCATTTGTGTGAGTAGCATGTGTTGCATTGTGGTGTGTAGTGATGGTCGACGGTGGGACAATATGTCCGGATGTGTTGTATATGAAATGATATTTTATATGTCTCTACCTTTATTTCATGTACATTTATACCGTTAATAATTGACTGTAAATTCTCACCCCTTTGTTGTTGTTGTGGTCTGTGCTTCTTTGGAAGTACAGACAATCCAGGTGTTTAGCTAGCTTGGATTGTGGCGTCGTCATAGGATTGCTCTGATACGTAACACCGGGGCTTTTTGGGAGTATTTATTGTTTGTTGTTGTTTATGTGTGCCCTCATGGCGTGTCTGATTTTTTTTGTCGGATGTGATGACATGATGTATATTTTGGTCAGATGGTCGTTGTTGTATATGACGATGTTGATGATACGGATGGTGTATATATGTTATGTGATACATGACAGACTACTTACCTCTTTTTCCGCTGCCAATTTTATTGAAAATCAGTTTAGAAAATAATTTGTGGAATTTTGTTGGAAATTGTGACATTCCGTTGTGGGAGAACTCTGATATGTGTTTATTTTAATTGCTTTATTTTATTTTAGGGAACGGGGTGTTACAAGTACTATCCCAAAAAAACAAGGAAGAGGCCAGCATAAGGGGGCAGTAAGTAGGGCCTACCTTCGACATCATTATGAGGTCATAAATCCCAATGTCCTTATAATCTTGGGCTTTCACTTTTTCTATTTTTCCAACCAATTGAGGTAAAGTTCAGAGTCTTTGAAGTAAGGGGTAACCCTAAATAATCTGGCTCCATCATGGAGATACCTAAGATCTACGTCGAAGAGAGTTAGGTTATCAGGGCCATCAGCGGAGACTTTGCTAGAATCTTTTTGCCCTAAAGGTTTAGTGACCCTGTAGGAGGGAAAGAAGTCTCTAATGGCAGAATAATCAAGACCTAAAGGAGGTAAAGGGCCAGACATGGCTAGGGGTTTACCTGCAATAGTAACTGAGATGATTACCTGCGATTCATAGATGTGGCGTTTCTCTTCTAACAAAGGTTCGCGAACGAACTGTTGGTTCTTCACTACCTTAGGACCGCTTAAGCTGGCAAAGGGTGGGAGAGTTGATGCAGAGGTTTGCCCTTTGGGTTGCATCTTTTTCTTCTGATGATCAGCCATTGTTGAAAGTAGTGAAGAGTTTTTTTTTTAGAAACAGAAAATTGGAGGAAGAGGAATGCAAGAGTATTGTTAAGAGTTGGAAGAGTTGGAAAAAATGAAAACATCAGAGGAGAATTACTTATATAGAGTATGGAAGATTAAAAGTTTTCATCATTAAGGGGCTAGAGTTAGTGGGTCACGTGTGCGCCTGGAGTAGGGTGGCAGATGTAGTAGTTGCAATTCACGTCCCCTAGGATGAAAAGGTGATGATGACCCACGATTTTGGTGGTTCCCGAGAAAATCGCCATGATGAAATGTGACGTAAAGAACATGCATCAAGGTGGTGGAATAGTATCTTGCGTACTCCCCTATATTTCTCTCTTTTCTCTTTCTTCCCTTTCACCTTCCCAGACATGTATTGGGTGAAAAAACATCAGATGACACGTATGAGGAAGACAAACGGCTTCGAAATCAGACGCTGTCAAAAAATGTGCTTTTCCACATCAGAAATCGAAAAGACATTTTCGGGGAGCAATTTGTTAGCTCCTAAATTCTATGCCTCTTGCAAAATAAAGGAATTTAAGAAGAAATGCCAAAAACAAGTTGAAGGCAAAGGTTGTTCGAAAGGCGTAAGGCAGCTAAAGGAAGGACTCGAAGAACTCACTAAGATTGAAGAGAAACAAGGACTTCGAATGTTTCTGTTGGTTTGTGGTTTTATCGAAGGTTTGAAATTTTAAAGTTTGGAGGGAACGGTTTCATTTGCCAAATGCTTAAGAGGACACGTGGCACCTTATGAGCAGTAGATCTATGCATTGTGACAAGTGGCGAGAGGTGGTGATGTTGGAGGTTATTAGAAGTTAGTTTTTACTATTATAAATAGGATGTCTTAGACATGAAACAAAGTGTGTTGTAATTTACCATTGTACAAATTACTCTTAGAATTACTCCAAGTATCCGAGCGTAGAGAAGACGAGTATTACAGAGAATGTACGTGATGTAAACACACCATCTTTTATCTTAATGAAATTTACTTTACTTGCCTTAAACTTTACAAAGTATTTTATTTTCTTTGCACCCTTATTCCTTATTTTCTTTCTTTCTTCTCTTTCTATGCAATTCCTTTCTCTTCATCCTTAATCTAATCTTTCCTCTCCAAACAAACTTCTTTCTCTTCTTTATTTTTATCTTTTAATTGATTCCGTAGTCGAATAGATGTTTCTTTAAGATTCTTTTACCCCAATATTGCCTAAGTGTGAAACTTAGATAGATTTCCAAAATAAAGAACTTTTAGCACATGTCCTAGGATCAATCTGATCGATCCTGTGAGTCACCAAAGTTAGATTTGGAAGATCAGCGGTTGTTTTCCGATTTTCAAGGGAAACAGACTCACACGTGTGTGTGTGTGTGTGTGTGTGTGTGTGTGTGTGTGTGTGTCTATATATATATATATATATATATATATATATATATATATATATATATATATATATATATATATATATATATATATATATATATATATATATATATATATAGTCTCAATGTGTTATGTTGTCTTTATCCTTGCACAATTTTTTTAGTTATTGGTTCCACAATTTTCGGTTAGTGACGCTACTAATGTTTAAAACAATATTGGTTTGTATCATATTTCTAAAATTTTGATGATAATAAAATATTTAAAAAACAATAGGGTATACTAACTGTGAGATGTTGGATCGAACTCTAGTATGGTCGAAGGGTAGCTTTTGGTTCGACAAAAGTTAAGCATGAGTTCGAAGTATGTTCGCATGTTGTTGTCGGGGTTATGCGTGTTGTAGTCGAAGTTTGTTCTAACATGCATTAGTAAATATTGCTAGGTTTGTTAACATGTTGAATTTAGCCTTACTTGTGAGCCCAATTGTTTAAGTTAGCTTGTATCCTAAGTTAGCTTGTAATGGGTAATTGTTAAAAAGCCCATTAGGTTAGTGTGTTATTTTTCTTATAAATAGGATGTTAGTTTCTCAATCTTGGCATAAGGAAAAATAGGAAGATAAAATTCTAATTTCAAGAGAGAGATGTTATTTTGTTATTCTTGTATACTTGTAATCTTGTTCTAAGAGTAAAGAAAGAATAACAGTTTAATAACTAATCCTTGTTGTTCCTTGTTGTTTTACCTTGTTTTCTTTGTTAATCCTAACCCTTGTGTGTTTCTTGGTCATAAAGAAACCGTTTATACTTTGTTTCCAAGGTATCTGATTCACAACAAATTGGTGCAGTGAGCATGGTGAAGATGCCTTCAACAAAGTATGAGATTGAAAAATTCACCGGAGTGAACGACTTCGGTCTGTGGCACTTGAAGATGAAAGCCCTACGGTTCATCAGGGTTGCTTGGAAGCATTGAAGGGAGAGGAAACCATGGACGTTGCGTTAATTGTAAAAGAAAAGACGAGCATCATTGAGAAATCCCATAGTGCAATATTGTTGAGCCTTGGTGATAAGGTTCTTCGACAGATATCAAAGGAGACTACATCATCGGGATTATGGGTGAAACTTGAAAGTTTGTATATGACCAAATCTCTAGTGAATCGACTCTACCTGAAGTAAGATTTGTATTCATTCAAGATGAGTGAAGACAAAGTGTTGGCTGAACAGTTGGATATGTTCAATAAAATGATGCTTGATCTTGAAAATATTGATGTGAAGATCGATGATGAAGATCAAACACTGTTGATGCTGTGTGCTTTGCCCAGAACACATGCTCACTTCAAAGAAACTCTCTTGTATGGAAGGGGGTCCCTGACCTTTGAAGAAGTTCAATTAGCCTTGTATTCTAAGGACTTGAACGAACGAAAGGAGCATAAACCTTCGATGGTGGGCAAAGGTTTGGCCGTTAAGCGAAAATTCTTGCGAAAGGATGGTAAGTTCGACAAGAAGAAAGGTAAAACTCAACAGAAATCGTATAGTGGCGAAACATCTGGTATTCGATGTTATCACTGTAAGAAGGAGGGTGACACAAGAAAGGTGTGCCATGAACGCCTGAAAGATCATGGAGGTAATGACAATGCAGCCATTATTCAAGATGACTTTGACTCATCTGATGTTCTTGTGGTTTCAAGTGGCGACTCGAAAAAATATTGGATTATGGATTCAGGTTGCACTTGGCACATAACTCCAAACAGAGAATTGTTCAAGGAGCTATGTGATCAAGATGGTGGATCTGTGCTGTTGCGAAACAACAAATCTTGTAAAATTGTAGGTATTGGATCTGTGAGATTCAAGCTCCATGATGAGTCAATAAGGTTATGACTGAAGTCAAGTATGTACCCGACTTGAAGAGAAATTTGATTTCTCTTGGTGAATTCGACCGAAAGGGATATGTTTTTCAAGGAGAGAAAAGTATCTTAAGATTTATGAAGGGGTCGAAGGAAGTCTTTAGAGGCGTGAAGAAACAAGGCTTGTATACCCTTGAGGCTGAGGTTGTAAGTGGTTCGACAAATGTTGCATCCACGAAACCTGTGTCGAAGACATAATTATGGCACATGAGATTAGGCCATGTCAGCGAAAGAGGCCTGGTCGAATTGGGGAAGCAGAACCTACTAGGAGGTGACAAAATCGAAAAGTTGGAGTTTTGTGAATCTTGTGTATTTGGTAAATCCTGTAGAGCAAAGTTTAACAAAGGCAAGCAAAGAACATATGGATCTCTAGATTACATTCATGCTGATCTTTGGGGGCCTGCAAGGAATCCTTCACACTCAGGTGCAAGGTATTTTTTATCCATCGTTGATGACTATTCCAGAAAGCTATGGGTATTCATTTAGAAGACGAAGGATAAAACTTTTGAGAATTTCAAAAGTTTGAAGATTCTGGTCGAAACTCAAACAAACAGAATGGTTAAGAGGTTGAGAACTGACAATGGCCTTGAATTCTGTAATGAAGTGTTCGACAGCTATTGTGTTGAGTCTGGGATTGCAAGGCATAAGACTGTAGCAGGTACTCCTCAAAAAATGGCTTAGCTGAGAAATTCAACTGAACAATCCTTGAAAGGGCTAGATGTATGTTGGTTAGTGTTGGATGGAAGAAGGTGTTTTAGGCAGAAGTTGTTTCGACAACAGCTTACTTGATAAATAGATGTCCCTCGACTACCTTGGGAATGAAGACACCTCAAGAAGTTTGGTTAGGATATCCACCTAGTCTCGACAAACTGAGAGTATTTGGCCACGTGGCCTATGCTCATATTACGTAAGACAAGGTCGAACCTAGAGCTCTGAAATGCATGTTTATAGGATACCCTGAAGGAGTCAAAGCTTACAGGCTATGGTGCCTAGAGCCAGGTTACAGGAGGTGTATCATCAGTCAAGATATAGTTTTTAATGAAGGAGAGATGGCTTTCAAGAAAACTGATGATGCTGACAAAGAGCTGGAACAGGGAGAGATTCCTGTTGAGGTGGAGCACGTTGATGCTGAATTGCGTACCCCAGATGAAGTCGAAGAACATACAGAAGATGTTTTCGAAGATGAGGAGAGATATAATAAGTACTTGCTAGCAAGAGACAGGTCGAAGGGAGTCATCAAGCCACCTCAGAGACTTGGGTATGCAGATTTTATAGCTTATGCCTTAATCTTTGCAAGTGAGGTTCTAGACGAAGAACCTAGATACTATAAGGAAGTTATGAGTAGTCAAAAGAAGACTGAATGGATGAAGGCCATGGATGATGAGATGAAATCTCTTCATGATAACAACACCTAGGAACTAATCAGGAAACCTGTTGGAGCCAGGTTAGTCAGCTGTAAATGGATTTTCAAAGTTAAGGAAGGAATAGAATGAGTGGTCTCGAAGAGATACAAGGGAAGATTGTTCGTTAGGGGGTTCACTTAGAAAGAAGGTGTCAACTTTAATGATGTGTTCTCTCTTGTTGTGAAGCACAGATCCATTCGGATGTTGCTTACCACAGTGGCACAGTTCGATCTTGAACTGGAACAGATGGATGTGAAGACTGTGTTCTTGTATGGTAATTTAGATGAAACAATTCTGATGAGGCAACTTGAAGGGTATGTCGAAAAAGGGAAGGAAAATTATGTGTGCAAGTTGAATAGATCCTTATATGGACTAAAACAATCTCCTCGACAGTGGAATGGAAGATTCAATAAGTTCATGGCACGCATAAGTTTCATCAGAAGTCAGTTCGACCACTGTGTTTACTTCAGATTTCGGCCGGGTAATTCATTTGTTATTTTATTGCTCTATATGGATGATATTGTAATAGCAAGCAACAATGTCAAAGATGTAACGAGGGTGAGAGCTGAACTCAATAAGGAGTTCAACATGAAGGATCTAGGAGCTGCGTCCAGGATTTTTGGGATTGACATCCGAATAGATAGAAAGCAGTTGAAATTATGCTTATCTCAAGAGGCATACCTACAGAAGGTTCTTGAAAGTTTGGTATGTAGAATTCAAAGCCTGTTGTGACTCCTACAAACCTTCAATTCAAGCTGAGTATAGATCAGTTTCCCAACACTGATATTAAAAGAACTTATATGAATAGAATTCCATATGCTAATATAGTGGATTCTTTTATGTATGATATGTTCTGTACTAGACCCGACATAACATGCAGTAAGTCTTGTAAGCAGGTATGTGGTAAATCCTGGAAAGGCTCACTGGCAAGCATTGAAGTCGATTCTAAGGTACATAAATGGGTCTCTGAATAGAGTCCTAATTTATGGTGGAGCCTTGGGTGAAGATAGTAAAGCAGCAACCGAAGGATATGTCGACTCTGATTATGCAGGTTGTATGGATTCCAGAAAATCTATTTCTAGATATGTATCAACTATGTTTGGGACAACAATAAGTTGGAAAGTTACACATCAGAAGGTCATTGCCTTATCAACCACTGAAGTGGAATATATTGCCCTAACTGAAGCTGTGAAGGAAGCATTATGGCTTGAAGGTCTTGCAAATGAGCTAAAACTTCAAGGTCGAGTTATCACTGTTAAATGTGATAGTCAAAGTGCAATACACCTGTCGAAGAATTCAGCCTATCATGAGCTAACCAAGCACATTGATGTGAGGCTGCATTTTGTGAGAGGGTAATCGAGTGTGGAGAAGTCTAAGTGTTGAAGGTTTCGACAAATCATAATGTTGCTGATATGATTAGTAAGACGTTGCCCAGTTGCAAGTTTTTCCACTGTATGTAGTTGATAAAGCTGCATGAAGAAAGCTAGTTTCTTGATGTTATAGAGTTAGATCCAAGGTGGAGATTTTTGAGATGTTGGATCAAACTCTAGTATGGTTGAAGGGTAGCTTCTGATTCGACAGGAATTAAGCATGAGGTTGACGTATGTTCGCATGCTACTGTCGGAGTAATGCGTGTTGTAGTCGAAGTTTGTTCTAACATGCATTAGTCAATATTGCTAGGTTTGTTAGCATGTTGAATTAGGCCTTACTTGTAAGCCCAATTGTTTAAGTTAGCTTGTACCCTAAGTTAGCTTGTAATGAGTAATTGTTAAAAAGCCCATTAGGTTAGTGTGTTATTTTTCTTATAAATAGGATGCTAGTCTCTCAATCTCGGCATAAGGAAAAATAGGAAGATAAAATCTTAATTTCAAGAGAGAGAGGTTATTTTGTTATTCTTGTATACTTGTAATTTTGTTCTAAGAGTAAAGAAAAAAATAGCATTTTAATAACCAATCCTTGTTGTTTTACCTTATTTTCCTTGTTAACCCTGACCCTTGTGTGTTTCTTGATCATAAAGAAACCGTTTATACTTTGTTTCAAGGTATCTGATTCACAACACTAAAAAATGTTCAAGTGTATAGGATCATAGACTAATTTTTTTAAAGAAAACCTACTATCGGTTCTGAGAATGAACATTCAAAGAGAAGATGAAGATCTAGATTTTGGAAGATCAAAAGCTGAAGACCAGAATCTGAATGATGTCAGCATCTAAAGATCCAGATCTAAACGTCAACATTTGGAGATTCAAACTCTGAAGATCTAGTCAGCGCAATGATAGAGGATTCTAACCACATGAAAACTTAAGCAAAAATTTGTCGAAGACAGCTGAGATACAACAGATAATTCCTTTTGCAGCAAAGGGAATTCAAATAAGCTTTCAACAATATCAACCATATAAGGAAACATATCAACATCTCTAAAATCAAGCTTCTCAATGACTCTTTTCTTTATTTATATATAAGGAGCTGAAGACTTAAAGAAAAATAATGAGTTATTGACATTCAAAGAGATGCTATTCTGTCAAACAAGAAGCACAAGTTTAACTAAGAATTTATTAACACTTGTATATTCTAGAAATTCTTAAGTCTCAAAGAGTCTTTCTGTGTTGTATTTTGTCTACACCTCTGATTGTATATCCAGTGTAGTTTTTTCACAATCTCTTAATTTTAAGTTAGAGTTTAAGAAGTCTCTTGCTAAGTGCTTGAGAATTAGAAGCCTCTTTCTTATGTGCTTGAGCAAAGAAGTCTCCTGCCTGTGTTCTTGAGCATTAGAAGTCTCTTGCTGGGATACTAGAGCATAAAAGTATCTTACTTGTATGTTTAAGCATTAGAAGTTTCTTTCTTTGTGCTTGAGCAATTGTAATCAATTGTGAATATAATGACAATCTCTTGTAAGTACAAGGGAACTGGATTACTCTCGATTTGTGGGAGGAACCAAGATAACTACTTGTGTCTCTCTTGCTTTCTTTCTACCTCTAATTTGCTTTATTCTGCTACTAAACACTGTACCCTATTTCAGATTCTAGACCTTGCGTTCAGAATCTGATAAGAGATTATCAAAACGTAAAAGAAAGCTAACACAATTCAACCCCCCATCTTGTGTTTTTTCTCACCTTCAGCTGGCGTCATAATATGATTTATGCATTTAACACTTAACAGCGGTACATAAAAAGATCCTAAGAGAAAAACATGTCTGTTGAATCTGGAACCTCTGGTCTTGAAAAAAATGTTATTGTAAACTATGATTATGGTACTTCTGAAAAGAATATCTATATAGCTAGACCTCTAACTTTCAGTGGAGACTCTACAGAGTTTGAATGGTGGAAGAGCAAGATGTACACTCACATGATAGGTCTTGATGATGAGTTGTAGGACATTCTTAAAGATGACATTGATATTCCAATTAATTGAGTAGGAATGGTAACTGAAAGAAAAAGTCTCACACCTTCTCAGAAGAAGACTTACAAGAAACATCACAGACTTAGAGGCATTTTGGCAGATGCTCTACCTCACTCTGAGTACATCAAAATTATTGAGAAAACTACTGCTAAAACCATATTTGAATCCTTGGTTACTACATTTGAAGGCAACCAACAGGTAAAAGAAGCTAAGGTTAACCTTCAACTTTAACGGTATGAGCTATTCATAATGAAGGAATATGAAGACATTGAAACCATGTTCTCAAGGTTTCAAGTTCTTTTATCTGGACTTCAAGTTCGGAACAAGACCTATACTACTTCTGATCATGTCAAGAAGATTCTTAAGAGTCTTCTTGTTAGATACAGAACAAAGGTGAATGCTATTCGGGAAGCCAAAGACTTAAAATCTATAAGTATTAAAAGTCTGATAATAAATCCTCAAAGTCATGAGATGAACTTATCAGGAAATCGAAGTTTCTTGCTTTGAAATCTATTGCCCAACCTGCCAAGCCTTTCAAAATATGGGAATCTGAAGAATCGGCTCATGTAGGAACTTCTGGAGAAGGTTCTGATGATGGAGAAATGGCTTTCATAATCAAAAGATTCCAATATCTGGCCAAGAAGAACAAAAGATTATATGGCAGAAGTAGTGACTTCAAAAGATCATGCTCTAGAGAAAAGAAAGATGATTATAAGGGATGTTTCAACTCCAATAAGCTTGGTCACTTCATTGATGGCTATCCAAAGGTGTAAAAGGAAAAGTCAAAGAAAGGAAGCTATCAAAAGGACAACTTTAAAAACAAGTTCAAAAAGATTCTCATGGGATGAACTTAATAATTAAAAAGACTTTGACAAAGATGAAGAATAATCCAATCCAACTTTGATGGATCTTAAATCTTCATGAACAGAACCTGACTCAGACTCTGGGTCATAATTTGAAGAAGAAGATAAGGTATTTTCAATATCATCTCACTCTGATTTAGTTACCTTTATTGACCTTATAGGTCATTGTTAAGACAAAGCCAAACATATGAAATTCTTGAAAAATAAATATGATTTATTGAAAGGTGAATTAAAGTATTCTCAAGATAAAAATGAAGCTTTAGAAAGAGATCATATTGCTCTAGTAAAATAAACATCCGATAAATCTCTTGATGAGCGTGAAATAGCTCTTTAGGAATTTATCATAACTAGATTTAACAAAACAAAGCTTGCATCTATGATTTATGGTGTAAGTAGGAGAAAAGGATAGGGTATTGGTTATCCGCAAAAAGTTTTTGATCCATGGTCTAGAACCTTGAATAAACCAATAGAACCTTCTTCTTCAAGATTTGCTCAAAAAGAGCTAGATTCTTATTTTGTACCTGCTGCTGACAAAGAAAAGGTTATGAACCAGTCATAACCTAAAGCTGTATAGTAAAAGGTTTTGAAGAAATCAAAACTGAAGACTTAAAAGTCAAAGGTTCTGAAAAAACCAGAACCTAAGACATCAAAGTCTAAAGTTCTAAAAGGTCCAAAACCAAAAGCTAAGATTTATTCAAGACAACAAACTTTTAAACCAAAAATCTTGAATGATCTTAAACCTTTCTATTTGAAAGTTAAGGTACATAATAAGAAGAAGCCTGACAGAACTAACCACAAAGGACCCATAAGACTATGGGTACCTAAATCTTAAATTATTTTTGCATCATATTTTCCTCAATGGAGAACCAAAGCAGCAGTCTTGGTACCTCAACAATGGTTGCTTACGACACATGACAGGAGAAAAACATATGTTCCAAACCCTAACTCTGAAAGAGGGAGGAACTGTGGGATTTGGAGAAAACCAGAAAGGAAAGATCATTGGTACGAGTACTATTGGCAAATCCTCTATCTCTACTAAAAAAATTTGGCTAGTAGATGGATTAAAACATAACCTACTTAAGTTAACAACTCAAGATATAACATAACTAATAGTGTCATAAAGAAACAACAGTCATAGGAAATAAAACATGGAAATCAATCACAAACAAAAAAAGCACGCAACATTCCATAACCTCAGTGTTAAATATCAGAGCAGACGCTAAACTAAAAGAATAAACAGAATATTTCATCTTCCACTCACATCTGAGCTCCTACTACGGATTATTTGCACCTTACCCACGTGGAATAACATTCAAACAGAAGGGGTGAGATATCATAATTATATAAAAGAAAGCATGATAAAAAGTAGGCAACAAATTATATCATGCATATAACCCATTCCACAACATACTACAACAACATCCAACATACAATACAATATCCACACAAGAACAGATGCAATAATCATGCAATGCAATGAGACTCACAACCAGACTCAATGCACGTGGTACCATATAATTCATATTTCAGAACTCGAACCCTCTTTCATGGTCAAATATCATTGATTCCATTCAATCTCGGCATTCAGCTACCAATATACCATCCATTCATAGGATTGATGCTCCAATTCGTTATCATCATTTATGATAGCATCTCACTGGTTCCATTCACTCTTGGCAGTCAGCTACTGACATACTATCTATTCATAAGATTGATGCTCCAACAACGGACCGAAGTCCCAACATCATGAATTCATGAAACATCTTACACATGCAACGACAACATCAAGCACAATGACCAACACCATAGTCAAGGTACTCTACCAATACTGGCCACCATGCACCAAACACATGCTTTAAGAGTTCAACAACAATATAATAATAATTTAGCAATCAATAACAAAAACAACAATGCAACGTATAAAGATATTCATCTTAATCATTATACCACACCATAACTGGTCACCATGCAACAACAACACTATAACAGCTCATCAACATCATCATCCAACATAGCAAACAACAACAATGCATTTATTGCGAAACAACATAATAATATAGTAATCAACAACAACAACAATGCAATGTGCAATGAACAACAACATCAAGCATAATGATCAACACCTCCATGGTCAATTTACACCACCAATGTTGGCCACCATGCTCAACATACATACTATAACAACTCAACACCAACAACTTACAATATAGCAACCAACAACTATATGTTTAGGATTTTATCGCATCACAACATAATCACTACAATTGCATTTAAGTAATCACATGACAAAATAATCAACTTTTGGAACATAAACAATTTTTATAAGGTAGTTCGTCGCGTTAGCTTTCCAACGCTTCGAACGGCGCTTCAATCGGACTTACGGATCAAAAGTTACGATCAAAATGATTTCGTAATACAAATTCCAAAGAGCTATTACGGCCGCCCATAACACCTATTACGGTCCGTAATACTCTCAACACAGAATTTTATTTTTTGCGCGTTTCTGGTACCGGATTCCAGAGGGCTGTTACGGTCACTCGTAATGGTGTTACGGGCCGTAATAGAGCCCAGAAAATCACTTTCTCTACGCGATTTTGTGCGATCTCTCTCGATTTTCAGCATTGCAACAGACCCCAAACCTCAAATTTTGACCTCTAACAATTCCAAAACATATCATATCATATGGCACATGAATCAAGGGAAATAAACACATCACAACATCAATTCATCATCTCTAAATCACCATTAACACACTTAAGATCACAACCTTCAAACATCAATCATTCATCAAGAACATGGATAAAGAAGAAAAAAAACACAATTCCTACATGTTATAATCTACCCACCGTTCATCATAATTCTCCTTAGATAATCAGAACCCTACCCTTACCTTAGATTTATGCAACGAGTTCTTCTTCCTCAACAATGGTGATCTTCTATCTTCTCCCTTTGCCTTAGTTCTCCTCTTTCTATTTTCTCCAACTTTTCACGTACTGACTAACTTCCTTTCCCACTTCTCTTATTATTATTTTATATTATTATTATTAATTCACAACTAATTAAATAATAATAATAATAATAATAATAGTAACAATAATATGTATAATTATTTAGTCCAAATAATATTCACCTTTTAATTAAATCATTCTAACTAACATTACTAATCCGTTTTACTCTCCACACCACCTATCTCTAAGCAATTGGTCACACACCCCCAACTATTCCTTCAAGGTCCAGTCTTAAGGTCACTACCCCATACCAAGGGTATCCCAAACACAACAAAATACACATAATCACATACATACACACAACATTAGACAATTTAATTACGAAAATAAACAAAATAAATCAGGGCGTTACAATAGTTGGTGATTATAGTAGATGGACTTGGGTTAAATTCTTCAGAATTAAAGATGAATCATATGATGTATTTAGAATCTTCTGCATACAAGTACAAACTGAAAAATAATCAAAGATTTTAAAAGTCATAAGTGATCATGCGGGAGAATTTGAAAATGTGCCTTTTGAAATATTTTGTGAAAAACATGGAATTAACCATGAGTTCTCTTCTCCTAGAACTCCACAACAAAATAAAGTTGAAGAAAGAAAGAATATATCTTTACAATAAATGGCTAGAACCATGATCCATGAAAATAATTTACCTAAATACTTATGGGTAGAAGTTGTAAACACAACATGTTATCTTCAGAATAGAATCTATATTAAACGTATTCTGAACAAAACTTCATATGAGATTTTTGAAGGAATAAAACCAACCATTTCTTATTTTCATTAGTTTGGATGTACTTGTTATCCTGCACAATAAAGTATATCTAAAGAAATTTTATGCCAAAACTCACAAGGGTATCTTCTTAGGATACTCTGAACCCTAAAAGGCATACAGGGTGTGTAACTCTGAAACCAAGACGGTTAAAGAGTCAATAGACATCAAATTTGATGACAAAGAGCCTGACAATAAAATGCCAGAGCTAGTTGAAAGTTTTTCATATTTTCATGTATTTGAAGACACTCTAGAAGCTGATGGTCCAGAAGATAGTAGTCAAGAAGATGGTGATTCAGAAGCTGGTAGTCCAAAAGCTAATCCATCTATTGAAGTTCATCCAAAAGAAACAAGTTCTGAAGAAGCTCATGATGGCTCATAAGAAGCAACTCAATCCATAAAGACTTTTAAGTATTAGTCTTTGTGTCTAGAAGAGTAAATAATTAGAAACAAAGATATTTCACTAAATAAAATATATGAATTCAGAGAAGAATACTCAATGTTAGAACTTATCTCCATTATTGAACTTACTTTTGTTGATGAAGCATTATCTAATGATGGTTAGATTGTAGAAATTCAAGAAGAGATGAACCAATTTCAAATAAATGATGTTTGGCATCTGGTACCCAAACCTCATCAGAAGAACATCATTGGAAAAAAAGGGTATTCAGAAGCAAGCTTAATGAGCAAGGATAAGTGGTAAAAAATAAAGCTAGACTTCTAGCTCAAGGCTACGATCAACAAGAAGATATAGATTTCTATGAAACCTTGGCACATGTTGCAAGGTTAAAGTCAATCAGATTACTCCTCTCTTATAATATTAATCATAATATCCTTTTATATTAAAATGGATGTTAAGAGTGCATTTTTTAATGGTGTCATTTCTGAAGAAATGTATGTCAAACAATCACATGGGTATGAGGATTCAGTCCACCCAGATCATGTGTTTAAACTTAAGAAATCACTTTATGGCCTCAAGCAAGCTTCTTGAGCTTGGTATGAGAGACTGACTAATTTTCTATTAGAAAATGATTTTCAAAAAGGGCAAGTTGACACCACACTATTCAGGAAGACTTTGAAAAATGACGTCTTAATTGTTCAAGTGTGTGTTGATGATATTATTTTTGTTTCTACTAATGCTACTCTTTGCAAAGAGTTTTCTAAGTTAATGCAGACTGGGTTTGAAATGAGTATGATGGGAGCTGAAGCTTTTCCTTGGAGCTCAAATCAACCAATTCAAGGATTAAGTCTATGTTCATCAATCAAAGTGCACAAAGGAGCTTCTAAAGAAATTTGAGCTAGACATCTTCAAGATCATGACTACTCTAACACATCCAACCTGCAATCTAAACAAAGAAGAAAGTAAAACATAAGTGTGTCAGAAATTGTACAAAGGTATGATTGGTTCTTTACTTTACCATACAAATTCTAAGTGTTTACTGTGAAATTTAGTAAACAAAACAAGTTTCAATTAATACTTAAGGGATTAAACTCGAAAAGATCTCAAGACATACTTGTGTGAATTATGACTTTTAAAACAAGATATTGGTATTGAAATTGAAATGCAGTGTGAGAAATAAAGACTTAAATTGACTGAAATCAAAATATAAATAACTTGAATATAAAATGATTGAAGGTAACTTGAATGCAGAAAATGACTTGAACATAAAAAGACTTGAATTCATAAAAATCGAACGTGTACGTACATTCTTCACTCATTTCTCAATGCACAGATACTTAGAATTTGTAGAATTTTGATTACAATTGTGGACCTCTAAAACATAAAGTAAATACATCCTTCAATAAGTCGAATGCATAAAAGTTAATATGGAAATAACCAACCATTTCGAATTTTCTTAAAAACTCTTGTATGATTTTTGTTTCGACTCTACAATTAATGTGTGTAAAAAATCTAAGGAAACACTAGGCTAGATGTTTTATATAGTGTATGTATGTGTGCAAGATTCCAGTCAGATCCTAGAGAAACTCACTTAACTATTGTTAAGAGAAATTTTAGTTATTTGAAGAGAATAACTAATCTAGGACTACTTTATAAAAAAATTCCTAGATTACAATCTAGTTGGATTCTGTGATGCTGAATATGCTAAGGATAGAATTAAGAGAAAATCCACTAGTGGAAACTGTCAATTCATAGGTAAAAACCTAATATCCTGGGCTAGTAAAAGACAAGTAACTGTTGTTTTGTCTACAACAGAAACATAATACATTTTAGCTGCTAAGTGTTGCACACAACTGCTTTGGATGAAATATCACTTAGAAGATTATCAAATAAGTGGAAGCAATATTCCAATTTTCTGTGATAATACTACTGCTATCTGTATGAAAAAAAATCATATTCAACATTCAAGAACCAGACACATTAAAATTAAATATCACTTTATTAGAGATTGTGTTCAGAAAAGTATAATAGATATACAATTCATTGATATTGATCATCAATGGGCTGATATATTTACTAAACCTTTAGCTATTGAAAGATTTAATTTTATTAAAAAAATTTGAACATGCATTTTGAATGAGGGGTCAGAGTCTGATGATAATCAAAAGTCACTATGATCAGAGTCTAACTCAACCTCTGATAAATAGTAGCTTATGAAGCATTTCATCCTCTGATACTCAAAATCTAATTATTTGCCTCTGATAGCATTTAAGGGGAAAACCTTTCTATCTTCCTTGTGACATCAGTCCCACTTAAATGACACATATTTGAAAAGTTTTCTTTGGTGGATATTAGTTAATGGGTAATAATTGTTGGGTAATGATGAAATTGTTTTGAATATTGTGTCTCACGCCCATTTGTCACTAGTTTTTGTTTTAATCCAAACAAAAACCTCTTTCACTCAAATTACTAAAATGTTTCATCTTTCACACATTTCTTACATTCCATAACTCTCACTTTCATTCTAAAGCCTTCTCTGAAAAACAACCCATTTTTCACAAAACCTCTTTAGAACCCTAAAAACTTCATATGCAATGGCATACATATATTCTTTTCAAAAATCCCCCTTGACAGTCGAAACTGGAAAGGGATTCCATTTTAAACCCAGAACGATGAATATCAGAGAAAACGATCTCAAGCTAATTGTGAAACAGATCGTTGGTTTTAAATCTTTTTAAGTAAATGCATATCCTCTAAAAGAACACTTCGACGTTAAGGGTTGGACGTATTTCTTTGATATACTTAATAGTCCAACCTATCCCTACTTGGTTAAAGACTTTTGGGTAGGGTTGAGGTATATGGTGAAATTGTTGCATCTCTTGAAAAAGAGGAAAGATTGTTGCATATGAAACGAATAGAGGGAAGTCAAAAATTGAGATCGGTCTAAAAGAGTTCAAAGAAGTTAAAACCAGATCAGTTGTGATGGGTGTTGACGTCACCATCACTCAAAGGGATATTGCTTAGCTGATCTGTGTTGCTAACAAAGGAAGATACATCTTAAACGCTAAAGATGTAGGTAATTATTCCACTTTGATCAAGTCAGACTTATTTGAGAAGTCTGATGACATTGGAAAAGTGAAGAACGTGAAGATTCCCTACAAAATTATGTTCAAAATTCTCATTGGCTGCCTGATCCCTAGATAAGGAAGTTCTGATAAGATCTCCTAGGATCACAAGCATCTCATCTTGTTCCTGGTGAATCGTGAAAGACTAAACTTGGTTGCCTACATCTTCCATCATTTGTGTGATGCTATCATAGAAAGCCAAAAACATAACAAGAAGAATGTCCTTTATGCTAAACTTCTATCTGAATTGTTCCAACAGAGCAGACTGATTGATGCTCTGAAGAATTAGGGGCTTACTCAAATAGAATAAACTACCTTCAACTGAGGCACTTACCCCAACCTAAGGGACTCACCTCTCATTAGAAAGATCGCCTTCAGTTGAGGGACTTGCCCCCAAGCTGAGGTACCTCACTAATGAAAGAAACCTTGCAAACACTTTGCCCTTTACAAAAGCCTTCATGCTTGATGGACGATGTAGTGTTATATTTGTGAGGATCCCAAACAAGGGTGACTCTTGGGTCCATACCTATATTGATGTTGCTCAGAAGACATCCCCGCAAGACATGGCGGGCTCGCCTTAGGGACATATGACATGTACAATACCATTTTCGTCCATTAGCTATGGGAGAAGGAGTCACACCACGACTCCATGAGAAATAGGTAGTTAACAATCTCCCTTAATCATGGGGGAGCGGTTGTTGCTCCTAAGGGTTTCCTAAACGTTAGGCCAAAAAGGCGTCTATAAATACTTATCCCTAAGGGGAGAAATGACTGATCTTAATTCTTATGCTAATATCTAAGCACTAAATCCTCTTACCTTACATGAACATGTCCTCTAAACCACTATAAACACCACCATATATGGCTTATCGCAGTCGTGGGCGAGCCCTAACCATCATATATTGTAATAAACATACTAAGGCCTCTTAGTACCCCTGCCCTTGTAAGGGCAACATGCACACCTGTACTTTTTAACCAGTACACAATGCTTGCTAATGACATAGGTGTACGATCACTAGTCATAACTAACACAAATGAAGAAGGATTTAAGGATACAAATGATTTATCATCATATGACATATGATGTGATGCTTCAGAATCAAGGATCAATATGGAAGAAAACATACCTAATAGATTAAAAGAATTTAAACTTTTAATAGAGGAGGAAAATATGCACATGGTCGAGTGGCAAGAATCATTTGAAGCTATTATGAAATATCATATATTTGAGAAGTGATCTCAGATGGACATGCATAATCAGAACCAAAACCAATGGTAGTAGGAGCAGCAGTAGCAACATTGGACGATGAACTGTTAAAATTCTTCTTATTTGCTCTCATCAATTCAGGACACTGAGATTTCCAATGACATTTCTTCTTACAAAAAGCACATTTTTCAATACCAAGTACAATTCTACCTTGATATTTTCCTTTGTGAACAGGAACAACAAAAACAAATGGAGGAGTGTAAAGAAATCTTTTATTTTGAATCATATTAGAGTGGGTCTTAAGTTTGATTTCTTCTGCCAATAACTCATTAACAACTGAATCAATATTGGGAAGAGGATTACGATGTAGAATACTTTCACGACGACTCTCAAAACCATCCTAAAATGCCATCAGAAATTGAACGAGATGTTACTTTTCTCTTTGCTTGATGTATGCTTTGATCCTTTTTAATTCTGCTAATTCTATAAGAGTCAATTGATCCCATAAACCAGTTATGTCCGAATAAAACTCTTGAATTGTCATATTATTTTGCTTAAGAGCCCTAATGTCATTCTCCAACTGGCGTCATTTTGTAAAATTAGACTAATCGTATAAACGTTTCAAATGATCTGAAACTTCCTCAGCAATATCATATTTTGCTAGTTGCTCACTTATTGACTGAAAAACAAAATTATCAATCCAAGTGAGGATCTTCAAATTAGTAAGATCCTATGCTTCCAACTTTTTTGCATATGCTGCTTCATCTTTTTTATTTGTGAACTCAACAGAAGTTTCATCAACATAATTCCACATCCTTTTTCCTTTCAATTTTTTTCGTGAAATAATTCCAATAACCACAATTTTGTCCATTGAGTCGAACACTGATAGATTTAAGAGAATCATCTTTTTTATTGGCTATTACTGCTTTTTTAAAATTTTAGCATTCAAACAAAAATTCAACCGCAGAACCCAAAATAACTTGTATAAAAAATTGTGTAGAGAGAAAAAAAGCAAAATATTAAACACAAAATTGATGTGACTAATCAATTTTATGAGCATGAATACAAACCATAACAACAAAGACAAAAGGAGAATTTTTATTGTTGCAAAAATCTCAACGAGTCAATCAAGTTCTTTAATATCATGTTAATAAAAGAAAAGAGATAATAAAGTTTTCATTAGAATAACAAAAATATATAGAATAAGAATAATAATAAAGTATAAATACTAGATAATAGAAAAAAAATTCAATTATCCTTAATATATATATATATATATATATATATATATATATATATATATATATATATATATATATATATATATATATATATATATATATATATATATATATATATATATATATATATATATATATATATATATATATATATATATATATATATATATATATATATATATATATATTGAAATTTTATTAATAATATTGTTTAAAATCTTTAATAATATTGCCTCTGCCCACCTAAACGAAACCAAATGTTTGTCTGATAATTGGTTAATTGACATAATTCATTTGATAGGATCAACTTACCAAACAAAAGCAAAAGTCAAAACATACTTGTGTAAACTAGGAAAGAAAATTATATGGTCAAAGCGCGGCGTTGAATCATCCAAGTCAAGGTTACGTAATAAGAATAGTCATTGTTTTTAAAAATTTATGATATTCGATTCAATGGATTACTAGAAGAACACTAGAATCTAATGATCCAGCTTTATAAAAGAATGTATATTTTCTACTAAAAAAATTCACACTATATTTAAATATTGATAGATTATTTGTAGCTCCCCAATTATAACACAATAATACAAATTTGTATAGTAAGAAAATATTTATACTATGATAATGGTAAACTTTTAATTATATGATATTGTTGAGAATAAATTATATTAATTTTAACAAATAAATACGGTCAATAATTAAGAGTTCGAGTTAAATCATTTTTAATTTTAAATTGATAGATTTTGGTGTTTAGATTCTTAAAAATGAATTTATAGATACTATTGTCGTGCTAGAAACTTGAATAACTAAAGTATAATGATAGATAAATGAAATCATTGGTAAAAGTTCTAAATAAATTAAATATAATTGTAAAAGGTGTTGTTTATATTATTAAAATCGAATAACATATTTCATGTACAATGCCTCAAAGATTTTAAATTCTAATAGAGCACATGTTTGCATCTTCTTGGGCTAGCAGGATAAAAGAAATGAATTATTCTGATCTTGATCCTAATTTGCATATTTAGAATAGATGATTTAGGTTGCATCCTTGACACATGAATTGATTTAAACAAAAAATACTTGTGTTCAAAAACTTTCTAAGCAAGCATCTAAAACAATTATATTTGCATTTTGAACTTGCTACCTCCTTTAACCTTCATTTGATCTTTCAAGTATATGTTACTTGCTTTCAATTTTCCTTTTCATTCCAACTTTAAAGTTGACAGAGTCTACTCTAGTTAATCTTTATAAAATCGACTTGTAAGTTGAGGGATATTCTATATAAACTTTTTCAATATTCTATCTTCAACTAATGTGGAATTTGAGATTTTTCCAATACACCTCCCTCACGTCCATCACTCTTTTTAGGCTTGGTGTGTGGATTTAAATAATGGGCGGTCCGATGTTCGATTTATAGTCTCTGATACTATATTAAAGTTTATTCTAACTCATCCTTATTAAATCGACTTATAAGTTGAGGGATGTCACTCTATATAAACTCTTTCAATGCTCTATATCTAACTAATGTGGGACTTGAGATTTTCCCAATAGAACATCTTACATGTTGCCATTGAGTATTATTTGTTATTGCTCAATTATCAATACACCTCACTTGAAAGTTTCGATATTAACCCACGAAGGTAAATTCACCATTGACATTTTTACTATCTATTCCAAGATCGTGAAATTCCTCGAACTGCTTGAAAAAGTACTTATTATTGTATGTGAAATCACCATGTTGTCTTTCGGAGCATCGTGATTGTACACAATTTGCCTTAACTAGCCATTTTGGGCAGCTCTACGCACAACTTCCTAAGTCTATTTTTTTGCAATGTGTCACACATGTCTAATCATTATCGGAATGAGGTTACTTACAAAAACAAATAAAAATTCGAGTTCATTTTTATTTTTTTTTGCAAAATTTTGAGTTAATCCTCTTAGCAACTATCATTCCTTAAGTAAGCCCAAGTTTTCTTCAAATCATCTTGTCTACCAACTCACATATCTAAGTTTAGGTTTTGTACCATCCTCTTTCAAGTTAACTTCTTCGACTGGATCATGCATCTTGAGCTTCGTAACTTCATAAAACTATCCATTATCAAACCCTATAGGTGAATAATTAAGAATGCAAATAAGTTTATTATCTATAGGAATGCCTTTTGCTTTTACTTTAAAGCTCCTTACTCCTTTATTTAATGTGTTAAGGGTCTGTTTACAACATCCCTTCAATATTCTATTGGGTACTGATTCACCAAATTTTTTGAACTCATTATTTTTTTATGGTTCCAGTCAACCATTCTTTCTTTAAGATTAGTCACAATGACCACCTTTGTTTCTGACCTTCTAATCCAACAATCGAGCAATGAAGCTCAAAGTATTCATTTTAAAACACATTCGTCATTTGATTCACGGCCTTCTTCTTCGTCTCTTTTATCATTACTTAACCTAAATCCCAGGTATGGTTTAAATGCAATGTTAACCGGTTTCTCATCTTTGTAGAAAATTTTTCTCCATTGTTTTATTGCTTTCATCTTACATGGGCCTACATTTTACTAAATTATTCATGTATTGAGTATTTAAGTATTCATAGTTTCTAATACGGTGTCATCACCCTTCTCTGTGTTTAACATAATGTTCTTCATATCAAATAACCATTATTTTATAAACAATAGATGTTATGCCCCCTGACATGTATCCATTCCTGTTCAAGCAACAAATTGTAGTTCTCTTTCGAAGACACTACAATGAAAATAATGGATTGTATAACAAATCGTACTTTCAACTTCAACATTATTAATTTTCTATTTTTACATTTTCTCATTGAAATATGTTATCATCATGTCATGAAGCACAAAGTTATAGCTTCTTCAATTTTTCACCAATGAAGCAAGCACAATATTAATTATTGCCATACATCCATCACCACCTTGTTCACCTTAATTCCTCTTTCTACCGTATCTTGTATAATTAAAGGGTTTAAATGCCCCTTAGTTTTGTCAATAAGAAGATCATAACATGCCTAATTTTGTATTTATATATATATATATATATATATATATATATATATATATATATATATATATATATATATATATATATATATATATATATATATATATATATATATATATATATATATATATATATATATATATATATATATATATATATATATATATATATCTTTGGAAACATTAAAATGATATGGTTTTTTTGAGCTATTTCCCTTAGACCTGAAACTTATGCATAGTTCACAGATAGTAATAATATCATTTTAGAAACGAATCAATTATCATTGTTGAAACTATTTTCAAAATCATCAACAAATAAACCGTCCTCATCATCTTCGTATTCAACCAAACTAAAATTAACATGTTTAGTTATAATATTGTTCGCCGTGAAAATTGGCGAATAACCACTGGTCTAACAAATCGAGAAAGATCTGTGTTACTTGCAGGATCGACCACATAAATCCTAGGACATGTGCTAATTTGTCTTCTAAATGAAGTGAATGAAAATTATGAACATTTCGACAAGCTTCATGGTAAGACAACTTATTTCAAGTATGAATGAATTTAAGTAACAACAAAAGGAAGTAAAATGCTGATAAATAACAAGGATAATAACTTGCATAGAGAAAAGTAAACTTTTAAATAAAAGAAGTGTTAAATTTCATTGAAATAAAAACCGGTGTGTAGTCAACGTACATTCTCACGACTCGTTTCTCTCAATCACACGAATACTTAGAGTAAATGAAGATTTTGTACACAATTGAACATACACGTCTTAATACTAAGACCTTTTATTTATTACCATTGAACATAACCGCCATTAACGGCTAACAAATGATATTACGACAAGTGTCGCTGCACATGCCTTCGAACCACCGGAATGATCCACGTATCTTTCTTAAAAACAGATTTTCCCTCTTTTATTTTAATTCAAACGAACTCTCGTCGAAATGCCCTTAAACGATGCTTCTATCGAATTGGATCTTCCAACTACTGAGGAATGTCTCTAAGTCCATAACATAGAATCTCCTGACGAAAAATCGTCTTCGACTCTTATTCCATAAAAAATAGTTTTATTCGAAGTAATTAGATTTTCCCAAGAAACTCTATTTGCTATTTTTAACTCTATTCAGGCGTCGAAATTAGGAGCCAACAAATTGCCCCCCCAAAATGTCATTTTCGACATCAATGGAGAACAAGACATTTTTTGACAGTATCGTTCGACGCCTCGAACAATTCTTGCATGTCTCTTACTATTCCAAAGGTCTATGACGTCAGACTCATCATGACACTTTCTGCAACACGTCTCCTTAAAGCACGCCATTACCCCTAGCCATCATCACAATCCCTAAATACTAGGAAATTGTGCACTAGGCACTACTTCGAACATTGGCCTGAGTGGCTCACCAGACCTTTCCTGACTCCAAACAAAACTCTAGAAGCAGAAACTTTACAAATTTGGGAAGCCTTTTTTATCCCAAGATTGATAACACTTCGACTGAATCTGTCGAAGTCTCAAGTTGCTTTGGTTGCTTATCAACCAAACTTGGTGGCTCGACAATTCGGTCTAGTCCAAACACTCCCCAAATGCCTCTTCGAAAAGAAAGGTGCCCTTCTACTTCACGGTGTGAAGTATACTGAGGAAATGGCTACAACACATCTTCTCCGCTACTCCAGCAAAGTTCAACTCGTCCCCATTGGCTTCGATCCCTATTTCTACTGTACCCTAGAGTTCAACCACTGGTGGTCATCGTACTATGCCAAAGACTTCTTCGATGCATCTTCTTTTACTCGACTTATTAATCAAGCTTTCCTCTCTGTGTAGGAGAAGATCAAGAAAGGTAATATAACACACATCAAAGAAATCTAAGCATTCCAGGAGTACTTTGAAACTGTTTATCGACCAGATGACCTTAGTCGAACCGTCTGTGAAGCAGTTGTTATATTAAAGGAAAAGTTTTAAAGAAAATGGAAAATTTGGAACTCCCTTCGTTCGTTCCTCCCAAGGAACGATACACACTGGCTTTCAAACAATTTCCTATGAAATTTCCTCGACTACCAAATGCTGATTTTGGAGTGGCCCTTGCCCCTCCATTCCCAAACTGGTTTATCTGTGGGGATTCCATAAAGATTCTCCACCAGCAGTCGAAATCGAAGGCTCAGCGGGTGCTTGTGGCTAAGTATACTTTAGACAGTTTCAAAGGTCCTCTTCATATTGGTATCGAAGATGTTCTCATCGAATCCGAAATATATGAAGGTGTGGAATAAGAGGTTTTCGAACTAAATTCCCCTATTTGATTTTTTATCATCTTACTTGTATTATTTTGTTTGACTTTCAGCTGTTAAAGTTGCCCCGAAAAAGAAGAAGCAAATCAAAGAACAAACAAGAAGAAAGCACTCTAATTGCTAAGGTAAACTTCTTACTTAGTTTTCCCCAACTGCAAAGTGTTGCAGTGATAATCGTGATGTCAAGCTATTGATTAAATTGAATCTTAATTCATTAAATTCATAACCAAACTTTAATTTATCCAAAGGAAAGGTTAAGGAGAGAAAGACCTTTTACGCGATGTAGCAACAACGCTAAAAAATTCGGGGATTGGGGGTTAGTTATGCCTAGGGTAGGTATTTCACATCCTAAACATTCGTAGTACTCTACAGGAACCATTTGTGTGTTTTTGTGTGTATGATAAACTTGTTATGGTTATGCTATGGTTTGATATTAGGGTTAGGGTAAAGACCTAAGGTTGATTGTTTCTAAGTTTTCTCACAAAGATATCGCATCTTCTGCCTAGGTATCCTGACTAGGATAAAATTAGAGCAATCGTAGTTCACCTTACTAGGGATGAATGAACACTTGGTTATGACCAAGGTTCAAAAAGGGAACAAACATAACAATGCTTGTGTAGAGTTTAAAAAAACTCTCTATTCTAAGTTATACACTCAAGATTGACTTTGACAAAAGCCAATGGGAAAGTAAGTGATCATGACAATGAGCCTTACATAGAGTTGACAAACTCTAACCTAGGGTTCTAGTTGAAGAACGCTCCTAGTAAAAGGTGGATATTTTAGACTTAAGCAAAGTCTAATGGCTAGTAGGTTTTAAATTAACTAAGTTAGGGTTCAAAATGACTTAACAAAGTCAGAGGGAGGGTAATGAGCTATCTATGACCCAAGGGTCTATAGAGATACTTTCCTTTGGACACAAGGACACAGACAACTTGATGTGAACTAGAAAGTTCCATCATTGGGGAATAACTTAACAAAGTTGAAGAAATAAAGCAAGATCATGTAGAAACATGTAACAATAATCAAGATAAACATTTAACATCTTAACAAAGATCAAAAGCAAAGAGATAACGACCATCAATGTAAGTAAAGAACATGTGTAACAACAACAAGTTCATCAATAACATTCAAACAAGATTAATGTAAATAAGTGACAACTTGAAGCAAGCATGTTATAAGGATCAAATGAGATCAAATGTAACAACATAATACCATCTAAACATGTATTGATGACAATCAAACAAGCAAGAATACAAGAAATGTTACAACAGTTCAAGTATGAATTCATGATTTCACGGGGAGAAGTAAACAAGTTTCATGGTAAAAACCAAGTCAAAAATCAAAATCTAGCATTTTATGGTTCTAACAAGACACATAAACAAGTAGAATGAAGCATGACAAGCATATTCAAGAGGTTACAACATCAAGAATCATGGCAAAATTCATAAATGAAATTCAAAGTATGCCATGCATATTCAAGCATTCACAAAGGCAAGAAACAAACCTTAAAAATGTTATGGTTATAACAAGACACATAAAAGAGTAAAATAAGGTGTAATGGGCATATTCAAGAGGTTACAACATCAAGAATCATGGCAAAGTTCACATATGAAGTTTAACAGGTCATTTTCACATGTATGCATTCACAAAAGCAAGTATGAATAAGGTAAGGCAATGGATAAAACATCTTTGAGAATTTAAACATGTTAATAAACATATATGAATCATAAAAGATCACTATCATAACAAAAATCAATTTACAAGTTGGAAAAGTTTAAGAACACCAAGGTAAAAACCCTAAAAACACATGTTTTTCAAGTGGACCAAAGTATTTCTAGGATAACAATCCTTGAATTATTTCTTCACTCAATGAAAATAGACATGTTAAGGAGTAGTTTTAAAAAATAATGGCATCAATAGCACAAAACATGATAAAGTTATGATCATTCAAAGTTGGTGCACCAATGGGGGCAAAACTAGGGCAAGGCAAGGTCACAACCTAAGGGTCATTTGCATGAAGGATTGGAACTCAGTCAAATCTTAACCAAATGAGGTGAAATAAAAGTGAAAATTGTGTATTTTTAAACAAGAAATTCAATGGTACCATTTGTTTCCATACCATACACTCACAAGAAAACCCGATAGCATATGTGTTAGGGCAAGTTTGGTGACAACCAAAAGCAAGAACATGTGAACATCATTGTATAATGGTGTGCTTTGTGAAACAAGTGTAAAAACATCACATATACGTCATATATAGATGTTGGCACAAAAGAAATCAAGAAATGCACACATGGTTTGACAGATTGGATGCATCATACAAAAAATGACTAGGTTGGGCCTAGTTTGTGACCTGGTTTTGACAGTTCAAAAACTACATATTTTGCTGCAAGAAATGGTTCATACATGACACATAACATACATAAAACATGTTCAAACAATGTACAACACAAAATCATATCTAGAAGTCATGGTAGCATGTGAAATGCAAGTGAAAGTTCACATTTATGAGTTTTACGCTTACCTATTGAAGCAACCATGAGCAATAAGAAAACCAGAGATTTTGAGAGCTCTTCCAAGGTCTAAAAATTCTCCAAGTATGATGAATATGTGCTCCAAATAAACTCCAAACAAGTTGGTGGGCAGAATGCCTTTTAAGTGAAGAAAACACCAAAAATCCAAGGATTTTCAAAGCCAACTCCCTTAATCCTTGTTACAGAAGTGTGGATTGATTATGGACAACTTATATATGTCAAATATGAAGTGTTAGAGGTCTTAGAGCTCAAGGAAATTCAATGGATCAATAGTTTCCCTCTAAAGTGCAGAAAAGTAAACACAAATGGTTTCAACAATTGACTTTTTGATTGAATGAGTTTCTGGCCAAGGTGAGGGTTTGGACAGCTCTAACACATCATTTGTGAAGTTTTTGAATCTTTGTTTGAGTTTGAGAATGTTTGGAAATGGTTTGGGAAAGGAAAATGCAAGGCATATTTTTGAAGTGTTTGGGAACTTGGTTCAAGCTTGCAAGATCTTTGTGATTGAGTGGGAGGAAGAGTTTCAGCTGGTTCTTAGCATGTAACTAGTGTTCTTTAGATGTAAGAGGTGAGTTATATTTATAGCCAAAGACCTTGGATCAAGGCATGGACAAAAATGAAGCAAATTGCCAAGTTTAACCTTGTATCTTTGAAAATCTTGGAGTTTTCCAATGCAAAATCCATTTCTGACCTCAAGGCACTCTACCAAGAGCTTCTCCATGCCCTATAAGTCATTTTCATAATGTTTGAGGGGGATAGGAGGTGACTGGTTGCAGCCAAGTTGGTAGTTTGATGATGGTAGCCACCATTTTTCTCTTTCCACACTATTCACTTTTGCAACTTGCATTAAACAATGATTTTTTTTATTTCTCATGCCAATTTCGTGGGAGTTGCTGCTAAAAATGTTTAAAAAAACAATGTAAACATCAGAAATGAGGCTTAATCCTTGATTAGAGTTTGTTTGGGAAGCTTTGGAATCAAGTTGCTCATGCTGAGTTGGTTTTGTAAAAGTGAGTTTTTGCCAACTTGTGGTCCTTGGTTCTCTCTAACCATGAAGAGTGATAGAACCCACTCATGCTTTTTAGAAAGCCTAAATTAGGTACTATAACATTTATGTTTGAGGTAGAAACCCATTTCACTTGAAACTGGGTCAAAAACCTTGTGAAAATGTTGAAAACTTTACTTACAAGTCAAGAAATCTTGAAATTTCTAAGTGTATTCCCCCCCCCCCTCTTGCCTTGTTTTTGCTCATAACTCAAAATCCATGCATTTTATGCTCATGAGTGCATATAACACTTTTGAAGAACTCATCGAGACCTTCCAACAAGCTTTGAACCATTCCATTTGGATGTGTGGTTAGGAAGTTATGGCATGACCCTTTTCAAAATCCTAATTTCCCGACTTTTCGATTACTTCTCAATTCTTGATCAATTGGTCACCAAACTTCATTATTAGATATTAAGTGATGTTGGGAACATATTTTGATTCAATTTTGGGTTAAAACCCTGTTGGTCAATGGGTTGGCTTTTCAGTTAGACGAACCGAACGATCGAAAACCTCTGTTCGACTATTGGAGTCCTGGGTTCTCTGAGGCCTTAAAAATTCTTAGGTAGACTTCCTTGGGTAATATAAGACTCATTGACCATGATTCAAGATTTTTAACACCCTTTAGATCAAAATTCAAACTACAGTTGACTTTCCTAATCAGAAACCCTAATTTGGGTTCTTGTATTGCACTGTCCTTCTTTCTTGGGTGACAGCCTCAAACTGGATTCATTCTTGATTCAATGTGATATAATTGATGACATGAAGACTTGATATATGTAGGATCCCAAAACTTTGACTGATAAATCCCTTGAAACCCTAATTTCTAACTGTGTGAAACCCTAATTCATCTGTATCTTGACAAAGATCAAAATTTGAAATAGGTTATGGTTAGATAATCAATGTTGATGCTCCTAGAAGGATGATGTGATTTAGGGGTAAAAATTTAGGGTATAACACAAAGTCTTTATTTGTCTAATGCCTCAAGCTTTTCAGATTTCACGAAGGCCACCCCTTACTCCCAAAAAGCAAAAGACAATGGGTACTTTCCACCAAATTATCATCGAGTCTGACGAGGAGGACCAGTCTCCTCCTGAAGAACAAACTTTAAAGATGAGGAGGAAGCAAACCATGATAACTGAAGCCTTCAACCAGCCAAAATCAAAGGCTGGGAAACTCTCGATAACAACAACTCCTGCTAGTCACGCAACACAAGATGAAAGCGACAATTCTAGTCCTAGGGATGATGAGCCCAAAGTAAAAACTTCTTCTATAACTTTGTATCGCTTCTTTATCATTGACTCTTCTAATTTTTTCCTTTTTCCTTTACAAATTAATACTGATACCAGGGTTCATCCCATGGTGAAGCAGCTTGTCCCTACAACTAGCAGTGACCCAAGCTACCATCCAACAACTCCGTCTAGGGCCTCTGCGAGACGCTCAACAAAAGGTTTTGAGGAGGGAATCCAGTCTACCGATACTCTCAAGAAGACACCAGTTGTTCCTGTGGTGGAGTTTCCCCATGTCGAAGCATATGCTCAAAAAGAGGACCCGGTCGAGAAATAGGTTGTTGACCTTTTTGGGGACACCGTGTACCTGATATAGAGCAACCTGCTGAGGGTGATCTTGAGGGAAAGACAAGTAAGGATGACAATCCCATCGAAGAGGAAGAAGAAAATGAAGAGGAAGACGATGAAGAAGAAGAAGAAAAAGAAGAAGAAGAAGAAGGAAAAGAAGAAGAAAATGAAGAAGAATAAGAAGGAGAGAAAACTGCATCTAATGCAGAGATTGGGATGGAAGCTTTCGAAGGCTAAGTGAAACAAGACAATCAGTCTAAGGATCCTCCATCCAATACTTTGACTGGCACTCAATCGACTAGTCTTTCCCATGAAGAACTGGAATCTCTGAAAGTTCAGCAACCACTGGAGTATTTAAAGGCTATGCTTAGTTCCTAATACAACTTTGGCGACAAAAGTACTACTACTTCGACTGCCTCAGGAAACACTCTGCCTGGGAAAACTGACAGTGACTTACTGTCACAGATAAGAGAAAAAGTCTTTGCAGCAGACCTATTTTAAATCCTAGAACAAGATGTTTCTGCCAGTTTTAACCTTAAAAAAGTCATGAAACAAATTAATGTCTTGGAGGTTTCTCTAGAAGTAGTTGATACCATTATGGAGCTAAGCACAATGATTGACCTATTTGCCACTGACCTCAACCGCCTTCGAGACTTTTCGAGCAACCTTTCCAAGAAAAGTAACAGTCAAAAATCTGCATGAGAAGTTGTCTCTTCATCCACTGAAAAAGTCTCGACACTTGAGAAACTCTCTGAGAAAAATAAGAAGGAGATCGAGAGGTGTAATAAGAGCATTGCAGAAAGGGAAAAAAATTTCTATTCTACAAAATAAAATCTCTCAGGCTAAGCAACGCAAAACTAAACAACTCGGCTCTGTCAAAGATGAGGTGGCGAAAGAGATCCAAGCTGGCCTTCAGCACCTTGAGACAGCTCAACAACTTGGGAAAGATATTGAAGCTCTCTCCACCAACAAGAATCTCTGTGAACACCTCCTGCTTCTTCAGAAGTCGAAGTATCAAAAAATGAAAAGCTCCCTTCCATTCTAAACTTGTTTTTTAGTATTTTCCTTCTTTGTGAATTATAACTCTGAGCCTTTATGACATTTTTGTAATGGATAAAACCTATTTTGGAAAATTTATTTCTTGAAGTGCAGGCTTATATGTTTTCAAATATTTCCCATTTATCTTCAAGATCCTTTTATCTTTATCTAATTCCTCGATTTCATATGCACCGTTAGAAAAAACTTGTATAACGTGAAAAGGTCCTTCCCATTTAGGGGACCATTTACCTAAGGCTCTATCTTTTTTATCCACATGCAAAATTACTTTCCAAACCAATTCTTCTGGCGAAAATATTTTGACCTTAACTTTTTTGTCATACGATTTCTCGACTCTTTTCTTCTGTCTTCTTGACAATTCTAAAGCATTAAGTCTCTCTTCATCCAAATCTACCAATTTGTCTAACATCATGCTCCAATAAAATTATGATGTAATCTCATGGTGCCTTTGGATCCTTGTTGACTATAAGTAGATTTCCACTGGCAACACCGCATCATGGCCAAATGTTAGTCGAAACGGAATTGTATTGGTTGATTCCTTGGGAGAAGTTCGACATGCCCATAACACCTGATTTAAAGTTTTGTGCCAATTCCTAGGCTTCTTTCTCACATGTTGGTTAATCAGACCTATAACTATCTTATTTGCTGCTTCGACCTGACCATTTTCCTAAGCATAATAAGGCGTGTAAGTCAACAATTTGAAACCCATTTCCTTAGAGAAACCTTGCATCTTTCTACCAGTAAAAACTGATCCTTGATCTGTTGTTATGGTTCCTGGGATTCCATATCTATAGATAATGTGTTATTTGGTGAATTCAATTACATCTTCTTGGTCAACATTTGGCAAAGGTATGACTTCGGTCCATTTTGTAAAATAATCGATACCTACCAAAATGTACCTTTGATTTTTGGATGATGCTGGTCGAATTTCTCCAACCAAATCCAGAGCCCAACCCCTAAAGGGTCGTGGTTTAACTATAGAATACAATTCACTTGCGGGATCATGTTGTATGCCTGCATGTACTTGGAATTCTTGGCACCCTTTAGCAAACCCGATACAATCTTTCAAAATGGTGGGCCAGTATATGCCTTATCGAAACAACAACCATTTCATTTTATGGTGTTGCACCCTAAAATTTGACCAACCGGTTCCCGCTCCTGATTTACGTTTCGGCTCATTTTTGCATTCGCATTCGTGTACCGCGTGCATTACATTTTTAATCATACAGATGATGTCAGAATTGCAACTTGGTTTTCACCTATAGGACGTCTCAGACCGGTTCGGGTAATCGGAGGTTATTTTGGGAAGTTACGCGCTTCCTGGGTGTTTTTGGCTTACACAGTGATTTTTGAGATTCTTGGTGCTTGGGTTACTGTTTTGCTTCGATCTGGTCTCGCACTTTCTTTTATGTTGGTTATTTGCCTCTGTTTGTTTTTTTTAGGATTTTTAATAGACTTTTGTAGATTTTAAATAGATTTTATAGATTTTCTAGAATTTAATTGGATTTCTTTTAATAATTTTTAATAGTTTTAAACCTTTTTTAGAATTTATAAATTGTTTTTAAATAGATTTTAGAATAGACTTCTTTTTTTAGATATTAAGTTTTTTTTTTATATTAGTTTAATAGAATATTTCTTTTATTAGGATTTGTTAAATAGAAATTAGTATAGCTTAATATAGGCTTCATTAGAAATTAAGTAGAAATTAATATAGTTTGTTAGTATAGAAATTAATAAGGTTTTCATTAGATAGGATTAATAGATCTATTAGAGTTTTTTCTACTTTTATTAGTTTAGAAATTAATTGGAATTAATAGAGTTTTTTTTAGGTTAATTCTCTTTTTTTTAGATTAAATTAGGATTAGTTAGATTAATTAGACTTTAATCATTTGTTTAGGTGTTAATTAGGATTTAATTAGATTTAGTTAGATTTTAATTAGAGTTTTTAGGTCTAATTAGGTTTACATACCGTTTTAATTTTCCGTTAGTTCATTAATTGTAGTTGTAATTCCTGTTTAGTCTTAATTGAGTATCATTAGTTAATTAGTTATCAGTTTTTAATGGAGTTTAATATGTCATTAACCATGCCATTCAGTGGAGATTCAGTCCAATAATTCATTCTCGTGGGCCAGAGTTTTTTGGGGGCCCATTCTTTCAGTCTATTTTTGTCCAGAATCGCCATGTGTCATTATAAAAGCGAAGCCACGCGTCCAAGCCTGAGGAAGCCACTTCAATTCCCCATTCTGTGCATGCATTACACGCGTCCCAAACTCTGCCCCCCACTCACCAACTTCTCTGACACGCGTCTCTCTCAGGCCCTTCCCCGGTGCCACCTGTCTTCGCCTCACATCTCACCGGAAAACCCACCGGTCGGCATGCAATGAACTCCGGCCACCTCCTAAAACCCTCCGACCACCGCAACTGTTGCCGGATTTCGCAATCTCGCCGGAATCTGGATTTTCTCCAGAAAATTGTTCTAACGGTGTAAATCTTCCTCTACTACCTCGATCTCCCCTTCGCCGGAAAACATCACCTCACCGGAAACTTCATCTAAGCACACATCCACCGGCGATTTCCTCAGATTTTCTCAGAGAACCTGCAAGATTCTTCATAGTTTCGCGTTGCTGTCCAAAAACAATCAAAGTCGACGCCCAGACCTTCGTCTACGATCTTCATCCACCTTCAATTGAAGATTCCCAGGATCGTCATCTTCATTCGCTATCGTCAACGTAATCTTCCTTCAAGCAAACCTCTGAATCTTCATCGTTGATCCTCCTTCATACCATCTCCAGCAACGTCTTCAATCATCATCAAAGAACCTTTAATATTCCCAGAAAAGTTTTGTGGATCTTCGTTGCCTCCAAGATCCTTCAACGGATCCTCCACTCCTTTCGTTTTCCTCGATCTCCAAGATCTCTCTTCCAAGATCTTCAACAGCTTGTCCACCTTCTTTCGTTCTCCAAAAGAGCTTCAAGATCTCCGCGAGCTCCTTCAATATTCTTCGTTTCCAGAAGCTTCGTCGCCTTCCTCATTTCTCCAGGTGTGTTCATTCTCCTTTCGATTCGTTACTTGTGTGTAGCTAGGGTTTAGCTGGATCCTTGTTGATGTGTTTAGATCATGAACTGTGAAGATTGGTTTTGAATTGAGAGTGTTAGATGAAGTTTTGTTTTCGTGTTTGATAGTTGATTAGGGTAAGTTTCGTTCAAGATTCGTGAAGTGTTTGAGACGTTTCAGATAGGAGGATGAGAGGGTTCAGAGAGAGAGAGTTCGTGAGACAAGAACGGCGCTAGGGTTTGGGGGAGTGAACAGTGAACGAGTTTGTGAGAGGAGGGATTTGTTTTGTTAGCTGGTTTTTGGGTTAGGGTTAGATTCAGCATTGGGCCCAAATACGTATTGCTAAGGATACCCCCCATTCCACTTATTCCCCCCCCCCCCCTGATTGTGAGAATGCTGAGATTTGGTTTGGGCTTAAGTCCCAATTGCTATGCACCCCCCCCCCATATTTGGGCCCAGTCTGAAAAAACAACTAGGGCGTTTTGCTATCGCCACCCCCCTGATTTTATTTTCTTTTTTTTTTTAAATTTCTTTGTTTTATCCATGTTAGAAAATAATTCATAAAAAATAGTAGGATCGTCCAATTAATTCCCTTCTTTTTTCTATAGATTCATAGTTCAATTTAGGATTTTATGGTGCAAAAATATTAATTTGATCATGCATTTTCATTTTTATTGCATTTTTTGCATTTTATTTCTCTTGTCCAATTGCTGATTTTATTTCTCTCACTTGGTATTGAATCTTGCTTTTATTTTTTAGTATGTTATACTAGACTGATGCATGCTCCCCATAGGATTTTTGTGGATTTTTTAGAAATTGATTGATGTTGTTTTAGGGTTAGAGAGTAGAGACCTCCTAACTTGCTGGTTAACCCTTGACCATTCACATGTTAGGGATTGTTTAGTAGCCTTAGAAGTTGACTTAGGCTTTGAGATTTGATCTTGGGATCATAGAGCCATATAGGTTTCCCCTAGATTTTTGGTGGATTTTTATAAGTTGTTTTGCTATTTTTGCTTGAGTTTGAGAATAGGAGAAGTCTTGAGGGCTTCTGACTTTGAAGTTCAACTGTGGTTGAACTTTAGAGATAGTTTCTTTTGGTTTGAGGGTCTGTGGTTTCTTCTGGAAGATGGAGGCTGGATGAAGACTTGTTGGAGCTTGCAAGGATGCATGGACCTAGTTTAGGAGCTTGCTCTCTTTCTGTGAGGTTTGAGATCCTGAAGTTTGAGAGAAATTCTTGATACTTTCCTGAGGAAGGCACTATGGATGTCTTTCATTCTTTCTTCTCACCTCTTTCTTAAGTATCCAATGATGTTGGAGCCTTCATGTGAGTTTAGTTTCTCCTGAGGAGGAATGTAAACCGTTCACAGTTGTTGAGCCATATGGGATATGATTCCTAAGTGGAAGCCCCCTAGTATTTTCCAGAGGAAGGCACTATGGGTCTGTTCATTTAGTTCCCTTAGTTCATGTAGGATTTCTTAAGTATCCAATGATGTTGGAGCCTTCATGTGAGTTTAGTTTCTCCTGAGGAGGAATGTAAACCATTCACAGTTGTTGAGCCACATGGGATATGATTCCTAAGTGGAAGCCCCCTAGTATTTTCCAGAGGAAGGCACTATGGGTTTGTTCACTTAGTTCCCTTAGTTCATGTAGGATCTCTTAAGTATCCAATGATGTTGGAGCCTTCATGTGAGTTTAGTTTCTCCTGAGGAGGAATGTAAACCATTCACAGTTGTTGAGCCGCATGGGATATGATTCCTAAGTAGGAGCCTCCTAGTACTTTCCTGAGGAAGGCACTATGAGTCTGCCTACTTAGCTCCCTTTCTTTGGTAAGCTTGTCTTGAAGCTTGAAGACTGGGATTGATTTCTCTTGTGTAGGGTTTTGCTTTAGGGCTTTGCTTAGAGATTTGATTAAGGTTTTGTGTAGGGCTTTTGCTCAGGGGTTTGATTAGGGGCTTTGCTTAGGGTTTTGCTTAGGGTAGATTAGGGTTTTGTTTTAGGGTTGTGTAGGGTCTTGCTCAGGGTTAGTTTCTTGTTTTTGGATAGGAATTTGCCAGGCTGGTTAGCCCTTTCCTTCTCTTTGTGTTGATTGACTTGTGTGGTGCTGTGCTGCATTAGACTTAGGGGTTCATCTAGATATTTCTGAGATAGGTGCATCTTAGAAATAGGCTTTGTGTGCATGAGAAGTTGAGGTGGTCCTCCTTCTGCTGATTGTTATTGAGTGGCTTTGCTTGCTGGTATTTGGTAGAGCTGAGCTCCCTTGCCTCTGTGGTGTGTGGCCTTTGTGCCTTGCTTGTTTGGTTGTTGCACTCATGCATATTTCCAGTATTTCTTTACTTTGCAGTATTTCCTGTTTGCTGTTTAGTGCTTTTGCCATGATCCCTTAGGAGCTCTAACTTCTCTGCTGTGGAGGAGTTATGATAGACATTAGGTTGGTTAACCAGGCATGATAACATTAGGTAGATTCCCCTTTTCAACCATAGTTTTAGGGTGTCTCTTTCCTTTCTCAAAACAACAGAAAAACACTTAATAAAGGATAAAACAAAAGTGAATTCATTTCTTCCGTCAAAAGATTTGAACAAACATCAAAACCTTTTGTCCTCCTGGACTGTGAAAACCATTGGTTAAGGTGCATTTTCCCATAAAAAACACTTGAACAGCTTGTGTCGTGCGTAGTCGAACTACGTTTGCTCTGATCTTCCATGCTGTGTGGAAGTACGTAGGCACAGGACGCGACGTCCTGGCGAGCAACCTTCCCCCCGTCTAGACGTAGGTAGTCGAACTACGTTGACTCTGACTTTCCCATTGCACGAGGGAGTACGTAGGCCCAGAACAGCGTATGTTCTGTCGAGTCCTGTCCTTTTCTTTTCTTTTCAGACTAACCACTAGCGTAGATAGATAAACACACCCTTTTCCTTATAAACACCAAGCGTGGATCCCGTCGAGTACGACGGACGTGAGGGGTGCTAATACCTTCCCCTTGCGTAACCGACTCCCGAACCCAGACAATGGTTGCGATGACCTTGTCTTACCTTTTTTCGTCAGGTTTTTCCGATCGTTTCCTTTCCCGCTCTGAGGGATAAATAACGAAAGGTGGCGACTCTTCTGTCAGTCGGCGCCGATTTTCGCAGTAGCGACAGCTGGCGACTCTGCTGGGGACTATTTAGCATCTAGGGACTTTTCCTATCCCTTATGCTGGAACCGTTTCCCATCCCCTACGCGAGTCAATCCTAGCGCTTGGGTGTTTATCTGTTGGGTGTTGTGCATATGTGCTTTACTTTTCCGCACCTTTACCTTTCCGCATTTACTTTCAGCACTATATTATTGTGATTATTGCTGTGGGAGAGGGAGGTTACTATGAGTGAGAAGCCGGACCTGGGCTTGAGTATGCACCTAGACATAGTTGTGGAGAGTAGTAGACGAACCTGTTTGCTGAGCAGACATAGTTCCCTACGAAATCTGCGCTCAGACGAGGTTCTCTCCGAGGTGCTCCTTTCCGATCCTGAGGATCTGAGGGGAGTCCAGACGTGAGGACTGTCGACTCTGAGGACCGATCAATTGGAAGTCAGCTAAGTGAGGCCTCTTCATGACTTGATGATGCCACTCCTTCTGGGAATCGTATCGTCACTCATGAAAGTCTGTGACGCTGATGACCGCATAGGATGCCGTACCTTTGTCCGTGGATTAGGTCCATACCTGTGAGGGGGATTGGGTTATTGCAGGAAAACTGGCCTTCAGAAACCGTGATTCAGTATTTATCAGATGGTTTTCTTGGCTCGTTAACAGGTGTGTTGTTTGGATCAGATGGATTTCTTATCTGAGGTTGATAATATTATCAGATGGTTTTCTCGTCAGAGACAGAGGTTCAGATGGATTTCTTACCAGGGTATTGGTATTTTGGGTGTCGGATGATAGCCAGTGTCATGAGGTTCTGGTGACTGTGGTGGTTTTCTGTTCTCGACATCACAGAGATGTTCCTCTTAAGGCCACAGCGTGGCCTCTGTGTTCATTGATTGCATCATTTATCATATTGCATTATTGCATTACCATTTGCATCCAACTAACGTGTGTGTATTGCAGGTACATATTTTCCCTCCCAGTTCCGGTGGTTGTTTCCTAGCAGACATGGAAGCCATGAAGAGAGTGTTACCCTACAGATTCCCGTCTCCAGATATCAGTCTGTTGTCAGAGTTAATTACTATTGCTAGGAAGAAGGTGATGGGAGATTTCAGGAAGACATATGGGAGGATCCTAACTTATGTTTACCAGCCCTCGGCTTATGAGATCAGCGGTATTTACACCCTGTTGCAGTTTTATGATGCTGAGCTCAGGTGTTTCGTATTTCCTGACTTTGTCTTGGTTCCTACCCTGGAGGAGTATTCTGCACTCTTGGATATACCGATTCGCGAGCAGATACCTTTCTATCACACGGACGCTAAGCCTAATCTGGCTAAGCTTTCTGCTATTCTGTACTTAGGAGAGTTTGAGCTGACAGGGAAGATGATCAGGAAAGGAGATGCGTGGGGATTTCCGTTGGTTGTTTTGGTAGAGAAGGCTCGGGAGTATGCTAAGAAGGGTGGCTGGGTTGTTTTTGATGCCATCCTTGCTGTGTGTGTTTATGGCATTGTATTGTTTCCAAACCAGCCTAATTTTATTGATGCGGATGCTTTCTATATTCTGGCTGCAAAGAACCCAGTTCCTACCTTGCTGGGAGATATCCACCATTCTACTCACTACAAAAATGAAAAACGGCGAGGAAAGAATGTCTCTTGCTGTGTACCTCTACTATGCGGGTGGTTTACTAGTCATATGCCGAAGTCAGGGCCTTTCGTCACTTCCATTGATTCTTTAGGATGGCCTGAGCGCTTGATGGGGTTGACTTTTGAGAATGTGGTGTGGGTTAATGAGGAGGTGTTAGGAGTTGAGGTCATATACAGATGCGAAGGATTCCCTAATGTTCCTTTGATAGGAAGGAGAGGGTGTGTCAATTACAACCCTTCCTTATTAATCAGGCAGTTTGGATATGCACCTCAGGAAGCGCCGAAGCCCGAGGAGATACAGGAATCTTTGTATCTTACTGGGGCAATAGAGGAAAAGATGTTGATCAAGCTTAAGAAAGCATGGAAGGACCTGCATTAGAGAGGAAAGTCTTCATTTAGCAAAGGGCGTACTCGAGTTCTTGGTCCGTATGTGGAATGGATTCATGAACGAGCTACGAAATTCCTTATGCCTTATCCTGCAGTTCAGCCATTGTATCCTTCTCTGGTGGAGGAGCCCACCACTATAGGCATACAGGTATACAAGCAGCTGTTGACAGAGAAAGAAGAGTTAGCAAAGGCTAAAGAGGCTTTAGAGAAAGAGAACGCCCAGCTTCGTCATGAAAAAATTGAAACAGGATATTTTTCCAAGCAACAGGCCGAAACTTTGAAACATCTGAAGACTACTTTATTGGAGTTGACTGAAACCAAGAAGCGTCTGGAGTTAGATGTAGACTCAGTTAGCAGTGTATTGGCTACTAAGAAACAAGAACTAGAAAGGGCCTACACGAAGTTAGCTAAATTCAGAGAGCATTGGGACCTTACTATGGCTAAACGCAAAGAACGGGAAGAAGAGCTAAAGATACAGGTTGCTCGGTTGGGAGAACAGGTTAAAGTGAAGACTGAAGAGCTTGAAGAAGAAGCATGTCGTCAATACGAGGCCGAACGCAAACTGATTGATGCCATGAAGAATCTGGAAGATTGTCAGCGCAGAGCAGACACCAAGAGGCCCAAACCTGAGGATGGTGCCCAGGGTAAGGCTTGGGAAGATTTTGTCAGAGATATCCAAGGAACGGTCAAGAAAAGGGATCAGTTGATAGAAGGCTTGATTTATCGACCGGATCACCCAGAGACGAAGAAGCTGGTTGAGGATTTCTGCGACCGTACCCGCACTTGATTTCTTTCTTGTATTCTATGTGTTGAGATCACCACCAGGCATGTTGGTTGGGATCCTCCTTTATCATATCAGTTGTATGGAACATAGTTGTGTAACGCCTTGACGAGACTGTTATTCCAATAAATATATGAGGGTTTTTCTAAATATTGTCTTTATGGTTTCTCTTGTCTTGCTACCTTGACACTGGAATTGGAGGGGAAATATCCCCAACGCACACATGCACGTTAGCATTTTTGCATTGTTGTTTGCATAAATCACATTGCATTACAGGTTTGTGATCCATATTCCTTATCACTCTTCATCCATACCGCCAGGTATTTTCAGGATTGCAGAAAAGCGGGTCCACCGTTACTCTACCAGAACTAATCATAAGAAGATCATGGACAACGTGTAGAGTGAAATGCAAGAAATGCGTGACAGGATGGCCATGCTCATGCAAACCATGGAGACCATCGCCAAAGGACAAGAGCAGCTGCAGACTCTGGTTCAACCGATAGTCGCACGGGCTGAAAACAACGGGACACCGCATGGTGAGAATATTGCTGCTTCTCCCCGAATTGAGAATCGTCAAAGTGCTGATGCTATTCCCGTAACCGGTTTGAATGCTGGAGAAATTGGTCCTGCAGGCGGAGGCGGGAACGCCGGTAATATGAATGCCAATGCAGATACTGCTGGGGTATTTGTGAGTAATGTCAACCAGGGTTTCAATGGGGGCGCTGAGAATGTCAGAATGAATGGTAATAATGGTAACCAGGGCTTCAATGGTGTGAACACGGGGTATGGCAACATTGCTGGCACCAAGGCTGGGTTTGGTGATTATGGTTATGGTAATCTCGGATATGGAACTGGTGCGTACAACGCTCAAGAGATGGGCAACCTGATGTACGACCCCAGGTACTTCCAAACGGGTCCGGGCCGTGATGCAAATTATGTTGGATACGATGCAGTACCTCGCTGGGAGGATCGTCAGGAGGATGTGTTCTCTGGTCAGAATGAGGGTTATGAAAGAGCTAGGGATGACAACCATCGGATGAGATTGCTAGAAGAGAAAGTGAACGGTTTAGCCAGCCAGAATGCTCTTGGGCTGGATATGTCAAATATGGGGCTGGTCCCAGGGCTGAGGGTCCCGCTGAAGTTCAAAGCGCCGTCATTTGATAAGTACAAAGGGGATACATGCCCTAGGGTGCATGTGCGTGCGTTTTACAGGCGTATGTCCGCGTATTCTGAGGATGAAAAGATGTTAATGCACTTCTTCCAGGATAGCCTGTCAGGGCCATCGCTAGAATGGTACATGAGCTTGGAGCCTATTCAGATCAGGAGTTGGAAAGAGCTGGCAGAGGCTTTTGTTCGACATTATCAATATAATAGTGATCTCGCCCCTAACCGAGTCCAACTGCAGAGCATGTCTCAAAAGTCTAGCGAGAGCTTTAAGGAATACGCCCAGAGATGGCGAGATCTGGCTGCTAGGGTGCACCCTCCGATGGTGGAGCGCGAAATGATGGATATGTTCATAAGAACTTTCTCTGGAATGTACTATGACCGGTTGCTCAATTTTTCGATGAGTACCTTCTCTGAGTTGATCTTGATGGGGGAGCGCATTGAAAACGGGGTGAAGATTGGTAAAATTCAAGCGGGTGAGTCCAGTTCCGCAGGGGGTAATAAGAAGACGTTTGGTGGCAAAAGGCAGGGTGATACCAACGCTGTATACAATGCTCGACGGAGAAATAGAGGTCATAACTGGCATCAGCAGTCGCAGGTTGCAAGTGTAACCATTCCAGGGCCTTCTCAGCAGCAGAGACAACAACCACAACAGCAGGCTCAGCAGCAGCCAAATAATAATCAGCGCAGATTTCAGAACCCGCGACCGAGGAGAGTATTCGAGGTACCGTCGGTATCATATGCAGAACTTCTTCAAGCTTTGTTGAAATTGCAGCTAGTCGAGAAGAGGACCTTAGCACCACCAACCGGCCAACCACCAGTCGGGTATGATATTAATGAGCATTGTGACTTCCATTCGGGTGCACCAGGGCACAATATTGAAAATTGCCTAGCTTTCAAGCATAAAGTACAGGATTTGCTTGATAGTACGGCTATTAACTTCGGGAAGGACGGTCCCAATATCACGCAACAGCCAATGCCCAAGCATGGTGGGGCTGGGGCCAACGCAATCCTGACAGATGATGAGTTGGACTTGGTTTCAGAAGTGAGCAAGCTGAAAACCCCTTTGAGTTACGTAAAGCAGCGCTTATTGGAGGGAGGTGTTTATCCCGAATGCAGTGAAGAGTGTGCTCACTGTTTGGTTCAACCTGGGGGCTGTGAGAAGTTGAAAAGGGGAGTTCAAGGTTTGATTGATGAAGGAATCCTGCAGTTTGACAGGTCTGTGGGGCGAGAGAAGTCTGTTGAAACAGAATCTGAAAAAGAGCGCAGTGAGATTGCTACGATCACCATTTCGTTCAAATCAGTGACGATTTCGGCATCATCGAAAAGGCCGACCATTACTATTACCAAGGCTAAACCAATCCCTTATGGGAGCACAAAGGCAGTCCCGTGGAGCTACGGTGCTGAAGTGTATTGCAATGGGGGAAAAGATTGACTTGAATGATCCGCCAGCGGGATCCGTAGATAACATAGTGGGAGCGGGTGGTATAACCCGGAGCGGGAGAATTTTCACTTCACCTGAGGTCGAGGCAGAGAGGCTCGCCAGGGGTAAGAACAAAGTTGTTGAGGGGGAACCTTCGGGGAGTAAGGAGAAAGAACCGATAACCAAAGATGTGGAAGAATTCATGAGATTGATTCGCAAAAGTGACTACAAGATTGTAGAACACCTGCAGCAGACCCCCGTCAAAGATCTCCATATTATCGCTGTTGTTGTGTTCTGAGGCGCATAGAAATGCCCTGTTGAAGGTACTTGAGACATCCTTCGTGCCGCAAGAGATTTCAGTTAATCAGCTGGAGGGGGTTATGGCACATGTTAATGCTGGGCATGGTTTAGGATTCACGGATTTTGACCTAACGCCTAGAGGGCGTGATCACAATAATGCCTTGCACATCTCTATCGAATGCCGGGGCACTATTTTATCCCATGTGCTGGTGGACACTGGGTCCTCGTTGAATGTGTTACCAAAGAAAGCCCTGTTGAAATTGGATACCCGTGGGTTGTTGTGCACGCCTAGTGATTTGGTGGTGAGGGCTTTTGACGGAACGAGGAGGTCGGTATTCGGGTCAGTAACGTTACCCATCCAGGTAGGTCCGGAGGTGCTTGATACAGTGTTTTACATCATGGACATCCAGCCTGCATATAGCTGTTTGATCGGGAGACCTTGGATTCATGCTGCTGGGGCAGTAACTTCTACGCTCCATCAGAAGCTGAAGTATATGGTTGAGGGGAGTATTGTGACGGTGTGTGGCGAAGAGGATATCTTAGTCAGTCATTTGTCTTCCTTCAAATACGTAGAGGTAGATGGAGAGATTCATGAAACGCTGTATCAGGCGTTCGAAGGGGTGAAGGTTAAAGAAGAAGCTCCGGTGAAGAGTGAAGGGCAAGAGGTGGCCGTCTCCTCATATAAAGAAGCCAAGGCGTTGGTGCAAGCGGGCGAGACTTAGAAGTGGGGGCAGGTTCTGGACATCCCAGTGAAGCAAGATAGGTATGGCTTAGGGTACCGCCCATCTCCCTCACAGAGTGCGCCTAAGTACAAGGGACCTGTCGTGTTCACGCCCGGAGGGGTTAGCTTCGAAAGGATTAATGTCGTGTCTGATACGGAGGAAGTGGATAGCGACTGCGACATGGACGCATGGATTCGACCCAGCACGCCGGGGCAAAGCCTATGCAACTGGTCCATCCAGGACGTCATCCAAGTCACCAAACAGTAATGCGTTGTTTTTTTCAATCATTGTATGATCACATGCCTTGCCCGGGGCATCGTTGACCTCATCTTAGGGCCTAACTGTTTACCTGTATGTTTGCATGATCAATAAATGACGGTGTTTTTTACATTCAAATGTTGTGATCCTTTTCTTTCTGTTTTTTATTTTTCAATAAAATGGCAGCGTGGTTATGTATTTTGCTTGTATATCATTTTGAAGCACTTAACCGTTTCCCTCGCAGGATTCATGAATTTTCAGATGACATCGACCAAAGATTTCCTATGACTCGTTTAGACTTCGAGCATCCGATCTTCCAAGCTGAGGAGGAGGTTGTTGAGGATAGTGACTTACCAGAAGAGCTGAGTCGGTTGTTGAAGCAAGAGGAGAGAGTCATTCTGCCTCACCAAGAAGAGATTGATATTGTCAATTTAGGGTCTGAAGAAGGCGTCAGGAATATCCGTATAGGGGCCGCGTTGCAGGTCGACATCAAGCAAGATCTTATTGAGATGTTGCGCGAATACAGTGATATATTTGCTTGGTCCTACGAGGACATGCCGGGTTTGGATACCGATATGGTTGTTCATCGTCTGCCGTTGAGGGAAGATTGCCCGCCTGTGAAGCAGAAACTCAGAAGGACTCGTCCTGACATGGCTGTAAAGATAAAGGAAGAAGTGCAGAAGCAATGGGATGCTGGATTCCTGGCTGTCACCACCTATCCCACTTGGGTCGCTAATATCGTGCCTGTGCCAAAGAAAGATGGCAAGGTTCGAATGTGTGTTGATTATAGGGATCTAAACAAAGCGAGCCCGAAAGATGATTTCCCGCTGCCGCATATTGATGTGTTAGTTGACAACACAGCTCAGTTTTCGGTCTTCTCTTTCATGGATGGATTTTCAGGGTATAACCAGATCAAAATGGCTCCGGAAGATATGGAAAAAACGACCTTTATCACCCCGTGGGGAACCTTCTGTTATAAGGTGATGCCCTTTGGTTTGAAAAATGCTGGGGCAACGTACCAGCGGGCTATGACAACGCTCTTTCACGACATGATGCACAAAGAGATTGAGGTGTATGTCGATGAAATGATTGCCAAGTCTCAAACAGAGGAAGAACATCTGGTTAATCTGCTGAAGTTGTTCAAGAGGCTGAGGAAGTTCAGGCTGAGGCTAAATCCTAACAAGTGTACCTTCGGAGTGAGATCCGGGAAGCTACTGGGGTTCATTGTGAGCAAGAAAGGAATCGAGGTCGATCCAGCAAAAATAAAAGCAATACAAGAGATGCCAGCACCGAGAACAGAAAAAGAAGTCCGTGGATTCTTAGGAAGGTTGAACTACATTGCTAGGTTCATCTCTCACCTAACGACCACATGTGAACCATTGTTCAAACTGTTAAAGAAAGATCAAGCGGTGGTCTGGAACGACAATTGCCAAAGGGCATTTGAAAAGATAAAAGAATACTTGCAGGAACCTCCGGTGTTGATACCCCCAGTAGCAGGACGGTCGCTGATTATGTATCTGACGGTTCTTGAGAACAGTATGGGTTGTGTTCTCGGTCAACATGACGAGACAGGAAGGAAAGAGCATGCAATCTACTACTTGAGTAAAAAGTTCACAGATTGTGAATCTCGATACTCTATGCTCGAAAAGACGTGTTGTGCATTGGCGTGGGCTGCCAAACGTCTAAGACAGTACATGCTGAACCATACAACCATGTTGATATCGAAGATGGATCCGATCAAGTATGTGTTTGAAAAGCAAGCGCTCTCTGGAAGGATTGCTAGATGGCAAATGGTATTGACAGAATACGATATCCAGTATGTTTCCCAGAAGGCCATTAAGGGAAGTGTTCTGTCCGAATATCTTGCCGAACAGCCGATTGAGGATTATCAGCCTATGAAGTTTGAGTTTCCTGATGAGGACATAATGTACTTGAAGGCTAAAGATTGTGATGAGCCATTGCCTGATGAGGGTCCTGAGCGGAGTTCCCAGTGGCAATTGATTTTCGATGGGGCTGTCAATTCGTACGGTAGTGGGATTGGGGCAATCATTACAACTCCCCACGGGTCGCACATCCCGTTTACGGCTAGATTGACTTTTCCAGTGACGAATAACGAAGCCGAGTACGAAGCTTGTATTATGGGGTTGGAGGAGGTTGTCGATCTGAGGATCAAGAATCTGGACGTATATGGGGATTCAACATTGGTTGTGAATCAGATTAAGGGAGAGTGGGAGACACGCCAACCTAATCTGGTACCGTACATGAATTATGCGAGAAGGTTGCTACCTTTCTTTGATAAAGTGGAATTTCATCATGTACCTCGGGCGGAGAATCAAATGGCAGACGCCCTTGCAACATTATCCTCGATGTATAAGGTCAACTACTGGAATGAGGCTCCCAGGATTGTCATATCTCGCCTTGATAGGACGGCCTTTGTGTTTGCAATTGATGAAGCATCAGACGGTAAACCTTGGTATTTCGACATACAAAATTTCCTGAAGAACAAGGGATATCCGGCTGGGGCATCCAGTCGTGATCAGAAGACTCTAAGGAGATTAGCAGGCAACTTCTATCTGAATCCCGACAGCGTTTTGTATAGAAGGAACCACGATTTGGTACTCCTCCGGTGTGTAGACGAGAAGGAAGCCAATTTACTCATGGAAGAGGTCCATGAAGGAACTTTTGGTACACATGCTGGTGGGCATGCTATGACCCGAAAGTTGTTGCGGGCGGGGTATTATTGGTTAACGATGGAAATGGACTGTTTCAAGTTCGCCAAGCGGTGTCACAAGTGCCAGATCTATGCTGATAAGATCCATGTGCCACCCAGTCCACTGAATGTTATGGCTTCTCCGTGGCCTTTCTCCATGTGGGGGATTGATATGATCGGCAAGATTGAGCCTATTGCGTCTAATGGGCATCGCTTCATCCTAGTCGCGATCGATTACTTCACCAAGTGGGTGGAAGCAGCATCTTACGCCAATGTGACGAAGCAGGTGGTGGCCAGATTTATCAAGAGGGATATAATTTGCAGATACGGTATTCCTGAACGGGTCATTACTGATAATGGTTCGAACCTGAACAATAAGATGATGAAGGATCTTTGTCGGGAGTTTAAGATCGAGCATCATAATTCATCTCCGTACAGACCCAAGATGAATGGCGCTGTTGAAGCGGCCAACAAGAACATAAAGAAGATTGTTCAGAAGATGGTGGTAACGTATAAGGATTGGCATGAGATGTTGCCGTTTGCTTTGCACGGTTATCGCACGACGGTGCGTACATCAGCCGGGGCAACTCCGTTCTCACTGGTGTATGGCATGGAGGCAGTCCTGCCATTGGAGGTTGAGATACCATCTTTGAGGGTTTTGCTTGATGTTCAGCTTGATGAGGCAGAATGGGTGAGAAATAGACTAAATCAACTGAGCTTGATAGACGAGAAGAGACTGGCATCAATTGCACATGGTAGGCTGTACCAGAGCCGGATGAAGAAAGCGTTCGATAAGAAGATTCGACCTCGAAGCTTTCAGACGGGTGATCTTGTGCTGAAGAAGATTCTCCCACCGCAATCGGATCACACGGGCAAATGGACTCCCAATTATGAAGGTCCATACGTCGTGAGAAAGGTCTTCTCCGGAGGAGCCTTATTGTTATCCACCATGGATGGTGAAGACTTTTCGTCCCCTGTAAACTCGGACGCAGTCAAAAAATACTTTGCTTAAAAATTGATCCGCTGGACAAGAAAAAGAGAGTCCAGGCAAAAATGGGGCATCCCGGCGAACCAAAAACAGAATAAAAAGGTTCGGGCAAAAGTTAGGGATAAAATGGAAAAAATGTACACCCGCGAAGTTGAAAACCTACACTGGGCGGCTTCGGCAAAAAGGGGTATCCCGGTGAATTGAAAACCCGCAAAGGGCGATTCACGCAAAAGTTAGGGATTTGAGAAGCAAATGACTGCGGTCCAAGTTTGATTGTTTAGTGGTTTGGGAGCATCTGGGGGTCGACTATCCAAAGCAATCTCTTCTGAAGACAGAGATCAGGAAAGCGTCAGAGTCCGACGAGTCATAGGAGGATCGGTTTATGGTGTTCGTCTGTAACACGTTGCCGACATGTGTACAAATTTTATTCTGTATCTTTGTACATTTCTGCATTTTGTTTATGTGTGACTACCTCTTTTCAGGAGTTGCATCTGATGTACAAATCATGCCTATTTTCGGGTCGTTATCAATAAAGTGTGTTATTCAGTGTAGTGTGTGACTTTGGTTTTAACTTTTACAGTTTTGTTTGTAAAAAACGCCGATGTTTTTGATAAAACTTACATGTGTGTAAACAGGCGGGCCTCGACCGATCATTGCTAAAACCGGAAATTACCTGAATGGTTGTCATGGGTGATTACAAAGATGTTTCTTTTTGCATAGATTGTCTTGTGTTTGCTTGTTGACTTTTGCAGGTATTCAAAAGCTCGCAAAGCTCCCCGCCAGAGTCCATGGCAGGCCAGTACCCTCTCCAGAGGATGAATGTTGTGTCTTTCCCCAGTGAAGTCGCCCCAGGCAAAATTTGAATGTTGTTTCCCCAAGAGAGTGGAGATTGCGTCAAAGGAAAAGATCAATGTATCTTCAGTAGTTCAGAATTGGCTTATCAAGCAGAGCAGAGTCCTCCCCAGCAAGGGTCGAGACGGATATGATTAACTCGCCCAAAGAGTTTCTGGTGTAGTGCGAATCAGAGCATACTGGTCAATCCCCAGCTCAGTGATAGCAGGATGAATTATCCCCACAGGGCGTAATCAGAGTGTTGATACCTTTTGAAAGCAGTTTCCAGGATTGCTTTTCTCTTTCCCCAACAGGTTGATCCTTCCTCGTCACGACGATCATCTTCAGCAGAGTTTGAAGTTATGAGTTTGTGAAGCTACTTTCCCAGCAGGATGGTTATCCCCGGCGGAGTTAGTTCATCTTTCCAGCATTTATTTTGTTGGAAACGTATCGGTAGTATTCCGGTCATCCCCAGCGGATCCAGTTTGTCTTCAGCATTTATTTTGCTGAAGTAACTCTTTGCATAAGCATGCATCATAAGCACTTGCATTTTACACGAATACGTAGCATTTCCATGCAGTATAGAAGCATTACGTCATTATCAAACATGCATTTTCGGAACATAAGTCAGGTTGGTTACCTCTTCAGTTTCAGATGTGTTGTTCCCCGCCGATAAATCGGGGCTCAGGAATGTTGATTTGTGGTCAAAGTATCAGTGGTTGTATTTGTACCATCTATGGGGTTCATGTTGTAAGGCACGCAGTGATCGTGTTGATCTTGGTATGTGTATCTGTGGTCGAATTGCGCAGTGATCGTGTTCGTCCTGATCTAAGAGGATTGTATTGTACGGCACACAGTGATCGTGTTGGTATCATCTCGGGGGTTTATTGGGCAAGACACGCAGTGATCGTGTTCACTCTATTCGCGGTACGAAGCACGCAGTGATCGTGTTTATCGTATCATGTGATGTTGTTGGTCGAGATGCGCAGTGATTGTATTCGTCCTATTACATAACACGCAGTGACCGTGTAGCTAGCATTGTTCGAAGTCGCGATTGAGACATGCAGTGATCGTGTTAATCTGGTTGTTTGGGGCCGAAATACGCAGTGATCGTATTCGTCCCATGTTTGAAGTTGTGTCACAAGGCACGCAGTGATCGTGTTCTCCTCCTGTCAAGAGGGTCGCGACATGAAACACGCGGTGATCGTGTTCACCCTATGTGCGGTCAGGATATGCAGTGATCGTATTCGTCCAGTTATGTGGGTTGGTTGAGACACATAGCACGCAGCGATACGTGTTTCCTCCAGTCAAGAGGGTCGTGGCTCAGAACACGCAGTGATCGTGTTCAAGATACGCAGTGATCGTATTCGTATGGCGCGCAGTGACCGTGTTGATAGTATTATTTGAACTTGTGATACGAAGTACGCAGTGATCGTGTCTGCCGTATCATGGGAGGTTGTCGGTCTGGATACGCAGTGATCGTATTCGTCCAGTTACATGGGTTGGTTTTGTGACACACACAGTGATCGTGTTGATATTACCCCGGGGGTTTGTTGGTCGAGATGCGCAGTGATCGTGTTCGTCCTGTATTTGGTGTTGTTCGTAGAACACGCAGTGATCGTGTTCATCATGTTTGTGGTCGGAGTACGCAGTGATCGTGCCCGTTTATTTCGTCTAGCACGCGGTGATCGTGTTTCCTCCAGTCAAGAGGGTTGTGGCGCAAGGCACACAGTGATCGTGGTCATCGTTATGTTATGGGGTTTTTGCGGAAGAGATACGCAGTGATCGTATTTGTCCTATATGGGGTTTTGTTTGCAATGCCAAGATGCGCAGTGATCGTGTTTCCTCCTGTCAAGAGGATTATGGTGTAAAGCGCGCAGTGATCGTGTTTCCTCCTGTCAAGAGGATTGTGGTGTAAAGTACGTAGTGATCGTGTTTCCTCCTGTCAAGAGGGTGGTTGCGCAAGGCACGCAGCGATCGTGTTCATCTTGTTATGGGGATTATGTGGGGGGCAGACACGCAGTGGCCGTGTTCGTCATGTCATATTCCCCTAGCAGAGTTTGCTTGGTCAAGCACCTTTTTCCCCCCAGTTGAGTCTTTCTCAGGATGATGTAGTGGCAGCATTGGAAGATGATAATGCAGATTTTTGGGTGGTTACCCGTAGTTTCCCCAGCAGGGTGTTACTTCAATGACTGGCTTGGTTAAGTTCTCAATTTCCCCAGCGGAGTGTTTTCAGGATACCTATCGCCATAATAGGTATTTGACGGCCGTCGTCAGAATTGTCCTCTCGGAGTTGCTTGGTTAAGTTTCTCGTGTCCCCGCAGGTTTGCTCGTTCAGGTACGAACGGAAGGTTGATAAGCGAAATCAACAATTTTGCTCACTGTTTAGCGTTTGCTCGTTCATGTACGAACGGAAGATTGATAAGTGAAATCAACGTTTTCTCGCTGTTTAGCGTCTGCTCGTTCAGGTACGAACGGAAGGTTGATAAGCGAAATCAACAATTTTGCTCGCTGTTTAGCGTTTGCTCGTTCATGTACGAACGGAAGATTGATAAGTGAAATCAGCATTGTCTCGCTTGGTTAAGCATTTGCTCGTTTCTTCGAACGGAAGGTCGGTAAGTGAAATCGACACTGTCCTCGCTGGTTAGTGAATGCTCGTTCATGTACGAACGGAAGGTTGGTAAGTGAAATCGACATTGTCCTCGCTGGTTAGCGAATGCTCGTTCAGGTATGTACGAAAGATTGATAAGTGAAATCAGCATTGTCTCGCTTGGTTAAGCGTTTACTCGTTTCTTCGGATGCGAAAGGTTGATAAGAGAGATCAACAATTCCTCACTGGTTAGTGTATGCTCACTTCTTCGGAATGGGATGGTCTATGGATAATATCAGATTATTTCATAAGCAGGTTGATGGATAGGTGCTTGGTTGTCGCTGTGGCAGCGGAAGTCAGTTCCCTGGTTAGTTCTCCCCAAGAGGGTGGTGTGCGCAATTTATTTTTGCGGTTGGCAAATTTCCGGGTTTATTGGTATTCAACCGTCTCGTACCTCGATTATCTGAAGGTCGTTCTCTCTTCATCCAGTCGGGTCCAAGCCGTTCGAATAGGGGCAGCTGTTGCACCCTAAAATTTGACCAACCGGTTCCCGCTCCTGATTTACGTTTCGGCTCATTTTTGCATTCGCATTCGTGTACCGCGTGCATTACATTTTTAATCATACAGATGATGTCAGAATTGCAACTTGGTTTTCACCTATAAGACGTCTCAGACCGGTTCGGGTAATCGGAGGTTATTTTAGGAAGTTACGCGCTTCCTGGGTGTTTTCGGCTTACGCAGTGATTTTTGAGATTCTTGGTGCCTGAGTTACTGTTTTGCTTCGATCTGGTCTCGCACTTTCTTTTATGTTGGTTATTTGCCTCTGTTTGTTTTTTTTAGGATTTAATAGACTTTTGTAGATTTTAAATAGATTTTATAGATTTTCTAGAATTTAATTGGATTTCTTTTAATAATTTTTAATAGTTTTAAACCTTTTTTAGAATTTATAAATTGTTTTTAAATAGATTTTAGAATAGACTTCTTTTTTTAGATATTAAGTTTTTTTTAGATATTAGTTTAATATAATATTTCTTTTATTAGGATTTGTTAAATAGAAATTAGTATAGCTTAATATAGGCTTCATTAGAAATTAAGTAGAAATTAATATAGTTTGTTAGTATAGAAATTAATAAGGTTTTCATTAGATAGGATTAATAGATCTATTAGAGTTTTTTCTACTTTTATTAGTTTAGAAATTAATTGGAATTAATAGAGTTTTTTTTAGGTTAATTCTCTTTTTTTTAGATTAAATTAGGATTAGTTAGATTAATTAGACTTTAATCATTTGTTTAGGTGTTAATTAGGATTTAATTAGATTTAGTTAGATTTTAATTAGAGTTTTTAGGTCTAATTAGGTTTACATACCGTTTTAATTTTCCGTTAGTTCATTAATTGTAGTTGTAATTCCTGTTTAGTCTTAATTGAGTATCATTAGTTAATTAGTTATCATTTTTTAATGGAGTTTAATATGTCATTAACCATGCCATTCAGTGGAGATTCAGTCCAATAACTCATTCTCGTGGGCCAGAGTTTTTTGGGGGGCCATTCTTTCAGTCTATTTTTGTCCAGAATCGCCATGTGTCATTATAAAAGTGAAGCCACGCGTCCAAGCCTGAGGAAGCCACTTCAATTCCCCATTCTGTGCATGCATTACACGCGTCCCAAACTCTGCCCCCCACTCACCAACTTCTCTGACACGCGTCTCTCTCAGGCCCTTCCCCGGTGCCACCTGTCTTCGCCTCACATCTCACCGGAAAACCCACCGGTCGGCATGCAATGAACTCCGGCCACCTCCTAAAACCCTCCGACCACCGCAACTGTTGCCGGATTTCGCAATCTCGCCAGAATCTGGATTTTCTCCAGAAATTTGTTCTAACGGTGTAAATCTTCCTCTACTACCTCGATCTCCCCTTCGCCGGAAAACATCACCTCGCCGAAAACTTCATCTAAGCACACATCCACCGGCGATTTCCTCAGATTTTCTCAGAGAACCTGCAAGATTCTTCATAGTTTCGCGTTGTTGTCCAAGAACAATCAAAGTCGACACCCAGACCTTCGTCTACGATCTTCATCCACCTTCAATTGAAGATTCCCAGGATCGTCATCTTCATCCGCTATCGTCAACGTAATCTTCCTTCAAGCAAACCTCCGAATCTTCATCGTTGATCCTCCTTCATACCATCTCCAGCAACGTCTTCAATCATCATCAAAGAACCTTTAATATTCCCAGAAAAGTTTTGTGGATCTTCGTTGCCTCCAAGATCCTTCAACGGATCCTCCACTCCTTTCGTTTTCCTCGATCTCCAAGATCTCTCTTCCAAGATCTTCAACAGCTTGTCCACCTTCTTCCGTTCTCCAAAAGGGCTTCAAGATCTCCGCGAGCTCCTTCAACATTCTTCGTTTCCAGAAGCTTCGTCGCCTTCCTCATTTCTCCAGGTGTGTTCATTCTCCTTTCGATTCGTTACTTGTGCGTAGCTAGGGTTTATTTGGATCCTTGTTGATGTGTTTAGATCATGAACTGTGAAGATTGGTTTTGAATTGAGAGTGTTAGATGAAGTTTTGTTTTCGTGTTTGATAGTTGATTAGGGTAAGTTTCGTTCAAGATTCGTGAAGTGTTTGAGAGGTTTCAGATAGGAGGATGAGAGGGTTCAGAGAGAGAGAGTTCGTGAGACAAGAACGGCGCTAGGGTTTGGGGGAGTGAACAGTGAACGAGTTTGTGAGGGGAGGGATTTGTTTTGTTAGCTGGTTTTTGGGTTAGGGTTAGATTCAGCATTGTGCCCAAATTCGTATTGTTAAGGATACCCCCCATTCCACTTATTCCCCCCCCCCCTGATTGTGAGAATGCTGAGATTTGGTTTGGGCTTAAGTCCCAATTGATATGCACCCCCCCATATTTGGGCCCAGTCTGAAAAAACAACTAGGGCGTTTTGCTATCGCCACCCCCCTGGTTTTATTTTCTTTTTTTTTTTTTAATTTCTTTGTTTTATCCATGTTAGAAAATAATTCATAAAAAATAGTAGGATCGTCCAATTAATTCCCTTCTTTTTTCTATAGATTCATAGTTCAATTTAGGATTTTATGGTGCAAAAATATTAATTTGATCATGCATTTTCATTTTTATTGCATTTTTTGCATTTTATTTCTCTTGTCCAATTGCTGATTTTATTTCTCTCACTTGGTATTGAATCTTGCTTTTATTTTTTAGTATGTTATACTAGACTGATGCATGCTCCCCATAGGATTTTTGTGGATTTTTTAGAAATTGATTGATGTTGTTTTAGGGTTAGAGAGTAGAGACCTCCTAACTTGCTGGTTAACCCTTGACCATTCACATGTTAGGGATTGTTTAGTAGCCTTAGAAGTTGACTTAGGCTTTGAGATTTGATCTTGGGATCATAGAGCCATATAGGTTTCCCCTAGATTTTTGGTGGATATTTATAAGTTGTTTTGCTATTTTTGCTTGAGTTTGAGAATAGGAGAAGTCTTGAGGGCTTCTGACTTTGAAGTTCAACTGTGGTTGAACTTTAGAGATAGTTTCTTTTGGTTTGAGGGTATGTGGTTTCTTCTGGAAGATGGAGGCTGGATGAAGACTTGTTGGAGCTTGCAAGGATGCATGGACCTAGTTTAGGAGCTTGCTCTCTTTCTGTGAGGTTTGAGATCCTGAAGTTTGAGAGAAATTCTTGATACTTTCCTGAGGAAGGCACTATGGATGTCTTTCATTCTTTCTTCTCACCTCTTTCTTAAGTATCCAATGATGTTGGAGCCTTCATGTGAGTTTAGTTTCTCCTGAGGAGGAATGTAAACCGTTCACAGTTGTTGAGCCACATGGGATATGATTCCTAAGTGGAAGCCCCCTAGTATTTTCCAGAGGAAGGCACTATGGGTCTGTTCATTTAGTTCCCTTAGTTCATGTAGGATTTCTTAAGTATCCAATGATGTTGGAGCCTTCATGTGAGTTTAGTTTCTCCTGAGGAGGAATGTAAACCATTCACAGTTGTTGAGCCACATGGGATATGATTCCTAAGTGGAAGCCCCCTAGTATTTTCCAGAGGAAGGCACTATGGGTCTGTTCACTTAGTTCCCTTAGTTCATGTAGGATCTCTTAAGTATCCAATGATGTTGGAGCCTTCATGTGAGTTTAGTTTCTCCTGAGGAGGAATGTAAACCATTCACAGTTGTTGAGCCGCATGGGATATGATTCCTAAGTAGGAGCCTCCTAGTACTTTCCTGAGGAAGGCACTATGAGTCTGCCTACTTAGCTCCCTTTCTTTGGTAAGCTTGTCTTGAAGCTTGAAGACTGGAATTGATTTCTCTTGTGTAGGGTTTTGCTTTAGGGCTTTGCTTAGAGATTTGATTAAGGTTTTGTGTAGGGCTTTTGCTCAGGGGTTTGATTAGGGGCTTTGCTTAGGGTTTTGCTTAGGGTAGATTAGGGTTTTGTTTTAGGGTTGTGTAGGGTCTTGCTCAGGGTTAGTTTCTTGTTTTTGGATAGGAATTTGCCAGGTTGGTTAGCCATTTCCTTCTTTTTGTGTTGATTGACTTGTGTGGTGTTGTGCTGCATTAGACTTAGGGGTTCATCTAGATATTTCTGAGATAGGTGCATCTTAGAAATAGGCTTTGTGTGCATGAGAAGTTGATGTGGTCCTCCTTCTGCTGATTGTTATTGAGTGGCTTTGCTTGCTGGTATTTGGTAGAGTTGAGCTCCCTTGCCTCTGTGGTGTGTGGCCTTTGTGCCTTGCTTGTTTGGTTGTTGCATTCATGCATATTTCCAGTATTTCTTTACTTTGCAGTATTTCCTGTTTGTTGTTTAGTGCTTTTGCTATGATCCCTTAGGAGCTCTAACTTCTCTGCTGTGGAGGAGTTATGATAGACATTAGGTTGGTTAACCAGACATGATAACATTAGGTAGATTCCCCTTTTCAACCATAGTTTTAGGGTGTCTCTTTCCTTTCTCAAAACAACAGAAAAACACTTAATAAAGGATAAAACAAAAGTGAATTCATTTCTTCCGTCAAAAGATTTGAACAAACATCAAAACCTTTTGTCCTCCTGGACTGTGAAAACCCTTGGTTAAGGTGCATTTTCCCATAAAAAACACTTGAACAGCTTGTGTCGTGCGTAGTCGAACTACGTTTGCTCTGATCTTCCATGCCGTGTGGAAGTACGTAGGCACAGGACGCGACGTCCTGGCGAGCAACCTTCCCCCCGTCTAGACGTAGGTAGTCGAACTACGTTGACTCTGACTTTCCCATTGCACGAGGGAGTACGTAGGCCCAGAACAGCGTATGTTCTGTCGAGTCCTGTCCTTTTCTTTTCTTTTCAGACTAACCACTAGCGTAGATAGATAAACACACCCTTTTCCTTATAAACACCAAGCGTGGATCCCGTCGAGTACGACGGACGTGAGGGGTGCTAATACCTTCCCCTTGCGTAACCGACTCCCGAACCCAGACAATGGTTGCGATGACCTTGTCTTACCTTTTTTCGTCAGGTTTTTCCGATCGTTTCCTTTCCCGCTCTGAGGGATAAATAACGAAAGGTGGCGACTCTTCTGTCAGCCGGCGCCGATTTTCGCAGTAGCGACATATGGCCAACCTGATATGCTCCACATGCCCCGCTATAGACAGTCGAAAGAGTTAAATAAGCCTCTGATTCACTAAGGCATTTAAGCAAAACTCCCTCAGGAGTCTTTTTGAACAACGCGTTTCCCAAAAGAACGTAACTCAAACCACGATACCTGAGTTTCCTTTCTGCGAATGTCATTGGATTTTGCAGATACTCCATAACTGGTTTCCTCCAATATCCATCCAGCAAGCTATCTATTTCGAATAATTTTGAAATTCTCTTTGTCAGCACATCCAAGCTTTGTCATTTCCAAGTCATTGGCCACTTGATTCTCCAATCGTGGTATGTGTCAAACCGTTTTGAATTTTTTTAGTAATCGATTGGCTATTACGAAGTACATAATGAGATTTTCTTTGACGCATTTGTACTCTTTTGTAATCTGATTTATGACTAACTCTGAATCTCCCATTATTTCGACTCGAATTTCCCCCAATTCCAATAATATTTCAAGTCCAGCTATCAAAGCCTCATTATTCGAACAGAGACCTTCGACTTTATACTTGAATTTTGTTGAAATTTTATCAGGAGAAATGATCAATACTCCTACATCGGTTCCATCTCTATGAATAGAGCCGTCAAAATATAATTTCCAAGGCTCGAGTTCGAGATAGATTATATCACTTTCATTTATTGAGTGGTTGACTATAAAGTCTGCTACCACTTGTCCTTTCATAGCCTTTAAAGACATATATGCAAAGGAATATTCAGTCAAAGCTAACGCCTATTTACCAACTCGACTATGTAAAATTGGTTTGGATAACATATGTTTAATGATATCGAAATGAGATGAAACATAAATATCAACTGGTTTTATATAATGCTTCAACTTTGTACAAGAGAAATACAAGCATAAACACAATTTTTCAACTATGTTATACCTAGTTTCTACATCATTTAAAACACTACTAAGGTAGTAAATGGCTCTTTCAACACCATTTTCATCCTCTTGAGCCAACATGCTCCCTAAAGTGTTTTTTCCGATGCAGATATATACAACCTCATGCTTTTATTCCAACAAGGTGGCGACAGAATCGGAGGATGACTCAAGTAGTCCTTGATTTTTTCGAAAGCTTCTTGGTGGATCTTCCTCCATTTGAACCCTTCCTTATTGAGTCGAAGAAGAGGTGAGAAAGCTTGCGTCTTACCACTGAGATTCGATATAAACCTTCTCAAGAAGTTAATCTTCCCCAATAGTGACTGCAATTCCTTTTTTGTCAATGGAGCTTTCGCTTCCATTATGGCCTTGGTCTTATTCTGGTTTATTTTGATTTTTTTTTGTGGACCACAAAGCCTAAGAAATCTCTCGCCTGCACATAAAAAGCACATTTGAGGGGATTCATTTTCAAACCATGTCTTCTCATTCTTTCTAAAGATTGTCGAACATGGTCAATGTGACTCTTTCCTTAAACAGAATTAACAACAATATCATCAATGTATATTTTCTTAAAATTCTCTATATAATCATGGAAGATCGAATTCATATCCCTCTGATACGTTGCCTCAACATTCTTTAAACCAAAAGGCATCACTACTCATTCATAAGTGCCTAAAGCTCCAGGGCATCGAAAGGCTGTCTTCGAGACATCCTCTTCAGCAATAAATATTTGATTATATCCAGAATAACCATCAAGCATGCTAAGTTATTCGTGGCCTGCGGCAGAATCGACTAGCATTTCTGCCACATGCATATAATATTCGTCTTTTGGAGTTGCAGCATTTAAATCTCTAAAATCTATGCATACTCTCAAAGACCCGTTCTTTTTAATAACAGGTATAATATTTGCTAACCATTCAACATACCTGGCTTTGCGAATGAAGTTACATTAGAGAATCCTTTCGAACTCTTCTTTGATCTTCGATAGGACTGCCGGTGCAAACCGTCTTGGGTTCTTCTTGATAGGCTTCTTTCCAGGATTTATTGGCAACTTTAGTTCGACCAAATCCCTTCTCAAACCAGGCATCTCGTTGTAATCCCACGCGAAATAGTCTTTAAACTCCTTCAGTAGTTAGATTACCTTGACCTTGAATTGTGCGCTAATGTTAGCACTTATGTATGTGGGCCTTTTTGTTGCCCCCTATCCCAGGTCGATTTCTTAAAGTGGATCTTGTGCCAACATCTTAATGTTGCATGCCAACGGATCCTTTCCGAAACCTAAGGGATCATCATCATAAATTGCATCGAGCCTTTGTTGTTATTCTTGAACCTTATTAGAAGGTTCTGGATTGAAGTTCTTACCATGACCTTCTTGGTGTAAATTTTGGTTGGCTTCTACAACCACACTTTCCATTTCATCCTCTAAGGCCGTTTGTAACTTACTTTCGGCTATGTAAGCCGAAATCCTTTTTAGTACTTCGAATTCAGTCATCATCATCGAATTCACTTCCTCAACCTGTTGGGGTTATCCCAGAAACATCAAGATATGGCAGGTTGTCATCTCCTACCACCCTCCTGTCCCATCGAAAGCCCTGAACAGGATGCAGATACAACAAACAGTAAACCTCGTCGTCTGGGGTGAAAGCAAAATTAGACAGATTGCATGGAGCAATATTGGCCAAGTGTTTGTCGAAATTACGCCTGTCGACATGGTTGATTGGAGATTTGAAATAGCCTTGATCGGCTTCAATATTTTCAACGATACCATATGGTCTCCATATCGTGATCCTCTGGTGCATGGAAGATGGCACAGCCCCGACTCCATGTATCCATTCTCGACCCAGCAGCAAGTTGTAGTTGGCCTTCGTCTCGACGACCATAAAAACAGTAACGGTGTAACAGTCCCCACCATTAAATCAACTTGTATCACACCCTGAGTGGTGCCCACCTTTCCCTTATAATTGGAGAGTACCATATTATGAGGCTTGATGTCCGTGTCGTATTTGTCGATTCTTCTTAACATGAAATGCGACATTAGATTCACTGTGGCGCCACAGTCCACTAAAATCTTGTTGACTGCAAAATTCTCCACCTTTTCTGTGATGAACAACGGCTTAAGATGACTCTTCATTGCCTCGTCTGGTCGTTCGAAGAATGCATTCTACTCTTCGATGCACCCATTGTTCATGATATATCTAGACCTTCGACCTGAGTGATTTAGTCGAATTCCCTGGCTAGAACTGATACCACGTTTACTATGATATCTAAAGAATCCTCTGACCCAGAGTCAAAGTTATTTGTAAGCATTTCATCTACTTCTCGACCGTGCCTCTCCTTAGCCTCCTTCCCCTGGGTAGAAAATAGTTTACTCCCCACGAGCAATTTGTCAAAAGGTTTTAGTTCTTAATCCTTTTCTTTCATAGAAGGCAGGTTAGTGTTGGCCTCAAGCTTAGCTTCAGCCTCTCTTTGGGGTTTTCTCCTACTTTGTTCTCTTTTTCATTGAGATCGAGACATTGCATTCTTCCCTTGTAATTTTCTGAGACATAGGCCATCTTCTTCGAAGCTTCAAACTCCTAATGGTAGGCTATCGATGAGCCTCTGTCGACGTCGAATTTTTGTCATTTTCTGTCCCGGCTGTTTGCCCGCAACTGGCCTTATCCAACTTCCTTTGGAAGTTTCTAATGTGGGTTTGAATACAGATGGCCTAACCTCAGGCACCGTTGGCCTAGTTTCATCCTGCCTATAAGCAGATCTTCGTGGGGTCGAAACCCCGTTGGTTATAAGAGGCCCTTTGCTCACGCCTCTCTTTTGCTTTTTTGACACCTTCTATGTTGCATTCCGCTTTTTTGTCGAACATGGCACTACACCTAGGGCACAACATCACTTGAGACTTTTTATTTTGGCACATGTGAAGAAAGTCGATAAAACTTTATTCCTTCTTCGAGTAGGTCACTTTATTGTATTCCTCTTTTCGACACCCTCGGTCGACCTCCATTGGAGTTTCATGTGAAACCTCCACCATGTTGATGTCCATGTTGACATCATCAGTGATGTCTAACTTGCAGAACTACATCTGAAGGCCATCAGCAGCCTTATCCATTCGAATGAAATTGTCAACGGTTTCCTTTGTTACTATCATTCGGTTAGAGTCCTCAGCAACCCCTTTGGCAAAATCATCAGTGACTTTGTTATTGGAACCATCAATAGTCTCCTGGGTGAAACCTTTAGTTGCTTCTTAAAAAAAGTCCGTCAAAAATTTTTGACCAAGTTCTCCAGTGACTCGAACCAGAACAACTTCATTAAGGAAGTCCTCAATGACTTCCTCCATGTAGACAACACTGTCAAGACCCTGAGTGACCTCGACCATGTTAACCTTTTTAGGCTCAATATAGTGTGCATCAGTGATTTGTTGAGGCTCGACATCCATCTTTGTCTGGATTTTGAGCTTCTCTCCAAATTTCAATCTTCCCTCTAGGATATCATTTTGCACAAGATCCCTGAAAAGAAAACATTGAGAGGTTTTATGACCCAAAAAATTATGGTATTTGCAAAATACTCTTTTCTTTCTTTGATTTAAAGGGGGTATCTTAGCACCAGGAGGTACTATTATTTGCCCATCTTTAACTAATAAACCGAAGATTTCATCACACTTGGTGACATCGAATGTATAAGTTCTTTTAGGGAACCTATGATTCTTATCTGACTCAGTAGGGTTCTTCCTATTTAAAGGTGTTAAAACCTTGCAAGAATAGGGTGAACCCTTTTTTAATTCGGCGAGATCTATTTCGTTTTTGTCGAAACTTATAGACTCACGGCACGACCCTTCGTCATCTTCGTTGAATTCGACATAGGCTATCCTTTTATTCTTATTTACCCTTACTTTCTCTCCTCTCAAACGTTCTAACTGTCGAACTCTATCGGCCAACTGGGCCATATCCCTTAGGTACTGAGTGTCTAATTTCTTTATGATGGAATAATCTAGGCCACCGGCAGCTATTTTGATTAACTCATGCTCTGGTATTTGCGTGAAACACCTTGCTTTGAAAAGTCGAAATTTATTTAAATAATCGTCAATTGGCTCAGTAAACTTTCGCTTTATACTAGCCAATTTCTTCAGATTAATCTTCGTCTGTCCCACATAAAATTGTTCATGAAATAGACGCTCTAATTGGGCCCAAGTGTGTATTGAATTTGGAGGTAAAGTTGTGAACCAGGTAAAAGCGTTTTTTGTAAGAGAACTTGGTAAATGCTTGACCCTAAGATTCTCATCATTCGGAATGTCCCCCGCTTCTATCAGATACCTAGCCACGTATTCGACAGTAGACTCAGTAGTATCCCCAGAAAATTTAGTGAACTTGGAGATTTTTGTTATTGGGGGCAAGTCTACTTGGAGAATATATTCTGATAGTGGTGACGTGTAATTTGGCCGCCGAAGGCCAAAATTTACTCTGTTACATGCCATGATTCTTTCGACCATGTTAGCCAAATTATTGTCTGCTGGTAGATTGTTGCGTCGAACTTGTTGTACGACGTTCTCAGCATCCTGATTCCTATTTACCAACACTACCCTTGGTTCTTCCTCTCTAGGAACTTGTGGTTGATTCCTAAGAGGTTCGATTCTAGGTCGTTCGACCATTCCCTGGTTATTTTGATTTTCCTGGGCCAGATTTTGTGGAATTCGATTGATGATGTTGTCTTCGTCGAAGACTACTCCTTGGTTTTCTCTAAGGTACTCCCTCGGTGGTTATCGAGAGGGATTTGGTACATCCAAGAATTCTGCCATGCACGTTATTTACGCTGCCAATTGTTGATTGGCTTGTGTAGTGTTCCGGATGTGGGGCTGAATACCCTATACCTAAATTCTGACTATTTTGTCCCATATTTACCCTAATGTCAGATCCCTATAATGGCGAAGTCATTATGGGTTCTGTATATATCGGAGGGGCATTTTGTAATTTTGTCACCAACGAAGTTGGCATTCCATAGGGCGGATCTCGCGGCAAATGCATTGAAAATCATGGGGAAGAAATGCCTATATATGTCAACGTCCCTATTGGTGGTAGGGTCTGTGGAGGACACCTTGGCCCAATGTAAGTCAAAATAGGTTGCGTATGGGAAATTGAATGTGTGGGCATCGAACTTCCCATAGACGGTATTGCCTTAGAAACAGAAGATGAGACCGTTGGTCCCCCTGTCGAAGCTCCTATGGGTTGTTCTACATTGTCATTCGAGATATCCTGAGGATTACTTGGCTGGTTTAGATTCATCGTCATTCTCCTCCTATATCTCTTTTTTGGTCTATCTTCATTAACAGTGGTTATCTTACCACTTCTCAATAACATGCAACAAAGTTTTTCCCTCAAAAGAATTTTTTTACCACAGAACTAATAAATTTTTCTTTTAAAGAGAATTTTCTTAAAAATGATTTTCGTAACCGCTTAGCACTGTCCCACTAGGCGTACCAATTTGTTCGCCGTGAAAATTAATGAACAATCGCTGGTCTAATAAATCGAGAAAGATCTGTGTTATTTGCAAGATTGACCACACAAATCCTAGGACATGTGCTAATTGGTCTTCTAAATGAAGTGAATGAAAATTATGAACACTTCGACGAGTTCCATGGTAAGACAATTTATTTCAAGTATGAATGAATTTAAGTAACGGCAAAAGGAAGTAAAATGCTGATAAATAACAAGGATAATAAATTGCATAGAGAAAAATAAACTTTTAAATAAAAGAAGTGTTAAATTACATTGAAAAAAAAACTGGTGTTTAGTCAACGTACATTCTCACGACTTGTTTCTCTCAATCACACGAATACTTAGAGTAAATGAAGATTTTGTACACAATTGAACACACACATCTTAATACTAAGACCTGCTATTTATAACCATCGAACATAACCGCCATTAACAGCTAACAAATGAGATCAAGACAAGTGTCACTGCACATGCCTTCAAACCACCGGGATGCTCCACGTGTCTTTCTCAGAAACGAACTTTCCCTCTTTTATTTGAATTCAAACGAACTCTCGTTAAAATTCCCCTAAAAGATGCTTCTGTCGAATTGAGTCTTCCAACTATTGAGGAATGTCTCTAAGCCCATAACACAGAACCTCATGACGAAAAACTGTCTTCGACTCTTATTCCATAAAACATAGATTTAGTCGAAGTAATTAGATTTCCCCAAGAAACTCTATTTGCTATTTTTAACTCTACTCAAGCGTCAAAATTAGAAGCCAACAAATACCTCCCCTTAATATTTGAAACTTTACCTTGTTATACCATTGATGTTTTATAGTGGCATTAAGAAACTTGTTGTCCTTAAAATTCTGATAGATTACTTTCCAAGCCTTATGGGATCTTTAAACATGTGCTTTCGACTTGTCTTATTTATTCGAGTTAACACCCCTAAATGGTTGATTTACATTGTCTATTTAAGAGAGTGAGATTGGAACACTTCCCTTTGAAATTTTGGTTTGAACCATTTCCACTATATACATGGTTTGTCGTGAATAGCTTCTCATTTTTTATGAATGAATAATAGACAAACTATTATTCATAAACTCATGACCTCCTGAGATCCTTTATGGTGAAATATATGTTTTCTTTACATTAGGTGGTATATAAATTTTATGATGAAAGAATATTTGATTTCCCTTAGAAGTTATATCATGTGTGATTTATTTTGTCTTTTGTTTCTCTTCCTTTTCTCATAAACCTTGAATGTCTTTATTGAAGTATTTTTGAATACATAACTACACATTGGGCATACCATTACGTCTTGATTTGCATTGCATTTATTTTGCATGACTTTGGCCAAGGTTATCTCGATCTAGGATAAATATTTTTTGTGGTATACTCTTCGAACTCATCAATTATCATGCCAATATTTGCCTTTTTTTTAACGAACCATTTCAACCATACAAATACTTAACTCAGTTAATGCATAGTTGGCAACCACTTCGAAAGGATCTTTGTCTACCTTTATTGAGGACTTGGGTTTTTTCCAAATACCATAAGTCCTTCTTCAATATATTTTTGAATAATGTCCATGAAATAGAAAAATACAATAGTAAGATGACTAAATGTGTTACGCATTTCACAATAATTACTCTCTCAATTTTTCTCCATAAGCGCGATCTTATGGCCATCATTAAGTAAAATTTTCTTATCTTTTATAGTAAGCCATCAAATCTTTGATATGTTTTATTTATGTTAAACCCACATGTTTTCCAACTAGTATTTGCCACATCTTTTGAATTCAATGGTTTAAAGTTCAAACAATTGTAAGGTGGTCGTGATTTTAGTTCGGTTACATTTGCACTCTCATAACTTACTTCATTCAAATCCACATGTGATACCACTTCTTGGTCAACTAATGTTAGATATGGTTTCTTTTCATTTTTAGGATATCTTTCTTTCTTCTTTAGCCTGTCTTTTCTTAAGTTCAATTTTTCGATATGTCAAGTGATACCAACTTACTGAGACATGTCTCTTAATTGTTAACTTAACATCTTGTTTTGAACAACATAACCCAACTTTGTTACAGTCATCTAGACAAACTCATATTTAGGTGATAACAACATAGAACAGAAAATGCCGCACATTCAAAAAACATGATCACTTTTGTTTAACCGAGTAATAATACTAAGACTACTGTCTTTGTTACTCATGATCATAAATGATAATTAGGAGTTTAATGTTTTTTGTGTACATTTTGTTGAGTGGTGAGGGAGTCTGGGGATCATCACATTGGGCATTCAACACTCACTTTAAAATGAGTTGGACACCACATATTAATCTAAAACCTTAAAACATTGGATTTATGGGTCTTCTCACTTATAAAATGTTTAACATATATTTTTCCATACAATGTGAGACTTATATTTTTCCATCCCATGTGAGACTCATTATATACCAACACATTTCAGTTATAATTTTTTTCATTCTAGAAACATTTAACAAATTAAACAACTTACTTTTTCTTCTTCATATTTTATCTATACTCTTTCCGCCCTTAGAATTCTCTTTATGTTTATCATAACATTTTAGTTCAAAAATTTTATTTATCACACTTAATATTATCTCTTTATAGTTAAGAAACCTACAACTTAAAAACATGATTAATTTCTTGACATAAGCATTTGAAAAAAATAAATTAATAGTCGTGAAAAAAAAAATTAGTTGAATCCTTAATTAGTTTATAATATGGTTAAGACTTATAACCCACCTTACTTGTTCAATGTTTTATTTTAGTTAAAAGTACAATTGTGGTGGATGTGTAGCAAGACTTGATAGAATAAAATTAAAAATGAAATTATTAGAGAGTGCGAGGATATGCATATAGTAAAAAAGATGGTAGAAAATAAACTTAGGTGGTTTAAGAATGTAAAGAGAAGACCTATAGATTTTGTAGTAAGAAAAATAATGTTGGAATTACACCAAAAACTTGGAGAATTCTGAATCAATCTTGATGAACAAGAATAAATTCTTTTGATTGATTCCTCTTCTTGTTCTTCACTTTTCACTCGATTGAATCAACCACACCTTAGTTACAAGATGATTCCACTGTACAACAATTAATAAAGAAGAAAAAAAAGATGATCTGGGGAATAAAAAAGAAATTAGAGTTTGAGAGAAAAGAGGAAGAAGGAGAATATTTCTGCAGAGTTTCTCTCTACCTTCAAACTGTAGTATATTCAATATTTTCTCTATGCAACTGCATTACTATAATGATAGGGTACCTCCCTATCTATAGGTTGAGATTGCTTGCACACCAAGCAGTCTCTAACTAACCTAACTCAGCTAAAAATACAAAATAAAGTCATGCCTAATTTTTTTTCGAGATACACTTCTTCTACATTTTGAGTCCTATATAACTTCTACATATAGAGCATTTTGACAACAATAGACTTTGTCGAAATGGTGCTTTAACACAAAGAATTATATTCTCAACACACAACCTAATTCATTATGTCTAAGTTATCTACATTTATCATTGTTCTTAGTCGTTTGAACACTTCCACCTGCACACTTTTTATCATGATGTCTGCAATATGATTCTCAGCTCTATAGTGTTCCAAGTTTGGCTTCCCATTTGCTACTTGCTCTCGAAGATAATGGAACCTTATTTCAATGTGATTTCTTCTTTCATGTGCTATCAAATTCTTTGCCAGATTGATAGTTGTCATGATGTCGATCTTCATGGTAATTGCTCCATGATTCTTCCATGTAATTTCTTCCATTAAACTCACCATCCATGTTGCTTGACATGCACAGATGGAAGCAACTATGTACTCTGCTCACATGACGACAATGCCACTACTGGTTCTTTTCTTGAGCTCCAAGCAACCGGTATACCACCAAGCATAAACACATAACCAACTGTGGATTTTCTATCCTCAGCACCACTACACCAACTTGAGTTTGTGTAACCTACTAACTTGCATTCTTTTCCTTCATTGAATGTATGAAACAAAATGTCATAGTCGAGAGTTTCTTTGAGATACCTTAGTATCCTCTTCGTCACTGCTAGATATGATACATTTGGCTTCTACATGAATATACTCACCATACCTACATTGTATGCTAGATCATGCCTTGTGTTACAAAGTTATCTTAATAACCCAATTTAGTCTTCTATATTATGTTTGGTCAACATAATCTTCATCTGAGTTTTTGGACTATTGTAGTCTTGGTTCAGCAGGTGTCAAAGTCGCATTGCAGTATTCTATCTCTTTTTTTAGTATTTCATTTGCATATCTTCTTTGATGTATCATCAAGCCTATATAACTCTTGTAGAAATAAATACTAAGGAAGTATGAAATTTTACCCAAATCATACATTTCGAACTTCTTGCTAAAATCACTTTTGAAGTCTTCAATCTCTTTCTTGTAGCTACTTGTTAATAACAATTCATCGACATAAAGACACAATATAAACAATTCACTCTTACTTCTTCTTACATATACTCCATGCTCAATTGTGCACTTCACAGGTTCCTTCTCCATTAGGAAACTATCTATCTTCTTATTCCAAGCTCTTGGAGCTTGTTTGAGTCCATACAAGGCTTTATGTAGCCTGTATACTTTTCTTTCTTGGCCTTGTTTCACAAACCCGACTGGTTGTGCAACATAAACTTCTTCATATAAGGGACCATTTAGGAATGCATTTCACATCCATATGACACATATCCCATTTGTTCATGTTTGTTAGACTAACAACGAACATAATTGTTTAGATCCTAGCAACAACTGCAAAAACTTTGTCGAAGTCGATTCCAGGAATCCTTTCGTCACAAGTCTTGCCTTGTGTCGAGTTACTTTTCCTTTGGAATTTAAATTGACCTTGTATACCCACTTCACATCGACTGCCTTCTTGCTTTGAGGAAATTCGACAAGTGACCAAGTGTTGTTGACTTCAATGGACTTCAATTCCTCATTCATCGCTTTCGTCCACTTCGAGTCCTTCAATGCCTCAGCTACATTGACTTGTTCGACACCTACATAGAAAGAATAATGTACCAGCTCATCTTCACCATTTACCACATCATATGATGTAATCACATATTCCTGCAACCTTGCTGGCATATGTCTTGATCTTTAACGACTGCTTATGCTTGCTTGACCTATGACTTCTTCTTGTCGAACCTCTCTTTTAACTTCACTCGCTGGTTCTTCACATAAGATTCTCACTGAATCCTTATTTAAATTTTTAGTCAAATCCCATTCCTTAAGCTCATCTACAATCATGTCCCTGTTGATCACTTCTAGCTTTTTCACTAGGTTGAACAACATGTATCCACCAGTTGAATGATATCATATTAGGATCATTTGACTTGACTTGTCATAAATTTTCTTCTCAACTGATCAGACACATGCCTATGTGCTATATATCTAAATACTTTTAGATGAGTAAAGCTCATATTGACACCACACCAACATTATTTTGGCGTGATTCCTTCTAGCTTTTTAGTCGGACATCTATTCAAAATGTATGTTGCAGTCAACACAGCTTCTCCCCATAATTCTTTGGGTATATACTTACCTTTCAACATGCTTCCCACCATATTTATGATGGTTCTATTCTTCCTTTAAGAAGTTCCATTTTGTTGTGGAGTGTGGGTGTTTACCGGTGTTTTTGGTAAACAATCACGAGTTTGAAAATCTATGAGATTAACTCAAAAATCTCTAAAGCAAATTGTACAAATAATTTGTGTGAACACACATGTGTGTGTATTGAATGCAGCGCAGCAAAAGAGTTTAAATGAAATTAACTTGTGATAAATGATAAGGTAAAAATGCAGTAAATAACATTAAACAAAGCAAAGGAAAAAGTACATGTTCCGTTTGAGGAAACAAAAAAACTAAGAAAAAAGGGTGGACGCAGACACATACATGTTTCTCGCTCAACTCTTTCACTCTTTGACCCGGGTACTCCAGTGGTATGAAGAATATGTATGAAATTTTGCGACCCATGTTCCCATGTATGACTCTGCTATTTATTTTATTTACAAAGTAACAGTCAACAACGGTTATGACCATCAAGGGCCTACTATGTTTGCTCCACGTTCAATCTTTTAAGTTTCCAGTAGTGTACTTATGTGTCTTCTAAAAAGTTATCTGCTTGCAACCCATATTGAGTGGTAAATATCTCCTAATTCTTCTATTTCTTTTTGAATCTTCGATGATAACTGCTCCAGCGTGCTATCAACGCTGCCTATCAATACCCCAAGACTTGTAAATTTACTAAGTATTTTATACCACATTGTTCAGTCGACTGGTCCTTTTTGGAATGAGGGATTTTGTCAACTGTTCTTCTCGAGATTCTGGACATGCTTATGTCGACAACCCTTTTCGATATTTTTGACATATTTCCCAGAGATCTACGTCATAGGGATTTATCGCTGAGAGTTGTCCAAACCACGTATCGACGTGTCGGCAGCTCAGTCGACCCCCTCCTTGTTGGTATGTCGATGCCTTATCATTAATGTTCTCTTAAAGATACTTTGTTAATGCTCTCACAGTAAACCTCTTTTCATTGACATTCTTAGTCGACTTTCTAGTAGCTGAAAATCCAAGTGTAATAGTAAGGCACACCACCTCATACACAATCCATTCTTTCTCATATAATGTATCGAAGTCTTTCGACGCATATTCTTAACCACCATCAGTCCTTAGAATCTTAAGCTTTCGACCACTTTATCTTTTGACCATATATTTAAACTTGGAAAATACCTCAATCACTTCATTTTTCTTCTTGATTTGATAAGTCCATAATTTTTAACTAAAATCATTTATGAATGTGATGAAGTATCTGTTACCTCCAATTGAATCCACCTGGATATGACCACACACATCAAAGTATATGATTTCAAGAATTTCTTTCGACTTGCTTCCTGCATCCTTGCTTAAGCTTTTCTTGTGCTCCTTTTCCTATATACATTCCTCACACACTTCATTTGGAATTTCGATTTTTGGTAACCCTAAAGCCATATTTCTTTTTTTTCCAGATTTCTGATGTCTTTAAAGTTTAGATGACCAAGTCTATATTGACATATCCATTCATCCCTGCTAGCTGCAGTTATAAGGCACTTGTGCTCCATCACATTATGTTCAATCTTGAAGGTTATATTCTGAGACAAGATCCTTTAAGATTAACTTTTCACCTGAGTCGAGAACTCTCATCATCTTATCTTTAATCGACACTTTGTAATTCTTTTCGAGCAACTGCCATATGCTGAAAAAATTACTTTTCATTCCTGATATATACAATACATTGGAAATTACTGACCTTTTTCTATCTTTCCTCATAATTAAAACATCATTAATACCTTCAGTTGCTAGCGTATTGTCATTTGCAAATATCACCATGTTCTTCATCGAGGATTTTATGTTGATAAACCAACCTTTCATATCAGTCATGTGTGATGAGCATCCTGAGTTCAAGTACCAATGGTCATTAAATCTTTCTTCATCTCTTATTGTGACGATCAACAACATCTCTTATTCTTCATGCTTTGTAAGCTTTGTATCATCTTCTTGATTCTTTTTTTCCAAGATAATCACTAAAGTAGTGACAAAACTTCTGACAATTGAAACACTGAATGTGAGTTTTTCAGGTTTTCATCCATCACCTTTTCCTCTACCTACAACACCACCTCTGTGGTTGCTTTAGTATGTGGGTCTTCTTTGATTCAATGAATTTCCTTTTTGTTGGTTTCCTCTACCAATCAAATTTTTTTAGCCTCCTCTACCTTTGTTGTCGAACCATTTTCAGTTGACCTTCTTTTCTCTTGATAATTGCGCCTGCAAAGCCACATCACTCTTTGACTTGCATGCAGTTCTTTCAGCCATTCTTTTTTCATGAGATTCAAGTTTCCGTTGAAGCTTTTCCTTTGTCAATGTTGACAAGTCTTTTAATTCTTTTGTGGATACTACCACGTGATCGAATTTTGGAGCCAATGGGCTTAAGATCTTTGCAACAACTGATCTTGATATTAACACTTCTTCATATACCTTGATTTGATTTACAGTTTCGTAACCCTAGTGAAGAAATACGTTATACTTTCACTTTCTTCCTTCTAAAGCAATTCATAAGTTCTTTTGTGAGTTTATAACCTCGCCTCTTTCACCTTCTCAACACCTCCAAACAATTTCTCCAAAATTTCCCATGCTTCTTTCGCTGACTCAACATTACTCAGCTTTTCAAAATTATTTGGATCAACACATTGATGAATTATAAAGAGATCTTTATAATCTTTCTTCTTCAATTCTTTGTGTGTAGCCTTTTATCCATCGCATTTTCTATAAGTGGTTTTACTCCTTCCTTCACAAGATCTCATATGTCTTGATAACAGAAGACAATCTTCATCTGCTTACCTCAATTATCATAATTCTTACCATCCAGAATTAGTAGACTTGTTGGAAAATGTCCGTTCATATGATTCATCGCTCTATGCTTCCCAAGAATCACACAACCATGCTCTAATACCAAATGTTGGTTTTCACCAAAAACTTGAAGAATTTTCAATCAATCTTGACGAAAAAGAATCAATTCTTCCTATTGATTCCTCCTCTTGTTCTCCACTATTCACTCGAGTGAATCAACCACACATTGGTTGCAAGATGATTCCGATGCAGAACGATTATTAAAAAAGAAACTAAAAGATGAATTGAGGAAGAAAAAAGAAATTAGGGTTTGAGAGACAATGAGAAGAAGGAAAATATTTCAGCAGAGTTTCTATCTGCCATCAAACTAAAGTTTATTCAATATTTTCTCTATGTAAATGTATTATTACAATGATAGGGTTCCTCCATATTTTATAGGTTGGGATAGCTTGCACACCAAGCATTCTCCAACTAACTTAACTCAGGTAAAAATAAAAAATAAAGCTAAGTTTAAATTTCTTTCGAGATACACTTCTTCGACATTTTGACAGCTATATATGGATGCTCAAATAAACCGGTTATTTAAATAATCCACATCCATATCCAAATCCGATTATAAAAAACCGGTTAATTATTAGTATGGTTTTAACCAAATCCACATTTTGGATATAATTTTAAAATGGTTTTAACCAAATCTATAATTTGGACATCCATATTCAAAATAAAAACCAAATTAGTCAAAATTTTAATAAAAAAAAAAACTTTGAAAATTTTTTTCAAAAGAAAAATATTTTTATTTTGAAAAAAAAATATTGTTTTAATTTTTGCAGTAAATAAATTATTTTCAAAAAAAATTTAAAAATGATTTTTTAAAAATTTTTTAAAATAACTATTGTTTTTTTTTAACATCAATAATTTTTTTTAAAAAAATATTATGTTTTTGAAAAAATAATTATAAGGTTTAATTTAATTTTTAAAAATTATTAACACAGCTTTAGTTATTGAAAAAAAAGGGTTTTTTTTTACATTTTGTTTGATTGATGAAAAAAATATAGAAGAGTGAAAATAATGGAAAAAGAAAAAAATATTAAAATATAAGTAAATTGTCGAGTAGTTTTAAAAAAATCATTATTAGTTTATAAATATCAACAATTACTCATATTAATACATAAATAAATATAAAATATTATTACTAAAGATCAAAATCTAAATCAATCATTCACATTCATTTAACTCAAAACAATTGAGTTATATCACTCACTTTAATTATTTAATTTGATACATGAGAAAATAAAATTAATTATAATAGATAAAAAAAAGTGAAATTATAAAATGACTTATATGTCTTTTAAACAAAAATTATATATGATAAAAAATAATAAAATATATATTTCATTACAATCAATGAAAAATTACAAAATATAAAAGTTAGTATAAATTTATTAACTAACGATAAATAATTAAAAACTAACATTCTTTTTATAAATTTACATACTACCTAGGATAAAGATTAAAAGAAAAAAATGTTAGTAGATAACATGTGATTTTTTTTACGGGTTAATAAATTGCTATGTTTAAAAACAACCTTAATTATTTTTTAATAGATAATTAGAACTGACGTTATTATGAAAAATACATGTGTAGACAAAAACAAAGTTTAAAGCATTAGTCACAGAACGAGTAAAAACGCACAAGGGCCAATGATGCAATGGACATTATATTTTTGAAAAAAATCAATTTTAAAATAAAATTCAATTAAAATTAATTATAAAATTGGTTATGGATATAACCGGTTAATAACCGGTTTATAACCATTTTAAAAAATAAAAACCGGTTATTAGAATTGGTTTTAATAACCGGTTATAACATATGGATTATTTATGGTTATGGATTGGTTATAGAAATTCACCATCCATGAGCATCCCTACAGCTATATAATTTCTACACACAAAACATTTCGACAATAACAGACTTTATAAAATGGTACTTTGACACAAAGAATTATATTTTCAACAAATATATCAGATAGACAGTATCAATAATAATTAGAGTTTTAATTATTTTAATTGTTCAGATTTGTAAATCAGTGGTTGACTTATTATTTAATAGCACCTTAATTAGAGAAAAGTTAATAGGATATTTGTTAGCTTGATTCAGTCTATAGTTAAGCCTGCTAACATGTGTATATACACAACTCAAACTAATAGTAATTATCAATTTCATTTACAATTCACCTATCTATATGGTATCAGTTTGAAATGGTTCAACCCCCCCCCCCCCCCCTCCCCCCTCTTCTAACTCAGAACACCACCCTTAACCCTAGTTGCCACTCATGGCCACCAAATGCTCCCACTACATCACCAACTCCTATGAGCCATCCAAACCATTTGTCTGCATCACTCTTAGTAATGTAACCAAACTTCTTCCGATTAATTACCTTAATTGGCAACTCTAAGTTGAAGCTTTTCTTGATGGCTATGATCTCCTCAACAACCTAAACGGATCGTCCCCCGCGTCGTCCAAAACGGTCACCAACACTGCAACGCCTCTAGTGGCAACAACCAACCCGACCTATCAAACATGGCACTGACAAGATCGCCTTACCTATGGCACCCTCCTCACCACTCTCTCCAATGGAGTGGCCTTCCTGGTGTCCCAGACAAAGACCTCTCAAGATATTTGGAATATCTTCAAGAATACCTATGCAAAGGCTTCCCACAACAATCTCAAGCAACTAAAGGAGCGTCTCCGAACAATGTCCAAAGGTACTCAATCCATCACTACTTATATGTACTCTTTGAAACAAACAGTCGATCTGCTTGCATCGATTGGATCACCTGTCTCTATCAAAGACATGACTGGTCATATCTTGCATGGTCTCTGTAACACCCTTCTACCCCACAAGCATTCACGATAATTAAAAACAATTATATAAGAGTATATCATCATAAGGATGTCACATTTCGTCATAAAATCACAATAAATTACATTTCAACATAAATTATAACTCAAAAGTCTTAAAACAAGAAATTCATAGTATCATGAGGTCAACAAAAAAAGAACACAATGGTTCGACTCCAACGTCCCAACCCGATGTCACATATCAGAGAAACACCCTCTAATCACCGGAAAATGACCAAAATACTTCAAGACTAATTCTTCACGCACCAAAAGAGATAATCTTGATCACCTGCATGTTACCCACGTGGAGGCAACATTCAAACAGATAGGGTGAGTAATCACAAATCATTATACAAGATATAAAGATAATATATATTAAGATAACATTCATCATATAAAAGCAACACCATCAAGAAATCCATGCATCATTATTTACCAAGTATTATACTCACACTTTCATATCATAATATCATATATACATCTTTATTTATAAAGTCATCAAATCAACAACTCATCACCAAAGCATCGTTCAAGTCACAACATCATCACACGTCATTTTAAGCTCACCTCATCAATCATAACAGTTATTCACATAGATGCAATGCCACATAACATGAAATGCAACAACATAGACTCATGCATCTGGTACCAAATCAACATGTTTGATGGATACTGGGCCATCACCCTCCAAATATCCCCACCAGTAGGATCGATTCTACACAAGAACCGAAGCATAATATAAACACCTCAATCCACACAATGGGATTGAAGCCAACACTGGACCGAAGTCCTATCATCAACATTGGACCGAATTCCTATCAAGAACACTGGATCGAAGTCCTATCAACAACACTGGACTGAAGTCCTACTATGCCATGAATGCATGATACAAAACGTCATAATAATCACCATCACAGGATCATCAAGGTTGCATCATCATCCATAAAAACTCACCAAAACATCATAAAATTCTATCATTATTACGCATCACAATTCTTCATATGACATCATAAATCAACATGTTATAATCATTAAAACACAACACGTCAAGTACTCAAAAAAATACAGACAACAAGACACAAGGCAACACAAAAGAAGGAAAAGAAAAAAAACCACACAGCTTCTGCTCGCCTGGTGTTCGCCCGACGAAGCAGTGGCGAATTCCATTCCCTATAGAAAAACCAGAAGCACTCATTTTTCACCCTCTTCTCGCTCCCACTTTTGCCCGGCGAGACTGAGGAAAAATGGATTTGCCCAGTGAGCTAGGAAGTTCGCCCGGCGAAACTGCGCGAACCTGCAACTTCTCAGTTGCGATTCTGCACTAGTTCAGACCCAAAAGGGCTTACGATTCTAGTACCAATCAGTCTAGAATTACTCATAGATCGCAATGAAATTAACACAATAACAACACACCATAATAGCTTTCATACATATCATCTTATACAACTCAAAACCCTGCTTTCATCATAATCTCGTCATGCTTCCCCAAATCCCCAACTACCTACATACATCTACCCTTATATCAATTATAATGACAAATGATACTCCCCATACCTTAAAGAATTCAATTCTAATCCTCTTCTTCAGTTCTTCCAGAATCCCTCTGAGCCCTAACTTCCTCTTCTCCTTTTCCTCAGAGTCACTCTCCAAAACAAGATCGTACCAAATGAATTCCTTTCTCTCTATTTTCCTTTTTGTCCAACTTAATCATAGGACTCTTAATATGTCTTTCCAACTTTGCCCTCACTTAATCCACCAAACTTTACCATCTTGCCCTTAGTGTTCCAATTATTTATTTAAATTAATAATAATAAAATATTCATATTTTCCACTATTATTACTATCAAAATAATTCTAATAATCATATACTTCTAAATATCCTCAACACCCTCTTAGCATCAATAATACCCCCTAATACGAATCATCAGACATCAAAATATTTCACCAAAATTCACTGAAAATCACTAATATTTATAATAAATAAATTAAATAAATATTCTAATTATTTTGGGGTGTTACAGTCTCGATGACGACTATCGAGCAGTTATTAACAACGTGAATGCAAGGGATATCCCAATTACCTTTGATGACCTACTTGAGAAGCTTCTCATCCAGGAACTCTCAATTGCTGCTGCCCAGCAACAAACCAGTGCTCCACTTATCGCCTTTAAAGCACAAGTGCGGCCTAACTACAACAACAAATCATGGTCTGGCCAATTTCCTGCACAGGAAAATCAACGCCCTCGAAATCAAAAACCATTTCTCTGCTAATGTCAGTGGTGCAATGTTAAAGGACATGTTCCATCTCAGTGTCACACCTTCAGGCAGTAACATCTCAGTGTCCCGCTGGCTTCTAGAGACACTATGGCCTACACTGGACAACCTGAGGTTAAAAATGCAGTTGTCGGCCTATCTCAAACTGATTCTTTGATTAATAGTGGAGCAACGCATCATATAACTAATGATCTTGCAAATTTGGCGCTTCATCATCTCTACACTGGCCCTAACTCACTGTGCATGGGTAACGGTTCAGGTTTAAACATCTCTCATTCTGGAACATTTTTATTTCATGATTTATCCTTGTCTAATGTTCTGTGTGTATCTTATGAAACAACAAATCATTTATGTCTCTTAATTTACCAAACAAACTAACTCTGCTATTATTTTTCTACCACATTCTTTTTATATGAAGGACTTATAGACAGACCAAACAATCCATAAAGGCTCATGTGTGAATGGGCTATACCGTTGGTCTGCCCTCTCACCATCCGCCCACACCCTCCGTACTGAACCTTCTATATCATGGCACTATAGACTTGGGCACCCTTCATCATCTATCTTCAAATTTATTTCACAAAAATTTTCTTTAGCCTCAAATAAATTCCAACAATCAGATTGTAACTCTTGCCAAATTAGTAAAAGTCACAAGCTTCCCTTCCATGAATCCACTATTAAATCCTCTTATCCATTATAACTAATTTTTTTAGATGTATGAACTTCTTCTATTTTATCTATTGATGGTTTTGTTAATATTGCATGTTTGTCGATAATTTTACTCGTTATATCTGGCTATATCCAATAAAACACAAATCTGATGTGCAAACCATATTCCCTAAATTTAAATCACTTGTTGGAAATTTCCATCAACATAAAATAAAAATCCTTTACACAGATAATGGAGGCGAATATATTGGTCTTCTTCCTTTTTTAAGCAATCATGGTATAAGTCATCACACCATCCCACCTCACACACCTGAACACAATGGAATTTCAAAACATCGGAACTGTCACATCACCGAGATCGATCTCTCCCTTCTCCACCATTCAGGATTGCCTCTCTTCTATTGGCCTTACGCCATGACCACCGCAACCTATCTCATAAGTCGTCTCCCCACTCCCATTCTTGGGTACCAATCTCCCTATTTCAAATTGCTTAACATTATCCCAAATTATCATAAGTTAAAATGTTTTGGATGTTTGTGTTTTCCCTGGATTATATACTAATCATAAACTTGCACCAAAGTCTGTTATGTGTGTTTTTGTAGGTTACGCGACTAATCAACATGTATATCTATGTCTCGATCCCACAACGGGAAAGATTTACACCTCTCGTTATGTAAAGTTCATTGAATATGAATTTTCGTTCAGTTCCCTAGTAGCTCTATCCAGTTTAAATACCAATCAATAAACATGTCCAGTTCGACTCTCTATCTTACAACCCATACAACAACCCACAGTGCCCTCCCTAGATCTGACACCCTCCCCAGGTCCGACACCCTCTCCAAATCTGGAAACCTCTTCATTAATTTCAAATGAACCCACCAACATCACTCAAACATAGGCGCCCTTATCACCAACCTCAAATAAGCATGCCCCCATCACTCACCCAACCAGTGCTGGTGGCATAATCATCCGGTCTCAAAACAACATCGTTAAGCCGATCAAAAATATCAACCTTCATCTCCAACCATTATCTCTTATTGAACCTAGCACCATCGCTCAAGCCCTCTGTGACCCTGATTAGCGCTTGGCTATGCAAACTGAATTTGATGCCTTGCACAACAACAACGCCTAGGATCTTGTCAAACGGTCATCTGCTTAAAACTTGGTTGGTTGTAAATAGTTTTTTCAAATCAAACAAGATCTAGATGGCTCAATTGACCGTTACAAGGCACGACTAGTCGCCAAAAGGTTTCATCAATGCCCTGGTTGTGGCTACACGAAAACATTTATTCCAGTTGCTAAATTAGTGACCATTAGAATTGTTCTAACGCTTGCAGTCCGTCAAGGATAGTCCCTCCGTCAGCTTGATGTCAATAACGCGTTCCTTCAAGGGACGCTCAAAGAGGAAGTCTTTATGATATAACCTCCTGGATTTGTCAACAAAAACTTCCCTAGACATATTTTTCGTTTCAAAAAGGCACTATATGGGCTAAACAAGCACCTCGTGCTTGGTACACGGAGCTTCGGGTATTTCTGCTATCCCTTGGCTTCGTCAACTCAACTTCAGATGCCTCTTTATTCGTCCAACAGAAATCAGGCGTTACATTATACTTATTAGTATATGTTGATGACATTATTGTCATTGGGAGTTCTTCTACATAAGTGTCCAGACTAATTGGAACACTTGCTGCTCGTTTTTCATTGAAAAATATAGGATGTCTTAATTATTTCTTGGGTGTCGAAGTAATTTCTTCTACTGTGGGTATATTCCTTTCACAAAGAAAATATATCATAGATCCGATACAAAAATTAAGCATAACAGATACGAAACCAACATCCACTCTGCTATCTGCAACTTTTCACTTACTCAAGTATTCAGGTGATCTCATGCCTTCCTCAACGGAGTATTGGGCGCTCGTTGGAAGCCTTCAATACTTGAGCCTTACACGCCCAAAGATTTCCTTCAACACCAACAAACTTGCACAATTCATGCAGAACTCCAGAACGGTGCATTGGGCCGCCCTCAAAAGAGTGCTCAGATATTTGGCAGGTACCTATGACAAAGGCATATTCATGTCCGCGACTGCCCCTCTGAATTTTCATGCCTACTCGGATGCGGATTGGACGGATGTTCACCGTGAAAATTGGTAAACAACAGTTGGTCTTCCAAATCGAAAAAGATTTGTTTTACTCATAGGATCGACCATACAAATCCTAGGACATGTGCTAATTTATCTTAAACAAAGTCTGGAAAAACAATGAACACTTCGGCAAAGTTCATGATAAAAATAACTTGTTTCAAAATGTAAATTGAATTGAACACAAGAGATTAAAGTCAAAAGACTGGTAAAAAGTGTAGAAAGTAACTCGTGCAAGGAAAAGATAAACTCTTAATAAAAAGACTTATTGAATTGCATTGAAATATAAAAAATGGTGTTGCATCAACGTACATTCTCACGAACTCGTCTCTCTACACGCGGGTACTTTGAGTACATTGAAGAATTTGTACACAATTGAACATACACACAATCCTAACACTAAGACTTGCTATTTATACTAATCGAAAATAACTGCCATCAGCGACTAGCAAACTAAATCGAGACAAGTGGCATTCTGTATGTCTTTGACTCTTGGAAGCGCTCCATGTGTCTTGTTTGTGAAATGGATAAGAACGAACATTCCCTCCCTTATTTGAATTCAAATCATCTTGTCGAACTGCCTTCAGTAGAACCTCTATCGAATCACATTTCCCAATTGTTAGGAAATATTTTTAAGTCCATAAAATAGTTTCTCCTTGCAAAGGGACGCCTTCGACTCACACTCCAAAAATGTAGCTCTAGTCAAAGTCATCTGATTTCTTCAGAAACTCTATTACTTCTTTTTAATCCAATTCAGGCGTCGAAATTTAGAGCCAACAAATTGCCCCCCAAAAATGTCATTTTCGACATCACTGAAGAAAAAGGTATTTTTTGATAATGCCATTCGATGCCTCGAACGATTCTTGCACGACTTTGATGTCTACCACTATTTCAAAAAACCCATGACGTCACGATCATCATAGCGGTTTCTGAAATGTCTTATCAATGCACGCCAAAATCTCTAGCCATCATCACACTTTCTAGACTCTAGGAGATCATGGGTCTAGGCATTAACTGTCAACGTTCCATCAAACAACCCTGGTGGAACACGTGTCCCACTAGCCATCAGCTCTTTTAATGTTGATTTGAAGTCCCTTAAACTTCCACAAGCCTATAAATAGCTCCATACTTAGCCATTTTCATTTTTTACGCTTCTAAAAAAACTCTCAAGCATTTTCTTCTCTCTCAACCTTTCAAATCTTCAAAGAAAATACCCAGATTTCTTCAACCTTCAACAATGGTGTCTTCAACCACCAACATCAAAGACTCCAAAAAAGGCCAAAAATCCAAAGACCCTAAAGAAGATCTCTCAACCTCCTCCATTTGACACACTTTCAGTGCCAAAGATGGTGGGGAACCAACAGTTCATTCCTGAACCGCTTGAAGACGAAAAGAGAAAAATCTATGAATCTTAGGTACTTGTTCTTATTATCGTTTCTGGTAAATGACATGTATTATGCGATCCTTTACCTACTCTTAGCTTTGATCATAGCAAATCTAGGGACTTTTTTCCTTCTTATCACAAATCCAAACCCATAGGGCAAGCTGTAATACCCCAAATTTTGCCCTAAGATTAGTCGTTTCATCTTGCATCTCATTTCATTTTGCATTGCGTTTAAACTAACCACTAACGGGTTGTGCAGTTGGTTGATTGTTGCAAGAAAATATCATGTGGCGCGCTCTTTTAGTTTACAGAGTTTCTAGTGCCACTTTATTTTGAATGAATAAAATAGCACAATTGGCAAGAGACCGTGTGTAAGGAGATATGAGTGTAAGAGGTTGAGAGTTCAAATCCCACCTTCTTCACTTTTTGTTTTGTTTCTTTTATTTTTATTCTAACTTTTCTATTTTCATAAAAAAAAATATGGCGACTTCACTGGGGAGAGCCATAACTTTTAAGGGTTACCCCTATTTTGTTTACTGCATGATATTTTATTAATTATTTTTATATATCATTGTACCTTGTGGGGATACCTGTTATTGTGAGATAAGTCTTAACCCGGACTTGAGTGACCTTATTATAGGAAGGTGAGATATTCGACGAGGCTTGCCGGGAGTGAGTCCCGACCAAGTCGACTCGAGAAGCAACACTCAGTTAAGACCCTTTCGAAAATGGTTCGGTTGATCGAGTGTAGTCGTGAAAACTTTTACTATTTTCAATTGGAGTCTGTGATACTGGGGACCGTAGTACCTTAACACCACCTTGGCCTTATATAGGACGTAGTGCGGGAACTATGTGGGAGTAGTCCTACAATGGTTGCTACGTGATACTACACTCAAATGAGGTTCTCTTGAGAATATTATCGACCCCTGAGTCAGTCGGAAAGTTGATAATATCCGAAAGAAGGGCTGATGACTTTGGGCACTTTTTAGAACCTTGTTTGGCAGGTACAACTAACCTTAGTACATACCTTATTGGGATGGGTATACCCTAACTCCTTGCACATACCTTTAACCTAGGACTTGTGAATATATGTGCATTGCATCCATCAAAGCATCACATTGCATCACATTTCATGGAATTCAAACCTTATTTATGAATACTGCAGGATACCATGAATTACAAAAAAAAAAAACACTTTGAGATATTCTTTTAAAAGTCTTAAGTTAGAGGACCTAAGGAAGCTAGGAACTTTGGTTCAAGATCAACAAAGGATTCAGAAACAAGTATGGAAGGCCATTATCTCTGTTGAAACTTCAAGTAGACGAAGGTTTCCTTTCGAATTTGTTACAGTTCTAGGATCCAGATGATCTTTACCTTTAGATTCCTCGAGTATCAGCTCTTGCCTACCCTAGAAGAGTACTCTCAATTGGTGGGGTTATTTATTCTGAAGGAGTCTTTGTTCCCTTTCTTGGAGGTAAATCCTAAAGAACAAGACATTGCTAAAGCCATATGTTTAAAGGTATCCGAGATCAAGGGCAATATGATCACCAACAATTGTGAAGGCTATTCCAGTATACCCTTGCTTGGTTTAAATGGAGGATTTATTTTCCTCCGACTTTCGATCTACCTTTTGAAGATAGGCTCATCCTCAAAAAGGCCCAGCTAGAAGAACAGAGCAAGGGGCAGAACAGGAAGCTTCCTCAAGGTCATTATCAGCTTTTATTTAGCTATTATGCCAAGACTTTTCTAAGAATATTATTTGTAATCCATTTTCAAATTAACAAATAAAGTTTTGATATTCTGCAATATTCGTAAATATTTGAATTCCATGAGACCATTTCATTCGCATTTTCGTTTTGCATCATATTTTTACATTGCATGTGTCTCCCAGTTTCTCATTCTTGGTTCTCCCACCTTCCAGTTTCGTCATCCTGGCTCCTTCACATCAGTACAATACTAGAGCCCAAGCTCGAAAAAGGATGGAAGAACAAACCCAAGAGATCGCCCGTGTCAGTCATGAACTCGAAGATCTTCGAGGAAGTGTGGGGAAAATTATGGAGATGCTACAAGCTCTTAAGGTAAAGATGGATAATCAACCTACTGTTGTTTCTGAGATTAGCGACACTATTGTGGGTTCTTACCCAGCTGTTACTGTTGAGAACATACCTCCTCATGGTCCTCAACCCAGTTTGGTGCATCCTACCATTGCTTAACCAGTTCGACGAGTTACTCCTCCGAAGTGCAAAGCACTGAGCGTTGACCACCATTAAGGACCTACACGTTCGAGGAATCGCTAGATGGCTACTCATCAACCTTGGCAACCTCAGCAGAATTATGTTCAAGGTTATCCAATTCAGTATGCTCCACAACCATATGTAGCTATTGTTGCGCCTCCTTTAGTCAACAATTTTGGGTCCACCTCCCAATCCGGTACTTGTCAATTACAACGCTGCCGCTCATTGTTTATTTCATGAGGGTGCGCCTGGTCACGATTTGGAAGGATGTTACGTGCTTAAGAATATTGTCAGATATTTTCTAGAAAAGAAGGTCCTGTCTTTTGACGATCCTCAACCGAAAGTCAAGACTCCTCTCAGGGCGTCCCAGGGGCCAGAATCAAGCTCTGCAAAGCCTGTTTTCAACAGATCTCAGCCAGTGATGCATACGGTGAATCAGCCAAAGCCGATAGTTCTTCAGATGCCTAGTCCTTTCCATTTCAGCAATCCTCAAGATGATGCGACCCCGATCAACAGAGAATCTGGGAGAGTTATTCTGAGTGAAGATTTGAAGACCGATAATGAAGTAATGACAGACGTAGCTGGGGCAAGCAAGACGACTCCTTCCAGTGAGGCTCCGCCAGAGGAAACCACCACTACTATGATGTCGTCCTCAAATACAGAGACTTCATAAACGCTTAGAAGGACTTGTCCGACAGTTCATTTGTTTATTTATATTCTGTTTCTTTTGATTAAGCATAATTAACATGTACGAACATGTTTATTTTGGAATAATTAATGCATAATGTTTGTCTTGAATAAATCCATTTGTTTCACATTCAAAATATTTTTTTCATAAACTTATAATGCCAACTTTACCCGATCTCTTGCTTTGATAGAGAATTGGGAGGAGGATGATGAACCAAAACATCAAATCTCTTGTCGTATACTTCCGATTGAAACCTGTTGATGATGTAAGGCATTGTTTCAAATCCTAAACACCGGAGATATAAGGCAGATAATCCCTCTTTAACCCCTTTGAGCCTTGAAGTAGGAGTTTTCTTCTTTTCCAAATTAAAACCCTCATTTTAACCTGGGGCAGGGTAGTTTTCAGTTAAATGGATTGAGCGCTTAGACTCTCAAAAGGAGGAGTGAACCTTCGAGGATCCAGTCTATCCTTAACATCTTAGGAAGTTAGAAGTCCATGACTATCCCTCTAATACTAAAAGAGTGGGGCAGTCACAAGCCTTTCAAAGGAGTCACACGACTTATTCAGCAAAAATAAAAAAAAAATATATAGCCCGCTAAGTTGAAACCTATGAAGGAGACTTAGGCAAAAATGGGGCATCCCGCTGGACTCCAAAGTCAAATCCAAAAGACGTTGTCCAGGCAAAAGTTAGGGAATAAAAATGCAAAAACAAAAAGGATTACCATAAAGAAATCCTAATAAAGAACAAAGTCGTGTGATCAAACACAAAAGACAATAGGTGAGTGACTGCCATGTCCAAAGCCTTAATGAGTTCTCGACCATATCAAACCCGATTGAGATATGAGTGCTCGTATCCCGTTAACTTAATAGGATTGGAGAACATCACGAAGAATGGGTGGGTGCAAATAACATTTTGAGCCTTTATCCTTTGTTTCTTAAACCGTGAACCAAGCCACGATACAACCATTAAAAGACCTAATTAAAGTAGGAATTCTCTTGAAAGCATACTCGACGAGATATCGTTTCCTGACTCCTACGAGCTATGCTCAAAAATTCATGTTGGCATTATAAATTAAACTTATATCCTAACTAGTGATTTTGGTCACGAGTTACAACGATATCTTTTTCAAAAACAAAAATTTCAAGACAAATATATTGTTGCATTGATAGTTTCAGGATAGCATTTCACGCGTGTCGGTTTTGCCTGATATCTTAGAAACTTACATATAGATGTCACAGATCCTGCTAAACTGGGGCATATGGTTTCCAGTTTTCTCATCAATGCGAGCCTGACATTCTTAAGAGCTATTTTTGAAGACTCAGTCATGTCATCGTCGATCTGAGCCAGTTACGTCGAGATCTGACAAATCTCTCCAAGAGTTGGAAAACAGTGGGGCATCTGGACTCCATGTTTCTCTGTAAAATCCTCTTGAGCTAACTTTTCCTCACGAAGCAGGTACTCTGGGGCATGATATTTTCAAAATGGCGACTACTACAAAGTCCATTGAGATCAAAATTAGCTTTACAACATGCTTCATGCACCCAATGGATTTTATTCCCAGCGGTCTTCGTTCCCCAGTAAATCTCATTGTTGCAGAAGTACATCTACACCATTGACACAGTCCCCAGAGAGACTTTAAGCTGACACACTCCCCAAAGAGACTTTAACCCGACATATTCCCCAGCGAGACTATAAGCTGACAACATTATGGACCGAGCCGGTAATCTCCAAGACAGCAGAGATCATACCAGCATCTTCCCTGGGACAGTCCCCAGCGAGACTTTAAGCTGACAACACTTTGGGAGCCATCCGATAAATCCCCAGTGACTCTCAAGACTGCAAAGACATCTCTGGTGCCCCCCAAGTGATATATGTTCTGGAAGACCCATTCTCAGTGGAATCATCTGTTCCACAATGAAGTTGTCCTACCTTCCTCAGGGATGTTCCCCAGGAGGTTGTCGTGTTCTCCCCAAGCAGTCAAGATACTGTCCTCGAGAATGTTTGTCGATTTCTCCCCAGTAAGTCCGATGAACTCTCCGCAAGGAAATTTTATATAATTTATCCCCAGTCAGACGTACCTGTTCCTCAGGAAGCCGAGGTACTTTTTCCAAGAAGTTGCTACACTATCTCCATGAAGCTGTCTAGCTCCACATCTTCCCCACGAAGCGGATATTTATTTTATCCCCGAAAATCTTTGTTCCAAGAGTTCTTTGGCTGATTACGGTTCATGATAGCAATCCCTCCCGTGAAGTCATGACATCATATCCTCGTGCAGAGGTCATGGATCCCCAGTTGAAGTCGTGACATCGTACTCTCCAGTGAAGACGTATCCCCATGTGGAAGTCATGATCTGTTCTCCCCAGAGAAATTTTAACTTTGAAGCCAGATTCGGTCTTACCATCAACTATTCCTATCCTCTAATAGATGTACTGTTGCAGAGGTCACCGGGTATTCCTGTCGAGATGTTTATTTCATCTCATGTCTCCTCTCTCATCTGTTTTGTCAGCATAAGCATAAGCATGAGCATTACATACTCATTTTCATTTCATTGTCATACACATGAACATACACATTCGTATACACTTTGGCATACGCATTAGCATTTGCATGCTTGCTATTTATCGTCATCCTTGTCGTTACCGCCGAGTAACTGGGTTTGTCCGCTCTCTCCAAGTAGATCGTCATCCCTAAGCATAAAATACCTACTTGTTTCCAGTTTCCCCACAGAGTTCAACCCTCGTGGACGATGGTTATTTCCGTTACCTTTCCGTGTTAAGATAAGGTAGTCCCCATTCGAGTTTGTTTCCTCAATGGAGTTTTGTTTGTCAGTTCTTTCTAGCCCAATTCTAGATCGAATTTCAGTCATGTCGGTCGTCGAACCTACCTGGACGTGCATTTATTTTGCACTATCTCTCAAGAAAAGCATTTACAATCCTTTGCAGATATGCGACAGTTCTCGCCTGAGAAGCTTATCACTACATTGCACGATAGACGAGCAACAGTTCTCAGCCGAGGAGCTTATCGCCTACCTTACACTTTACAATACACTATACAATTGATCTTCTCATACAAGGAGCTCATTATTACATTACAGTGATCTAGATGTTTGCCATCATCACAACATTCTTGACAATTTACATTACAGTGATCTAGATGTTTGCCATCATCACGACCTTCTTTATAATTTATGTTACCTGCTATCACTCAGTGATCTAGATGTTTGCCATCATCACAACATTCTTGACAATTTACATTACAATGATCTAGATATTTGCCATCATCACGACCTTCTTTACAATTTATGTTACCTGCTATCACTCAGTGATCTAGATGTTTGCCATCATCACAACTTTCTTTACAATTTACATTACTTGTTACCACCTCTACAAGCAGTTCTCATCCGAGAAGCTTATTATTGCCACTCTTGCAAATAAGCGGCATTTCTCGCCCGAGAAGCTTATCATATCTTCGTTATGACTTACAGCAAATGACCATCTCCAATGAGCAGTTTGGTTTCCATTTCCCGTATCATTTTGAAGAAAGGAGAGGTTTGAGCGGAATCATATTCAGGAGAGTGTGAATCTTGAAGTATGAGGAAGCTCAGTTTACCCTTTAGTAAAAGAAGGAGCAGAATCATATTCAAGAGAGTGTGAATCTTGAAGTATGAGGAAGTTCAGTTTACCCTTTAGTAAAAGAAGGAGCAGAACCATATTCAGGAGAGTGTGAATCTTGAAGTATGAGGAAGTTCAGTTTACCCTTTAGTAAAAGAAGAATCTGAATCATATGTCCAAGGCGTCGACCTTAGATATGAGGAGGTTTATTAATTAGATAAGCAACAACCTCTTTATTTGAGAGTTTATCCAGTTTGGCATATAAGTCCCTTCCAACGATAAGTGGCTATTCTCTCTCGAGAGGCTTATCAGGGCGTTTCCCATTTAAGACCATTTATTTTGGCATACAGCCGGTTTTACCCTGTATATTTTCTACAGATTCCTAAATTCCATTTGATCCTGTCACGACGGAAAGTTTACAGAAGCTCGGATGTTATTCTTTGCTTAATGCTCCAGCATCTTGTTAATCGATCCTACAGTCGTGCAGATCCAGTTTTATTTTCTTACTCTAGAGTATCAGCCGGTCACGCCTGAACCTGTTGATGATTACTTTTAAATTCCCCTAGTGGAGGCCGTCTCACCGGTGCCATCTCCATTGAGGATCCCGCTCTTACCATTCCTTTTCCTAAAGTGATAATTGGTCGTACTCGCACCAGTTGACTATCACTTTAGAATTCCCCAGTGTCGTGCTGTCACCCAGTGCGTCGTATTCCCAGTGTGGTTTGTTCGTCGCGTCTGTCCCCTATGTCGTCGTGTCGTCTGCATCTCTGCATTTACCATTCCATCATACGCACCATACTAAATTCATGGCATTGTCAGCATTATAGTTTTTTTCCGTTTTGTCCATAGCATTGCATATCACTGCATCTAAGGGCAAAATTTTCGGTTATCTATATTTAAATCCCTCCACCACGATTTCTCGAGCCTTCGTCGCTCAAATCATCCGGTGAAGTTATTTAAATAGGGGCAACTGTAATACCCCAAATTTTGCCCTAAGATTAGTCGTTTCATCTTGTATCCCATTTCATTTTGCATTGCGTTTAAACTAACCACTAATGGGTTGTGCAGTTGGTTGATTGTTGCAAGAAAATATCATGTGGTATGCTCTTTTAGTTTACAAGGTTTCTAGTGCCACTTTATTTTGAATGAATAAAATAGCACAATTGGCAAAAGACTGTGTGTAAGGAGTTATAAGTGTGAGAGGTTGAGAGTTCAAATCCCACCTTCTTCACTTTTTGTTTTGTTTCTTTTATTTTTATTCTAACTTTTCTATTTTCATAAAAAAAAATAACAAAAAAAGTTTTTTTTATTATTTAATTATTATTTTTGTATTTTATTTAAATTATTTTTTAAAAAATATTATTTTTTCACTTTTTTCCATATTATTCATAAAAACATCCAAAAATCATAAAATTAAAAATATTAGAAAAGATTTTATTCTTTTAAGTTTGTTTTAGTTTGTTTTTTTAGTTTTGACTAATTATTTAAGTTGGGCTTTAAAGTGGGCATTAGGTTAGAGTTAACCCTAATTTGTTATATATATAAACATGAGTTGCATTTGATAAAAGGAAGAGGAGATAAAAGAAAAACGGCGGCCGTTCTCACGATTTATCAGAAGAGGGAATTTTTTTGGAAGAACCCTAAAAGGTTTGAGTTCATCATCGGCCAAGCGCTACCGGCGAGCAAAAAGTCCTAACGGCGGAGGCTCAGTTCGTTCAACATCATCGTCGTTACCGTAAGCTTTCTCTTTCCTTTGATTTACGGTATTTTATGATTTTTGTGTGTTGTTTTGTTCATTGATTGTAGATTAATGGGAAGAATAAATAGAAGATGACATGCAAGGATTGAAGGAGAGGAAAAGCTTCGATAGTCATCCATGGAGAAAACGGCAGAAGCCTTTTTATTTACGTTTCATTTTTTTATTTTATTATTCAATTGTTTATTTTTTCATTTATATTAACTAAGTAGTTTGTAATTAATAATGCAATTAAGTTTTGGTAAGCTATTTCAACAAAAAAAAAACGTAACGTAATCAGTTTTTTAAAAAATTAAGATCTTTCTAAAAAATTTTTTTCAAAAATTAAACCATTTTTTATTTAAAAACATATTTCTAAATAAAACAGTTTTTCTTAATTAAAGCTTTTTTCCAATTAAAACCATTTTTCATTAAGTTAACACAAAAATTAAAAAATGACCTTTCTTTCGCTAAAACAAAAATTAAAACCTTTTTCGTTGAATTTAAATCAAATTTTTTCATTAAAATTTAAAACATTTTTTTAATTAAAATTTAAAACATTTATTTTCGATAAAATTAAAACATTTTTTTTCAAGACATTTTTTCATTAAAATTAAAACCAGTTTCTTTATTAAAATTTTTAGTAAATAATTAGAATAGTTTCTCCATTTAAGCATGAAATTAATTCTCCTCTCCTCTTCTCAATAAAAACTCAAAAAGAAATAAGTTTTGATTTAGCCGTTTCATTTTTGTCTAACCCTCGTTAATTTGTTTGTTTCAACTCGTTATTATTTCATTTGTTCGTTTTTGTTCTATGGATGTAATTTACGCGAGGTCATGATCGCGGTTATTTTATTTTGCATTTTTTGGGAATTTGTAATTTACGCGAGTGATTGTCGCGATGCTTTTTTTACCGCTTTCTTTATTTTTCCGCACTTTAATTCTGCCGAATAGTAATTTGTCGTATTTTGCATGTTTTTACCGTTAGAATCCCTCCGAAGGAATTAGGTCTAGCCGTTTGACCGCCGAGTCAATAACCTTAATTTTTGACCGTTTCAAAAACCCTAATAGCCTAGGTGTCCCGCCGTGGACGAAAATGCCCTTTACCCTAGCATTAGGTCAAAGAGTCGCCGTACTCTATTTAGGGTTTCTCACCGTGGAATCCCTAATTTCAACCCTAAATTTTCAATTAACAAATTCAACATAGAAATAGGAGTTTCAAAGACTCCACGTAAGCGTGTCCTTAAGATATGTTTACTCCCCTTGAAACCTTGACCACAGTCAAGACGTTTCTAACCTCCCTTTCGAGGGGAACTACGATTACTCTGATTCCATTCCCTATCCAGGATACGTAGGCACAAGATGCGAATCTTGCCGAGTAAGCTTATGACTAACCCTTAGGTTTTTAGGTCACTCTATCCCTTAGCTCAGTATATACTTAAAACAAATAATAAAAATAAAAAGCATACAATAAACAAAAGGTTCATGTAGAGTACTACAGAAGTTTAGGATGCTAGTACCTTCCCTAAGCTTAACCAACCCCTTACCTAGGTCTCTCCCCGCATTGTGTTTACGATGCAAAAAAATAGGTTTTCTCTCTTTTGACCTTTTCCTTCAGATAAATCAAAGAGCGGTTATGAATTAAAAATTGTGATTCAAACTAATTAATAGTTTGATATCCTATTTCCACCACAACACAAGCCAATAAATCTAGGGTTGAAAAATTCTCTTCTGATGCAGTAGCGCTGAATAATATAGACTTAAGGTATATGAATAAAAGCTTTAGAGTCTTTCAAGCGGCGCCATCCGTTAAGGAATCTGATGACTATATAAACTGGTTAGCAAAGGTAGAAAAAATTAAGTCCCAAACCTGGAAGAACATGGGAGTTTATGACCTGATCATGTTGTCGAAGACGGGTCTCGATTACTGTTCAACCATGTTGGTTTCTTCTTTGTATGTCTGGGATGACACTCATTATACCTTCCATCCCCCTTGAGGGAACCTCTTGCTATCTGGCCCCTTTTAACTGCTACAACTCTAACTGAACACATCATTTGAAGCCAGTCTTCCAAATAAGAATCCCATAGATGAAATTGCTGAAGAAATCAAGAACAGAAGAGTCGAAGGGACTCGTTTGGTCAATCTTACTCCAAGTGAAGAAGTACAATCTCTCAGGCCAACATTCTTGAGCTATGTCATGATGTTTTCCAAACGTCATGAATTCACGTCGAACATGGATCCGTTTGCTACAAGGAAGTACATCCCTGAGCGGTTCGCAAGAACCTTTCTAGCCTCAACCAAAGCTCATGAAGTAGAGTCTTTACTAATCTGGGAGGCCTTTCTGATTCCAAGATTGTTAACCCTTCGACTGAATCTGCCAAAGTTTCAAGTAACTCTGATTTCTTACCAACCAAACTTAGTTGCTTGATAGTTTGGGTTGGTTCAAGCTCTTCCCAAGTGTCTCTTTGAGAAGAAATGCGCTCTTCTTCTTTATCATGTGAAATATACTAAGGAGATGACTTTGACATAGCTTGCTCGCTATGCTGACAAGGCTTAACTCATCCTTACTAGCTTCAACCAAGTTTTCTTTGCACCCCAGAATTCAACAACTGGTGGTCAAAATATTATGTTAAGGAGTTCTTCGATGCTCCTTCATTCACTCAACTTATTAACCAAGCTTTCCACTTTGTGCAGGAGAAGACCAAGAAAGGTATTTCAACACATATCAAAGAAATCCAAGCATTCTAGGAGTACTTTGAAACTGTTTATCGACCAAATGATCTTAGTCGAATCATCTGCGATGCAGCTGCTACACTGAAGGAAAAGTTTCTAAAGAAAATGGAGAGTTTACAACTCCATTCGTTCGTTCCTCTTGGGGAACGATACGCAATGGCTTTCAACAAGTTTCCTCCAAAATTTCCTCGACTGCCAACTGCTGACTTTGGAGTGGCCCTTGCCCCTCCATTTCCAGACTGGTTTATCTATGGGGATTTTATAAAAATCCTTCGCAAACAATCGAAACCCAAAGCTCAGCGGGTGATTGCGACTATGTATACTTTAGACAGTTTCAAAGGGCCTCTTCATATTAGTATCGAAGATGTTCGCATCGAGTCTGAAATATATGAAGGTATGGAACTAGATTTCTCTTATTTGATTTTTATCATCTTACTTGCAATGACTTGTTTAAATTTTAGCTACCAAAGTTGCACCCGAGAAGAAAAAGCAAAATGAAGAGAAGACAGAAGAAAGTAGTCAAGTTGCTAAGGTAATTTTACATACTCATTTATTCTTTACTGCATAATATCATGTTGTCTAACACTTCAAATGTTTTCTCCTCAGAGCTCTCAAAGACCATCCCTACTCCAAAAAAGCAGAAATCAAAAGGATCTTCCAGCCATATAATAATTGAATCGGATGAGGAAGATCAATCTCTGCTTGAAGAGCAGAACCTTAAAAGGAGGAGGAAACAAGCCAAAATAACTGAAGCTTTTAGTCAACTGAAAACAAAGGTTGGAAAGATCTCGATGAAGGCATCCCCCGCTTGCAATATTCTGGAGCCTACCCTTGAGGTGATGGCGAAGATAGCTATAGCACAAACTAAGAGTGATAACTCCAGTCCCGGGGCTGATGATCTTAAGGTAATTATTTTGCATAGAACCTTGTAATTTTATTTACCATCTATCCTTATAATTCTTTGACTTTTTTTCTTAGGTTACCACTGACATCAGAGGACAACCTATGGTGTAGAAAATTATTCCAACAAGCAGCGACCCTAGTTATCATCCAACAACTCCCTCTGGGACTTCTGCGAAATGTTCTACCAAAGGATCAGACAAAGGAATCCAATCTGCAGGTGCTCCTAAGAAAATAACATTCGCTCATGTTGTTGAGTTTCCACATGTCGAGGCAGCCCTTCCAAAAACAGACTTGGTCGAAAAAGGAGTTGTTGATCTCTTGGGGGACACTGTGAAGCCTAACATAGAACAAATTGCTGAGGATAATCTTGAAGAGAAATTTCCCATCAATGAACAAGGTGAAGATAACGAGGCTAATGAAGAAGAAGAAGAAAAAATTAATGAAGAGGAGGAAGAACAACAACAATCCGTGTCTAATGCAGAAGTTGCGGTGGAGGACCAAGAAGACAAAATGGACCAAGGAAATCAGTCAAAAAACCCTCCTATGACTGCTTTGACTGGCACTCCATCGACCAGCTTTTCACACAAGGAACTGAAATCCTTAAAAGTACAACAGCCATTAGAGTATCTGAAGGCCATGCTCAGTTCCCAATATAGCTTCAGCGACAAAAGCACCATCACCTCGGGGAATCTTCCTACTGGAAAAAATGACAGTGATTTGCTCATTCAGACAAAAGACCCTCCTATGACTGCTTTGACTGGCACTCCATCGACCAACTTTTCACATAAGGAACTGAAATCCTTAAAAGTACAACAACCATTAGAGTATCTGAAGGCCATGCTCAGTTCCCAATATAGCTTCAGCGACAAAAGCACCATCACCTCAGGGAATCTTCCTACTGGAAAAAATGACAGTGATTTGCTCATTCAGATAAAGGAGACAATCTTTGCAGTGGATTTGTTCCATATCTTAAAACGTGATGTTTTTGTTAGCTTTGGACTTAAGAAACTTCTGAAGCAAATCAACGGCCTAGAGGTCTCACCAGAAGTTGCTAATGTTATTATGGAGCTAAGCACACTAATCGACCTCGTTGTTGCTGATTTAAACTGCCTAAGAGACTTTTCGAGCAACCTCACCACCAAAACTGGAAATCAAAGGGTTGTCTGGGAGTCTGTTTTTGCGTCTACCAAAAAAGTTTCTACTCTAGAGAAACTTTCTGAACAGAACAAGAAGGAAATCGAGAAATGCGACAAAATTATTGCAGAATGGGAGAGGCAAATTGTCACCTTGCAAAACAAAATCTCTCGAGCCAAAAAACGCAAGACCAACCTTCTTAGTTCTGTCGAGGATGAGGTGGCGAAAAAGTCCAAGCTGGACTTCAACATCTCGAAAAAGCTCAGCAGCTTGGGAAAGAGATTGAAACCCTCTCGACCAACAAAACTCTTTGTGAACGCCGCCTGATGCTCTAAAGGTCGAAGTATGACAAGATGAATGGCTCTCTTTTCTTTTTAAGTTTATCCTATATCCACTTACCTAAGGCTCTATCTTTTTAATCCATAAGAAAAATTACTTTCCAACCCAATTCTTCTGGCGAGAACATCTTGACCTTGACTTTCTTATTATAAGATTTCTCCACTCTTTTCTTCTGCCTTTTTAACAATTCCAAGGCATTGAGCCTTTCTTCATCCAAATCAACCAACTCATCCAACATCATGCTCCAGTAGGATTATGATAGAATCTCATAGAGCCTTTGGATCCTTGTTGATTGCAAGTAAATTTCCACTAGTAATACTGCATCATGACCAAACGTTAATCGAAATGGAGTTGCATTAGTCGATTCTTTGGGAGAAGTTCGACATACCCAAAGCACTTGATTTAAAGTCTTGTGCCAATTTTTATGCTTCTTCCCCACATGTTTCTTAATTAGACTAATCATTATTTTTTTTGCTGCTTCGACCTGACCATTAGCCTGAGCATAATAGGGCGTAGAAGTTAACAATTAAAAACCCATTTCCTTGGCAAATTCTTGTATCTTTCGACCACTAAAAATTGATCCTTGTTTGTTGTAATGGTTTATGAGGTTCCAAATCTATAAATGATATGTTTTTTGATGAATTCGATTACGTCTTCTTGGTCGACATTTGGCAAAGGTACAACTTTGATCCATTTTGTAAAATAGTCAATACCTACCAAAATGTACCTTTGATTTTTTAATGATGCTGGTCGAATTTCTCCAACTAAACCCAAAGCCCAACCCCTAAAGGGCCATGGTTTGACTATGGAATGTAACTCACTTGCAGGAATATGTTGTATACCTACGTGCACTTGGCACTCTTGGCACCCTTTAGCAAATTCGATACAATCTTTTAACATGGTGGGTCAATACATTTCTTGTCGAAACAATAACTATTTCATCTTGTGGCCTACCTGGTGTTCCCCACATGCCCCACTATGGACAGTCGAAAGGGATAAATGCGCCTTTGATTCACTAAGGCATTTAAGTAAAACTCCCTCAGGAGTCTTTTTAAATAACTCATTTCGCAAAAGAACATAACTTAAAGCATGACACCTGATTTTCCGCTCTGTGGATGCCGTTGGATTTTGCAGATACTCTACTATCGATTTCCTCCAATCTCTGTTTGTCAAGCTATCTATTACAAAGATTTCAAAATTTTCTTTATCAGCTTACCCTAGCTTTGTCGTTTCCAAATCTGACGGGGACAATTTGGATGACAGAACTCTTCCCCTAACTTTGATTGCATCTTGTAATTTTTCTTTCGGAATTTTATACCCAGAAGCAATCTGAGCCAAGTCATTGGCCACTTGATTTTCCAATCGAGGTATGTGTCGAATATTAACCATTTTGAATCTTTTCAGTAATCGATTGGCTATTACAAAGTACATAATAAGGTTTTCTTTAACACATTTGTACTCTTTTGTGATTTGTTTTATAACTAACTCTGAGTCTCCCATTATTTTGACTCGTGTTACCCCCAATTCCTACAATATCTCAAGTCCGGCTATTAAAGCCTCATATTCAGCCTCATTATCCGAACAGCGACCTTTGACTTTATACTTGAATTTCGTTGGAGTTTGTCAGGAGAAATAATCAACACTCCTACACCGGTTCCATCTCTATGGCTAGAGCCGTCGAAATATAATTTCCAAGGCTCAAGCTCGAGATAGTTTATGTTATTCTCATTTATCGAGTGGTCGACTATAAAGTCTACTACCACTTGTCCTTTAACAGACTTTAAAGGCATATATGTTAAAGAATATTTAGTTAAAGCTAATGCTCATTTACCAATTCGACTATGCAAAATTAGTTTAGACAACATGTGTTTAATGATATCGAAATGAGACGAAACATAAACATCAATAGGTTTTGTATAATGATTTAACTTTGTACAAGAATAATACAAGCACAAACACAAATTTTCAACTATGTTATACCTAGTTTCTGCATCATTTAAAACCCTACTAAGGTGGTAAATGGTTGTTTCGACACCATTTTCATCCTCTTGGGTCAGCATACTCCCTAAAGTTTTGCCTGACGCAGATATATATATATATAACCTCATGCTCCTATTTCTACAAGGTGGTGATATAATTGGAGGATGACTCAAGTAATCTTTGATTTTATCGAATGCTTCTTGCTGAGGTTGTCCCTATTCGAATACTTCCTTATTGATTCAAAGCATAGATGAGAAGGCTTGAGTTTTCCCGCTGAGATTCGATATGAATCTCCTCAAGAAATTAATCTTGCCCAGCAGTGACTGTAACTCCTTCTTTGTCGATGGCGTTTTTGCCTCCATTATGGCCTTGGTCTTATTCTGATTTATTTCAATTCTCTTTTTGTGGACCATAAAGCCTGAGAAATCTCCCGCCTGCATACAGAAAGCACATTTGAGAGGATTCATTTTTAGACCATGTCTTCTCATCCTTTCGAAAGATTCTCGAAGAAGGTCGATATGATTCTTCCCTGAAATAGACTTACCAACAATATCATCAATGTATATTTTCATAAAAGTATCTATATAATCATGGAAGATTAAATTCATTGCCCTTCGATGCGTTGCCCCAACATTCTTTAAACCAAAAGGCATCACTACCCATTCGTAAGTGACTAAGGCCCCAGGACATCAAAATGCTGTATTTGAGACATCTTCTTCAGTAACGAAAATTTGGTTAAATCCCGAATATCCATCGAGCATACAAATGTATTCATGGTCTGCAGAGGAATCAACTAACATCTCTTCCACAGGCATTGGATATTCATTCTTTGGGGTTGCAACATTTAAATCTCTAAAATCTATGCATACTCTCAAAGAACCATTTTTTAATAACAGGCACAATATTTGCTAACCATTCGACATACCTGGTTTTATGAATGAATTTACATTGGAGAAGCCTTTCGACCTCCTCTTTAATCTTCGAGAGAATTGCCGGTGCAAACTGCCTTAGATTATGCTTAACGGGCTTCTTCCCAGGCTTGATTGGCAACTTCAATCCGACTAGATCTCTGTTTAAACTAGGCATCTCGTCATAATCCCATGCGAAACAATCTTTAAACTCCTTTAATAGTTGGATTACTTCGACCTTGAGTTGTGGGCTGATGTTGGCACTTATGTACATTGGCCTCTTTGTTGCCCCCTCTCCTAGATCGATTTCTTCAAGTGGATCTTGCGCTAGTATCTTGATATTGGTCGTCAACGGATCCTTCTCGAAACTCAAAAGCTCGTCATCATAGATAACATCGAGCCTCTAGCCTTGTTGCTTTTCCTGAACCTTATCGGGTGGTTCTGGATGGAAATCCTTACCAAGACCTCCTTTGTATGATTCTTGGTTGGCTTCGACAACCATATTTTTCACTTCAGCCTCTAAGGTTGCTTGTAATTTATTTTCGGCTATGTAAGCCAAAATCTTTTTTAGCACTTCAAACTCAGTCATCATCGCTGAATTCGCTTCCCTAACCTGTTGGGGTTATCCCATATGTACCATGGTACGGAAGGTTTTCTTCTCCTACCACCTCTCTATCCCATCAAAAACCATGGACAGGATGCAAATACAATAAACAGTAGACGCCGTCATCTGGGGTGAAAGCAAAGTCAGTCGGATTGGATGGAGCAATGTTGGTCAAATTCTTATCGAAACCGCGCCACTTGACATGATTAATTGGGGCCTTAAAATAACCTTGATCAGCCTCAATGTTTTCGACAATGCCGTCAGGTCACCATATTGCAATCCTCTGGTGCATGGAAGATGGTACAACGCTAATTCTATGGATTCATTCTCGTCTCAATAGCAAGTTATAATTGGCCTTTGTTTCAACCACCATAAAGACAGTAGGTCTTGTAATTGTCCCTACCGTAAGGTCGACCTGTATGACACCAAGGATAATGCCCACCTTCCCCTTATAATTCGAGAGCACCATGTTGTGTAGTTTGGTATCTGTGTCGTATTTGCCGATTCTCCTCAGCATAAAGTGCGACATCAAATTCACCGTAGCGCCACAGTCTACCAAGATTTTATTAACCGCAACGTTTTCTACCTTTCCTGTAATAAATAGAGGTTTCAAATGGTTTTTCATCGCCTCATTTGGTTGCTCGAAAAATGCATTTTGTTCTTCTATACAACCTTTATTCATCACATAGTAGCACACTGGCTTGTGTGCTGCCATCTTAGCTTATGTATAACTTCCAACTCTTCGACCTATGTTATCTGGTCGAATTCTCTAGGAAAAACCGATACCACATTTACTATGATATCCAATGAGGCCTCTGATCCAGAGTCAAAATTGTTAGTTAGCATTTCATCTTCATCAATTGCCTGATCGTGTTTCTCCTTGGCATCCTCTTCCTGGGTGGCAAACAACTTCCTCCCCACGGGTAGCTTCTCGACAGGCTTTGGTTCCTCCTTTTTCTCCTTTATGTTAGGCAGGTTAGTACTAGATTTAGCCTTTGCACCAGCCTCTCTTTGGGCCTTCCTTCTGTGTTGCTCCTTTCTCCACTGGGATCTAGTCATTGGATTTTTTCCTTTATAGTTTTCTAAGACATAGGTTATTTTCTTCGAATCCTGAAACTCCCTACGGTAAGCCATTGATGAGCCCTTGTCCACATCGAACTTTTTCCATTTCTGTTGTCCATGATGCTTGCCTTCGACTGGTTTCATCCAACTTCCCTTCGAAGCCTCAGCCGTTGGTTTGAAGGTAGAGGACTTAACTCCTGGCACCCTTTGCTTGGTTTCATCCTGCCTTGAAGAAGATCTTCTTAAGTCAAAACCTCGTTGCTCGTAGGAGGCTCTAGCTCACACTTTTCTTTGGCCTTCCTCACACCCTCTATGTTACGCGCTTCCTTTCTGTCAAACACAACACTGCACCTTGGCACAACATAACTTTAGACTTTTTTCCTTAACATCAATGGAGAAAATCTATGAGGGTCTCCTCCTTATTTGGGTAAGCAACTTTGTCATACTCTAATTATCGACGCTCCTCGTCGACTTCCATGAGGGTTTCTTGTGAGATCTCCACCATGTTGATATCCATATTGACATCATCAACAATATCCATTTTACATAATTTCATTTGAAGGCCATCAGTGACCTTGTCCATTCGAACGAAACCGTCAACAGTTTCCTTTGTTATCATCATTTTGAATTCCTCAGTAACTCCTTCGGCGAAGCCATCAGTAACTCCACAGATAAAACTATCAATAGTTTCTTTAATGAAGCCTTCAGTAGCTTCGCGAACAAAATCTTTCATGAACTCCTAGTCGAGATCTTCAGTAATCTAGACCAAAACAACCTTATTGACGAAGTCCTCAGTGACTTCGATCATGTTGACTTCATTTGGCTCTATATAATGAGCGTCAACAACTTGTAGAGGGTCAGTGTCAACTTTCATCTGGTTCTTGGGCTTCTCCCCGAACTTGAGCCTTCCCTCCAAGATAACATTCTCAACAAGATCCCTGAAAAAAAAGCATTGAGAGGTTTTATGACCCAAGAAATTATGGTATTTACAAAACCCTCTTTTCTTTCTTTGCTCTAAAGGAGGCATTTTAGCACCAGGTGGTACTATCATTTTTCCATCCTTAACTAACAAACCAAAGATTTTGTCACATTTTGTAACGTCGAATGTGTAAGTTTTCTTTGGAAACCTATCATTCTTTTCTGGTTCGACGGAGTTCTTTCTGTTAGAAGGTGCTAAAACCTTGCAAGAATAGGGAGAACCTTGTTTCAATTCAGCGAGATCTACTTCATTCTCATCGAAACTTATAGGCCCATTGTAAGGCCTTTCGCCCTCTTCATTAAATTCGACATAGGTTATTCTCTTATTCTTATTTGCTCTAGACTTTTCTTCTTTCAAGTGTTCTAACTGTCGAACCTTGTCGCCCAACTTGGCCATATCCCTCTGGTATTGAGTATCTAGTTTCTTCCTAATGGAATAATCCAGGCCCCCAGCAGCCATTTCAACTAACTCATGTTCTGGAACTTGTGTGGAACACCTTGCCTTGAGAAGTCGAAACTTATTTAAATAATCGTCTATTAGCTCAGTAAACTTTCGTTTTATACTAGCCAATTCCTTCAAACTGATCTTTGTTTGTCCCATGTAGAACTACTCATGGAACAAACGTTTTAACTGGGTCCAATTATGTATCAAATTTGGAGGTAGGGTTGTGAACCAAGTGAAAGCGTTCTTAGAAAGAGAACTTGGGAAATATTTTACCCTAAGGTTCTCATCATTCAAAATTTCTCCGGCTTCTATCAAATACCTAGCCACATGTTCGACAGTGGACTCAGTATAATTTGGCAGTCGAAGGCCAAAATTTACTCTGTTACGTGCCATTATTCTTTCGACCATGGCAACCAAATTATTATCTGCTACTATGTTGTTACGTAGAACTTGTTGTACAACGTTTTTAGCATTCTGGTTCCTATTTACCAAAACTACCCTTGGTTATTATTCTCTAGGAATTTGTAGTTGATTCCTAGGGGGTTCGACTCTAGGTCATTCGATCATTCCCTGATTGTCTTGATTTTCCTGGGGTATATTTCCTGGATTTTGTTGAATTTGGTTAATGGTGGTATCTTCGTCAAAAACTACCCCTTGGTTCTCTATCATATACTTCCTCGGTGGTTGTCGAAGGGGATTTGGTACACTAAAGAATTCTACAAGGCGCGTCATTTGCGCTGCTAATTGTTGATTAGTTTGGGTAGTATTATGAATAAGAGACTGGAAGATTTCCCATATAGTTTGGGACATCATTTGGACCATTTGAAGGTTACTCTCGTCCATCTGTTGTTTTAAGTATGATGCAGAACTGGTTGTCAAATTTGGCATTTGGGCGGAATACCCTAATCCTAAAGTTTGACTATTTCGACCCATATTTATCCCAAAGCATGATCCCTATAATGGCGAAGTCATTACGGGTTATGTATATAATTGAGGGGTGTTTTGTAAGTTTTACATCATCGAAGTTGGCATTCTATAGGGTGGGTCTCGAGGCAGGGGTATTGCAAATCCAGGAGGAGGGACGCTTCTGAATGCTGAAGCTCTTATTGGTGGTGGAGTCTGTGGAGGACCCCTTGGCCCAATATAAGTCAGAATGGGTTGTGTATGGGCATTCGAATGTGTAGGTATTGAACTTTCCATAGATGATATTGCTTCAGAGACTGGTGCTGAGACTGTTGGTTTTCCTGTCGAAGATCCTATGGGTGGTTTTACCTTGTTACTAAGCGTATCCTGAGGAATATTTGGCTGGTTAGAGTTTGCCGCCATTCTCCTCCTATATCTTCTCCTTGTTCTATCTTCGTTAGTTGTAGCTACTTTACCACTTCTTAATAACATGCAACGAAGTTTTCAAAGAGAAATTTAACCGCAGAACTAATGAATTTTCAAGAATTTTGAAGAAAATTTTATGATCACTTAGCACTGAAATATAAAAAATGGAGTTGAATCAACGTACATTATCACGAACTCATTTCTCTACACGCGAGTACTTTGAGTATATTGAGGAATTTGTACACAATTGAACACACACAATCCTAACACTAAGACTTGCTATTTATACTAATCGAAAATAATTGCCATCAACGACTAGCGAACTAAATCGAGACAAATGGCGTTCTGCATGTCTTTGACTCTTGGAAGCGTTCCACGTGTCTTCTTTGAGAAATGGATAAGAACGAACATTCACTCTCTTATTTGAATTCAAATCTTCTTGTCGAAATGCCTTCAGTAGCACTTTTGTCGAATCACATTTCCCAATTGTTAGAAAATATTTCTAAGCCCATAAAATAGTTTCTCCTTGCAAAGGGACGCCTTCAACTCACACTCCAAAAATGTAGTTTTGGTCGAAGTCATCCGATTTCTTCAGAAACTCTATTACTTCCTTTTAATCCAATCCAGACGTCAAAATTTAGAGCCAACAGCAGGTGACAAGGATGATTATATTTCCACCAATGGTTACTTGTTATATCTCGACAACACTCCCATCTCTTGGAGCTCATGTAAACAATGATCTGTTGCTCGATCGTCTGCAAAAACAAAATATAAAGCTTTGGCTGACACAACCAGTGAGCTTCTATGGGTTATCTCCCTATTCACCGAACTTGGTCACACTCCAACAGACAATCCAGTTATATATTGTGACAATCTCAGTGCCACAAATCTTACTGCTAATCTTGTATTCCACTCTCGGATGAAACATATAGCCTTAGCCTATCACTTAGTCGCGAAAATGTTCAACATGGCAAGTTTCAAGTGTCTTTTGTTTTTACTGACGACCAACTTGCTGACATTCTAACAAAACCCTTGCTTCGTCCTCGGTTCGAGTCTTTACTGTCTAAGTTGCATCTATCTTTCAGATTATACAACTTGCAGGAGGATATCAATAATAATTAGAGTTTTAATTATTTTAATTATTCATATTTATAAATTAGTGGTTGACTTATTATTCAATAGCAACTTAATTAGAGAAAAGTTTGTTAGCTTGGTTCATTCTACAATTAAGCGTGGTAACCTGTATATATACACAACTCAAACTAATAGCAATTATTAATTTCATTTACAATTCATCTCTCTATTGATAGAAGACAAACAATTCGAAAAAGAGAGACTCATCAAAATTATAAGAGAATTATTAAATAATATTTTAAAATTAATAATTTGAATAAAAATATCAACTTTGTTAAAATATTATGACAAAAATTAATTATGTATATGATTCTAATCGATAGAAAAAGGTTAAGTGGTTGTTGTACACATATCTTCATAACAAAAAAGGCACACATTTCTTTTCATAGTGGTAGCAATTGAGGTCTCAAAAATAGTTCTAAAATAGTATATTAAACTACTTAATTCATTATTTAGAACAACCCTGCCAAACAAAATCATTAAGCTCCCTTCAACATACAAACTCTTTACAGAATTCGAACTACTAATATTGTAGTTTGATTTTATTAAGGATAACATATACTACTCCTATTTTAAAAATTACTTACTCCTTTTATTATGACCGACTAATTGTAAAATATATGTGTGATTCGATGCAATATGTTATATTGAAGGTGCATTTTCTATGGTCTTAAAAAAACCACATAAGAAAATACTTTAATTTTGAAGTATAAATATAAACATCTAATTAATTTCATTAATTTTAAAAAAATACGTACAAGTACAACTAGGGTAACAATACAAAGAATTCAATTTTTTCTGAGATAAGAAGATATGTACAACTAGTACAAGTATCTGATAGCATTGACGTAAAAACTAGAAGAGTAATTAAAGCGTGGGAATGAATCTGATATGTTGTTCGCCGAAGTAACTGCTGCCGTAAATGCATTCCATTAACCCAAACACACATTTACTTTAATGCCAAAAAAAATTAAAAATTAAAACAATGAGTTATGACCGAGATAGTCCTAATAATAATAAATGATGCTTAAAACTCAAAAGGGTTCCGTTGCCGATGGCGGGTTCGCAACTTGCACAATTCTCTGAGAATCTCCATCAATTTTCTGTCGCAAAACAACACCAACATCACCGATCTCTATGTCAATTTTCCTCATTTTTTAATCACCAATCTCTATGCATTTCTTTTCTTAATTCTCAATTCCAAATCAAATCTCTCTCACACTCACTCACTCTCTGAACTCTGAACTGAACCCTTGGCTCTTTCTCTTCTGAATTCTTCTCATTCATTATTCCCCAATCGATTCCATTGCATGATCGATCTATAATCTATAATCTAAAATCTACCACCGTCCATAATCAACGGCCAGATTTCACTTTCTTGTTTTTCCTCATTTCACTAATTCTCACGCGTCTTCCTTCATCCCAAAAACACAGACTACTTTATTTGACAAAAATTAGAATGCAGCAGCACCAGAATACAGAAAGCACATTTTCCCATATTTCACTTTTATCATTATTCCACTATTACCCTCGTTGAAATATCATTATTCCGTTCCTCATTCATTATGCTTCGTTTTCCGGTGCAACCACCGTCCTCATAACCATGACCCACCGTAAACCACACTTCTTCAACAACACCATTTGCGATCTCGTTGGTAGAAAAACATGGGCTGCGGGGGCTCCAAGGTGGAGGAGTTCCCCGTGGTGACTCTTTGCCGAGAAAGAAAACAGTTTCTCAAAAACGCCTCCGATCAACGCTACGCTCTCGCCGTCGCGCACGTCGCTTATATGCAATCGCTTAAAGATATCGGCGAAGCTCTTCGGAAATTCTCCGATCGGGATCTCTTTCTTCCGACAAGTTCTACTTCTTCTTCATCTTCGTTTTCTTCCCCTGTTCTCACATTGCCTTCACGTGAAGGAAAATCAAAAGATGGTAGTAGCCACCGCCACATTTCCTCTTCTTCACCTTCTCACGATGGTGATGATTCTCACTTGCATCTTTCTTCTGGATCGGAGGTGAGTTCTCCTTCTCCAGATCACATTCATCATCATCGAACACCCGAGCCTCAATACGAACCAGAACCCGAACCCGAACCTGAACCAGAGCAACCTTCATCTTCAAACGGGTATAATTATCCATTTCCGTATCCGTATCCATATCCGTATCAACAAGATTGGACTCAAACTCAACCAGGGGTTAATAATTATGCATATTATATGAAGAAATCTGCACCTCGTGGAAAATCTATGATCTATCGAGAACCAGAGAATCGTGTGGCAGAATCTGGACAATGGACCGGTTCTCCTTACGGTTATGGTTATGCTGGTATGAATGGGAATGCTGCTGGTTATTATGGTTTTCCTGCGGGGCCTTTGTCTTCTCCGACTCCACCTCCTCCGCCTCCTGCTCCACCTTCGCCGCCAAGAGTCTCCACTTGGGATTTTCTGAATTTTTTTGAGGCTGTTGATAATGGTTATTCAGGTTATGGAAATTACAGATCAGGGTTAGGGTTAGCGTCTAGTGCGAGTAGTCCTGATTCGAAAGAGGTGAGGGAGAGGGAAGGGATTCCTGAACTAGAAGATGAAACTGAACAGGAAATGGTGAAGGAGGATAGTTACGAGAAGAAGAAAAAAGTGGCAGAGAAAGAGGAAAAGGAAGAGGTTGATAAAGGTAGAGATTTTGGTGAAGGTACTTCGAATTCGAAGGAAGTGCCATTGCAACAGGTGAGTAGTAGTGAGGGAAGTTCCAAAACGGTGCGGTTTCATATTAGCGAAAGTAGTGGTGATTCAAGTTCTTCTCATGAAAAAAAGAGTCCTGATAGTGTTGTTTCTAAAGGGTCTCCTAGAAAGAAGGGTGTGAGTTTTGAGATTGAGGGTGATGAAGCTGCAACGGTCACCACTGTGGAGATTGAGGGCGAGGGTTCTATTTTGAGTAGTTTAACCGCTTTGTCTCCACATGGAACTAGGGATCTTAAAGAGGTTGTTAGAGAAATTAGAGATGAGTTTGAGACTGCTTCTAGTCATGGAAAAGAAGTTGCGTTTCTTCTTGAGGCTTGCAAACCACCTTATCAGTCGAGGGTTGCTGCATTTAGAGGTATCAATGCTTTTATCCTTTGAGTTGTTTTGGGTTTTGATTTCATTGTGGTACTTATAAATTGCGCAAGAATAAGCATGAGTTATGCATGTTATGGACAATGGTTTTTTGTACTATGTGAGGGTTTATTGCTTACAATTTTCATCAATAGGCTCATCAAGTAGGAGAGTGTTTAATGTCTTGCTATGTGTTTTATGCAGTTATCTTATCAAGGATCTTGCAGATGCTAGCACCTTCTGGGCCACCTTCGCATCCTCCATCGGGACCACCGATACATTTTTCTTCTAGAACACTGAAATTGGCAAAAGCATACTGTGGAGAACCTGAGAAAGAGTTAATATCAAATCCGGTCAACCTTTCATCTACATTGGAGAAACTTTATGCATGGGAAAAGAAATTGTACAAGGAAGTTAAGGTGTGGAATGACTACTTTGGAATTAGTTAAATGTTTGGATTATTTAGCTGACATTGCTCATGAAATTTGAAATGGTTAGAGCTATTGATAATTTGATATCCATCTAAAACTGAATTGCTATGTATCCTTCGTTTAGGAGATGGAGGCTTCTAATATTCTTATTATGTAGTTTCCCCTTCAGACAATTTTGTTGTTGGAGAGGAGAATTTGAATTTTCACAGTTCAATAACTTGTACTGTTTGATGACCAATATGTCCTACATAATCAGCATTATTTCCTATGAAAAACTGCTTCTATTAATAAACGACTTTAGTAAATACTGTATTGTTCTTTCAAAATGTGCTTATTTGTTTACTTACAATGTTCTCAGGATGAAGAGAGGTTAAGAGCCATTTACGAGAAACAGTGCAAGAGACTGAAAGCATTGGATGATCGAGGAGCTGAATCTACTAAAATAGATGCTACCGAGACATCAATAAGAAAGTTGCTAACAAAAATAAACATTTGCATCAGAAGTGTTGAAAAAATATCAGCCAGGATACACAAATTGAGGGACGAGGAATTGGAGCCTCAGCTTGCGGCATTAATAACCGGGTATCAAATTGCTTCACTTATTTTCTATGTTAATAATCCTCTCATGTGCATCGGAGTTTCTGATACATGTTTAAAATTCTGATAAGAAAATATAGTAAAAAGCCTTTTTTTATTTTTTTTTTATTTTTTTTTAATATTATGTTGTTCATAAGTTCATAAGTGTAATGAAATATATTGTTTGTCAGCAGATTGATAAGAATGTGGAAATTCATGTTCCAGTGCCACCAGAAGCAGTTCCAGGCTATCATGGAGAGTAAAACTCAATCTCTCAAGTTAAACACAGGTTTGCAAAGAGATGAAGGCTTGAAAGCCATTATGGAACTCGAAAGGCAGCTTCTGAAGTGGTGCACTCAGTTCAACAATTGGGTTGGGACCCAAAAATCTTATGTTGAAAACTTGAATGGGTGGCTCATAAGGTGCCTTCATGATGAACCTGAAGAAACAGCCGATGGTGTTGTCCCTTTCTCTCCAAGTAGGATAGGAGCTCCACCAGCTTTCATAATCTGCAACGATTGGCAGCAAGCAATGAATAGAATTTCAGAAAAAGAGGTGGCGGAAGCTATGGGTGAGTTTGCTCAAAAACTGCACGAGCTATGGGAGAGGCAAGATGAGGAACAAAGGAGGAAAATCAAGGCGGAGTACCTCACAGAGGATTTTGAAAAACAACTTAAAGCTTTGCGCACTGAAATGGGAAGCTCCAAACAGAAGCATTGCGAAATTTCAGGAAAGACTAAATTGTCGAAGTTCACTTCTGATAGTGGTGTTTCACCACTGGATGATCTAAAGGTGGATTTAGATTCTATGAAGAAGAGATTGCATGAAGAGAGGGCTAGACATAAAGAAGCCATTAGGCTTGTCCGCGATGCAGCTTCGAATAGTTTACAAACAGGTTTGATTCCCATTTTTAAGACATTAGAAAGTTTCACGTCAGAGGTGGTGAAAGCTCATGAGCAAGTCAGACTACAAAACACCGTGGCCTCATAGTAGTGTGTGTGGATTGATTGGGGGAGTTTGGAGAGAACATGGAAGATTTAGAACTAACTACCAATTTTGCAGCTAGAGTTAATCTTGTTGATGTAGGAAAGAACCTCTTAAAACTCCCTGAAGAGGTTTTGGATTAGATTATAAGTTTCAACAACTAGGGCTTTGGGTGTATAAATGTCAGGACATGGTTATCTTGAATTCAGACCTGTAACACCCGATCTACAGTTAGGTGAAATTTTGTACAGAATAATTCATTTATTGGTTGATTGGTCGTAGGTGATTGTATATATATGCTGTTTAATATGCCTAGGAGTAGAATCTTAGCAGGAGGAAGCAAGAGATTCTAATGGAAGTTAAAAAATGATGTAGTGAATTGAAATATGATTTACTTTCCTGCAGTTTTGATTTCTTTTCAATATTTGCTTCTTTTTCCTGATCCTACTCATCGCTATTGACCAACTTTTGTTGCTATCCTTCACTATTGCGGATACATATTGTGCTTGTAAGTTTATTCCAAGAAATTTTGCCACTACAACAATTAGGCATGCTATATAAAAACCGTTTTATTAAGATCAGTTTTTTTAAATTTCACAGTTCAGAGCTTTGCTCTGTATGGACTGTTCCAACATAAAGATTATTAGAACTTAATAACATTCGAACTTGAGATTTTGAGAGGAACACACTCTCAAGATCCAAGTCTCTACCAGTAAACCAATTCTTGAGTTTTTAATTCTGTTTTGATTGATTAGTTTCATTTGATTTAATTTTTTTATCGAATGGTTCTTTTCTTTGATTGTTACTGCTCTTTTTATCAATTCTTTTGTTTGGTTGATATGCTCTCTCTATTAATTCTCTATTAATTGTTTTGTTTTATTGTTTCTCTTTTTATTGGTTTTTATTTTTGGTTGCTCGCGTCTCTATTGACTCTTTTGTGTAATAGTTTAGTTTTTCTATATAAGTTCTTCGGTTTAATTGTTTATCTTTTTGTTTTTCTTGGTTTGGTTTAAAATTATTTGATAATTGTTTTTTTATTTGTTAAATTGCTTTTACCCTGTAGTTCAGTTGGTAGAATGTTGTATTTTTTAAGCTCTTAAAAAACGATTTTATGATACAGTTGCTCTTTCTTCATTCCCTTCATTAAACTATACTAAAATATATTTGGTGTTTGTGGCGACGAAAAGGGATATGTATTCATGAATAAATAATGTCTAAACCTTTATTGAGTGTAGAATACTCATACAAGTTAGTACTATCGTTAGTTTATGATTAGATTTCAATTGACTAGTAAGTAGGGCATGATTGTGTCTTCTTTCTTTCATAAACAAGACGTGAAACATGGAATCTGGAACGAGAAAAGAAAAACACAATTTGTGTTGGATGCGTTTGCCCCTTTATGAATTGTATAATCATGGTGGGATGGATCAACATGTGCACTCAAATAGAAATCAGGGGATAGTTATGTAACATGTGTAATATGTTTAATTAGTTGTAAGATTAACTATTTGACATTCGGGAATTACAAATTAAAAACCATGCTATAAAGATTAAAAAAAAAACATTCATTTCAAAAAACGTAACTGTAAAAGAATGGTTGTAATCAGAGTACCCTTTTTTATATGAGAATATGTAAAAGGAGTGCAAGCCAATATTTGTAAGTTGTTAGTTAGGTTCAGTGTCAAAATTTCATGCCACAAAATAGTTACAAATAAGTAAGCTAAGTCTAAATGGTTTGTAAGAAAATCATTTCTATTCTTAGACATTTATCAGAAATGAAACCGTTAAAGTACTTAAAAATTGTAGTGTCAAAATAAATATACTTTCAGCATACAGAGCCAATAAAAGAGTAACAAATATTAATTCAAGGTGCTAGAAGTGAGCATTATGTGCATACAAAGGAGTTCTATAAAATCTTTGTTTCACGGTTTAAAAATCAGCCACAAAAGAAATTATCGGTCAAGTTATGGATGAGGTCATTCTCTTTAATACGTTTTGTAGTACTGTTTAAAATTGTGCAAAGCGTCGAACTACGATGTCGTCTCTAGGATAATAGAACTCAGTCCTCATTGGGTAGAGTCTTGCTTGACCGTTTCTTTTCAGTTATTTCCTTAATTGCATTTTGGTCCCTGAAAATCATCGTTTCAAATCTCTCTAAGCTGTTGAGCCTAGATTGAGCATGCATTTATTTTGCATTGTGTATCCCTTGGAAGAATTTGTTTGAAGATCACCATTGAAGATAAAGTCCACTTTCCAACAGTGTTGTTATAACATTTTCTTAGAACTTATACCCAGACAACAAGTGACAGTCTCTTTAGTTGAGCAACTTGTTTTGCTCTTAGATTTTTTATTTGGATGGCAAATGACAGTCTCCTTAAGACAATTTGTCTATCCCTAGCAATTATCAAGATTAATAATTGTTCTTCTATCAAATGGCATCCCTCCGAAAATTCGTCAAAGAAGTTTGGTGAAGACTTTATAAGTATTTCTCTCTATTTGAGAATTCCTGTGACAAGGATTTTATTTGCTCCAATGCAATTTCAAATTACAGTAATATTTCTCCTCAATGATGTTTTCCGCGGTGAGCCCACTATTCAATTTTCTTCCATCAAATAGTATCACTCCGAGAAGTTTGATGAAAATTCTAAGAGATGATATTTCTTTTTATTTGAGAAGACATGTTTTACAAATCAACCGGCATGCATCTCTTTTAAAGATCCCCGGTGAAGTTTCCTAATCTCCAGTAAGTTATGGATTTCCGTTGAAGTCTTGAATCTCCAGTGAAATTCTAATCCTATGTGAAGATACTCTCCCATAAGTATTCACCATTCTAGGAAGAAACTGAGACCCGTTTGTGGCCTTTGACCCAAGGCGTGAGGAGGTTTGTTATTTTCTCTTTCAAGTGAAAGACATTGACCAAAGAAGAAACTGAGATCCGATCGTGGCTTGTGACACGAGGCGAGGGGAGGTTTACTTTACCCTTTTCAAACGAAGGACCATGATTAAAGAAGAAACTGAGACTCGTTTATGGCTTATGACCCAAAGCGTGCAAAGGTTTATATGTTGCCCTTTTCAAGTGGAATACTTAATTAAAGAAGAAAATGAGACCTGTTCGTGGCTTGTGATACGAGGATAGGGGAGGTTTATTATCCTTTTAAATAAATCGTTTGATTATTTGAAGGTGGCTCTATTTCAAATTCTTTGGTTAATCTCGGTAGTAGATTCTGCGATTAAATTTAAAATAGAATTTTCAACAAAACCTCGGTAGCAGGTATTCTCTTTTATTTCCTGGTAAGTCTCGGAAGAAGATTTCTAGTAGGCCTTGGCAGAAGGTGTTCTCTTTTATTTCCTGGTAAGTCTCGGTAGAAGATTTCAAGTAGACCTGGTAGAAGGTATTTTCTTTTATTTCCTAGCAAGTCTCGGCAGAAGATTTCCGGTAGACCTCGACAGAAGGTGTTTCATTTTCTTTTCCTGGCAAGTCTTGGCAGAAGATTTCCAGTAGACCTCGGCAGAAGGTATTTTCTTTTATTTTTTGGCAAGTCTCGGTAGAAGATTTTTGGTAGACCTCGGCAGAAGGTGTTTCATTTTCTTTTCCTGGCAAGTCTCATCAGAAGATTTCTAGTAGACCTTGGTAGAAGATATTTGGTTTGTAAATTCTCTGGTTAATATCGGTCGTAGATCTCGAGCAGATTTCAACAAAAGATGTTTCTCTGTTCCCAAGAACTCGGCAATAGATTCTCTGGTTAACTTTGATGCTTCTTTAAACTTCAACAGATGGTTGTTTCTTTTCAGAATCTCGGCAGTAGATTTCTTGGTTAATCTCGACAGCTGATTCCTCAGTAAAATTTTGATAGTTGACACATTTTTCAATAAAACCTTGGCAAAAGGTATTCCCAAATGAGGTCCTAAGTCTCGACAATAGACTCCTCCAGTTGATATCTCTTGAAGTCCTCACAGTTAACCTCGATAGTAGGTTCTCCAAGTGGATTTTTGTTAAAATATTTTGTCACAGGTTTATCACCCTATGTTTAAACTATCTTGTGATTGATAGTTGGTAGTCTCTTCCCCATTAGAGTTGAGTCTCTTCTGCAGTGGAGTTGAATCTTTTCCCTATGGAGTCTTGCTTTTTTTGTTAAGTATCACCTTTCATCACGGTTGGTAATAAAAATTATGGTGATATACATGGTCAACACATTTTTATCTCGATAAATGACTAATTGTTGGTGTTGGGATTCAAACCATTTCACTTGGTGTACCTTTCACTACGGTTGCTTCATTTGACCGTTGTGACATGTCCTTTGTTAAATACCAAAAAAAGTGCCCAAAAATAAACAATCATCATGGTTAACACTATGACTGTTGTAAAATTGGTGTTACGAAAGGTGATCGCGACTTTCTATGTCTAATACAACCTAACTGCAAGTGCACAGTCTATCGCGTAGTAATAATAGATATCGATCCCACAGGGACTCGTAATCAAACTAGTGTTCTCGGGAGTTACTATGTTTAGCTAGGTAGAATATGTTTAAGGGAATAAGATTGTCACTAAAAGGGAACTAAGAATACTATTTAGATTATAAATGATTGAATCGATATATAGTAATTGTGTTCTTCAGGGATTTGATAAGTTACTGGTGTATGAAATAATTTTCAAAGTTTATTTAAGCAGAAAATGGTGATTTGAAGACTCTCGCCTCACAATGGTTATTGACGCTAATCATAATCCTAAGGGCCAAACGTACACTTTCGTATCCCGTTCGGGGTTAAAATTACTTTTTGGAAATCTCTAAGTTCTAATTCATTTTAAAGTGCTTTCGTTGTTATTAAAATGAATGACTAGTGTTTACTATCTGACCTTACCGCAGCTTTCGCTTGTTGGTCCGTATCTTAATTAATTTCCCACTTTCGTGGCAAAACTACTTTTAAATAAGTTCTCGCTTTCGCGACGAAGTTTATTCAGTAAATCAATTTTAAACACTCAGACCATAAGTTACTTTTGAAAAGAAGGTTTTTCAACCAGTTGTTATCAAATCCCATTCGAATTATTACTACATATCGATTACCTAAGTTTAGCTAGACATGGATTTGGGAAAGATAAAATATAAATAAAAATAATAAATAATGATTTGCATTATAATAAAACTGGAATCGATTGAAATGAGAAACCTGTAAATATTCCAATTGGCCTTTGGGCAGATCCTCCACAGATGTTGGCAGGATTCTGATCTCTAATGCCAATTTGATCGTACAGTGAAAGTAGAAATTACAGAAGAATGGAAAATGGAATACAGGAAAGGTAAAGAGAAACAAATAAGAATATTTCTGGAAAATATGCTCTAGAAAATAAATTTGGCAGCACTTTGTTGTATGAATGCAGCACCCTTTCTGAAGTCCCCTGCTTCCCTTTTTATAGAAGTGGAATCCCAACGGTTATCATTGAAGATGATGGACTTTGAGGCAGATAATTTAGGGAGTAGTGGTCCACTCTGTGGGAATTGGAACTGATTCTTTGACGTGTAATTGGAGTGGGGCGTTTTTGCCTGCATGACGGTCGTCACCCGTGTGACGCTCGTCATGTAGCTGTGACGGTCGTCACATCAGCAAAAACAGCTTCATGCGCTTTTCATGATGTTTTCACTCCTTTTTCGTCCATATTTCATCTGAGATTGCTTCTTTTCTTCATGTTGCCTTGTTTAGACGTGATCGTTGAATACCTGCAAAACATCAGACAAATAACACGGAAATAACCCGCAATCGGATCGAAAACGGTTAAACTTTAGTTGAATTATGCATAAAAATATCTATATGATTTCGTGTTATCAAACTCCCCTAAGCTTGAATCTTTGTTTGTCCTCAAGTAAAACATGAAAAAGTCGGCAAGCACGAGGCAGCTTCTTCGTTCGCAGAGTTTGGAAAAACCGGGATTCTTGGTAGGAACAAGATGAGTATCATGACGACACTGGACTACAAGTCTTCGGAGGTCTCCTTTTTATGCAAATCGGTCCCAATCATGCTACTGTAGCTTGGTGTCAAGGTTCTCGCGGCAAGTTCACCCTGTTTGTTCTAGTGCAATCACATTAAGCCTGTTGTCCGTACACTTTCATGGAAAGTCGACCTGTTAGTGAATATGATCTCATTTCTGTTTTTGATCTTCTTCATTGATCATAAGCAAATGTCATTGATTTTTCAATGAGTTTTTCGTGTTGTTGGGCTAAATGCTCGGGTGAGGAGCACCTAACTTAGAAGGAAACGTGTCTTATATTTTTGGGCTATTTAGCTCTCTTTTCATGATTTTTCATCTTTTTGGAGATCATACACTTATTTGCATCGGTCGCTCACTTAGAAGTGTTTTTAGGATGGTGCTGACTGCTAGTATAAACTACTTGGGGTTGAGTTTGCGCAGACACTTGAGACTTTGGTACGCGTAGGTAGTGAAACCGACTCGCATAAACTAGAGATCTAAGGTGTCTGGACGATACTGGTTTTGTTAGAATTGTCGTTTCCTCGGAGTTTCAAAACTTGTTTTGAACTCAGGTGCATTCTCGTGGTGCTTTTGCTTTTGAGGAACAAATGAAAGTTTTTGTTTACGTTGAATAATGTGGGGATTGTTTGCGTAACGGGAAAAATATATAGACGAGCTTTATTTGCTAAAAATAGAAAGTGTTAAAATAGAAATTACGAACGTTCAAAGTGCAGTGAAATGGAAATAAAGGAAATAAAGGAAATTCAGAGTACAGTGGAATGGAAATAAAGGCTCTGCTCCCACACTATCTCGATCAGTGTCCTCACTGATTCTTGAAGCATGCGAGAGGGAGATACAACTGAAAATGAAAATACAAATAACTGAAATATAGTAAGCAATGAAGGAAAAAAAATGGAAATCTAGTCACGGCCTCTGTCACGTCCGTGCTGGCGTCCTCTGGCTCTGGCAAGGGCTACTCTGTCCTCATAACTCATAGCTCCGGTGTGGTAGACGGTGTCTCGGAGTCCTTCGACCTGCAAGGTCAGATTCGCCATGCTCTCAGTGATAGTAGCTTGGCCGGTGTGAAGTTGTTGCATTTGAGTCTGCTGCCAAGCTTCGAACTGGTCAGCTCGCTGATTCTGCTGCTGCAGCATCGCGAGTATTTGTGCCTGCTGGTCTAGGGAGCGGCGGAGGTCTCTTCTGTGTAGTTTGGCACGGGATGATGGCGGCGGCGGTGAGAGGATGAACCTACGGGAGGAGGAGGCTGCGATGCCTCTGGCTGCTCGGACCTGTCCAACTCAGCTTGGATTTCGTCGTCAGAACCGTGAGTGTGATCCTGAGTAGGAACAGCGGCAGCAGGAGGGGCAGTGAGGTCGAACAACTAGTTGGTACGGTCCTCTGGGTGTGTGCGGGTGCGGGACGGAAGGATGATGCTTCGGACGGTCTTGCCACGCACTACCGGATGGTATTTGCCGTTAGCTCTGGAGCGGATAAGATGAGAGGCTCTGCAGTGGTCGGTGTCTAGGAACACCGAGGGGATGGAATGGAGATGCTTGAGGCGGTCGCCAAGGTTCAGCCCAAGTGCAATAGCAGTGACAATCCCGCCAAAGTAGAATGGCTTCGAGCCACGGTTGCAGTTGGCCTGAATGTGAGCCAGCAGAAACGGAGCAGCGTTGACAGGCTTATTGTTGAAGACGCAATGAAGAAAGAAGAGCTCTTTCGAGTTCACTTTGTGGCTGCTGTCTCTGGCGAAAATAGTGTTACTCAACGCTCTGTGAAAGTACCGGATGGTTGGGTTATGGATATAAGTGGCGTGCAGGGAGTCCCAACCATCGGCATTGAGGCCGGTCAACTGATACCACAGCGCGAAAGCTTCGTGCTGGAACTGATCGGTGATGCGGCGGTGAGCGTTGTCGCCGCGAGGTAGCTGTAGGATGCTGGCAATCTGATTTTGATTCACCTGATAGTTGACGCCAAACATCCGGAAGCATGCGGCACCTGTGTGCTGGTTAAGTTCGCCGCTGCTTGTGACGTAAGTGAACGAACTCAAGAACTCAAGAGTGAGTTGTTCGTACGTTGGCTGTGGGTTGGTGCAGAGGTTCCAGATGCCTGCTCTTTGCAGAGGTTCCGTAAGCGATGGAAGGTGCGGATAATGAGTCGGCTGAAGCGACCTCTGATGAAATGCGATGTAGTTTTCTCGTTGTCTTTCGCCTAAGTCTCCTTCACTGAAGGTAATGTTGTTGATATCTGGGGTTTCTGCATTCCTTGCCATTGTTGGAAGATGGGGAGGTTTCTGAAGATTGGGGTTTTTCTGCAGAGAGGAAAGAACTGACAGAAGTGTGGTTTGGAGGTTGAGATTGAAGTTGAAATATAGAGTTCAATGTGGGGAGGACGAAAATTTGTAGTGGGGTAGAAGTTAGGATGATTGGAAGTGGTAATGGGGGAAGTGGAAGAGAACACGAACCCTGTTTTATCAGATATCAGTTTTTGACTGCGTGACGGTCGTCACGTAGGTGTGACGGTCGTCACCCTCGTGACGCTCGTCATGAAGTTGTGACGGTCGTCACAGCAGCAAAATCTGCAGAGCGCAGAATTTTGCTCTGAGGGCGTACTCGTAGTGACTTTAAGGCTTAGGAATGATACTACAATGTAATTGAACAGCCAACAAACAACGGATAATGCGAAAATAGAATAATTGCATAAAAACTAGAATTGAAATAACATAAAATTGCAATGATTGTATGTAGTACATAAAGAAAACTAACAATGCGAAAAATCAAAATGATTGAATGAAACTAAACTAGACTAAACTAAACTGAAACTACTGCTAAGAACTAGTAACTAATCTTTTCGTGTCTTCAACTCATTGAACTTTCGTGCGTAGTAGTCGAGTTGGTCGCAGACTAAATCCATGAAGCCTACCAGTTCGCTGTGCATGCTTGCGATGTCAGCTTTTACATTAGTCAGAGTTGTATCAACGTCGTCCAATCTGAGTAAAACGGTATCCATTTTGTCGGTGGTCTCCTCAGGGATAGGCTCAGGATAAGTGTTGTAGTGTGGAGGAGTCATAGGGTCTACTTCAGCTTCGGATACAGCATCCTCATAGTACATATAGTCGTGTGCCTCAGAGATGTGGTCACTGTCATACATATAGTTCTGTGGTGTTGACTGTGGTGAAGGAGGTCCCATAGGCTCATCCAATTCATAGAGCCAGTTATCCTTGTTGTGGATACTTGTCATCAGATGATCAGGCAGTGTGAATAGCTGTACTGGTTTTTCGTTAATGAGGTACTCCTACGGTCCAGGTCCCATAGTTCCTAAAATGCGCCTGTTAAAGCAGAATTGTATGTTCATGGGTCGGATGGTGCCAAAACGAGTGCTTGCATTTAAGTGGAATCTAAGGCCAAGCTCGTGGGCAATCATTGTCACGAGGCCTCCTATAAGAATAGGTGTATGAGGTTCCAGCGTGAGGCGTTTGAAAGATCTCATCATGAAAGGCACTGCATTTACTGTCCGTCCCTGAGAAGCACAGAACATGATGAATAACTCCTCTTTAGATACTGCAGTAATATTTTCTTCTTTTCTAAACAAGGTGTGAGCTAGTATCTTATGGAAGTATCTGAAGGCTGGGTTGTGTATGTCATCATTGTACATTCTGTCTGGTTCAGGGTGATAGTCGCCTGTGATTCTACCCCAGAATTGATCGAGTTGAAAATCAATATCGTCATCTTCTGCACTGATGAACACATGCGGTCCGCTAGGGAATCCTAGGAGGTTAGCTAGTGACATCCAGCTATGGGTTTGGTCCATTCCAAACAATCGGAAGGTAATCAGCTCTGTGCTGGATCCAAAACCATAATTGGGTATGTATATGAAAGAACTAAGGAATTCATAGGTAAGATCCTTATAGGTAGCGAAACGTATTTTCAGAGCAGTGTTCTCCCAACCCAGTTGATTGAACAGGTATTGAATGCTATCTGTGATCCCTAGTTTATCCATAGTAGCCTTATCATAATACAACGTTAAGGCGAATTCTCTTTCAATCAGTGCTGCAAATCTTGCCTTTTGAGCTAGTCCTCGGAAGTGAACCTTTGTGAAGTCGTATTCGGCCATACTCGCAGGTAATTCGGAGAAAACAGAAGGAATGTTTTGAAGGCTTTTAAAAATCCTGAAAAGTTTAAAACAGGAAATTGAAGTCAGGATTTTTAGAAACGAAGAGCGGTAGAAACAAAAGACAAAAGAGGAAAAATAAAATAGAATATGAAAACAAACGAAAGTAGAAAGTAGTAGTAATTATAAGTTTAGAATTTTTGTTGGATTTTCAAAGTGGACTTTTAAAGAAAAATGAAATACAATAACGAGGGAAATTTGGGTTGCCTCCCAGTAAGCGTTGTTTTTAACGTCTAAAGCCTGACGATAGCTTGGTGAGAAGCTATTCGGGTGTCTGAGCTGGAAGCTCAAGCAATATTATATTGCTGACTTGAGGACTGTTGTCGTTCTTATTGTAATGTTTTAGACGTTGCCCGTTTACGATAAATGGTGCATTTGTCTTATCGGTAATTTCAACAGCTCCACTCTGAAGTACTTTAGTCACTTCATAAGGTCCAGACCACCTAGATTTTAGTTTACCTGGGAAGAGTTTTAATCGTGAATTAAAGAGCAATACGATGTCTCCCACACTGAATTGTTTCCTGATTGAACGTTTATCATGCCACTTTTTAGTTCGTTCTTTGTAGATACGGGCATTTTCGTAAGCGTCTAATCGAAGTTCTTCCAACTCGTGTAAGTTCAAGATTCGCTTTTCTCCTGCCTCGGTGTAGTTGAAGTTGAGTGTCTTAATGGCCCAGAAGGCCTTATGTTCTAATTCTACAGGGAGATGGCAGGATTTACCGTAAACTAATTTGTAGGGGGTGGTTCCTATTGGTGTCTTAAAAGCGGTCCTATAAGCCCATAAAGCTTCTTGTAGCTTCGACGACCAATCTTTCCTTGAGGTAGCGACAGTCTTTTCCAAGATCTGTTTTATTTCTCTGTTCGAGACCTCTACTTGTCCGCTAGTTTACGGATGATAGGGTGTAGCTACTCGGTGCCGGACTCCATATCTAGAGAGAAGTTTATCGAATATTCGTGATATGAAGTGAGATCCTCCGTCACTAATGACGACTCTTGGTACACCGAATCTAGGAAAGATTATATTTTTGAAGAGTTTGATTACTACTCGTGCGTCGTTCGTTGGAGCGGCTATGGCTTCTATCCATTTAGACACGTAATCGACAGCGACGAGTATGTAGTTATTACCAAAAGAAGGTGGAAATGGTCCCATGAAATCTATTCCCCAGACGTCGAAGATTTCTACCTCTAAGGTTCCTTTCTGAGGTATTTCATCGCGTCGTGAGATGTTGCCAGTTCGTTGGCATCGATCGCACTTTTGCACGGCGATGTGAACGTCTTTCCAGAGATTAGGCCAGAATAAGCCGGCTTGGAGAATCTTAGCGCACGTCTTGGATGTACTAGCATGACCACCGTATGGTGATGAATGGCATTGGGAAATAATATTTTCTATTTCTTCCTCTAGGACACAGCGACGATATATGTTGTCGGCCCCTCTCTTGAAGAGTAGAGGTTCGTCCCAATAATAGTGTTTCAGATCGTGGAAGAATTTCTTCTTTTGCTGATAAGTAAGATCCGGTGGAAGCACGCCCGCAGCGAGGTAATTAACGATGTCAGCATACCAAGGTAATGTGACTTGGGCATAGACGGCTTCTACGGCTTTTTCGAATTCTGGATCTTCCGAGATTGAATTGGGTGTGTCACTTTCTAATTTGGCTATCAGACGTTTGTACGGGAAATCGTCATTTATCGGTACTGGTTCGTGTTTGATGCCTTCTATTCGGGATAAGTGATCCGCAACAACGTTCTCGGTTCCTTTCTTATCTTTGATTTCTAAGTCAAACTCTTGTAATAACAGGATCCATCTCAATAGTCTTGGTTTGGCATCCTTTTTGCTTATTAGGTACCTTATGGCAGCGTGGTCTGTGTATATGATAATTTTTGCTCCTACTAAGTAAGAACGGAATTTGTCAAGCACAAATATAACTGCTAGAAGTTCCTTTTCTGTGGTAGCGTAGTTCATTTGGGCAGGATCTAAGGTTCTACTGGCATAGTAGATAGCATGGAGTTTCTTGTCCTTCCTTTGTCCTAGAACTGCGCCTACAGCATAATCACTCGCATCGCACATGATTTCGAACGGTAGTCGCCAATCGGGTGGTTGCATGATAGGTGCGGTGATAAGGGCTGATTTCAATGTTTCGAATGCTTTTAAACAGTCGTCGTCGAAGACGAACTCAACATCTTTCATCAACAGGTCGGTCAGAGGTTTTGTGATTTTCGAGAAATCTTTTATAAATCTTCTGTAGAAACCGGCATGTCCTAGAAAACTCTGTATTTCTCGTACGGATTTTGGAGGTTGGAGATCTTTTATAATCTCTATTTTAGCTTTGTCTACCTCAATTCCTCTATCTGATATGACGTGTCCTAGAACTATTCCTTGTCGGACCATGAAATGACATTTTTCCCAATTTAGGACGAGGTTTACTTTTACACAACATTCTAATACCATTTCTAAGTTTTGTAAGCATCCTTCGAAACTTTGTCCACATACCGAGAAATCGTCCATAAATACTTCCATGATGTCGTCTATGAAATCTGCGAAGATTGCCATCATGCATCTTTGGAAGGTTGCTGGAGCATTACAGAGTCCGAACGGCATTCGGCGGTAAGCAAAAGTACCATAAGGACAGGTGAATGTAGTCTTTTCTTGGTCATCAGGATGGATGGGAATTTGGAAGAATCCTGAATAACCATCTAGATAGCAGAAATATGAATGTTTGGCTAATCTTTCCAACATTTGGTCTATGAAGGGTAACGGGAAGTGATCTTTACGCGTAGCCTTGTTAAGCTTCCTATAATCAATACACATCCTGCTTCCAGTCACGACTCTTTTTGTTATTGATTCGCCTTTTTCGTTTTTAACTACTGTGACTCCTCCTTTCTTCGGTACGACATGAACTGGGCTGACCCACTCACTATCGGAGATCGGATAGATGATTCCTACATCTAGCAATTTCTTTACTTCATCTCTGACTACAGTGCTCAGGATGGGGTTCAGTCTCCTCTGATGCTCTCGAGAGGTTTTAGAGTCTTCCTCTATTGTAATTCGATGCATACAGATCGAAGGGCTTATACCTTTTAGATCACTTATGTTATAGCCTAGCGCGGTGGGGTACTCCTTTAGGACTTCTAATAGCTTTTCAGTTTCTGGTTGTCCTAAGTCGGCGTTGACTATCACTGGTCTTTTTAGTTCATCGTCTAGAAATTCATATATAAGGTTTTTGGGTAGTGTTTTGAGTTCTAAAGATGGGTTCTTCGGACCTGGCATATGGTTTGGGGTTAGTGCTAAGCTTTCGCTTAGGCTGTCGTCTTTATACGGTTTACGCCAATTATCATCTTCAGAAATATCGGGTATTTGAATCTTTATTATTTCTGAATACGTGGTCTTTTCGTTCTCAAGTTCTCTTATGCATTCGTTAATTTCATCTACTAAGTAGCAGGTATCGTCTATGGCTGGTGCTTGTAAGAACTTGGTGAGAATGAACTTTATCTTCTCTTCTCCTACTTCGAATGTTAGCCTTCCTTTCTTCACGTCTATAATCGCTCCGGCTGTAGCTAGGAATGGTCTTCCTAGGATAATTGGGGTTACAGTGTCCTCCTTGATGTCCATGATTATGAAGTCGGTTGGAATGTAGAATTGTCCTATGCGTACTGGAACGTTTTCCAGTATTCCGACGGGGTATTTTACTGATCTGTCAGCTAATTGTACGGACATTTTGGTTGGTCTGAGGTCTCCCATATTCAACTTTTTGCATATAGATAAGGGCATAACACTGATACTGGCTCCTAAATCGCATATAGCTTTGTCTATTACGAACTTTCCTATGACGCAGGGTATGGAGAAACTACCTGGGTCTTTTAATTTAGGAGGCATGCGGTTTTGAATAATAGCGCTACACTCTGCAGTAAGTGTAACTGTTTCATTATCCTCGATCTTTCTCTTATTCGACAGGATCTCTTTGAGAAATTTAGCGTATGACGGCATTTGAGTTATCGCTTCTGTAAAAGGGATAGTAATATTCAGCTGTTTAAGGAGCTCTACAAATTTCTTAAATTGTCCTGAAGTTTTGGAGTTTATTAGTCTTTAAGGATAAGGGATAGGTGGTTTATATGGCGCTGGAGGTGCTTGAGTTTTTTCACTTGCGGTATCCTCCTTCTCGTTGTCTTCCTTCTCCTCTAACTCAGATTCCTTTTCTGCTTGTTCAGTTGGTTTTTGTTGCATGGCTGAGTTTTCGGTCCTCGGATCGATCGGTTCGTCCAATTCTTTTCCACTTCTTAGTATCACAGCATTTGCTTGGCCTTTTGGATTCTGTTCGGGTTGTCCAGGAAATGTGCCAGCAGGTGCGGCAGCAGAGGCTTGCTGTTGAGCCACTTGTGATATCTGAGTTTCTAACATTTTATTGTGGGTGGCTAAAGCGTCTACTTTTCCTGTCAACTGTTTAATTTGCTCGCTAGTGTGTATGTTTTGATTCAGGAATTCTTTGTTTGTTTGAGCTTGAGTAGCTATGAACTTTTCCATCATCAACTCGAGGTTCGACTTCCTAGGTGCATTCTGAGCAGCTGGTTTCTGATATCCTGGCGGAGCAGTAGGCATTTGCAATGTATTTTCGCTTTTGTAAGAAAAGTTTGGATGATTTCGCCAACCTGGGTTGTAGGTATTTGCGTAGGGATTTCCTTGAGCATAATTTACCTGGTCTGGTGGGATTCCGGCTAGCAATGGGCATTCGGGTGCATTATGAGTGGTGCTTCCGCATAACTCGCAATTTGGAGTTACTGCAGCGACAGTTGCAGTGGGGTTAGCAGTCAGACTATCAATCTTCTGTGCTAGAGCATCTACTTTAGCATTGAACTTTTCAAGGTTTCTGATCTCGTACATCCCACCTTTCGCTGTGGTTTTCTCAGTTGGAGTGCGTTCACCTCCCCATTGGCAATGGTTTTGTGACATGTTTTCTATTAATTGATAGGCTTCATCGTATGGCTTATCCATAAGTGCACCGCCCGCGGCAGCGTCTATTGTCAATCTAGTATTGTATAGAAGCCCATTATAGAAAGTATGGATTGTCACCCAGTCTTCTAGACCGTGGTGAGGACATGTTCTCATCATATCCTTGAATCGTTCCCATGCTTCGTAAAGAGATTCAGTATCTTTCTGTCGAAATCCGTTGATTTGAGCTCTAAGCATAGCAGTTTTGCTTGGCGGAAAATATCTCGCTAAGAAGACGTTCTTCAATTGCTCCCACGTCGTAACGGAGTTGGATGGTAACGATTGTAACCATGTCCACGCTCTATCTCTAAGAGAGAATGGGAAAAGACGAAGTCTTATCGCGTCTGGAGTTACTCCATTTGCTTTTACTGTGTCTGCATATTGTACAAACTTCGTTAGATGTTCGTTCGGATCCTCAGTTGCGTTTCCTGAGAATTGATTTTGTTGTACAGCCGACAACAATGATGGTTTCAGCTCAAAATCATTTCGGGTAATAGCTGGGGCAACAATGCTACTTCTAGGCTCCATCTGAGAGGGTGTAGCGTATGCCTTCAGCGGTTTGTTTGGAGGTCCTTCAGCCATCTCTGGTTCTTCTTCTTCTGATTTGGGAATGGGAGTGAGAGGTTCGGGAGTGTTATGTTTGAGTTGTTTGAGTTGGTACTCAATGATTCTACTTCTTAAATGTAAGAAGCGTTCTAGTTCTGCGACTGAAGGTTTTACGATATCGCCTTGCGGGCGATTTCTTGGCATACAATCGACAGAACTAGTAAAGGAAAAATGAAAATTGTTAACCTAGTCTATACGGCGTAACAGAAGGTTACACTATTGACTAAACGGGTCCCCGACAACGGCGCCAAAAACTTGATCGCGACTTTCTATGTCTAATACAACCTAACTGCAAGTGCACAGTCTATCGCGTAGTAGTAATAGATATCGATCCCACAGGGACTCGTAATCAAACTAGTGTTCTCGGGAGTTACTATGTTTAGCTAGGTAGAATATGTTTAAGGGAATAAGATTGTCACTAAAAGGGAACTAAGAATACTATTTAGATTATAAATGATTGAATCGATATATAGTAATTGTGTTCTTCAGGGATTTGATAAGTTACTGGTGTATGAAATAATTTTCAAAGTTTATTTAAGCAGAAAATGGTGATTTGAAGACTCTCGCCTCACAATGGTTATTGACGCTAATCATAATCCTAAGGGCCAAACGTACACTTTCGAATCCCGTTCGGGGTTAAAATTACTTTTTGGAAATCTCTAAGTTCTAATTCATTTTAAAGTGTTTTCGCTGTTATTAAAATGAACGACTAGTGTTTACTATCTGACCTTACCGCAGCTTTCGCTTGTTGGTCCGTATCTTAATTAATTTCCCACTTTCGTGGCAAAACTACTTTTAAATAAGTTCTCGCTTTCGCGACGAAGTTTATTCAGTAAATCAATTTTAAACACTCAGACCATAAGTTACTTTTGAAAAGAAGGTTTTTCAACCAGTTGTTATCAAATCCCATTCGAATTATTACTACATATCGATTACCTAAGTTTAGCTAGACATGGATTTGGGAAAGATAAAATATAAATAAAAATAATAAATAATGATTTGCATTATAATAAAACTGGAATCGATTGAAATGAGAAACCTGTAAATATTCCAATTGGCCTTTGGGCAGATCCTCCACAGATGTTGGCAGGATTCTGATCTCTAATGCCAATTTGATCGTACAGTGAAAGTAGAAATTACAGAAGAATGAAAAATGGAATACAGGAAAGGTAAAGAGAAACAAATAAGAATATTGCTGGAAAATATGCTCTGGAAAATAAATTTGGCAGCACTTCGTTGTATGAATGCAGCACCCTTTCTGAAGTCCCCTGCTTCCCTTTTTATAGAAGTGGAATCCCAACGGTTATCATTGAAGATGATGGACTTTGAGGCAGATAATTTAGGGAGTAGTGGTCCACTCTGTGAGAATTGGAACTGATTCTTTGACGTGTAATTGGAGTGGGGCGTTTTTGCCTGCATGACGGTCGTCACAAGGTGTGACGGTCATCACCCGTGTGACACTCGTCATGTAGCTGTGACGGTCGTCACATCAGCAAAAACAGCTTCATGCGCTTTTCATGATGTTTTCACTCCTTTTTCGTCCATATTTCATCTGAGATTGCTTCTTTTATTCATGTTGCCTTGTTTAGACGTGATCGTTGAATACCTGCAAAACATCAGACAAATAACACGGAAATAACCCGCAATCGGATCGAAAACGGTTAAACTTTAGTTGAATTATGCATAAAAATATCTATATGATTTCGTGTTATCAAAAGGTCTATTTTATAGTAGTGTCGTTAAACTAACCTTCCTCAAAATAGTTTCAATCTCTTCCATTAACAACTTTCAACACCACCATTTTCAATCTTTAAAACCACTTTCTCATTCACATTAACACCATCATATTTGTAATACGACAACAACACATAATTTCTTCACAAAGCAAAACCATCCATAACAATCTTAACACATCAAGCAACCCAAACAATACTATTTCGAATCAAATAAAACAATAAACACAACATACAATAATTCACAAGTCAAGCAAAATTTGGGTTTGAAAAAAAAAAGAAGGATAAGAGGAGTTGCATCGCTACTCAAATCATTTTGTCGTCCATTTCATACTCACCACCACGTCGCTTCTTTCCCGATGACATAATCTCTGATCGCGGCCCCACACCACCTCCGGGCCTCTTTGACGCACCCTCCACCGCTAAGACTGCCTTACCCTGGAAAACTATTTTCCTCCGACGACTCTCCAATCTCTCCCGCTGCATATGGACTTCCTAATCGCCCATAACCTTGCAACCACCGGACGCGCATCATATTTTGTTCAAGTTTGTTATTTTCCTCTATTATGTTTGCCCATTTGTTTTTCCTGGAATGCTTTTGAATCTGTATATTTTGGTTAATTTTTTGATGACCATGATTGAGGGAGAATATGGGAGAGACGAATAAGTGTGGAGAGAGAGGAAAGGCGCCGTGGGGAAGAGGGAAGGAAAATTGGGTTTTGCTGACATTTCTTTTGTTTCTATTTTGTGTGATTTATCAATTTGTTTTTTTATTTTTATTCTTTTAAAGGGCGTGTGTCATTCTTCTATTGGCGATAAGACGTTACAAATAAAAACCAGCAATGCCTCCAATTACTCAAATGGGACGACACCCCCTTTCCTCTTTTCTTGTTGTTTTTTATTTATTTATAATTGTTAGTATTCATTTTGTTTATTATGGATTAGGGTTTTATGTTTGTTGGAATGGACTTAAGCCTCATAACTCATTCATTTTCTAATTTGCACCAACTCTTTATATATGCACCCTTGTGTTTTAACTGATGTTCTTTTGTTTTTTAAACTAATTTAATCACTATATTAATTTTACTTAAGTTTACATTTTATTTGTTATCTAATTCATAATTCATAAAAATACAATATATATATATATATATATATATATATATATATATATATATATATATATATATATATATATATATATATATATATATATATATATATATATATATATATATATATATATATATATATATATATATATATCACTATATTAATTTTATTTAAGTTTACATTTTATTTGTTATTTAATCCATAATTTATAAAAGTACTATATATATATATATATATATATATATATATATATATATATATATATATATATATATATATATATATATATATATATATATATATATATATATATATATATATATATATATATATATATATATATATATATATATATATATATATATATATATATATATATATATATATATATATATATATATATATATATATATATATATATATATATATATATATATATATATATATACACCAAAAATATCGCTTCCATTTTAATTCTAAAAAAACAAAAATATGATAAAACTTTTCACTTATAGGTAATTCATATTGTGTATATAATCCAACTTATTTTCAAAATCAAACATAATAATAAATCTTTTTTATAAAAAGACCTTAGGGATGTATCTCCTTGTAGGTCTCTGAGCGTTCATATACAAGTTGTATCATTTGATGAGTCGAATGCTAGTCATCCGCCTTAAAATCAACCTTAAACACGCCAAACTTAATATTTTTCTATCTGCCCACGTTGAAAACTTTCTTCTAAACAATCTTTTTTTCCACCGTGCATCGAAACTAAAATCAACCAAAACACACTTATTTGCTATTGAACTACGAGGCTCTGAATCTTTCATTGCACCTAAGGGTATGTAGGAGCGGGGTTTTGAAACCCCGTCGAGCACAATAATTAAAAACATTTTTTATTTCTTTTGTAAATAATTTCTCTTTTGTAAATATACTTGAATAGATAAAATAAAACAAATACCTACAAACAAACCCTTAACCCTAAAACTATAAGAGGTTCCCGTTGAGTACAACGAATGTGAGGAGTGTTAATACCTTTCCCTCGCATAACCGACTCTCGAATCCATATTTGGTTGAAATGACCATCTTATCCTTCTTCCCCTTATGGTTTTATCTTTATTTTACATTTTCTTGGGAATAAATAAAATTTGGTGCCGACTCTGGTAGTCATTCGCGAGCGTGTGATGCGCTTGCGAGGTCGTATTTTTTGAGATGCGATAGTTGGAGACTCCGTTGGGGACATCCCCTAAAGAGAGTCAATCCTACCCTTTAGTTCTAGGGTTGTTTGTTTTTTTTTAGTTAGTTTCATTTTTATTTTTTGTCCTTGTTTTATTTAATTATTTTTATTATTTCATATTTTTATTGTAATGTTATGGGTTTTATTTCTGTTTGAGTGAGACTCTACACCCGAGTCTGAGAAAAAGATAAGCCAGTAGGTGGTTGCATAGTGTTGACCAATGCGACGTATATCTAGTTTTAAAGGCATGAAAACCCCACCTGTAGTAGATCTACTTGAAAATGCTACTATCCTACAAGTATTTGTAGTGGTGGTAGTATCGACCAAGAAGATCCTTGACTTTAGGAACCTTTTCTAGGGATCCTTAACTCTTATTGTTGATACCAATGGCCATTGAGTGTTAACCTTTGGGACGTATATCTCGCTAGGCTGATACGAAGGCCTTACCCAGAATAGATCCACTCAAGTGTATCATCATCCTATAAGTATTTATAGTGATGATAGCCCTCCGACTCAGATCTATGACTTTGGAAACTTATTTATATACCTTATATAAGGAAACTTTAGAACTTAAACTGTGAGGGGAATGGGTATAAAAATCTATGACCTTTTTTTAGGAGCCCTCTGTTAGGTTGTTATGTTAACATCCTGTCTTATATATAATGCATTTGCATAAAAAAACTTTTAGCATACCTAGAAAACGAAACATAAAACTTTTTGCATACCCATGCATTTTCATACATCCACATATATGCACATACATTTGCATATCATAAAGCAAAAACTCATATTTCGTCCCTCTTCCTCCAACCTGATTAGCGTTAACTGATTTCTTGATACTCACCAAGGAATTTGAAGCATGTCTTGAAAAGCTATGAAGGAACTCAAGAGAGGTCAAGGTTCAAGACCTGATAGACGGCAAGCAGTTAAATTTCGAAGGAGGAATCCCATTGGTGAACTATAACCCTTTACTTTGACAAGTGAAAGAACGTCTAGAAGCATCTCCTAAAGCAAATGGGTCGATAGGGAAGCACGTCCCTAGGAAATTAGGTTTTTTCAAGTTGTAATTTATTTCTTGCTAAGTATTGTTTGTATTTAAAATTTGTACTCTTCGACTATTAATTTTAATAAAATGAGCATGCATGTTTTTGGAATCATTGTTTCGTATTCACTCTTTCTTAGCAATCGGCCGCTATATACATAAATATCAAACATTTTTTCATTTCACTTTTCGCCTGCTAACAAACTTTGGAGGAGAATGATGTAAACAAAATAACTGAATTTGCTTATGTATGCTTTTATTAGTAAGAACTGGGTGACAATGTAAGACATTAATTCACTTCCCAAACATTGGAGAAATAAGGAGATAACTTGTAGTCAAACCCCTCGGGCATGAAGTCAGTGTTCCTTCTATTTATAAAAACCCTTAATCTTAACTAGGGGGCAAGGTAGTTTTTTAATTAATCCAATGATGCATTCTAATCTCAAGAGAACCATTCCATCTAATAACCTCAATAAGAGTTTGAAAGCACATAAAACTCACAATAGCTAACGTGGAAATCACAACCTTTCTAACTCAAAAGCAAAATTTCATAAGAATTATTCCAAAAAAAGAGTATGTTAAGTCAAAAAATCTGAAAAAGTTGACTTAGGAAAAAGTTAGGGCATCCCGATGGACTGCAAATTCAAAAGAATCAGTCCATGCAAAAATAGGGATTAGAAGAAAAGAAAGAAAAATGGAAACAAGCTTGTAAATGGAAGTAGGTGACTGCCACCTCGTTAATTTCATTAGTGCTTGAACCACTACCTCCATCATCATAACTACCAAAATTCTCTTACTGACTGAGTGTATCCTTTGAGTTAATTGGATTTAGGAATGGAGACTATCAAAGAAGTAGGGGTAGGTTAAATCAAATTTTGAGCCTTGTATCCTTTTTTTCATAAACCACGAATCAAGCCACATTATAACTTTTAAAAGAGCTAATTGAATTTAGGTTCACTATGATAGCATACTCAGCAAAATTATTATTTAAATGACTCCAAATGTTTGTTAAATCATCGCTAACCTTATTTTTCTACCACATTTTCACATCTTCATTTGTACCAACCTCATGGCTAAATATCATCCATTGTACACACCATATCTATAACAAATTTTTTATTTCAAAACTTACACGAGAATTGCATTAGAGTTACTTTTCAAAAGAAACAATTTTACTCGTAAAATCAATACTTAATGTCGAGGAAATTTCAACAATAGTCTGATCAGAGGGATACCGCTTCAAGACACTTTTGACTAGGGGAAAATCACCTAGGGATCCTACCGATAAGGAGCAAAATCCTACCGATAAGGAGCAAATCCTTATAATCACGACCATATCATTTGAAGATCCTGTTGATAGGACAAAATATTCCAAGAATTGGCCAACCTAGGTCAAATCCCCTCTAGAACCTATTGATCAGGGGAAGACCTTCCAAGATTCAAATACTGGGGAAGTCCACATCACAACATGGTGGGATCCAAATTCCTTTTTAGGCAACTCCTTCAAAAGGTATTACCTGTACATGCCAAATATATTTTAAGCCGAGTTGTATAGCTGGATAAGGTTAAACATGAGCTAGACTATGATAGCAAGAAAGGTCGAGCCATGTAGAGATCTAGGCAAGTATCATCCATAACCCGGGCTGGTCAAGGAGCCCGACTCCCATAAGCCGAACTCCTATGAGGCCAAGTACTGACCTCATCAACCTGGTACTTACACTGAACATGAACTCAATCGATATACCAACAGTTGTAACGGTGGCGGCGTATCAATGCGGACGTTACCAAAGCTTCAAAGCTTACATTCATGAAGGGAATTACAACAGTGATGGCCATGTAACGTCAGAACGTTAAGAGACTCCTCTTAATGGTATATCTTCATGGAAGACTATAAAAGGGCTCCCACGTGAGGGTTAAGCAAGACACAATCATCTTAAGACAATACACAGCACAAGTGTAGCTCTCAAATCCCCAAATATCCCTCACAACATAGACAACATAGTTCTTCTTGTCCAAGACAAGGGGAATTAACAGTTTTGGTGTATCTAACCATTTTTTACTAAAACACTACCAATAGGGGAAAATTTCCTGAAGGCACCCTGTTAATCAGAGACAAATCCCTCCAAATCCCAATCAAACATTGGGGCAGATCGCCGCAAGGTTCGAACAAAATAAGCCATTCAAAGAGTCAGATAGCCGAGGGCGAATCTCTTCAAGACTTTGTCAACATGCCAGACACATCTTGATTTCCATATTGGATTCTTGGGGTTCTTCACCAACAGACATGTGAACGAGATGATGGTTTCTCATAGGCCCATACATGAGTAGAACATCAATAACAGTTTCACCAACAACCAGATCAGATTTATCAACATGTGGAATTTTGTGGAAAGCATTATCTGGAACACATTCTATGTAAAATAGCTTGTGGATGGATTTCAAGATATTAAAAGTGACACCAATTCCATCTTTACCAAACATAATATCATGTTTTTGGTTAAACACAACTCCAGTCATGTGAGAAAGAATGCCAAACTTCTCTGACTCCTTCCTCTGAACCACTACTGGTTGTTCAATATTGGGAGGACCTCCAGGCTAACCATCAATCTTCCCTTAAATGACAAACCCTTGCTTAACTCTCATTAAATCCATATGTAGTCAATCAAAAGTATGAGAAAGATGTTGAGACATCTTATATGACAACTTGGTTTGCTTTCTAACTTGACACACGTCACAAATTTTACCTTCTTCAATCTTGAGTTTTGGCAACCCCTTGACATCATCTTCAAATATGGCCTCCTTCATGCTCTTAACATTGGATGAGGGTTGGGAAATCCATATATAACAGTTTTATTTGGATCTTGAACCCTTTATTAAAACCACTTGATCCTTGCTAGAGACAATACATTCTAACTTATTGTAGCTAACATTTAGACCTTAATCATATGATTTACTTATGTTGATCAAGTTAGCAGTTAAACCTTTTACTAACAGCATATCATCAAGATATGGTAAATTTGGACTCACCGGCTTACCTATCCCCTTGATTCCTCCTCTAGTTCCATCACCAAATGTGACATAACTTTTTGAATAGGGCTTTAACTCTTGAATATAGCTCCTTTCACCAGTCATATGTTGTGAACATCCACTATCAAAATACCAATCCTTTCTAAAAGAAACTCTAAGAGGAACACGAGCTAAGAGACATTGGACAGTTTCCTTGGGTTTCCACACTTTCTTAGCTTGAGTTTTCTTCCCTTTCTTGCCTTTGAACTTTGGTTGATTATAATATTGAGGATATCCATAGAGTTTGTAACAAAAGGGTCTTATATGACAACATCTACCACAGTGGTGACATCTATTTGCAGAGTTCTTATAACCTTGTGTTGAGGGTACACATGTCGAGCCCGATGTTGAGACATGCAGCCCACCATCTGAAACTCAGAATTCTTCTTAGGAGGGACTTTGATCTTTTTGTTCATGGAACTGTAGCCAAACCCTACAACCTTCATATTCCCTTATAAAAACATCATTCAATATATCTAAGTTTTTGTTCTTCATATGTACATAAACTAACATATTTTCAAGTTTGAACTTAAACAATGAGACTTTTTCTTCAAGACCTGTGATGGTTGAGTCAAGCTTCTATTTTTCATGGAGTATAGCACTTATGGTCTTCTTCTTTTTTTTGTCTTATCTCAAGCAAGATTCCTTCCATTTAGTGAGTAGCTCTCTAAAAATTTCAGCAAGTTTATTTACAGACATCTCTTCATCATTAGACTCACTACAAGTGTCATATTTCTCAGTAAAAGCTATCACTTTATTAGTTATTTCTCCCTCACTTTCATCATCAAATTCAGACTAAATGATAGACAATCCATTTTTGTGTTTCTTTAGAAAAGTAGGACATTAAGCTTTAATGTGACCAAACGCTTCATATTCTGAACATTATGAACCCTTGTCACCATTGAATTTTTCTTCACTCCTGTCTTTAATTTGGGGGTTGATGTCGGACCTTTTGTCTTGGATATTTTTCGTCCACTTTCTGTTCAGATATTTCAAATCACTATTACACTTTCTCCCAACAAGGGCTATAGCTTCTAACAAACTTTCTCCAGTATCCTTATCACCTTGATTTTCCTTCACTTGAGTATTGGATAGGAAAGCTACACCTTTGCTCTTCTTTTTTGATCTTACATTCAGAGAAACTTTAAATGTTATCAATTCTCCATTTTTATTCAAACTATGGATTTTAGTTAAGTTATTTTAAATTTCCTTAAAAAAATTATTTTCCCTAATTAAAATCCATCATCAAAACAAACTTAGATAATCTGCCAACAAAAGCATGTGATTCTAATAAATCAAAGATAATATGTAAATAACTAAATGGTAACTCAAATTGGTATTGAAATTTTATAATATTATGTATAAAAAAACTAAAACACCATTTCGCAAGTATGGGTGTCATAATTCATTCATAGCGGATTGGAAAGTGGAAGGTGCATTTGTAAGCCCAAAGGGCATAACCAGAAACTCAGAGTCCATCAAAAGTTTGAAAAGTCATCTTATGTGTATCTCCCAATATAACCCTGATTTGATGATAGCCTGAATGTAAATCGATCTTGGGAAAATTGATGCAACGCCTAATTCATCTAGAAATTTACCAATGGTGAGGGATGGGAAATTGTTATTTTATTTTAATAGCATTTAGAGCTTTTTAGTCAACATAAAATCTCCAAGTCTCTTGTATAATGGAGGTCAACGTCTCCTTTTGGGATTGAGCATATCGTTGAGATTTTACATTGATGGGTGGCTTGTTTGGTAAAAGAGAAGTATGGTGGTCATGTAGTCTAGAGGGTGGAAGACCATGGGAACTGTGAAAAATAGTTGGATGGTTATTGAGAAGTATAGTAATTTCTATTTGAAGGTTGGGGCTAGGCTTTCTTGTGAAAAACATAAGGTGTATAAAGGCAAATTATATTTTATATGATAATCAGCAAACCCAACCCTATGAGAAGTATAGTACTGACTAAGAGCATCAAACTTAACATATCCTATCCTATATATGTTGTTGAATATCCATTTTGGTATGCATGATTTTCAATTTATTTTTTAAATTTTGACTTAGTTCATGAAACTTCTCATCCAATTGGTGATGAGTATGGTTGATAGCATCTTCAATATAATTATAAACAGTGTATAATGCCATCCAAGTCTTTAGAAGTAAAATTTGTAGGTATTGATTTTCAAGGAAAACGCTAAAGATAAAATATAACTAAGACAAAAATAAATCTGCAGAGAAAGAAAAAACATAAATTAAACTTTTGAGTATTCATTAAAACTTAACAGCATAAAAATTATACTTTAAATAGTTAGAATTCATTATAATAGGTCACATTCCTCTCTTTTGGATTTAAGATCTGGTTGGCCTTTACTATTGTAATTGTAAAAGAAATAGTTGTTTGATTATGCCATTATTGCATTTGTGTTGTGAAATTATTGTTAGGTTTTTTATTTTTTAAAATTTGAGAATTTTGTGTGTTCAAGCTATTTCTTAAATTGGGAATTTTTGTGATTGCAGTTGCAAGAGTTTGGCTGGTTAAATATTGTACATAGGATGAAATCTTTGTCATTTTTTAATTATTCCATATTTATTATAAATAAGTTTGGCTTATACATGAGATTTGGAAGCAACAACATGGCTTGTATTTGGATACTACTGAATTTAAATCGATTGAGTTGGGAAGCAGGTTGGCATAAGCTTAGCTTGAATCTATTATTGTATAGGGTGGGCATCTAGAAGATAGGTGTAAGTTATTGGAGTTGGGACCATGGAGTAGTTTCTTAGAGCACCTCCAATAGTGCAATCCACTCTTTTAAAGCAACTCATTCAATTTTCATTCCAATGGTGCAACTTCAAAGAACCCATATTGGGTCCCACCACTTTATTTAAAATATATTATTTATATTAAATTTATTTTATTTAAAATTATAATTTAAATATTTAAATTTTAATTAATATAAATACAAATTAAACATAAAATTAAAATTAAACATAAAATTGAAAATAATAATTAAAATTAAATTTAAATACGTGTCACATAATTAAAAACAATAAAAATAAATAACATCACATAATTAAAAACAATAAAAATAAATAACATCACATAAACAAATATAATTTGAAATAAAAAGATGAAAATTTAGCCTAAACAAATGTAATTTGAAATAAAAAGATAAAAATTTGAAATAAAATGATAATGAGAAGAAATTGTTGGAAAAAAATTAAATATTTATGAATAAAATGATGAAATTGTGAGAGAGAAATTTGAAATTAAAGAGCAAATAAAAAGGAGAGAAAATAGGAATAAAAAGGAGAGAAAATAGGAATAAAAAGGAGAGAAAATAGGAATGATATAATTTTTTTTCAACAAACCTATATTTATAATAAATAAAAAAGTTAAAAAATAAAATAAAACTAAATGATTATTTTAATAATAAACCAAATGAAGAACCGTTGCTTATGTTTGTAACGTTCTACAGCTGGAATAACATTTTGTTGACATTTTCAATGCCAAGCAAACCAATTTGAAAAACCACCGTTGGACAACTAATTTTGTTGACATTTTCAATGCCAAGCTGGCAAACCAATTTCAATACCATTATTTTATTGATAGTTACACAACTAAACTAATCTTTTTCATTGGCTAATCTAAAATATAAACTTGTTTGGGCCACAAAAATAGGCTTAAGAAATTTTTAATTTAAAATGATAAACATATTTTTTAATTTTATTTTCAGGTACTACTAGTATATCGCTTTTTAATATATATATATATATATATATATATATATATATATATATATATATATATATATATATATATATATATATATATATATATATATATATATATATATATATATATATATATATATATATATATATATATATATATATATATATATATATATATATATATATATATATATATATATATATATTATAAATTCTTTAAATTAATAATGTCAGGATTGGAGAAATTTCTTAATTTAGAGAGTTATTAATTTATCGATAAATTAATAATTATTAATTTAAAAAGTTTTTAAGTAATTATACTGTACATACCAAATAAAAAGGCAAATTAGTCTATACCTCTTAGAATTACGTTGCAGCGAACCTTGAGACTCAACATAAATTAGTAACTATTGTGTTCATATGCATTGGAAATCAATAATGACTTTTGAAGTACAATAAATGTAAACAAGAGGAACAAATGCGTTCAATGTATTCTTAAGCAAGTTTGCCATATATAAATTACATGAATGTGTTAGAGTATTCAAACCATATCTCACAAAATGGCTTCTCATCTAAAAGGTATTGCAAAATCAACTATGTCAGATTAAATACGTAAGAAGTTATGTGAGTACAAGAGAGATAATCCTGCAAGCACACAAAAAGACTTGCAGAGATGGCTTGAAGGAAAATTTCAGTTGAAAGTTAGTCAAGGAACAAATCAAACACACTTAAACAGTCAGATGACTATCTCTCTGCTGAAATAGAAAAGGGAATAGCAGAGATCAAAAGACACAAACCACCAAAATATCCTGACACAGAGAAGGTTGTTTATGAGTGGTTTCTCCAGCATCAAGAACGTGTGAATATCACAGGAGAATTAATTTTGCAGAAGGCAAGAGATACAATGAAACTCGTGTACCCTCATGATGATTCAGATTTTAACTTCTCTATAGGATGGCTTGGGAAATTTAAGAACCGACGTGGCATAAAGTCATTTCATTATTTTGGCGAGAGCGGGTCTGTTGATGTACAAGACATAGAGCAGAAATTGTTATCGATTCGGGAGAAAATTGATCAGTTCCCTATGAAAAATGTTTTCAATATGGATGAAATTGGGTTATTTTATAGGCTACAAGCTGATCATTCACTGACAACAAAACAACTTGAAAGAAGAAAACAAGATAAAGAAAGGCTAACAGTAGTTATTTGTTGCAATGAAGATGGCTCTGAAAAAATCCCTTTATGGATTATTGGAAAATATGCAAAGCCTCGTTGCTTCAAGAATGTCAACATGAATAGCTTGGATTGTCAGTATCGAGCTAACAAAAAAGCATGGATGACTAGTGTACTTTTTGATGAATATGTTCGTTCATTTGACCAAATGATGCATGGTAGAAGAGTTCTACTTATGGTGGATAATTGTCCAGCACATCCGAGAAATATTGAAGGGCTAAGAAACATTGAGTTGTTCTTCTTGCCACCCAACATGACATCAAAGATTCAACCTTGCGATGTTGGGATAATAAGAGCTTTCAAGATGCATTACCATAGAAGGTTTTACCGCAAAATATTGGAAGGTTATGAGGTGGGACAATCCAGGAAAGATAAATGTCCTTGATGCTATCAATTTGGAAATCCCAGCTTGGACGATAGATGTTCGAAAAGAAACAATAGCGAATTGCTTCCGACACTGTAAAATTCGTTCAGCTAGTGGCGTTGCAAGAAATTTGGATGAATCCACTTTTAATGAAGAAACACAAGACCTCGAGACTATGATCAATCAATGTGGCTATTGTAATAAGATGGATATCGACAATCTAGTGAACTACCCAGGTGAAAATGAAGCATGTTCGAAGGTTCAGAGTTTAGAAGATATTGTGGGTACTATCATTGAGAACAATGCAGAGGATGACGGCGAAGATGATACGGTGTCTTTGGAGCCTGTTACGCAAAAAGAAGCACTTATGACGTCGAGCACTCTTCACAACTTTATGATACAATACAAAAATACAACACCTGAGCTATTGCAATAAGAAAAGTTAGAGATGAGCTCCAAATAGACTTGAACTTTAAAGGAAAACAGACAACTATTGAATCATATTTCAATAGAGTGTAATATATTTTTTTCAGTTTCTATGAATTATTAATTTATAATTTTCTTGGGACCGAAAATTATAAAGGGATCTCCCAAAAAATTATTATCTTATTATTTTATCGAATTTTTCAATTTTTATATTGGCCCAAATCGAGACCAGACAAATTTATTATTTTAGAGAGTTTATTAAATTACCGAGTATTAATTTAAAGATTTCTACGGTATATATATGAGTGAGGATCAACTTACTTCAAGAGTAAGTTTTTTTAACTTACTCTACATCATAGCCTTTAAATTGAATCTAATATATTGGTTAAATTAACATTTTTACTTATAACCATTGAATTAAATCTAATTTAAAGGTTATGATTATAAAGTAAGTTATAAAAACTTACTCTTTGAGTAAGTGAATCCTCACTCATATATATATATATATATATATATATATATATATATATATATATATATATATATATATATATATATATATATATATATATATATATATATATATATATATATATATATATATATATATATATATATATATATATATATATATATATATATATATATATATATATATATATATATATATATATATATATATATATATATATATATATATATATATATATATATATATATATATATATATATATATATATATATATATATATATATATATATATATATATATATATATATATATTGATTAAATTAACATTTTTACTTATAACCATTGAATTAAATCTAATTTAAAAGTTATGATTATGAAGTAAGTTATAAAAACTTACTCTTTGAGTAAGTGGATCCTCACTCATATATATATATATATATATATATATATATATATATATATATATATATATATATATATATATATATATATATATATATATATATATATATATATATATATATATATATATATATATATATATATATATATATATATATATATATATATATATATATATATATATATATATATATATATATATATATATATATATATATATATATATATATATATATATATATATATATATATATATATATATATATTGAAATTCATTGTCTTATTTATTTGAAAATAATGTTTTTATATCTTCATTCTAATTATTAAAATTATTTACATAAAATTTATTATCATAATATATTAATATAGAGTATTAAATTTATATATTTTATTATTTCTTATCATGTATATTTATTATTTTTATTATTTAATTTTGTAATGAACTTTTATGAATGTAAATTTATAAGCATAGCTCTAATAAAAGTTTATGACCATGATTTAAAAAATATATTAATGAAGTATTTTTTTAATCAACACAAATATTATTAAAAATTGTGAAAAGAAATCAATAAAATATAAATTAAACTGAGAAAAAAAAGGAAAAAAATAAGAAAGAAAAGTAAATTATGAAAATTGACGATAACTAACCATCTTTAAATTGGTTATTATAAATAATCAAATTTTTTACTGTATTTTGAAAATATAAAAATAATAAATTTCTAATAATAAATATGTTTAATTATAATTTTAGTTTTTTTATTTTACCTGATTCACGGAATTTATCTTTTTATTTCAAACTCAAACAGTTATTTTCACTTTTTAAAACTAAAATCGTTGAGGCACTATTACGAAAATCCTTTTTATCTCGGTTGAAACATGAGTTTTACTTCAGTTTCATTGGCGAAGTAACGAAGGACGTTATGAAATTTTTTTCACTTTTTTCCTCGGGTAATATTCCACCACAAGAAAATTGTACTAGTCATGAATTTGATCCACAACAACAATATTTTTTGGATTTTTAAAAATGCACTACGTTTTACCTCGGTTGAAAATAATACCCGAGGTAAAATAACTAGTTTACATAATTTTTGTTTTAACCTATTTTTTTTTTCGTTTAAATTTGCAAAGTGTCAAATTTGTTGACAAATTTTGAATCTTTCCTTATCAACAACAATAACGACGACGACAACAACAACAACAACAACAAGAAGTTCAATAAAATATTTAAACATTAAATTTCACAAACAACAACAACAATAAATAAACAAAATCGTTAAATTTTAATCTCAATAATAACAACAACGTTAAAATCGTTGAGACACTATTACGAAAATCCCTTTTATCTCGATTGAAACATGAGTTTTACCTCAGTTTCATTGGCGAAGTAACGAAGGGCGTTATAAAAATTTTCCACTTTTTTCCTCAAGTAATGTTCCACCGCAAGAGAATTGTACTAGTCATGAATTTGATCCACAACAACAACATTTTTTTGGATTTTTAAAAATGCACTACGTTTTACCTCGGTTGAAAATAATACCCGAGGTAAAATAACTTGTTTACATAATTTTTGTTTTAACCTATTTTTTCCGTTTAAATTTGCAAAGTGTCAAATTTGTTGACAAATTTTGAATCTTTCCTTATCAACAACAATAATGACGACGACGACAACAACATGAAGAAGAAGATCAATAAAATATTTAAACATTAAATTTCACAAACAACAACAACAATAAATAAACAAAATCGTTAAATTTTAATCTCAATAATAACAACAACATTAAACATTTTACTTGACAAAACAACAAGTAACATTAATAAATTATATTCATGCTTTTCTAATTAACAGTAAACCTATTTAACAAGCCATTATAAGAGAAGAGGTTACATTAAGGAACCAATCTTGAAACTTTTTTTTCTACTCTTGCAATCAATTTTAGATAATGGTGTTGTACTTCATTCTACTGTTTTCATTATCATTGTTTTCATTATGTTAAGTTTGCATTTTAGGACTTTGCATTCAAGATGGATTATTAAGGCATTCACATTCTGATTGGTTGGTGAGGGTTTCACGTGGATCAATGATATTTCATGTGGATTGATCAGCTGGAAATATCTTGACCATTGTTACTATATAAATGGATGGCAAAGATTTATCACATGATTTTTTCATCAAATTGGATAAAAGTTTTCTCCTGAGTCGCTAGCTCAATTGAGGTAATATATCATAAATAAAAATATATAAATAAAATTAAATGCGACAAAATGCAATTGTTAGAATTGGAAAGTGGGTTGATTAATATTTTTCCCCTTGATTGCCAGCTCAATAAATGTAATAGGTCATAAACAAAAATAAAATATAAAATAAAAGGTGCTAAAATGCAGTTGCTCGAATTCGAAAGTGTATCTCCTAAATACTTTTTCTCTTAATTTCCAGTTCAACCAAGGTGATAAGACATTAAAAAAAATTAAAACTTGATAAAATGCAGTTGCTAAGATTCAAAGGTGTCTCCCTGAATACTTTTTCCCTCGGTTGTCTTCTCAATCGAGGAAATATGTAGTATTTTAAAAAATAATTAAATATGGCGGACCTTTGGTTTACACTTTGGATATTCTTTGGATGAGGTGAAATATTTATTATAGAATGTATTGTTTGAAGTAGTGAGGTGTCATTTTTTAATTTGTATCTTTTAGCTATAAAATTCAAAAAAAAAACATTCAAACATGATGGTTTATTATGTTTCACAAATCACACGTTATTTAAAAATGAACGCATCCTGATTTTAAGTACAAAAATATGACTTTGGATTAAAAATTGTTTAAATTTGAAATATAAAAAATAATTCTATGAATTATTAAATAAGAAAACAAAAATTATAATCAAGTCTATTCAATATTTAGATATTAATAAAAATGTATTAAATTTTATTATTTTACTATCTTATATATGTATTAGTTTTATTACATATTATTATAGACATAAGACATGTCTTAATAAAATAATATAATTAATATATAGAATGATACATAAGTTTATAATAATTGAAATTAAATGTGCTTCTATGTGCTTATGTAGCATAAATTGTCTCTATGTGTTTGTGTTTTATCACGTAATTTATTCTTTTTTATATGAGCAATATTGGAGCTCTATGTGTTGTTTATATTCTTCTTTTTTTATTTTTCTACCATTTTAATAATGGAAAATGAGGAGTGTTAGAATTTTGGGTTACAAATATAATATTTAAGGTGTTAGTGTCATTATTTAATTAGTCAAGACTTAAAGGGGTCTAATTAATATAAAATTAAGTTTGTGGCTAAAAGTATAAATGTCATGAAAGATCAGGTTATTATGTACATAAATCAATATCTAATTTGATGAGGGGGGAAATTAGAATATTGAAAACTAAGAAATAACCCTAGGATTATTTAAATGGATTATGGTCCTCATTTGTAGAGTACGATCAAAATACGTTTTATCATGTTTTCTCTCTTCATCCCCATCAGAGGAGATTCAAGGAGCCTTAAAAAACTCTACAAATCGGAAGATCACATACCCGCAACCTTCAACGATTTTAATGACAAATTCAGATACACTTTCGACTTCATTCTCTAATTGAATTCTGGTATGGGTTTAAGAATTTAGAGTTTTGTTGTTTATTTCTACATCGATAGAAATAATAAGGTTATGAATAAATCTAACAAATTGTATCAGAGCTACTCATATGTGATTTAATTTGAATTTTAAGATTCTAAAAATTAGGATCCTTTTAATTTTCTGATTTTTTGAAGATTATATATTAATACTAGTAGCTAAAAAGTATGTGCATAAGTTGTGTCAGAATCTGGAATCTGGGCTTCACTGCATCAGATTAAATTACATTTTAGTTGGCATCAAAATAATGTTTAACCTAATTGGCTAATCTCAAACAAATAGACACTTGGCTTTGTGAACCTTAAATTTGTGGATTTATTTTGAACAAGTAGATAGGTCAATCGTACAATATTAAAAACAAAATAAAAAAAGTATATGAAGGATCCAGAATGGTTATCGACCATCAACTTTGGAAAATTAAAATTGTTGGTGGACTTTTCCTTTTTTAGAAATTATGATATTGATATTTAAGTTTAATTGAGTTTTTGGCTTATCATCTTACTCGATCCACGATTATTGAAAAATTTGTCAAAATTTTATCATTGGATACTCTGACTCAGATTTTGCTGGATACCAAGACAGTAAAAGATCCACTTCAAGCTATTGTTACATGTTGGTTGGTGGTCCAGTTTCATGGCGCATTGCTAAACAAACTCTTACGACTTCATCCACCATGGCAACAGAGTTTATAGCATGCTATGAGGCATCCAACATGAAATTTGGCTGAGGAATCTTGTCACTAGGCTGCGAATTATGGAAGGAATTGAATGACCACTTAAGTTATAATGTGACAACAAATTAGTCATCTTGTATTCCAACAATAATAGGAGCTCGACTAAGTCAAAATATATTGACATCAAGTTCCTAGTTGTTAAGGAAAGGGTACAAAATGAACATATTTTCATAGAGCACTTGGGGGACAAACTGCATGATAGCAGATCCTCTTACAAAGGTTTTTCTTGAGCACACTGCTTGCATTGGTGTTTTATCATTAGAGGAGTCTTTGGTTTAGTAGGAGTTAGTCAATTATGAATTTTATGTTTTGTGTTTGGTATTATGTATGCATACTATAATTTTAGATATTTTCCAAATTAATAAAGTTTGATATTTAGCAGTTTATATTTTTTACGATAAAGTTATTGAATGATCTCACTAAAGTAAAGTAGGATCAGTTAAAAATCGGCATGTACATACCAAATTCATGTGATTTTCATGCTACACATTTCATGATGGATCTATGTCATTTAGTTGTGTCACTATCGATGATCATTAATGGGTTTAGTTATTATTGATATAACAAAAATCACATTGGTTCTAAATAGTGGCATGATTAATAGACAAGATAATTTAGATATGTTTTAAGTATGTAATGGCAAATTTTGAGCTCATAAAGTTTAACGTACGCATGTAAAGTTACATATGTGACCAGTGGGATATTGTTAGAATTTTTGGTCACAAATGTAACATTTAAGGTGTTAGTGTCATTATTTAATTAGTCAAGACTTAAATGGGTCTAATTAATATAATATTAAGTTTGTGGCTAAAATCATAAATGTCATGAAAGTTCACGTTATTGTGTATATATCATAAGTTAATATCTAATTTGATGAGGGGTCAAATTAGAATATTGAAAACTAATAAATAACCATAGGGTTATTTAAATTGGTTATGGTCCCCATTTGTAGAGTACGATCAAAATACGGTTTATCATGTTTTCTCTCTTCATCCTCATTAAAGGAGATTCACGGAACCTTAAGGAACTCTACAAATCGAAATAACACATACCCCTAACCTTCATCGATTTCAAAGACAAATGCAGGTACGCTTCCGTATTCATTCTCTAATTGAATTCTGATATGGGTTTAAGGATTTAGAGTTCTATTGTTAATTTCTATATCGATAGAAATAATAAGGTTATGAACAGATCTAACAAGGAGAAGTATCTTCTTAGAGGAGTAGAGTATATTCTCTTTATCAGTAAAGGAGAGTTAACACATCCAAATCGATTATCTATTTCTTTATGTTTTACCACCTTCTTATGAGATACCTTTTTATCATAAAAGAAAGGCATAATGTAATTTTATGTGTTTGTAGGTAATAATCTACTTAATATAAATTTAAGATTGTCATGATAGCAACCTTAGACAAAACCCTAGCTAGAAGTTGATGTGGCAATCTCACAAATTTTTTCAAAAATATGATCACTAAAATTGATATAATTAAATTTTCATTATAAAACTATTCATTCTTTGAAGTTTAATTCAAAAATAAATAAATAAATAAATCATCTCCAAAATCTAAAAAAATTTAAAATTAACACACACACACACACACACACACAGATATATATATATATATATATATATATATATATATATATATATATATATATATATATATATATATATATATATATATATATATATATATATATATATATATATATATATATATATAATTTAGAATAATATATTTATAATTAACATTAACATATATATATATATATATATATATATATATATATAATTTAGAATAATATATTTTAGACATGGTGAATAAAAAAATGAGCATGCATATATATCTTAGTATGCATGCTCTTTTTTGGTTGAACATGAACTATGGAGATTGTGTCATTGTATTTAATGTTCTAATTTTTCTAAATTCTCAATATTTGTATAAAAGTTAAACATATAGAACTTTAACATATGCAAATGTTAGGGGAAAAAAAACAAAGTACAGAGAAAAAAGAGGAACACAATCTAAACATATGAACATAACATGGGAATTCCAAAACCGAAGAAAAAACCACAATTATTGTCAATAGACAATCAAAGAATAACACTATGTGAAAATTGCTATAACATATAATATACCCTCAACTAACTCAGGCCCTCAGTAGACCCATACCCTCCAAAATAAATATTTCACTACATCTCACAACACTCTAATACAAGAGCATAAGAGAACAAAGAAATTCAAATACAAACTTAAAGTGTTTTTGCCTGGTGCATCTTGGAATGAACAACTTGAATCTTATATATAGCTTTGGATTCCCTCTTCCTTCACAAAACTAAGAGATGTGAAACTTGAAAGAACTTGTATCCTATATATAGCCTTGAACTATCTCTTTATTCACAATATTAAGCGATATGGGACTTCTTCAACGTGTATATTTTCAACCCAACCCAATAATCTCCGCCTTGATTGAAAATAATACATAAACTTTCATTGTCTTTACCGACAATCATACTCCACTATAAAGAGTATCAACATGTATACTTTCAATCAACCCCAACAATCAACACCTTGATTGAAAATAATACATAAAATTTCATTGTCTTCACCGACAATCATACTCCATCATAAATAGTATAGTCAGTTGAAACTACATCACTCCAAGAATTTTCACATTATTTTCACTGACAATTATAGTTTTAAAAACTATCATACTCTCTCATAAAAAATATATTTCACTTGAAGATAAACCACTTCAAGAATTTCACATTGTCATCACCGATAATCATATACTTTATCATGAAGAATAAATTTCACTTGAAGCTAACCACTCCAAGAATTTTTTATTGTCTTCACCGACAATCATAGTTTTAAAAACTATCATACTCCACCTAAATAAGAGTATACTTCACTTGAAGTTAAACCACTTCAAGGATTTCCCCATGTCAAAAATCAGGTTGAAACTTTATGGTCAACTTCCTTGCTGGCAGAAAGCTCTTCAACCATCGACATAATCTTACACCTTGTGTAATCTTGATTGTATCAACACATCTTTGACTTGAACTTTCCACAAGTCAAAAAAATTCTTCCATTAATTTTCTCTATCCCAAACTGCACAGCGGAATTTGTGACTGCAGCTCAACGACTCTTTCACAACACTACCATTCTTTTCTGATGTGGGAGATCAGACAAAACTGCAACCATAGATCATACTAAGAACACCTATCCCTAAATCGAACCAGACTCTGATACTAGTTGTTAGGAAAAAACAAACAAAGCATGGAGAAAAAAGAGAAACAAAATCTAAACATAAGAACATAACATGGAAACTCCAAAACCGGAGAAAAAACCACGATCATTGTCAATAGACAATCAGAGAATACCACCATGTGAAAATTGTTACAACACATAATATACCCTCAACTAACTCGGGCCCACAATAGACTTACAATCTCCGAAACAAATATTTAAATATATCTCGCAACACTCTAATACAAGAGCATAAGAGAACAAAAGAAAGTTAAATACAAACTTAAAGTGCTTTTGACTGGTGCATCTTGGAATGAACAACTTGAATCTTATATATAGCCTTAGACTCCATCTTCCTTCATAAAACTAAGCGAGTTGAAAGAACTTGTATCCTATATATAGCCTTGAACTCTCTCTTTATTCACAAAACTAAGCGATGTGAGACTTCTTCAACATGTATATTTTCAACCCAACCCAACAATCTCCACCCTGATTGAAAATGATACATAAATTTTGATTGTCTTCATCGACAATCATACTCCCCTATAAAGAATACCAACATGTATATTTTCAATCAACTCCAACATTATTTAGTAAAGAAGATAGGGAAAGAAGTCATACTTCAACGTCACTGACAACAATTCCATCAGATAGAATAGCAAGAATTATTCACATAACCTAAAATAAAAAGGAAAATGTCATTCTAATGTATCTATAAACAAATGCAAGAGATTCTTGAAAACCTCACACATCCATGCAAGAAATTCAAAAGAAAAGAAAAAAAAATTAACAAGAAACTTTATTGTTGTTAAGAACATGTCCCACATTATTTGGACTATACTCGTGCGTATATATCAAACACAAAACTCTTTTGAATGTTAAATGGTGAGTTGGAGTGATGGGCCTAAAGCCCAATTAAATGATTTTATCTTAAAATTTATATTAATTAATTTTTATATAAACTTCTAAAAAAACATAATTAAGAATTAAAAAATTAAAATTAATAATTATTAATTTACTAACATGGATAAAAAAAATCTATCGAGTCATACGCTACATCATCAACAACAACAATATCACATATTAAATTTTTTTACACCTCAATATTTCTTGATAAAGAATAAAGATGTGGGATCAAAAATGTTTAAAAATAAAATAGAAGAATTGATTTCGTAAACAAAATATAATAAGAAGACTAAAATTATAATTTAACTTAAATAATTTATAATAATTAGGACCTTAATTTCTTCTCCTTTATCTTATATATAATATATTATATTTGTCCATAAAAAAATTTAGTGGCTTTTATTTATTTAGAATCACAACTAATACATAGACTAATTAAAAAATTTATTATTTATAGATAATTTATAATATAATTCATAAATAAATTTAAATATAGAAACAATAAAAAATATTTTTAATATCTCTTAATGTAATATAAAATATTAATAGTCTTTGACATAATATTTTTTTTGTCCTTTTTTTCCCCTGATTTTTATTGTGGAAAGATAAAAGAATTTGATACACATATATAGAATTATTTTTTTGTTGTTTTATAAAATACATGTTTAGGTTATATATATATATATATATATATATATATATATATATATATATATATATATATATATATATATATATATATATATATATATATATATATATATATATATATATATATATATATATATATATATATATATATATATATATATATATATATATATATATATATATATATATATATATATATATATATATATATATATATATATATATATATATATATATATATATATATATAACATATTAAAATACAAGATACATAATTTTATAAAAATACTAATTTTCTTATATCTAAAAGAATGTTTAGTGACTTTTATTTATTTCAAATCATAAACACTATATAGATTAATTAAAAAATATATTTTGTATAAATATTTTACATACCTTTATATCAAAGACAACATATTAAAATACAAAATACATAACTCTAGAAACAAATATCCAATTTTGATTTTATTTCTAACTTTAATATTACTCTAATTCTAATAGTAATAATATATTTCGGTGTAAATTATTATAAATCTATAACAATCTCTTTTCTATTCCATAATCACTTAGTTTTTCAGTTTTTTCCATATCTTTTCATTAAAGGTGCCTTAAAAATATTATTTTAGTGCAATACTTTGTTTATGTTTATTAGTTACTATTTTTATCATTATTGGTAGAATAATCAACTTTCAGTAAATGATAGGTCATAATGATAACATTAATAATAGTCATAAAATATTATATCTTTTGGATTCTTATGTCTCTTTATATCGACCCTTAATCCTAGTTTTGTTATTGGAAAATTTTACTCCATATCTCATTATTTATTCTCCTATTTCTATATTATATATTTTTTTACCAAAATAACCTCATATAAATAATTGTAAAATTTTCTTGATTTAATTATTTGATCCAGAATTTAATAAATAAATCTGTCTTTAAAAACTATTTTATTAATATTCTCTACAAACATGACAAGTATTATCTATATCTATTATATAATCTTATAATATTTTTATCAAAAATTTCCGCTAATTTTTTTATATTTAATTAATTAATTAAATATAAATATATTTATTATTAACTCTATCATTTAAAACTTCTAACTAAGTCACATTCTTATATTTTAAATAATTATAATTAATAAATGCAATAAGACACGACCTGGATTTTTTATAAACGCAGTCATCTACCAATAATATATTTACCATAGTAACTACCCAGCATAACTTTTCTCTTCATTCTATTAATTAATCTTTTATTATTAATAATTAAATATTATTATTATTAATTAAATAATAATTAAATTAAAATATTTAACATGTTTATTTTTCAAATTTCTCTTCACTCAACCCTTTCTATTTATATCATATAAACAATTAACATCTCTCCACTCATAACATCTCTCTAACCCCACAATAATAAGACATATAGTAATATTAAATTTTAAAAAAAAGTAAATAAATTAGACATATAATACAAATCTTAAAATTATTTAAAACAAAAACAAATTAATAAATATAAAGTTAAAACCAAAAATAAAGGCAAAGATTAAACTAATCATAATGCAAATCTTTATTTTATTTTTGGTTTTCTATTTTTCTTACTATTTCTTTGATTACTCTTATTTTTTCTTAACTTTGTCTTTTTTCTTAATTTAGAAAAACTTTGTTATCACTAAAACTTTTTAAAATTACTAAAAAAACCTTTAAAAATGCTCTTGAAGTTTTTAAAAAAAAAAGAAGACAAAGTTAAGAAAAAATGAGAGTATTTTTAATTTTATACTCACACAATATTAATTTTGTTTGTTTGGTGGTTAAACAAAGGCAAAATATCCTTCTTGGTCCCTTAACTATACATCGGCGTTCATTTTGGTCTCTTAACTTTAAAAAGTTCCATATTGGTCCCTTAACTCTTCAAACGTTTCATATTAGTCCTTTTTGACCTATTAGCGACGGAAAAAAAAATCAAAAAACCGTCGCTAAATCCGTCGCTAATAGGTCAAAAAGGACTAATATGGAACATTTGAAGAGTTAAGGGACCAATATGGAATTTTTTAAAGTTAAGGGACCAAAATGAACCCCGAAGTATAGTTAAGGGACCAAGAAGGATATTTTGCCTTAAACAAAAGACAAAGTTAAGAAAAAAATAAGAGTATTTTTAAAAATAAGAGTATTTTGTTTTTTTGTTTTTTTGTTTGGTTTTCTATTTTTAAAAAAACTTCAAGAGCATTTTTAAGTTTTTTTAGTAATTTTAAAAAGTTTTAGTGATAACAGTTTTTCTAAATTAAGAAAAAAGACAAAGTTTAAAAAAAAAAAAAAAAGAATAATCAAAGAAATAGTAAGAAAAATAGAAAATCAAAAATAAAACAAAGATTTGCATTATGATTAGTTTAATCTTTGCCTTTATTTTTGGTTTTAACTTTATATTTATTAATTTATTTTTGTATTAAGTAATTTTAAAATTTGTAATATATGTCTAATTTATTTACTTTTTTTAAAATTTAATATTACTATATGTCCTATTATTGTGGGGTTAGAGAGATGTTATGTGTAACGCCCCGATTCTGAATTCCCATTAATTGTTGAGTCTTTTAATTTATTTAATTGATGTTTGTTTTAAATTGAGAAATTATATATTGCTATGTGGTGTTTTGCTTATTTTATCTATTTTTACCGATTCGGAGAGTTTTCGGGGAATTAGAGTAAAAAGGGCATTTTAGACATTTAGCACTTTAGTGTAAGAATTGATTGATAAGTGTTGGAAAGAATTTGAGAGGAAAGAAATAGAGATAGAAATAGAATAAGAGAGGAAAAAGGAAGAAGATAGTAACATAAGAAGAAAAGCAAGAGAAAGAAAAGAGGAGAAGAGAAAGAGAAGAGAAAGTGGAGAGGAAAACCTAGAATCATCAAGGAATCATCACCAAAGCTTGCAATCGATCGGTAAGGGTGTGAAACTCCATCATCTCTTTAATGTGTATGATTGTATGTGTATGTGTGTGGATTTTGTAGAGTTTCTACTCTTTTTCCACTTAGGTTAGAAGTTGGTTTTGTGAGTAGAATGAGGTTTTAATCGGTTAGAAATCGGATTAGACGATGTAGTTTAGTCGGGTGATGGTTGGGTTGTGCTACTGTGACTGGTTTGGATTTAATCAGTTGGTTGTGTGGAGTTTGGGCTTTGAGACAGCCATGGAAGTTCTGTCTTCGCAATTTCGCCAGGCGAAAGGCAGCGAAGCTTCGCCAGGCGAAGCCCAGCGAGCTGTAGCGAAGCAAGTCAGAAGCTAATACCCTGTATTCGCTGGCAAGTTCGCCAGGCGAGGTGAGTTGGCGAAGGTTCGCCAGGCGAGTGGATAGTGAGCCTCAGCGAGTAATTCCAGAATTACTCCCAGTGGACTTCGCTGGGGAGTTCGCCAGGCGAAGGCCAGCGAGCATTCGCTGCGTGGCTTCGCCAGACGAAGGTTGGCGAACCTGGCAGTGTTATTTGTTTTGCTGTTTGTTCATGGCATGATGTTTGATTGATTCAATTATGATTAATGTCTATATGAATGATTGATGTGTGAACTGTTTCAACATGTTGTGTTGTGGGTGGCCGAAAGGCGTGAATCCTAGATTGTGGAGCCGATTGTGAATCTTAATCGTTTGATAATGTTGTGCGTTTGCTCGAATTAGATAGAAATGCATTGATGGATTAATAGGTATGTAAACCTTGTGCGAAATGGTGTATAATGTGAATGCATGATAGATATATGCTACGTATGTGATAAATGCAATGAATATGTTTGTGAGCATAGTATGCATTTTTGTGTCGATTGATCCCTCGGAGGATTTGCAGAACCTCGTATGATACGATGGTTATATTTGATTCCTTGGAGAATCGGTTGCATTGTGTGATTCCTCGGAGAATCGGTCATAACATGTAATCCCGTGGAGGATTGGTTAGAGTATTTGATTCCGTGGAGAATCTGCTGAGTACTTGATCCCGTGGAGGATCTGCTGAATATTCGATTCCGTGGAGAATCTGATGAATATTTGATTCCGTGGAGAATCTGCTGAGTACTTGATCCCGTGGAGGATCTGCTGAATACTCGATTCCTTAGGGAATTTGTTGAATGAGTCGGTACCGCATTTGCATCTGCATAGAGTCGTGTGTCGGTCTCTATGAGTTGCATGAGTCATCTGTGTATGATGCATTGGTTGTGTGAATATAACTGTGTATGTTATATGTGATTGTTTGGAGGAAATATAGTGAATGTTCATGTGTATGTGTAGAGACATGATTATTTGTATATGCTTAATGTGGTGAGAACATAAATTGAGTATAACTTGTATAATTATGGAGTTATGTATATATACAATTTGATGCATTAACTGTTATGATGTTGTTTCTCACCCTTCTGCTGTTTTCTAATGCTCTATGAGGCATTGCAGAGTAGGAAGCTGGAGGTTCTTTTTGTGAAGCGATGTCTTCACTCTTTTTGGTCAATGGCTCTGATATGTAACATCTGGGTAGTTAGGAAGTCTTTGACTCTTTTGGAGTTACATTTGTTTTGATTCTTTTGTGATACATATGTGTATGTATCTGTTGTGGATACGTTGTAAATCATGAATTAACTGATGGTTGCATATACTTTTATGCATGAGATCGATTCAATATTTGGATGTTTCAGCTTTATTCTAAATATTGAGATGTGGGTTACCCGTTGTTGCATATCTATTTTGAGCAGGTATCGTATGTGTGTAATTTCATGATAATGTGATGCGCCTCTTTTATACCATGTTTTAATCAAACTCTGATGAAATAAATTTTCTATGTGCCTAATTGATTTATCTAATTTATTTGGGGTATAGAAAGGGGGTGTTACATTAAGTGGTATCAGAGCCAGTGTTGAGTCAGTCGTGTCTGTCTTGTTGTTGTGTTGGTTGAACGGTTGTTTAACCTTGTTGTTATTTTTGGGAATCCTCAGAATATGGCAGGTCGTAATGACAATGCTATGGCAGCGGCGTTAGAGGCTATGGCCAGAGCTGTGCAGGGTGCACCTAACGTGAATGCGAATGATGAGTTCAGGAAGAACCAACCACCGGTGTTTAAAGGGAGATTTGATCCGGATGGTGCTCAGATATGGTTAAAGGAAATTGAGAGAATTTTTAGGGTGATGGATTGTGCTGAAGGGAATAAGGTGAGACTAGGGACTCACATGCTGAGAGAAGAGGCCGATGACTGGTGGGTCAGCATGAGGCAAGTTCTTGAGGTCGACGACGAGGAGATTACGTGGGATTTATTTCGTGCTGAGTTTCTAAGGAAGTATTATCCCGAAAGTGTTAAAGGGAAGAGAGAAATGGAATTTCTGGAGTTGAAACAAGGTAATATGTCGGTGGTGGACTACACCGCTAAGTTTACTGAGTTAGTGAAGTTTCACCCTCACTATGATGCGGTTACGGCGGAATTTTCCAAATGTATCAAGTATGAGAATGGCTTGCGTCCGGAGATAAAGCAAGCAGTAGGTTATCAAAGGATACGAAGATTTTCGGATTTGACCGAGTGCTGTAGGATTTATGAAGAAGACAGTAGAGCTCGTTCTACTCATTATAAGGGTTTGAGCGAGAGGAGAGGGAAGCAGCAAGTACGAAGCGGACCTTATGTGACGCCTGCTGAGAAGGGCAAACATAAGGGAAACTTTGATAGGAGACCCGGAGGAGGTTCCGGTGCGATCAAATGTTTTAAGTGTGGCGTGATGGGCCACAAGTCTTATGATTGTGGAAAGTTCAAGGCGAAGTGTTCCAACTGTGGACTCTTTGGTCATGATACAGCAGAGTGTAGAAAGAATGCTGTGAAGTGTTTTAATTGTGGCGAGGTGGGTCACATTAGCCCGAATTGTACCAAACCGAAGCAAGCTCCGGCGGGCGGAAAAGTATTCGCATTAGCAGGTTCAGACGCCACTAATGCGGCAGATCGTTTGATTAAAGGTACATGCTTTATTAATGATATGCCTTTAGTTGCTATTATTGATACTAGAGCGACTCACTCGTTCATTTCTCTTGCGTGTGCTAAGCGGTTGGATTTGTGTATGGCTTCTTTGAGTAGTGGTATGGTTATTGGGACTCCCGCTTCGGGGTCGGTAACTACTTCTTTGGTGTGTGCAAGTTGTCCTTTGACCATGTATGGTAAGGACTTCGTTATGGATTTAGTGTGTTTGCCGTTGGAAGGTTTGGACGTAATCTTGGGTATGAATTGGTTGCAATTTAATAGAGTTCATTTGGATTGCTATCACAAGTTGGTAAGGTTTCCTTCTTTGGAAGATGGTGAAAACGAGAGTTTTCTTTCCACTAAAGAGTTGAAGAAACTTTTAGCGGACGAAGCTCAGTTGTTTGGTTTGTTTGCATCGTTGTCGGTGGAGAGCAAAGTTGAGCTCGACGTGTTTCCTGTGGTTTGTGAATTTCCTGAAGTGTTTCCGGAAGATGTTGCGGATGTGCCGCCAAAGAGAGAGGTTGAATTTTCTATTGATCTAGTTCCAGGTACTAGACCGATTTCGATGGCCCCGTATCGGATGTCGGCATCGGAGTTGGTGGAATTGAAGAAGCAGTTGAATGATTTGTTGGATAAGAGATTTGTAAGACCAAGTGTTTCTCCTTGGGGTGCGCCGGTATTGTTGGTAAAGAAGAAGGATGGTAGTATGCGATTGTGTATTGATTATCGGCAGTTGAATAAGGTGACAATTAAGAACAAGTATCCGCTTCCAAGAATTGATGATCTGATGGATCAATTGGTTGGAGCCCGTGTTTTTAGTAAGATTGATTTAAGATCCGGTTATCACCAGATTCGGGTTAAGGAAGAAGATATTTCGAAGACGGCTTTTAGAACACGATATGGTCACTACGAGTATACGGTGATGCCATTCGGAGTTTCTAATGCGCCGGGTGTTTTCATGGAGTATATGAACCGTATCTTTCACGAGCAGTTGGATCGTTTTGTGGTGGTGTTTATCGATGACATTTTGATTTATTCTAAGTCTCGAGAGGAACACGAAGAACATTTAAGGGTTGTGTTGCGGATTTTGAAAGAGAAGAAGTTGTATGCAAAGTTGTCTAAGTGTGAGTTTTGGTTGTCGGAGGTGAGTTTTCTTGGACATATTATTTCCGGCAATGGTATTAGTGTGGATCCATCCAAGATCGATGCGGTAATGCAATGGGAGACTCCAAGATCGGTTACGGAAATTCGAAGCTTTTTGGGCTTGGCCGGTTACTACCGGAGGTTTATCGAAGGATTTTCAAAGTTAGCACTCCCGTTAACGCAGTTGACTTGTAAAGGAAAGGCCTTTATTTGGGATGTTAATTGTGAAGAGAGTTTCATGGAATTAAAGAGAAGGTTAACAACAGCGCCAGTTTTGATTTTGCCGAATCCTACGGAACCTTTTGTGGTTTATTGTGATGCTTCTTTGTCAGGATTGGGTGGTGTATTAATGCAAGATGGGAAGGTCGTGGCGTATGCTTCTAGGCAGTTGAGAGTGCATGAAAAGAATTACCCTACTCATGATTTGGAGTTAGCGGCCGTGGTGTTCGTTTTGAAAATTTGGAGGCACTATCTTTATGGTGCAAGATTTGAAGTTTTTAGCGATCACAAGAGTTTGAAGTATTTGTTTGATCAAGAGGAATTGAATATGAGGCAAAGGAGATGGCTAGAACTTTTGAAGGACTATGATTTTGGTTTAAATTATCATCCGGGTAAGGCGAATGTGGTAGCCGATGCCTTAAGTCGGAAGTCGTTGCACGTGTCTACTTTGATGGTTAGAGAGTGGGAACTCTTGGAGAACTTTAGAGATTTGAGTTTGGTTTGTGAGTTAACGCCGAGTAGTGTGAAGCTTGGTATGTTGCATGTCACGAATGATTTCCTTACTACAGTGTGTGAAAAGCAAAAGTTGGATTTGAAATTTGTGGATTTGATGACAAATGGAAATGAAGATTTCAACGTTGATGAATTAGGAGTTTTGAGGTTTCGAGGTCGTATTTGTATTCCCGATGACGCGGATTTGAAAAAGATGATATTGGAAGAGGGACATCGGAGTAACTTAAGTATTCATCCGGGAGCGAATAAGATGTATCAGGATTTGAAGAAGATCTTTTGGTGGTCTGGATTGAAAAGCGATGTTGCTCGTTTTGTGTACTCGTGTTTGACTTGTCAGAAGTCTAAGGTGGAGCATCAGAAGCCTAGTGGATTGATGCAACCGTTGGATATTCCGGAATGGAAATGGGATAGTATATCGATGGATTTTGTTACGGGATTGCCGAATACACAAAGAGGACGTGATGCTATTTGGGTGATTGTTGATAGGCTTACTAAATCGGCTCATTTTATTCCGATTGATATTACTTATTCTTTGGAAAGGTTGGCCGAGATTTATGTTGGCACTATTGTGAAGCTTCATGGAGTTCCTAAGAGTATTGTGTCGGATAGAGATCCTAGATTTACTTCAAGATTTTGGGAGAGTTTGCAAGGTGCCTTGGGTTCTAAGTTGAGATTGAGTTCAGCATATCATCCGCAAACGGATGGTCAAACCGAGAGGACGATTCAATCGTTAGAAGATCTGTTGCGTGCTTGTGTGCTTGAACAAGGTGGTGCGTGGGACGGTTATTTAGCGTTGATTGAGTTCACCTATAATAACAGTTTCCATTCGAGTATCGGTATGGCGCCATTTGAGGCTTTATATGGACGGAGATGTCGAACACCTCTGTGTTGGCATGAGACGGGTGAAAGGTCGGTAGTTGGTCCTGAAATGGTACAGCAAACGACGGAAAAGGTGAAATTTATTCGGGAAAAGATGAAAGCTTCTCAGAATAGACAGAAAAGTTATCATGATAAAAGGAGAAAGGATCTCGAGTTTCAAGAGGGCGACCATGTGTTTTTGAGAGTTACACCGGTTACGGGTGTGGGTCGTGCTTTGAAGTCGAGAAAGTTGACTTCTCGTTTTATTGGTCCGTATCAGATTGTCGCACGAGTTGGTGTTGTGGCTTATCGTGTGGCGTTGCCTCCGACTCTTTCGAATTTGCATGATGTATTCCATGTCTCGCAACTTCGGAAGTATGTTCCGGATCCGTCACATGTTATTCCAATGGATGAAGTGGAAGTAAGAGATAACCTTACAGTTGAAGTTTTACCGGTTAGTATTTTGGACCGTGAAGTTAAGAAACTAAGAGGCAAGGATATTGCGCTTGTGAAAGTGTCCTGGGGAGGTGCCGCGGAAGGCAACATGACTTGGGAATTGGAAAGCAAGATGCGAGAATCGCATCCAGAGTTGCTTGAATCAGGTGATATTTTCGAGGACGAAAATTTCTAAAGTGGGGGAGAGTTGTAACGCCCCGATTCTGAATTCCCATTAATTGTTGAGTCTTTTAATTTATTTAATTGATGTTTGTTTTAAATTGAGAAATTATATATTGCTATGTGGTGTTTTGCTTATTTTATCTATTTTTACCGATTCGGAGAGTTTTCGGGGAATTAGAGTAAAAAGGGCATTTTAGACATTTAGCACTTTAGTGTAAGAATTGATTGATAAGTGTTGGAAAGAATTTGAGAGGAAAGAAATAGAGATAGAAATAGAATAAGAGAGGAAAAAGGAAGAAGATAGTAACATAAGAAGAAAAGCAAGAGAAAGAAAAGAGGAGAAGAGAAAGAGAAGAGAAAGTGGAGAGGAAAACCTAGAATCATCAAGGAATCATCACCAAAGCTTGCAATCGATCGGTAAGGGTGTGAAACTCCATCATCTCTTTAATGTGTATGATTGTATGTGTATGTGTGTGGATTTTGTAGAGTTTCTACTCTTTTTCCACTTAGGTTAGAAGTTGGTTTTGTGAGTAGAATGAGGTTTTAATCGGTTAGAAATCGGATTAGACGATGTAGTTTAGTCGGGTGATGGTTGGGTTGTGCTACTGTGACTGGTTTGGATTTAATCAGTTGGTTGTGTGGATTTTGGGCTTTGAGACAGCCATGGAAGTTCTGTCTTCGCAATTTCGCCAGGCGAAGCCCAGCGAGCTGTAGCGAAGCAAGTCAGAAGCTAATACCCTGTATTCGCTGGCAAGTTCGCCAGGCGAGGTGAGTTGGCGAAGGTTCGCCAGGCGAGTGGATAGCGAGCCTCAGCGAGTAATTCCAGAATTACTCCCAGTGGACTTCGCTGGGGAGTTCGCCAGGCGAAGGCCAGCGAGCATTCGCTGCGTGGCTTCGCCAGGCGAAGGTTGGCGAACCTGGCAGTGTTATTTGTTTTGCTGTTTGTTCATGGCATGATGTTTGATTGATTCAATTATGATTAATGCCTATATGAATGATTGATGTGTGAACTGTTTCAACATGTTGTGTTGTGGGTGGCCGAAAGGCGTGAATCCTAGATTGTGGAGCCGATTGTGAATCTTAATCGTTTGATAATGTTGTGCGTTTGCTCGAATTAGATAGAAATGCATTGATGGATTAATAGGTATGTAAACCTTGTGCGAAATGGTGTATAATGTGAATGCATGATAGATATATGCTACGTATGTGATAAATGCAATGAATATGTTTGTGAGCATAGTATGCATTTTTGTGTCGATTGATCCCTCGGAGGATTTGCAGAACCTCGTATGATACGATGGTTATATTTGATTCCTTGGAGAATCGGTTGCATTGTGTGATTCCTCGGAGAATCGGTCATAACATGTAATCCCGTGGAGGATTGGTTAGAGTATTTGATTCCGTGGAGAATCTGCTGAGTACTTGATCCCGTGGAGGATCTGCTGAATATTCGATTCCGTGGAGAATCTGATGAATATTTGATTCCGTGGAGAATCTGCTGAGTACTTGATCCCGTGGAGGATCTGCTGAATACTCGATTCCTTAGGGAATTTGTTGAATGAGTCGGTACCGCATTTGCATCTGCATAGAGTCGTGTGTCGGTCTCTATGAGTTGCATGAGTCATCTGTGTATGATGCATTGGTTGTGTGAATATAACTGTGTATGTTATATGTGATTGTTTGGAGGAAATATAGTGAATGTTCATGTGTATGTGTAGAGACATGATTATTTGTATATGCTTAATGTGGTGAGAACATAAATTGAGTATAACTTGTATAATTATGGAGTTATGTATATATACAATTTGATGCATTAACTGTTATGATGTTGTTTCTCACCCTTCTGCTGTTTTCTAATGCTCTATGAGGCATTGCAGAGTAGGAAGCTGGAGGTTCTTTTTGTGAAGCGATGTCTTCACTCTTTTTGGTCAATGGCTCTGATATGTAACATCTGGGTAGTTAGGAAGTCTTTGACTCTTTTGGAGTTACATTTGTTTTGATTCTTTTGTGATACATATGTGTATGTATCTGTTGTGGATACGTTGTAAATCATGAATTAACTGATGGTTGCATATACTTTTATGCATGAGATCGATTCAATATTTGGATGTTTCCGCTTTATTCTAAATATTGAGATGTGGGTTACCCGTTGTTGCATATCTATTTTGAGCAGGTATCGTATGTGTGTAATTTCATGATAATGTGATGCGCCTCTTTTATACCATGTTTTAATCAAACTCTGATGAAATAAATTTTCTATGTGCCTAATTGATTTATCTAATTTATTTGGGGTATAGAAAGGGGGTGTTACATTATGGGTGGAAAGATGTTAATTGTTTGTACGATATAAATAGAGAGGGTTGAATGGAGAGAAATTTGAGAAATAAACATGTTAAATATTTTAATTTAATTATTATTTAATTAATAATAATAATATTTAATTATTAATAATAAAAAATTAATTAATAGAATTGTTCTGGCCTGGGCCCCGGTCTGACCACACGGGTCCGGCCTAATAATGTTCCACCAGGTCCAGTCCAGTCCGGGCACCGCGTCGGGCACGAGGTCCCCGACAAGCAAGAAAGGCCTCCCTGCGAGGAAGGCCTGTCCCAACTACGTCGGGCAGGAGACTCCCCCGCTCGACCAAACACCGCCCTCCGCGGGCACAACCTGCCCCCCGCGGGCGCCACCCGCTCTCCTGTCGGGCAGGACAACGTGTCCTTCACACGTTCTCCATGTGCTCCCCTCCGCGGGGACACATCACTAACCAACTGCCCACCTCCGAAAGAGCAGGTCAAACCCACTTTCCGGAGATCGCGGGACAGTTGAACTAGGGCGAAGACCATGTTCTGATCTTCACTACGCCACGTAAGCCCTAGCAGTCACCTGGGTTGGGTCTGGCAATCCAGCCCAACACAAGTGACCATTGGCCCAGCGCTGGGGTCTCTCTATAAATACCCTATTCCACAAGAGGGTCAGGTAATTCACTTCTTACCCCCTTTCTGTATTTTGCTCTCGCTCTGCCCAATTCCTTACTTTGGCATCAGAGTGTCTTGCAGGTACACCTCCCTTCTCCTCCTCATCACCGGTGAACAGGTAGCAGTCCAACAGAGTGTGGCCAGCCCGTGATCCCCTCCTGATCAGGTCAACAGAGTTGCACTCCGCCATGATAACAAAGTCCTGAAATGCGACTTCCAAATCGGCGACTTAGTCTTGCGCAGAAACCAGAAGGACTCACACGAGGGTAAACTAGCCGTAAATTGGGAAGGTCCCTACCGTGTCCGCGACAAGACGGAACACGGGGCCTACTACCTCGAAAACCTACACGGGGAACAACTAGCTCGACCATGGAATGTCGAGAAACTTAAGCGGTACTACAGTTAAACACTTCCCGTGACGATCCATCGTCACGACCACTAGGGGGGCGACATGGTACCACCGCACCTCCTCGCGTCTCCTAACGACTAGAGAAAAAGCAATCACTGCCTCTTGTGTGCGCGGGCAGAAAGCCTTGCCCGGCGGGGAACACCTCGATCGAGATCCCCCACCGCCGTACCAAAACCGGAAAGACACCCAGCTCGCGATGAGACGTCCATGCCGCGGGGAGAACTACCACCAAACCGGTCAGGCAACAACGTCGGCCAACCGGCCAGTTCCCTACACCGCCGGTAACAAGCATTGTCGAGCTACCACCCCAGACAGGCCAAAAAACACAAACATACAGTTCAAACATACGAACATACGTTTCGAGCATATAAATTCAGAAATAAAACGAGCATAAACAACATGCGAAAAACGAGGCGCACACTTAGACAATTCTCAAAAATATATTAATCAAAAGCGGGCACCAGCCCAGTAGTCAATACAACAAAATACAAAGTATGGCACGTAGGGCACGCAGACCCAGGGCTAATCTATACTCCCTCATCTTCCTCAGCTTCAGGCTCGACGACAGGGACGACGGGGCCAGCCTCCTCGGCGCTGGGGTCGACCACCCGGCCATCGACTATCTCGTGGAAGGGCCTGATTCCATCCTCGATGAAGGCGACGCCGGAGTTCACCACCCTAAGCTGCGCAACGGCACCATTGAAGCCCGCGGTAAAAGCATCTAGACAATCACCTTCCAACACCTGTATCCTGGCGAGCAGGTCAGCCCGGGTAACCAGCAACCTGTCGTCATCAGTCTCGTCATCGGCAGGAAAGAGATCGCCCTCGAGTTTCACCACACGAGCCTTTGACGCCCGCAATTCCTCCTCAGCTACCCTCAACTTCTCCTCGGTGTCGTCGCCCCTCTTACGCTCGAGAGCAACCTCCCCGCGAGACTTCTCCAGCTCTTCGGTCAACTGAGTCACCTTCCCTCGGCTCGCCTCCATATCCTCGGCTGCCTTGTTCAGACGGGACTGCGTGAAAGCAAGATCCCCTTGCAGCTTTGACAGCTCGACGGCCGAGCAGCTTTCTTTGCTCAGGACCATCGCCGTAGTGAAAGTCCACATCAACGCGGCCAAGTCCTCGGTCAGAACCTGCCTCCTCGTAGCACGGTCAGCACTCAAAATCTCCTTCACCTCCCCCGCAGGAATACTGGGCGACCTAGCCCCATGGAAATAGCCGGGGTGCTGGTGACAAGGAGCGATAGCGTAACCCTCCTCGGAAGAATCCACCGATAAGTCAACCACGGGCGTATCCTCCTGGACTCTCGCCCTCTTCGGGGCCCCTTGAGAATTAGGCGTCTGGCTACCGGTCGGGGACACCGACGACCCCCGTCTGTCTTGTTCCGCGGAAGACTGCCCGACCAACTGGGCGACCTGCGTCTTCGGAGGAACGGCAGCCCTTGAGGCACGCAACTTCTTCACTCGCTCCTCGACAGAAGCCATATTCCCTGCACAACAAAGAAAAATGGTCAATAAAAAACTAAGGGTATCAGGTCGAGAAAAGACGAGGCGTCTACCACCTAGGTAGCGCAGGGCATCCTCCTCCAAGACACACTCGAGTAGGGCCTTTGTGTTGATTAACCTCGGCGTCTCACGAATGTTCCCATAGCTGTCGAGGATGTACCGGCCATCGAGGGTGACCAGCTTCGACGACGGTAAATTGCGCACGAAGGAAACTATCTTCAGATAGCTGGCCATGTCCTCGTCGTCGAGCGACCCCGCCGGCACGATATACCGACCTGTTCCCCGAGAATAATGTTCCAGAGACCACTCCACGTGCACTCGGGGCAGCATGACGGCCTCGCGATGACCATCCACTATCCTCTCCCCTTCTGAATATAAAGAACAGACCCCTTCGTGCGTGATCGGGCTGACCACGAAAAAACGACCTTTGAAGTCCCAGACAAAATCCATATACGTTCTGAAAAGCCTATCTGGTTGCTTGAACGATACCCAGCAATGTCGACCACTCATCGTCTGCCGTTGCAGATGGAAAATATGAAAGAACAACGGAAACGTGACGCCGACCTGGAGATATTGGCACACGAGCTCGAAGGCCCGAATAAAAGCCAGGGCGTTTGGGTGCAGCTGCGACGGGGCCAACCTCAGCCAGTCGAAGAGGCCCAGATGGAAGTCCGAAAAGGGCAACCTAAGCCTGGCCTTTTTGAAGTAGAACTCATACATCGGGAAGCGCATCCGCCTGTATTTCGAGCAGATACGATGGCCGGGCCGGGGACGATAGACTTGCCAGTTCTGCGGATCCCCTTCTCTCCAGTCCTCCAAGATGGCGTAGGCCCCTGTCTGGTTCATTATCCTCAACCATTGCGCCCAGGACAAGCCTAGTCATTAACACCTGAAAAGCAAAAGGTAACGGTGAATTCGATGGCAGAGGTCAAATTCACCCTTCCACCGCAAGTCAAGTGAAAGGGCGACGAGGACTCCCCGAGCATCGTCCCCGGTGGATCTTCCCTAACCTACCACCTCCCCGATTATCAGCATGACCAAAACCGCAAACCCTCATCGGGGGAGCCCGTCGGAATAGACGTCACTCCCTGGACATTCATCGGAGTAAAGTATCCCTCCCCAGGGAATTCATCGGAAAAAGCTTCCTTCCCCGGGGCACTCATCAGAACTAGCATCTCTCCCCGGGACATTCATAATAAAAACCCTAGAAAAACCCCCTACGACGGCGGAGGTGTTCACCTCTCCTTGGGGCATTCAAGCTGCCCCGACCACGGTCATAAAACAAACAAGAAAAACAGAGGAAAAGAGAAAGAAAACTTACTGCGAAAAAATCTATGACGGAGGACGCGACGGCTGTGACGGCGGAGATATCAGACGACGGCGGGACAACAAGCAGGAAACTTAAGAGCAAGAGGGCGAAAAGTGAGGAATGAGCGGGGGCTCGCTTACTTATACCCCTGCACGGGACTCGAAGCGTCGCTAGGCACTCGAGTACCCTAGGGTAGCCGCCCTAGTAGCCACCCAACGCACGACACGTGGCGGAAGCAGACAGATGTGCCCCCTCACCTCTCCTCGCCAATACCCGACTTCAAGCCTGGACGATCGACGACGTAGAACGCGCATGCTCGCATTGAAGGATCTTTCCCCGGGCCAGTCCACTTCCCCGGAACGACGTCATCAAGTCCTCGCTCCCTTCCTCGGAGCAACGACTTGGGGGGCTCTTGTTCTGGCCTGGGCCTCGGTCTGACCACGCGGGCCCAACCCAATAATGTTCCACCAGGTCCAGTCCAGTCCAGGCACCGCGTCGGGCACGAGGTCCCCGACAAGCAAGAAAGGCCTCCCTGCGAGGAAGGTCTGTCCCAACTACGTCGGGCAGGAGACTGCCCCGCTCGACCAAACACCGCCCTCCGCGGGCACGACCTGCCCCCCGCGGGCGCCACCTGCTCTCCTGTCGGGCAGGACAATGTGTCCTTCACACGTTCTCCACGTGCTCCCCTCCGCGTGGACACGTCACTAACCAACTGCCCACCTCCGAAAGAGCAGGTCAAACCCACTTTCCGGAGATCGCGAGACAGTTGAACTAGGGCGAAGACCACGTTCTGGTCTTCACTACGCCACGTAAGCCCTAACAGTCACCTGGGTTGGGCCTGGCAATCCAGCCCAACACAAGTGACCGTTGGCCCAGCGCTGGGGTCTCTCTATAAATACCTCTTCCACAACAGGGTCAGGTAATTCACTTCTTACCCCCTTTCTGTACTTTGCTCTCACTCTGCTCAATTCCTTACTTTGGCATCGGAGTGTCTTGCAGGTACACCCCATTCTCCTCCTCATCACCGGTGAACAGGTAACAGTCCAACAGAGTGTGGTCAGCCCGTGATTCCCTCCTGATCAGGTCAGATCAAGAATGAAGAGAAAAGTTATGCTGGATAGTTACTATAGTAAATATATTATTGGTAGAGGTCAGATCAAGAATGAAGAGAAAAGTTAGGCTGGATAGTTACTATAGTAAATATATTATTGGTAGGTGACTGTATTTTTAAAAAAATTCAGGACGTGTCTTATTGCATTTATTAATTAATAATTATTTAAAATATAAGAATGTGACTTAGACAAAAGTTTTGAATGATATAGTTAATAATAAATATATTTATATTTAATTAATTAATTAAATAAAAAAAATTTAGCGGAAAATCTTTGATGAAAACATTATAAGATTATATAATAGATATAGATAATACTTGCCATGTTTGCTGAAAATATTAATAAAGTAATTTTTAAAGATATATTTATTTATTAATTCTGGATCAAATAATTAAATCAAAAAAATTTTACAATTATTTATATAAGGATATTTTGATAAAAAAATATATAATATAGAAGTAGGAAAATAAATGATGGGATATAGGATAAAATTTTCTTATTGTTGGGTCACTACTTTTACTACCCATTTCACCTATTCATTTTTTTCTAAGATTTTTCATAATGCATGCTATTAATAAAATCTGCAATCAGTAAGAGGTTTTTTCTTCTAATAATTATTTATAGATTTGTTTATTTTATTATTGAATTTTTCATACTTATTTATTATATTTTCATATAAAACATATTATATGTTTTTCAGGCATATCGAAGATAAAATATTACAAATATAATTAATAACAATTATATTTACTTTAGAAGAAGGACAATTAAAGATATGGAAAAAAAATAAGGTCAAAAGTGATTCAATCGGGCACTACTGTAATATGTCTAAAATATTTAGATAAAATTCCTTGAGATCTCAGGATTAGTGTTCAAATTGTAAGTCACTTAAATCTTTGAAACTTAAGAATGGTGGTTAAATTGTAAGTAATTTGACTTAAATATGATTTAAATAGATGGCTAGACAAATTAACGAATTTACTAGTAGACAGATTGTTAATGAAATAAATGTCTAGACAAATTAACGACACAATGATATGTTCTACAAAATTCTATAGGATGAAACACACATCCACATATTATTCGGAAGGATTTTTCAATAATCATTTTGGACTCTCAAATTTAAAATTTTCAATTTTTAATTTATCATTTCAGCTTTTATTTATTTTTTCTTTCATTTATTTTATTTATTTTTATCTCTTAATTTAGTGGATTAGGTCTTACCCTCTCACATTTGTATTTTTTTTCTTTCTTTTTTCCTTTAGTTTATATTGAATTTATAATTAAAAAATTATATGTTTTATTAATAAGATATGATTGAGTTTATTATTAATTTAAATTCACTTTTTAAGTCGATTGTGCTGAACAAAATTATATAAATATTTGTCTGTTTTTTATTTCAATATTATGGACCAAATATATATCGTGGGAGATTTAGATATTTGCCGAATGAAAGGGGGGTGGCATAAGAATTTTTTCTGTTATATTGTATTAAAGATTTTTATTATTTTTTAAGCTGATTGTATTGAACGACGTGTGTATATTGTGGGAGATTTAGATATTTGCCGAATGAAAGGTGGGTGGCATAAGAATTTTTTTGTAATATTGTATTAAAGGATTTTATTGTTTTTAAATGTGTGTGCGCGTGTGCGTGGCCGTGTGTGCGTGTGTGTATATGTGTGTGGGCGCGTGGTTGTGCGGTGTATGTGTTATTTTGCGTGTGACGTTATCAGACTCTATTATCAAGACTTTGGAAGAAAATCATATATATGTATAAGATAAAGTCAAGATTCAGAAATACTTCTAATGTAACGGTTCTAAGAAACGTTAGTAATTAAGTTTTTGATTGATACTTTATAAGTTAGCCTAGAAGGCTTTACAAGAAATGTACTTTACATTGATACAGTTCTGAAGTTTCTGAAGACATGGTTCTGTTGAGCATAAGAATTTTTTCTGTTATATTGTATTAAAGATTTTTATTATTTTTTAAGCTGATTGTATTGAACGGCGTGTGTATATTGTGGGAGATTTAGATATTTGCCGAATGAAAGGTGGGTGGCATAAGAATTTTTTTGTTATATTGTATTAAAGGATTTTATTATTTTTAAATGTGTGTGCGCGTGTGCGTGGCCGTGTGTGCGTGTGTGTATATGTGTGTGGGCGCGTGGTTGTGCGGTGTATGTGTTATTTTGCGTGTGACGTTATCAGACTCTATTATCAAGACTTTGGAAGAAAATCATATATATGTATAAGATAAAGTCAAGATTCAGAAATACTTCTAATGTAACGGTTCTAAGAAACGTTAGTAATTGAGTTTTTGATTGATACTTTATAAGTTAGCCTAGAAGGCTTTACAAGAAATGTACTTTACATTGATACAATTCTGAAGTTTCTGAAGACATGGTTCTGGTGAGCAAAGCTCTGAAGATTCTGAAGACATCATTTCTAAAGATCAAGTTCTGAAGAGTTTCTGAAGACAAAGTTCTGAATGAACGAAGTGCTGAAGACTCTGAAGATAAAAGTGTGCTTAATGAAATCTAAAGACTCTGAAGATGAGGTTCTGATAGAACGAGTTCTGAAGACTCTAAAGATAATGCTTCTAAGAAACCAAGTGTCGAAGATTCTTATGCCAGGTTCTGCTGAATGAAGATCTGAGATTCTAAAGATTGTGGTTTTGAAAATTACACAAAGAAAGACTCTTCTACAACACGCTTCATCAAGTTAACATCTGAAGCCTCTGAAGATGCTAGAAGACTGAAGATAAGAATGGTTTTTAAGATGAATATAATAGTACTAAAACCTTGTTACCTTTACCTTAAAAAGGTGGCGCATGAGCAACTTTTTATACAGTGATATTGACCATTCCTTCACTTGAGCGTTGGGATATTATTGTTGGAATATATTTTCAAGAATACCCTTCAACAAATTTATTCTCTCAAGCTCTATAAATTGAAGATCAAGAAGCTTGAAGAATTGTTAATTTGTGCATAATAGATAGCGAGCTGGTGATGATAGCACGCTATTATGCAAAGCCAAAGTGATGAAGAAAATGCTACAAGCTGAAGCTTAAATGAAGAATGCTTAATGAAGATGAAGTTGAAGCAAACAATTGAAGTGTGTACAACGATGCAACACGCTGAAGCCATGTGAAACTAGTCAAATGAAACATCAATAAGTGAAGCATAATAACTTAGTTGATCTTGACGGTTAAACTGGAAGAAGTATTATATGCTCAAGAAGGAGTTAATAAAAAGAAGCTAAAATCTCATGAAAAGAAGCCATAAGTGCTCATCAAGAAAGCTTATAAGCAACACATAACCAATGTTTTATAATCTCTCAGAGATTCATTCTTTAGATAGTTTTTTTGTATTAGAAAGCAAGGAGTTGTTGCTCATATCTTGCTTAGAAACACTTAGGTGTTCATGTACTTCATCTGTGTAATCATCTTGTAAGAAGCGTATTAGTGCACAAAGAAAATCCTTGAAAGAAGTGTTGTTCCTTGAGCGGTTGAGTGAAGATCAAAATGCTTGAGATGACTAAGTGTGTTTCTAACAACTTAGTGGATGTTGTTCCTTGAGCGGTCAAGTGATAACCAGAATGCTTGAGAGGACCAGGTCATTGTTAACAGCTTGGAGGTTGATTCCTTGAGAGGCAAATGGATGTCAGGATTCTCAAGAAGACAATGGAAGGTATCCATTGTGGTTGTCATCGTTGATGATTATTGGATTAAGTCCTTGTGATAAGGCGAAATCACCTTGAGAGGTGGACTAGAGTAACTTCGTTAACAATGAACCAGGATAAAAATAATTGTGTCATTTATTTTTATTTTCATTGTTATATTTGTTCTTCTAATTTCGCAAAAGGGGATAAAATGTGAAACTCAATTCAAACCCCCCTTTCTTATGTTTCTCAACCTTCAATTGGTATCAGAACTCTGGTTCTGTTATTGATGTTTATTAAACACTTAATTGTGTCAGATAAAGATCTAGACGAGCTTTGAGAAATGCTCTGGTTAATCTCCTCCACCATCTACAGTTTCAGTCACATATAATGATAAAAGGATTGAGTACTGAAATGACAAACTAGAAAGGTTCACTATGGATTGTGTCACTGATTCTTAGAGCTAGTCACTATTGACTACATAATTTTCTCTTAGTGCTTGCAAGAAAATTGAAAGCAAGTTGAAAAGTTAGCTGGTAAAAGGATAATAGACTCATCAGATTAGTAGAAGAATCTGGTGAATGCTATTCTTAGAATACATTAGTTAAGAGCTACGTACCTCCTTAGCTAATGCTTGGACAAGGCTTAAGAAGAATGATCTATAAGAGATTAATAAGAATCACTAAGCAAGAAATATTGTTTGCTAAAAGATAATTCTTTTTGAGTATGTGATGTTTTCAACAAACAGACTCGGTCTACCGTTGACTTTCTTAGTATTGCTCATTAGGAACTCTTTCATGTGAAGAAGAGAAAATGCTCATGTCATGATTCTGAAGCATGGAAAGTTCAAGATGAAGTATGTTGAAGATGTTAAAAATCTTGTCATCAAGATTTTAAATCATGATTGCAGAAGTTAAGATTCTGAATGGTGATTTCTTCGTCAAAACTCTTAAAGAAGATGATCAAAATATTGCTATTTGAATAGAAGCTTATGACAACTGATCAAGCATGCGGAAGATTTGGAGTAAAGTCTCTCTTGAAGAAATCAAGATCAGAAAATGTAGAAAAAAGTCTGATGGCAAAAGAAGTCACTTGCTATAAGTGAATTAAGTTATGTCATATGAGTCTATCTTGACTTCAAAAAGACAAAGCCTGAGAAGGATGCATGAAATGCTCATGAGAAAAAGGCTGAGAAGAATAGCTAACTAACATAACGCAGATGGTTATGGTTAGAAAGTTTACTGCAGAAGATCTTTCCAGAAGATATGCATTGGTTATGGCTATTAAGATTCTGACTGACTGCTCTAGAAACTTTGCAGGATTCTGAAGTAATCAGAATGGAAGAAATGGCTAAAATCATGAGATCATCATGACAAAGCATCTAGAAAGAAGATAGCATGTCTATTCATAACAGAATATGATTCAAATCTTTCTGATGAATATTGGATAAGGTTGTTCTGAAAAGTACATCATCTTGGCATAGAAGCACTTCTACTGGCAAATCAAATCAATGTCAGATTTGACGATAAGCTTGGAAACCAGAAACCATAGCTTATTAAAAGATTGCAAATCAGAAATTACTTATTCAGAATAATGAAGGTAATTGAGCTACTTAATAAGTACAAGATGAAGACATCAAAGGATGCTCAATCAGAAACCACCACAGTTCACTCCTGTATAAAGAAAGAACAAAAATTGTCACTTTCTGATGAACTGATTCTGGATGAAAAGGCTCAGCCAGTAAGAACAAGATTATCATACAAACCACTAAAGAATATGTATTGGTTTGATGATCTTTATGATATCTACATCAGGTGAAAATTAGCACCTAATCAAAGAATGTACTTTGATGCTGCAAGAGAAAATTCAACAAGTTCCCTCAGAACATAACTTTTCAGAAGTCTACTCTAAGAACTGAGAAGCTAGTGGCTTTCTGAAGATGAATCTTCTTGAAGATAAAATATGGATGGTTCCTTGATGAAGACTAGATACAGAACTTGACTCTTTTCTAATGACCAAGATGAAACAAACATCAGAAGAGATGTCCTTCATTCATCACAATGGAAGCTCAAAAAGTCTTAAAGATATTCGTGTTTCTGCACAACGCTCAAAGACTCTTATGAAGATCGCAGTAGAAAGGAGATAAGTGATGAAAGAAGAAATGATTCCAGTGGAAGCTGAACGAGCAGCGATTCTGAAGAAGCCTCTACATCAGAAGCTGGGAATATACATAAGTATTGAGTAATGTATTTCTAAACCTTTACTATTTACTTTTAAATAGTTTAGAAATCTATTATGATATTCTAGAGAAATACGTTTTAAGAGACCATGTTAGAAGGAATTCATTTTCTAAAAACTTTAAGATAAAATCCTTGCTAAGGATAAAATCTTTTTCAGAATTTCCTTACTGAAAATAAAATTGTTTTCATTTCGCATGTGAACTTAGTTATACATCAAGAATGAAAAGAGCTATCTCTAAATGCAATTTCCTGGAATAGAAAAATAAGTTTCTATTGCTTAGCAACGTTTTCTCTACTTTTGAAATATGAATTTTTTAACTTGTGAAGTTTTTACGTTTTGTAAAGCAACTAGTTAGAATGCATATATGTTGGTAAATGCCATTGACCATTGAAAACTGAAGAGTGTGATGCATTTATTAGTCATTATGATGATACGTTAAATTGTTGTCTTACATGCACCATACCTAGTATTTGATGGGACAACTCAATTTAATGAGAAAATCTTTGATAAATATATTGAAGTCATTCCACTTTACCTCTTGTCAGAATTCTGTGTTCATTCCTTTTTAAGTGTCTTCTCTGTTTCTTCCTGAATCTAGTGTTTGTATATGTCTCATACTCTTATCTTTTATTAAGCGTGTTATTCTATCATTTTAATTTATCAACTATTTTGGAAATAACAACATTCACTATTTTTAGCAAAATCATTAATTGTTTCGCATGTCTCGAAACTGATTGTTTTTTTTCTGGCTTTGCTCTTCTTTATAATTAGTATCTACTTTTTTCTCTATTTATATCATATTTTATTAAAACCTTATTCATATCTAAATTTTTTGCATCATATCTTTCTTACCCTAGTTGTGTCATCATGTCTTTCAAAACTTTTTGTGGTAACGGAAATATTTTAGAAGTTATCCCAGAAATTCGTCCAAATCTTCTAGTTCTCAGAGAAGCTGGTCTTAACCTAACTTTGAGTATGCGCATTCAAGGATGGTCTAAACATTATGCTATTCTTCATGGACCCATCTATCCAAACCTTGTGAAGGAGTTTTGGAAGTTTTCACGGGTTGATGAAAATGGTAACTCTGTTGTGTCCTTTGGTTTTGAGATTCCTTTCATTATAACTCCCACTTCCATTGTTGAAGCCATAGGTTGCTATCAAACTGGTACTACTGTAGAAGAATTTCATCTCAACTACAACTTTGTTGAAAACCTCTATGTAATCCATGACAACTCCCTTCCAAAATTCGAACCAAATGATCCTAAAGGACTCCAGCCCATAGCTAAAGCCTGGTTTCAACTTCTATTGTCCAACTTCCGACCAAGGGGAGTAGAAAAAATGTTCTGTCACATGATGACAAACTCATTATCTACTTTCTGATGGAAAATGTTCAGATCAACCTGCCTCAAACTATTTTTAATCATTTGAAGAATACAGTTGATATCTCCAGAAGTCAGCATAAATCCTACATTCCATTTGGAAGGATTTTGTCTAAACTTTTCTTTAAAGCTGAGATTATTGGTTAGCCAAGAGGCTTGGACCATAAAATGCAGTTGGGATGGTGCAGTGTGAAAGGGTTGATAAGTTAGCAGATTTTTGGGTGTAGCTCTGATGTGTCAGGCAGTAGTAGCTGTTGTTAGGCTTTGTGATTTTTGATAGCTTCTTTTTGTCCATGGGATGTGTAATCTTGTTTGTTGATTATGTCATTTTCCTTAGCTTCAGTTTCTTCGTTTTCCTTACCATTGTCTTATGGTTGTTTTTATATTATGTAACCAATATTAATATTAAAGAAATTTCCTTTTCCGTCTTTATAATCGTCTTCATATTTCTGTGTCTCTATCTTTCTTTTATTTACCTTTTTTATTTCTGACAAAGGGGGAGAAAGTGATATATGATTCTGATACCTAATCTAAAGAATCTCATCCCAAATATAATGAAAATATGTTTATTTCTAACCATATGTTTGAGAATTAATCAGGAACTTCGCAAAAGTTCATTGTATGTTAGAACAGGTTATCAAAAGACTTTATCAGAAGACTTTACCAGAAGTGACAAGACATATCAGAATCTATGATATATCAGAATACATAAAATATCAAAGATATGTCCAAGAAGCAAGTGATGTGCATCAGAAGTCAATAATCAAGAAGATTATATCAAAAGCATTTGCACAAGATATCAGAAGATATAATCATCAAAAAACATGTACAAGAAAGAAGAATGTTAACTGATAATATATGAATATCTGGTGTTGACCACTAAAGTATCAGAAGTAAAGGACAATTAGAAAGGATATCCATAAGTTTCATGTTGATACCTAAAACTTATCAGAAGTTGTTAACTTTTTGAAAGAATGCCTCAACTGATTCAAATGGTATCTACAATTCAATTAATATCCAATCTTCAAATGGTACCTAGACTCTAATTTTGAAAGAATGTAAATCTTTTGGAGATCAAATCAAGTCATGATCATTAAAGAAAATGTTTAGTTTATGAACCATCAAATGACATAAGGATATGTGCACCTGTTGGTGATCTGTGCTAAGATATTAAAGATTTGATTTCGATACAGGATGTGTGGCATCTAAGAAAGTATCCACTAGTTTTTAATATATAATGCAAGACATCAAGTCTGATAAGACAAATTAGGTTCTGATACGTCTACAGTATTCTGATAGCAAGCTTGGTTCTAAGATAAAGACCAGCCAATTCTAGTCAGATTCTAATGAGAGGTCACTGAGAAATAATCCTTCTCTTTTGATATGATTCAAATTAAAAATCATTTTGTGAGTCTTGGGATCAGGGGGAGACTCTGAACAAGCATAAATGAATTTTGAGAGTAACAGAACCAGAGGGAGCTGGTTAAGCTTATCTCTGACTCTGTGGATTTATGGTGATTACCCTATAAGAATTGTTTATCAAAATGCATTGTTTGTCATCATCAAGAATGAGGATATTGTAAGAACACAATTTGGTTCTACATCTGGCCTTTAAGTTTTGGTGTTAACTGCATAAGTTATCTAAAGGAACAATTCTATATGATATGGTTTTTGTCTAGTGTGTGACTGTTGTCAATATGATTTTAACTCTGATAAGAAGACGTGTGACATCATCAAACTTTATTATCAACACTCTAGAAGAAAAACATATATATGTATAAGATAAAGTCAAGATTCAGAAATACTTCTAATGCAACGGTTCTAAGGAATGTTAGTAATGAAGTTTCTGATTGATACTTTTAGAAGGCTTTACAATAATTGTGCTTTACATTGATACCGTTATGAAGTTTCTAAAGACATGGTTTTCATGAACAAAGCTCTGAAAATTCTAAAGACATTATTTCTAAAGATCAAGTTCTGAAGAGTTTCTGAAGACAACATTCTGAATGAACAAAGTGCTGAAGACTCTGAAGACAAAAGTGCACTTAAGGAAATCTGAAGACTCTGAAGATAAGGATCTGATAGAACAAGTTCTGAAGACTCTGAAGATAATTCTTCTAAGAAACCAAGTGCTGACGATTCTTATGACCTGGTTCTGCTGAACAAAGATCTGAGATTCTAAAGACTGTGGTTCTGAAGATTACATAAAGAAAGACTCTTCTATAACACGCTTTATCAAGTTAATATTAGAAGCCTCTAAAGATGCTAGAAGGCTGAAGATAAGAATGGTTTTTAAGCTGAATATAATAGTACTAAAACCATGTTACCTCTACCTCGAAAAGGTGGCGTAGAAGCAACTTTTTGTACAGTGATATTGACCATTCCTTCACTTGAATGTTGGGATATTGCTGTTGGAATATGTTTCCTAGAATACCCTTCAACGGGTATATTCTTTCAAGATCTATAAATTGAAGATCAAGTATCTTGAAGAATTGTTGATTTATGCATAATAGATAATGAGATGCTGATGATAGCACGCTACTATACAAAGCCAAAGTGCTGAAGAAAATGCTACAAGTTGAAGCTTAAATGAAGAATGCTTAATGAAGATGAAGCTGAAGCAAACAATTAAAGTGCATACAACGATGCAACATGCTAGAGCCATGTGAAAGTAGTCAAGTGAAACATCAATAAGTGAAGCATAGTAACTTAGTTGATCTTGATGGTTAAACTGGAAGAAGTATTATATGCTAAAGAATAAGTTAATCAAAAGAAGCTAAAAGCTCAGGAAAAGAAGCCATAAGTGCTCATAAAGAAAGCTTCTAAGTAATATAGAATTACTGTTTTATAATCTCTCAGAGGTTCATTTTTTAGATAGTTTTCTATATTAGAAAGCAAAGAGTTGCTGCTCATATCTTGCTTAGAAACACTTAGGTGTTCATGTACTTCACGTGTGTTGTAATACCCTAATTTTTACCCCTAAGATTTCTCACATCTCATTTTCATCTTTGCATCACAAACAAGATCATGATTTACTTCCTCTATCTCTCACATCTTTGGGCTTGTTGCCTGCAGGGATCACTGAGCATCTGTGTGTTTCTTGTTTGCTTTTATTTGTATGTTTATGTTTACTAACCTTTAATAAAAATGCCAAAAATATGTTTGTTCTTTTTCTTTACTAACTCTTTTTCAGAAAGAGGTTGGAATCAAGAACATCAATCAACAATCCCTCAGCTCGAATGAATTTCATTTGAACAAAGTCAAAGTTGATCTGCAACCAATTTAAATCATTTGATCAAGAGTTTCCAAAGACTTGATTGACTATTACTCAAGAAATTCCAAGGTTCATGTGTTTATTTTCATGCCTTCTTTGACAAGTCAAAAGAATCGAGCCAGAGCCAAGACAACACATAAAAAAAGCAAATTTTCACACTTTTTCACTGTGTTAATCGATTAACACATTTGTACATGCAAATGGTTAATCGATTAACACATTCGTACATGCAAATGGTTAATCGATTAACTAGTGCGTTTTTTTTGTGAAAATGAGCCAAATCCAAATTCTGCATCACTTTGGCACCAATTTTCAAATATTTCATCATGAGATTATTTTAGATCACTTCATTTTAATTTCCATGCCTCATCATAATTGAATCCCACCATACACCTTCACTAATCACCATTTGATCTTGATTTTGCCTCCAATTCAAATTTCAAGCCTAATTTTGGTTCCAAACCACCAAAAATTTCCAAGCCTAAATTCTATAAATAGAGGCCTCATTTCATTCATTCTTCAAGCTTTTGATAGTCAAATTCACCTTGTCAAATTTCTTCTTGACTCTCTCAATTTTCTCCAACTACCAAATTCACCAAAGCTCTTTCTTCTTTTGAAATTTAGTAATTTCTTCGTTGGAACTTACTAATCTTTGAGCTAAAACCTTCATTCAATCATTTTTCATTATTAATTTCAGTAGATCAAGGCTTTGAAGTGTGATTCTTGAATTTAATTTGAAGCAATTTCATATTTGAAGTGGTAAACCCTCATTCCACCATTGTTGTTCTTGATCCATCTTTCACAATGTGATCTATTGTTGGTTTTTGTTGCTTGATCTATGGATCTTGCAAATTGTATTTTGTTAGTGATATTTGCTGTTGTTTTACTTGAATTTTCGTGCTAATTCTCATTCATGACCATGAGATATTTGAAGAAATGGTTGGATCATGAATGCGAAATTTTTTCAAATTTTGTTGTTGTCTTAGTAGTGCTAATCGATTAACACATTTGCACATGTAAATGGTTAATCAATTAACTAGTGTCCAAAATGTGATTTTTTCTCGTTTTGGGGACTGTTTTGGTTCCTTGCCTTTTCCTTCCCTTTCCTTTTGTTCTTTGTCTTGGATTACATCTTTGTATGGTTCAATTTGGCATTTCTTCATCTATCTCATTTTCTTTTGATCGATGAAAATCTTCAATATCATTGGAACTTGTTTCAAGTTCTTGATGAAGATGAGATCGTTACCTATTTTCTTTTCATACGGTATTGCTTTCGGAGGATGATCTACATATTGTCTCTCTAGCATACATTAGTACAAACACTTTTATTGATCAGCCTCAGATAGTTGTGGCTTCTACATAAGCCTGATTACGATTGCTTAACATAGTGTTAAATTATCCCGTACCATAAAATGATCATCCGTGGCTCAAACTTATGTTTGAAAGTCTAAGTATGGTTGATTATTTGTCTTAGGTCCATTATTTATGAAACTTGTTGTTAGGAGGCTTTAATTTTATCAATCCTCCAATGAGTCTTCATTAACTTTTACCTATATTCATCAATTGACCATCATTGATCATTTGTTCTAACAACTAATCACTAACAATATTATTACACTAATTTTGTTTATGCTTCCTTCTTGCTCTTTATCTCTCTTTTATTTTTATGCTCCATTATTATCATCTCATATCATACTACTGTTTATGCTTCCGCTATTTTTTCTTTGTCCATTTGGACCAAAAATATTAATAAAGGCTTAAACCCCTAAAAAAATGTTCTCTTAATGGTGAACTATGGCTGCTACCCTTTGCATTGGACATGGAGTTTTGGACCAAGAATTAAGATCTTAACCTATGCTTGGAAGCTTGTGATGTCAAACCTTGGATTTTGGATACTCGGAGTTCTCTTTTAAAGACTTATTTTGATCAAGGCCTAATCTAAAGGAAGAATGCTTATATTATGGAGCTTACTTGTGTTTTTAGATAATTCTTATCCTTAGCTTTTATCTTTTTGCAGTAGGATAGTCCCTTCTTCTTCACCCCTTATTCGATTTTCAAATCTTCTCCCTTTTTCAAAACCTTATTGTTTTCAAAATTAAACCTCTTTTACAATAAAACCTTGACTTTTGTTAAGATTTTTTTCAAACTTCATTTTCTTTAATAAATGTCAATCAATGTTAATCATACTTTGACTCTTTTCAAAAAGACATATAAAAACATTCAAACTCATTCAAACCTTTTGTGCCTTATGCACTTTTTCTTTTAAAAATTTTCCATAAGTTTAGACACGAGTCATCTCTTTAAGCGGAATTATTCGCTTGAAAATGATGACTTGTCTTTTTACTTAAAATAAACCATAACAAACCTATTTTGTTATTTGTATCACGAACTACGAGGATTTGATCCTATATTGCACTTTGTGGGTACGTAGGCATGAGGCGACAAGTCTATCCAAACACAAAAATCTTAAAAAAATACTTATCTTCTCAGCTCCCCAATCTCATTTCAAACAAACATTTTCAAACCAAAAGGCGTAGATATTTCAAAGGGTTCCTATAAAGTACTATAGACGTTTTAGGTGCTAACACATTCTCTTAGCGTAACCAACCCCCTTGCCCAATCTCTATTCATCTGTTCTTGCCTTAAAACTTGCTTAGGTTTTGTTTGCTATTTTCCTTTCCTTTTGGATGAAATAAAAGTGTGGTGGTGACTCTTACATTTCGAGTTAAGTTAATTAATAATTTACACTCACGATTTTTTCTGCTACACTATGTAATCATCTTGTAAGAAGCATATTAGTGCACAAAGAAAATCCTTGAAAAAGGTGTTGTTCCTTGAGCGGTCGAGTGAAAACCAGAATTCTTGAGATGACTAAGTGTGTTTCTAACAGCTTAGTGAATGGTGTTCCTTGAGTGGTTGAGTAATGACCAGAATGCTTAAGAGGGCCAGGTCGTTGTTAATGGCTTGGAGGTTGATTCCTTGAGAGGCGAATGAATTCCAAGATTCTCAAGAAGATAATGGAAGGTATCCATTATGGTTGTAATCATTGATGATTATTGGATTAAGTCCTTGTGATAAGGCAAAATCACCTTGAGGAATGGATTGGAATAAATTTGTTAACAGTGAACCAGGATAAAAATAATTGTGTCATTTATTTTTATTGTCATTGTTATATTCATTCTTCTAATTCCGCAAAAGGGGACAAAATGTGAAAATCAATTCAAACCCCTCTTTCTTGTGTTTCTCAACCTTCATCTTATGGTGGTGATATTTTTGAGATTAAGTGTTATCACTGTAAGAAGGAGGATCACACAAGGAAGATGTGTCCTGAGCGCCTAAATAATCGTGGAGGTAAGGATGATAGCAATGTAGCTATAATGCAAGATGATTGCAATGCAGCTATAGTGCAAGATGATTATGAATCATTTGATGTCCTTGTGGTGTCAAGCAGCAACTCTTGCAAATAGTGGATTATAGATTCTGGATGTACTTGGCATATGACTCCAAACAAGAATGTGTTTGAAGAATTATGTGATCAAGATGGTGGATCAATGCTGCTGGGGAGAGTGTTCTCCGTGTGAACTCACGATTACAGCAAATCGCTGTTACGCACCAGCACCAAAACCAGCCCTAAAACCTCTACAATTTCCTTCCCCAATGCCCTAAAAACATCTCCAAATCATTCCTAAGGTATTACAATGATAAAGGCACAAAATCTACAACTTATTAGGCCAATCCCGTATCATATTTACGCCTCCAATTCCCATAAATTCTTACAAATTCACCACATTCATTAAAGTTCTCACAATCACTTACCCTACACGGTTAAAACCTCAACAATAGAGTTGGCCATGAAGACCTACTTTCCCTCAAACTCAAATCAACCTCAAACTTATCAGAACATCAGTTCAACACCCTCAAACTCATTGAACTCATCACCAGAAAGGCAACAACATTTCATTACCCAAAACCTCTTAAACCCTTAAATCAGCTTTAAACACATTGAATCACATATTAAAAACAATGAAGGCAATACTTTCCATACCTTAATTGCCGACTCTAAACCTTTCTCCTTTGATTCTCGGAAACCTCGCGAAGTTTTGCCCCAATCCTCTTCCTCAGAGCTTTGGCCTCTATTTCTTCCCTTTTCACGGTCTAACAAGAATGAATCCTAATTCTCTAAAAATTCCTTTTTGTTAAACCTAATTTTGGGCCTTAAAATGGGCTTTCCAATTTCACCCTCACTAACTCCTCCTCAAATATCCATTTTGTCCTTAATTCACTTATATTTATTTAAATTAATAATACCAATATATTCATATTATATACTATTATTTAAATAAATAACCCAGAATCCATAATTCTCAATATTTCATACCAACCATCGAAAATCACCAAAAATACGAATATTCATATTTAATTTAATTAAATAAGTTTTCCAATAAATTTGGGGTGTTACATGTCCCTTCAAACAACTTATAGTGCAACGGCAAGAGGGATTCCCTCTTGCAGGCTGCATCATAACTAATTAAAATACCAGGATGTTGACTCAAAATGATACCGCAAAATAGTGTAGGAAAAGCAATGGGTAACTTTACAGCAAATATATTTGCATGCTTCATGATTTGTTCAAAAACATACAACCCAAAATCAAACACAGTTTTTGTTCCAACAATGTAAATGAATCTACCCAAACCTGTAGCAATTGTTGAGGTATGATTAATAGGCACCCGATTAGCAGCTCCTATTCTGTTAAGAGCAGCATACTTCACACTTAACTTGCTAGCAGATAACTTTCCCTTCCTTGGCCAACTTTTCACCTGAGTGGCAGTAATCTCTTTGCATATGTAACTGTCACTTACTTACACCTCAACTTGTTCTTCTTCATTCCTACCCATGAATTTATTTATAATTTCTAGAGAAAAATCAACACACTTTCCTCTGGCATACACCTTCTTGTATTTATTGCTTCTCTTGTTATCCCAGTCCTTGGAGATGTTGACAATAAATTCTTTTACCAACATCTCATAGCACTTTCCAAAACCAACCACACTTCTCACCAACCCAACCTCATGAATTAGTTCCATCACTTTCTTACACTCCATAACATCCTCGTCAAGTTCTCTTTCCAAAGCCAACCTTCTTTGATACACAAATTTCCACTTTTCAACATTCTCCACAGAATGAAAGAAGATGTTGTCAATTTCAACCTCTGGTACAGTAGCCAAAATTTTCTTCCCAGAGGTCATCTTTCTGGTTGAAGGAATGATGTATTGAACATCTTATGTGACATCATAATCAATATCACTACCAAGAGCTTCCTTTCTTTTCAATGATATTTTCTTGGTGGCAGAAGTTACAACGATATTTTTTCACAGACACATTAGGGTTTGAAGATTCACTAACCTTTTAGGACTTCGCCTTTTTTGCCTTAGGAGTTTTTGGTGTTCCTTTTGATGGAGCGGGTGGAAGTACAATGGAAACCGGAATAACATCGATGATAGCAATAGTAAGGTCATCTTTGGTGCTTGCATGCATGTCCTTAGCCTTCGCAGGGGTTAGAACAGAATGCTCGTTGGAGCTCTTGCTAGGAGTTGAGACAGAAGCCTTAGACATTTTGGTTGAGAGAGATGAAAGATGAAAGTGAAAGTAAATGAAGGAGTGGAACAAATTTATGAGAATGAGAAAATTAAAGTAGGAACTGAGTAGTTGAAGGCGTGTTGGAAAAGGTTTATGGGAAGTTTGTAATGATTTTCCTAAAATAGTGTGCACAATTAAATGGTGAGAAGAACAAATATTTGTTGCACGCCTCCATAGTATTAACTGCTATAATTCCTCCAAAATAAAAAATACCTGATTCGCCTCTTAACTTTTCAAATTGATTTGCTTCCAAGGCCTTAGTGAATATATACGCAAGTTGTTTTTTAGTGGCTACATGCTCGAGTGTCACAATTTTATCCTCAACGAGATCTCTAACAAAATGATGACGAATATCAATATGTTTCGTCCTGCTATGTAGAATGGGATTCTTGGAAATGTTGATGGCACTTAGATTGTCACAATACAATGTCATGACATACCATTGGACATTATATTCCTTCAACATTTGTTTCATCCACATTAGTTGTGCGCAACTGCTTCCTGGTGCAATATATTCAACCTCAGCAGTAGACAAGGACACCCAATTTTGCTTCTTGCTAAACCAAGAGATTAAATTGTTCCCCAAGAAGAAGCATCCTCCATAAGTGCTTTTTTTTTTATAAACAACACTACCTACCCAATCTGCATCAAAATATCCTACAAGCATTGAATTAGTATTATGAGAGTACAACATGCCATAATCACTAGTACCATTGATGTATTTCAAGATCCTCTTCACTTGAGTAATGTGGCTCATTTTAGGCTCAGCCTGATATCTTGCACAAACTCCTACAACAAAGGTGATGTCTGGTCTTCTAGGTGTAAGGTACAATAGGCTACCAATCATAATCCTGTATAAACTTTGATCCACATCAACACCTTTTTCATCCTTAGTTAACTTCAAATGTGTTGCAGCAGGGGTCCTTTTGTGACTGACATTTTCTAAGCCAAACTTCTTTACTATATTCTTTGCATACTTGCTCTGAGAGATGAATGTAGTATCATTCATTTGTCTAACTTGAAGACCCACAAAATAGGTTATTTCACCTAAAAGACTCATCTCAAATTCAAATTTCACTTTCTTGACAAAATGTTGTGATATGTCAAAACCTTCAGCACTTGGACTTCTTCACTCTCGATTACCCATCTTATGAAATGCAGCCTCACATTGATGTGCTTGGTTCCTTCATGATAGGTTGAATTCTTTGACATGTGTATAACACTTTAATTATCACATTTAACAATGATAACTCGAACATGAAGTTTCATCTCCTTAGCAAAACCTTCAAGCCACAATGCTTCCTTCACAACTTCAGTGAGGGCGATATATTCCACTTCAGTGGTTGATAAGGCAACAACCTTATTGATTCATCATGGAGTTTGAATCTCACAAATTCAACACCTACAATCTTGCAAACTTTATTATTTCTAAGAAATACAAATCCACCATCTTGATCATATAGTTCCTATGACAAGTCTTTATTTTGAGTCACGTGCCAAGTGCAACCTGAATCCATAATCCACTATTTACTTGAGTCGCCGCTTGAAACCACAAGAACATCAGATGAGCCAAAGTCATCTTGAACAATGGTTGCATTGCCATTTTCCTTACCCCCATGATCTTTCAGGCATTCAGGTCACACTTTTCTTATATGACCCTCGTTTTTACAATGATAACATCAAATAGAAGATGCATCACCACTAAAAGAATTTTATTGACTTTTACCCTTCTTCTTGACGAACTTTCCATCTCCCTTTGTGAATTTCGCCTTCACCAACCGAGGATGACTTGTGCTCCTTTTGTTCATTCGAATTCTTAGAATACAATGCTGATTGAACTTCTTCAAAGTTTAGAGACTCTCTTCCATACAAGAGAGTTTCTTTGAAGTGAGCATGTGATATAGGCAAAACACACAACAACAACAACGCTTGATCTTCATCCTCGGTCTTGATATCGATATTTTCAAGATCAAGAATTAGCTTGTTGAACATATTCAACTGCTCAGCCAAAACTTCGTCTTTACTCATCTTGAATGAATACAAATCTTGCTTTAGGTATAGGCGATTAACCAAGGATTTGGTCATGTACAAACTTTCGAGTTTCATCCATAACCCCGACATCATCGTCTCCTTAGAAACCTGTCGAAGAACCTTATCACCAAGGCTTAATAAGACGGCGCTGTGGGATTTCTCTATCATAGTCATTTTTTCTTTGTCTGTTAATGCAACATCCATGGATGCGGCCCCCTTCAACTCTTCTAAACAACCCTGATAAATCAGTAGAGTTTTCATCTTCAAGCACCACAAATCAAAATTGTGCATGACAATGAACTTTTCAATCTCATACTTTGTTGACAACATCTTCTCCACGCTCGTCGCACCAATTTATTGTGAAAAACAATACCGAAATAACAAAGTATGATCGATTTCTTAATCAGCGAAAAACCCACAAGGGTAGAAAAGTGTTAAGCAAAAAGAACACAATGAAATTGGCTATAAATAGATATTCTTTACTTTCTATTCGAAATAAGATTACAAGTGTTACAGAATAACAAATAACCTCTTTCACCCTAATTAAAATTTTTCTTATATAAAAGATGAGAGACTAACATGTTATTTAAAAGAAAACAAACACACTAGCCTAATGGGGTTTTACACATAGACTCATTACACAAGCTACTTTAGAAAACAAGATAACTTAAACAATTGAGCATAATAAACAAGCCCAATTCGACATGCTAACACTCCTAACATACTTCGAATACAACATGTGAACATACTTTGACGACATGCTAAGATCCTGTCGAATTGTCAAACCAAGAAACTACCCTTCGATCATACTAGAGTTCGATCAAATATCTCACAACAATCTTCAGAGTGCTTTGATACTACTAGGTTTATAGTTTTACCATTTGTACTATGAATTTTTTTATGTTTAAGTTTGTTAACAAAATTTATATATTTTATAATTGCAGCATTTTTCTCTAATACATTTTTATTAAATGTATTTATTATTAATTATACAATATAATAATATAATAAATGAAAAAAATTAAAAAAATTAATTATACAATATAATAATACTCTAAATTAACAAAATTTTTGAAAACAATTCATGTAACAAAAGAAAAATGAAATTATATTTTTGCATTTATTTTTTAGTATGAATCTCATTATTTTAAAAGAATTATGTTTATCAAAGGAAGATTGAAATTAAGTATTTCACATTATTTTTAGTATAAGTCTCATTAATTTTTAAAATAAAAGTCAAATTATATTTACTAAATATTTTATTTATATATTTATATATTTTTTACTTTTTTATTTTTAATCATTTATACTAAATATAATAGTTGTATATGTTTTATATTATTTTATGGTATTATTATATTGTATAATTACTTTTCAAATTTTGTTAATTTATAAGCAACAATTTGTTATTTTTATGAAATTTTTGTTGGAATTCTATTTTAGATTATTATTCAACTTATTTATTTGAACAAATTCATAATTTTTTAAAAAGATTTTAACATTACGAAAGTTAGTCAAAAAATTTATTTTATAAATATATATTTTAATATGTATAAATTGAATTAGAAGTCATTGCGGTCTAATAAATTACTAATCCGACCAGCAATCTGTTGATCCAATAGCTTGTCGGGTCGATAAATAGTTCGAGTTTTAAAACGCTGTTCTTGCATGTATATTTTGTTGCACATATTTTTATAAATATGAAAAATCATATGAAAAAATGAATGAAAATTTCATTTTAAAAAATAAATATATTTTAATGATTCAAATAAATTATAAATTTTAACTTTAGAATATTTAAAGTTTTGATAATTTTCACAAGTTAATTTTAAATAATTTACAATTATTTTGTTATATTATATTTACTAAAGATAGTTAAGAGTTATTCTATCAAAAAATCAATGAACTTAAAGAAAGAAATATAAAAATATTCTTTAATATCATTTTCATTTTTCAATTAGTTTTTGGTTTCGTAAAGCGAGAAGGTTTTTTCAATTGGTTTTATCAATTAATTGCAATTTACTTTTCTAATTTACACATCATATATTTGTTTAAATATAAAATATTTTTACATTTTTAAAAATAAAAATTATATATATATATATATATATATATATATATATATATATATATATATATATATATATATATATATATATATATATATATATATATATATATATATATATATATATATATATATATATATATATATATATATATATATATATATATATATATGATCGACTTACTCCAAAAATATGTTTTTTAAAGTTATTATAAATCATAACCTTTGAATTGAATCTAATTTAATGGTTAAATTAATTTTTTTAATTAATTAATTTTTAGATTAAATTCAATTCAAAGAATATGATTAGGTGAAATTCAGTTTTTATTTATTTTGAAATTATTTTATGAGGTTGATTTATTATTTTTATTAGTTATTTGATAGGTCCGATTTTACTTCCTTTATCATTTTAGTTTTTTTAGAGAAAATTAATGATGTACTAATAGTGTAAATTAATTTTGTATTGTCAATCAATAATAATTAAGATAGTGTATTCTTCTATGTCAATCCAGAATTTTTAAATTATTTATATGACATAATAAAGTGACATATTTTTATTGGATAATATTATAAAAAAATTTATTATAATTTTTTTTACATTGTTCATACATATTTATTAAAATAAAATATTAAATAAATTGTATTCTTTAAAAAATACTCATATTCCTTATAATATTATTTTTCGGTCAAATAATTTATAAGCTTAGTATTATTTAAATTAATTAAAAAAAACTTATCACTAGCCATTTAATAATAATCAAAATAGATAAAAAATTACTCTAAAATAATTAATAAATCACTCTCTTTTATTCCTCCACATCATATTGTAGTTTTTAAATTAATTGTATGATGTAATAAATTAATAAATTTTTATTAAATAATAATATAAAATTAAAATTATTTTACATTTTCACTACACACCAATTAAATTCTTAAATAAATGGTTTTTATTAAAAAATACAAGCATTCATTATAATATTATTTTTCGGTCAAATAATTTATAAGCTTAGTATTATTTAAATCAGTTATAAAAAAAAGCTTATCACTAGCCATTTAATAATAATCAAAATAGATAAAAACTTACTCTAAAAGTTTGACAAAGAAAACTTACCCAAAAGGAAAAAAATACTTAAGATTGAAATTGAAAACGTTCGTATGACACGAACGTATCCTATGGGATTAAGCCACGTAATCATTTTGCCAACGTGGAACCTAGAGATTCGCCATTTGTTCAAAAAATGAGTGCACAAAAGCCAAAATATCTTTCCACAGTGTTTTTCTGTGTGCTCCTTCTACCTCTCAAACACTATAAACCCCCTTCATTCGCAGCATTTTCTAAATCCCTAAAACTTCATACCGTCTTTTCTACAATGGCTAAAATCGTTCCGATCTTCGGTTTTTTGTTCTCTCTCCTTGTGTTGCTTCCTTCTCAGATCGCCGCTGAGGAGCCAGAGGCCAAGGAGTTCGTCCTCACTTTGGATAACACCAATTTCCATGACACTGTCAGCAAGCACGATTTCATCGTCGTTGAGTTTTACGCTCCTTGGTATATTTCGATCCTCCAATTCGATTCATCGTTATTTGTTCTGATCTGTTTTACTTGCTTTTGCTCTTTTGTAGATCTTAATTCTGATCATGTTTAGAGTGATTCTATTATTTTACTTTGTATATTTTTTGTTGCATGCGTCTATATATGAATGATTTTTGTTAGTGTTTTCATTTTTCGGTGATGGAATGTGTTATAGCGATCAATTGTTAACGATATAGTATATATACTATTGCATTTCATTTGCTTATCGTTATTAATTTGATTTGATTTTGTTTATCTTTCTAGGTGTGGTCACTGTAAGTCGCTTGCTCCAGAGGTGATTTGTTTTCTTCTTTTTTTTTCTATAATTATTTTGGGGTTTGTTTTATGTTCAAGTTGTATGAGTATGCAGATGCAAATGCTGAGTTTTTTTTAATGTTTGATTTTTGCAGTATGAAAAAGCTGCTTCTATCTTGAGCACTCTTGAAACTCCAATTGTTTTGGCTAAAGTTGATGCCAATGAAGAGAAGAACAAGGATATTGCGTCTCAATATGATGTTAAGGGATTCCCAACGATTAAGATTTTGAGGAACGGTGGAAAGAGCATTCAAGACTACAAAGGTCCCCGTGATGCTGATGGTATTGTTGAATACGTGAAGAAACAACAAGGACCTGCATCAACAGAACTTAAATCTGCTGATGAAGCCCGTGCTTTTGTTGGTGAAGATGGCATTGTTATTGTAAGTATCAAACATTTGTGGTTTTGTTTTAGTCACACACACTGGCCTTTAATTTAATTTTACCATTTTTTCAGGTTGGAGTTTTCCCTAAATTCTCTGGGGAGGAGTTTGATAACTTCCTTGCATTAGCAGATAAGTTGCGCGCTGACTATGACATTGCTCACACCTTGGATGCCAAACACCTCCCAAGGGGAGATTCATCCGTGACCGGCCCTGTAGTTAGGTTATTTAAGCCATTTGATGAGCTCTTTGTTGACTCCAAGGTATTATGGGTTTATTCAGATTAACTGTACCATTTTAGATATTTTACTTATTTGGCTTTCTAAAACTGTTTCATGCTGGTAGGATTTCAATGTTGAAGCTCTAGAGAAATTCATTGAAGAATCCAGTATTCCGCTTGTGACTATCTTTAACAATGAACCAAAGAATCACCCTTTTGTTGTCAAATACTTTAACTCTCCCAATGCAAAGGTATAATACTTAAAATTATTTTTGTTTCCTCAATAACAAACTTCCATTGGTATATGTGACTCAAATTTACCAATTTGCAATGTATTAAATTTTATAAACCTTGTTTGCATTTTGCTACATTTTGCTCAGCCTTTGTTTTTTGCCTGTATCCTAGAAACCTAAAGTATGTTTTTTAAATTGACAGGCAATGTTGTTTGTCAACTTTACTTCCGGAAGTACTGAAGCATTTAAATCAAAATACCGTGAAATTGCTGAGCAATACAAACAACAGGGAATTGGGTTTCTTATTGGAGATGTTGAGTCCAGCCAAGGTGCTTTCCAGGTTTGTATCGAAGTATTTAATATTTAAATAGTTGAATTTATTCTTTGCTCAATGGTGATATTTGACATTTTGAATGACTTTTCTTTGCAGTATTTTGGACTTAAGGAAGAGCAAGTACCTCTAATTATTATTCAGCAAACTGATGGCAAGAAATTTTTCAAGCCCAATTTGGAACCAGAACACCTTTCAGCTTGGGTGAAGGCATACAAGGTAGAGCTTAGTTCCCTTATTAGCTTGTTATATTTGCTGCTTTAACTAGCTGCCTTTAATTCTACAAGTATATAATCTCTTTTTAAGTAATTTAATATTTTATAGTGGTTGGTTGTCTTGGAGAATTTAAATCTTATATCACATTTCTTTTTCAGGACGGAAATGTTGCTCCATTTGTCAAGTCTGAACCTATCCCTGAGACTAACAACGAACCTGTTAAAGTGGTAGTTGGGGAAACTCTTCAGGAAATATTTTTCAACTCAGGGAAGAATGGTATACATTTGTCTTTTTCTTTTTGGGTTTCTTCCATACACTATCAGATAAATTGTGGTATTCAGTGGTCAATTAACGCACCATGTTTCAAAACTATAATACCACTTGACCAAAATATATTTTATCATTTGCCTTGATCATTCATCGATATAGTTACTAACATAACAATAAACTTTCCAGTTTTGCTTGAATTTTATGCCCCTTGGTGTGGTCACTGCAAAGCATTGGCTCCAATCTTGGATGAAGTTGCCGTCTCATTCCAAAGTGATGCTGGTGTTGTTATTGCAAAACTGGTAAGTTATGTCTGATGATTTTGCTAGAAACATACTACCATTGATTTTGATGATTAACCCGTTAACTTATATTTTTTATTTTGACAAACTTTATTCTGTGTCTTACCTCACTTACTAGGATGCAACTGCCAACGATATCCCAAGTGAAACCTTTGAGGTCCAAGGTTATCCAACTTTGTACTTCAGGTCAGCAAGTGGAAAGATATCGCAATATGACGGTGGTAGGACAAAGGAAGACATCATAGAGTTCATTCAAAAGAACAAGGACACAACTGGTGCTACTCAGCAAGAAGTAGAACAGCCAAAAGCTCCTGCTCAGCAAGAAGTAGAACAACCTAAAGATGAGCTTTGAAGGGTAACTTTTTGTAGATCATAATTTCCCAACTTAATTCTACTTGCACAGAAACTCTGTTCAAAGTTTCTCATTTATATTTTTAATCTTTTGGCAGAAAACGAGTTGTTTCTCTGGGAGAATACAGCAACGGGTTTACCTGCAGACTCTACAGCTCCCTTGTATCTCAGAATCAGATTGTTAGGAAATCATAGTGCCAGTCTTTTTATTTTATTTTTGCTTTTCATTCCATCCTTTCTGTTTTCTTCTATGTATTGCTAAATAATGAGTTTTGGCGGGATTTAGTACTGGAACAGTTATTTATGCAAAATCCAATCCGAGTTAAATTAGTTGATGTTTTTAGTTATAATAATGTATGCCTGCACTCTGTTTCTTTATATCCAACTGGAACAGTTAAATATGTTTTGATCACCCACAGTATTAATACTGGAGTAAAATTTAAATTATGCAGTGAAGAGACAATCTATACATTCTTTTGAGCAAAAAGGCAACAAAATAAGGTTTGGACAAGAAAACATTTGCAAGATGGTTTGTTATTTGGACGTTTAAAATAAAACTGAGTAAACAACCTTTGTTTCAGTTTATGAAAGTGTCTTGACGTTTTCAAGCTAGTCACTGAATTAAATACAATTATGAAAACTTTTTAAATGTTTCTTGAACTTGAACTAGTCAGCTAGTTTAGATCCAAATCTTTAACTCTAGTTCTTTTCTTTCTTCTAAGCAACGATGTATTGAACTAGAGCACAAGGGATTCTCAATGCAAATATAATAAGAACTATCTCATACAACACATAGGATTTATTATCCAATCTTTAGAGAAAGAAACTATGCCTTTAAATCTAGCCCAAATCAATAGACATTGACTTTACAACTGAAAGAATCTAACCCAAATCAATCATAAGACATTGATTTTACAACTAAAAGAATGCATCTAGCCCAAATCAATCATAAGACATTGACTTTAAAAACTAAAAGAATATCTGAGAGATTTTTCTCCAAATCAGCCATAAGACATCGACCTTACAACTAAAAGAATATGTGAGGTTTCTTCACACCCTTGTTGAATAAAGTGTCATTTTAAACTAACCTGCAACTTTACAACTAAAAGAATATGTGAGGTTTCTTCACATTTCTTCACACCCTCGTTGAATAAAGTGTCATTTTAAACTAACCTGCAACTTTACAACTAAAATAATATCGCGAGATTTCTTCATACCCTGTTAAATAAAGTGTCATTTTTAACTAATCTCGTTAAACAAAGTGTCATTTTTAACTACCTGATGACTTTGACAACAACTAATCAAATAAGAATTATAATCTTCTGCTAATCAAGTATAGATTATAAACTTCTATCTTGTAGGTTAGATTAGAAACTGATAAATGATCCACTATGACATGATCAATGAAAGAAAGGGAGGGCAACCCAATCTAATTAAAAACATAATTCCAAACCTGCATAGCAATCTAACAAGCTAAAAAAAGATGAAAATGAGATTCGACAGTATCAAAACGCAATAAATAAACAAGGAAAAGTTGTCTTGAAATAACGTCTTTTTTCTCCAATTCATCTTTGATCTGAAGCCGGTAGAGGAGGAGACGCTGTTAGAAAGTATTTTGGGGTAGTGTTTTATCGTCTCCACAGGGATTGATGAGAATATAGATGCTTGCCGTTCAACAGTTTAATGTCTTAAGAAAGAGGGTTTTTAGAATGGTTTCAATTTTCGTAACTAAAGTTTGCAAGAATTAAAGCTGAATAAAATTCGGTCTAAGTTTGATAAAAACATGTCAAGATTAGGGTTCGCTAGTCCGTCCTAAACGTATTCAACCGATCAAATATGTGAACGAAGTTTTAACCAACATAACCGCGTATCCTCGCAAAAACGTTCATTTCTAAAGCGATTTCGTGAATGTTATTGTTTCGACCGTTAAATGATCTCTCTAAGTAACAATCGAAACAATAAGCATTAAGATCAATACAAAGCAGATATCAACTTTCAAACCTATGTCTAGAATTTGTATAGTTGATAGATGAAGATATTAGGTCAAGACTTGGAAAGTTCATGTCTAAAGCAATCCAAACCATAAATGTACAAAGAGTAACAAATAACTTCATATATATTGATCACAATATTTGTTCACATACAAAAGATCAAATGGAATACATAAAATCTGAACTAACTACTTCTAACATTGACAATAGAGGGATTTAGCCAACCATTTCCATGATAGCTTGAGCAACAAGTTTCAGAAGAAGGTTGATCAATATCTGAGTCGAATAATCGAGATTGGATGGGAATCCACCTTCTTTTTGTGAAATATTGCTAAGAGATGATGAGAAATGGAGGAATGAGTTTTCTAGGTCTGAAAACCCTCTCAAATGCAAGTACAAAAAATTAGATATTTTTACAAAAAGTAGCTCATTACAACTGGGTCGACGCCGGTCTTCAGATAATGTCTTATTCCCTTTTGTTCTGAAAGCTTGGCACGAGAAACCTAAGGTACTATCTACTGAAAAAAAACAATACAGTGAAAAAATATCCGCTGGAGATGAAAAAAGAATCTCTTCAACCCACTTATGGTTTTTAACAACTTTTGGAACAGTACTCGAATCGTACCCTCAGAAGCATGTACCAAACCCATTTGCATTTTTGGGTCCCATTTTAAAACGCTTTACACAATTAATCATAAAAATTAGATTGGGCAGTCAAAATTGTAACAGGTGTACCCGATGCTATTCCTGACTATTTATAAAAGTGGCTGCTGAGCTGTCACGTTCGCAGTGCGAACAAATTGTTCGCCTAGCGAACACCCAAAATGGCACCTGAAGTGCCTATGTCCTGTGAAAGCTCCCTAGACAGAAATCCAAATGTTCGCTGTGCGAAGAAACGTTCTCCTAGCGAAGCCTTCGCTGCAAACTTCGCCTAGCGAGTTTATGGCCCTTTCCTTACTGTCTCAAGTCTGGGAGTGTTCGATACCTCTTCGCCTAGCGAGCTTTTCGCTGTCTCCTTCGCCTAGCGAGTTTATGGCCCCTTCCTTACTGTTTTGGATTCCTGGCCTTCGCTACATAGTTCGTCTAGCGAACTTTGTGAAGTGTTGGTGGCAGCTTCGCTAGCAAGTTCGCCCAGCGAACTTGCTGTTGTTTGCATGCTGACTTGGTTTCTTTGTCCTCTTTCTTGTGTCTTAAGTTTCACTTTTTCATGCCTAATTCCTGCACAATAACACACAAATCAAAGGAACCAAGATATTTTCACAATATGTTGCAAACCAACCAAAGTAAGAGTGATTTCTAACACTTTCTTTACAAAAAGGAGTGAAAGATGCCCACATTTGATAGATCAAATAAGCAAAGTTAGGCATCTAACAACTCTCCCAAACTAGATTTTTGCTTGACCTCAAGCAAAGTATGCCTCTTGACGAAGCAAGAGGATTTGCTCAAGAAAAAGATTTCTCCGAAATTGGATTAAATGGCTCAAAAACAAGGAATGCAACCAGACACAGGTTTCCAATGGTTAGAATCAAACAACACACAAGAACTAAAGTCTTAAAGTAATGCAAAACATATATCAATAAAAAACAATGTTATCTTGAATGAATCGCCCTATCTCTCCTCTTCGAATAAGGATTGAAGAAATTACGTGTTTGCAACCGCGGGGACAATTTCACTCAACTAACAAACAATACAAAAATCATCCAATTCATACAATATCTAACAATTATAGATGAAAATATGGAAGCAAGATGATCACTAAGGTTTTTTTCGGTTGTAGCTTGGTCGAGTTTACAAACAAGGGACATATCTAAGGCCATTGAAACGAAATTGCCGATGCAAAAGTGGCATTCACTGTACAAGTTATTTACACATCGCAACTTCCTTCCACTTGTTTCTCATTTGAAAATCTTCCCAACTCTTAGTTCACAACTTATTCTTTTTTTTCTTTTCCAAACAAACATTCTCTATTTTGTTTTCTCTTTCTTAATGCTTGCTTGATTTTTCAAGAGTTGTAGCAACCTACCATACTTCTTTTTCGTTCTCCCCAACTTAGTTTTTACTCAACCCTCAAGTGAATGCTCTTGACTTTTTAAGGCAAAGAGAACAATTAACACAAAATTCAAGGGTTCAAGAAAAAAGTTTTTGGGATCTCGCACAATTTCAGGCCGAGATTCACATTATTTAGACTCAAGGGTTCACGAATACTCTCTGCTCACGGGTAAGTTGCATTTGGAACTGATTGTGCTCGATAAAAAACAAGTGCCTTGATCATTTCTAATTGCTTCCACACATTCACAATAATAAAAGATAAAGCATGAAATAAATCAATCAACAAAGTTTATTAAAATCCAACGTTTAGTGTACAATGGAGGTTTCCTCACAATTTGTGGTTCTAAGTCCTAAGTGAAACCTTCATTCAACAATGTTGCCAAAAGAACAATATTCATTCACAACAAGATTAAAGTTCTTAATGCATTCTAAAATTATAACCAAAGGTAACCATGTACCTTGACATTATTCGCTTTATTTAATTATTATCATCGCCATCCAAACTCGGATGCATCTTCATTGAATACTTCTTTCTAAAGAGCAACCAATCTAGAAGTTTTAGAAAGCTCAACCGCCAAAAAATATTAACAACCACTTGAAAAGAGAAACAAAATATTTTAAAACATAAACTTAACATTACTTAAACTTAAATAAAAATGTGCATGGGTAAAAAACACTCCAAAATGGTACAAGAACCAATATCTGAAATAACAATACAATAACAAACAACAAAAGCAATGATTCAAGCACAAAAGTACTTCACTTTGACGACCAAAGGAAGTTGCTCGAATTCACGCTCACAAGATCAAAATATCAAGAAATCAGTCCTCCTTGGACTCGGTCTCCTCCACGCTCTCAGAACCATCATCATCATCATCATCATCATCACCATCATCATCATCATCATCATCATCATCATCATCATTATCAACGCTACCACCATCAGAACCAGAGGCACCCGCCCCCTCTCCAAAAATAGGCCTGACCTCCGGCCAGCTCGCATGCTCTAAGAACTGCTCACGAGTCATCATAGTGCGCTCCACGGAGGGGTCACGACATTGCAGTTGAAGTACCTGCATAGAATCATATATATCCATCATGGCACGCTGAGTCGCCTCTATCCAATCCCAATTATAATTACAAACAGCCTGTTGGAATGGATCAAAACCATGTGAAAAAGCAACACCAGAGCCACCAATAGCCCTGGTATCTGCAGCAGCTGAACTTGCTTTGAAGCCCTTGGGTCAGCAATACTTGTCCACGTATCTGTCGTCAATCGCGGCCGGAATAGTCACCTGTCTACGGGAAGGTAATCTCACCCTCGCCTGAACACACAAGGCCATAATGAGACAGGGGAAAGCAAGGGGTCAATCAACTCGCGCCCTAGCTTTTAGTCCACTCTCCACTATGAACCGCAGCTCATCGGTAATTATCCGAGCCACATCGATTTGCACATTGGTAAGAATAGAATGGACCAAGTGTGCCACTGGGATCGACACTGTCGACGTGTGGGATTTTGGCTTGATGTTTGTTAGAATCAGCAGCAACACCAACTGAGGCAGAGGTTTCATTTCTTCTCGGTGGTACCTCCTTGGAACCCCAGATGGGTTCAACTCTACCATTTTTTCCTCCATCAATATGGCCTCGGAAATGACATATGTGTTCTTATGAAGTCTCAAATCACGGTGGTACTCATCAATTTCTTCCTCACCCAAGTTGAAAGGTCTTCCGAGAACCCTATTAATGACATCTCTATCAAAACTCACCGGTCTTCCTGCCACCTTTGCTGTCCAAGTAAAAGGCTCATCATCGTTAGGAAGTGCGTTAACATAAAACTCCCACACCACCTCGATGTTATAACTGTTAGTTGGAGTCACCAATACATCCCACTTTTTGCTATTGATGAGTCAGGCAAAAGTTCTGTACGATCCCTCAGGATGAATAAGAAACCTATTTTCGGGCAGAATCTTTCGCTTCTCTAAAGCCACATAGCGGGCGGCTTGCTTCAGACCCACGAATCGCTCAGTGTTATACTGGATAGGTTGAGGATGAGAGGTGCTACCAACCTTTCTCTTTTTAGATGAAATAGACCTGTACGCCATCAGAGCAGAAAAATAAAACACTTTCATGTTCGCTGCAAGCTTCGCTTTGCAAAGACCTAGCGAATACTCGCTACAGGTTCGCCTAGCGAAGGTGCTAGCGAAGGCTGTGGGTTTTTGAATTCTCCCACTGTTTTCAACCCAAAATCCAGAAAATCCAATTTTAACTATCACAATTCATGAACCAAAACATTTTTCATGCTAGGAACAGTTCTAAGCATACATGCAACCCCAAATTCTATAGTTCTGCTACTCACCCTTTACAACCCAAATGGTCTGTTTTATTGTAAACTAGAGCATCCTAATCATAGAAGAATTGAAACAGAGAACATATCTGACTGCAGAGATTGATTGGGTTATTTGAGGTTGTGAGAAGAAAACTAGGGTTTGTAAAAAGAGAAACAATTGATGTGAGTGAGAGTGGAGTGTGGTGAAAGTGAGAGTGAAATGGAGACCCTAGAATCTGTCAAAACTAACAAAAACAGTTTTGGGCCCAATTGAGTGACCCACTGAATTTAAAATACCCAACCTGTTTCGCTCTGTTCGCACTATGAATGTCCTAGCGAACATGTTCGCTGAGAGCTTCGCCTAGCGAAAGTGCTAGCGAACATGATAGGTTTTGGTTTTTTCACATGTCACTCCAAATCATTTTCAACAAAATCCACACAACAAGCACAATATTTACACAACAAAAAGCAGTAAATACTTACAATATTGGGGTGCCTCCCAACAAGCGCTTTGTTTAACGTCGTTGGAGCTCGACGGTCCGTTGCGATCATGGATCGCAGAAAGGAACAGAGGTGGTGTCCCGCTCGAAACCACCACCTAGGTAAATCTTCAACCATTGGCCGTTGACAGTCCAATTCTCATTGGTTTCGATGTCTTCAATAATAATTGCCCGATAACTCAAAATGTTGCGAATCTGAAACGGACCCGACCACTTGAACTTTAACTTTTCGGGAAACAATCTCAACCTCGAATTGAATAACAACACCATTTTCCCTACCTCAAATTTCTTGGTCACAATCTTTTTTATCATGATACCCCTTCACTCGGTCCTTGTAGATTTTGTTCGACTCATAAGCTTGAAGGCGTATTTCTTCCAACTCATGAAGTTGACTTTTTCTTTTGTCGCCACTCAAGTTATGATCAAAATTTAGCAACTTCAATGCCCAAAAGACTTTGTGCTCCAATTCAACCGGAAGGTGACAATTTTTTCCGTAGACCATTTTAAACAGTGTGTGACCAATCAGAGCTTTGAAAGCTGTCAGATAGGCCCACAAGGCATCGTCAAGCTTGCTTTACCAATCTTTCCTCGAGGTAGACACAGTTCTTTTCAAAATCTTTTTAATTTCTCGGTTTGATACCTCCGCTTGTCCGTTAGCTTAAGGATGATATGGTGTAGCAACTTTGTGCCGCACACCATACTGTTCCAAAAGCTTTTGCTAACTGAGTGTTACAAAAGTGCGAACCTCCGTCACTTATTAACACTTTCGAAGTACCAAAGCGAGAAAATATGTTGTTTTTCAAAAAGTTTATTACAGTTTTCCCGTCTGCCTTAGCGCTAGCTATGGCTTCCACCCATTTTGAGACGTAGTCCACCGCAATAAGAATGTACTCATTTCCAAATGACGGTGGGAATGGACCAACAAAACCAATGCCCCAACAATCGAAAACCTCGACTTCTATCATGCTTTGCAGTGGCATTTCATTTTGTCGCATTATCCCACCAATCCTCTGACATTTGTCACAACTTTTTGTGTGCGCATGCGCATCTTTAAACAAGGAAGACCAATAAAATCCCGATTAGAGGACTTTAACGGCCATTCTTGTGTTGTTAAAATGACCTCCATATAGAGAGTTGTGACAATGCCACAGGATGTCTTTGGCTTCCTCCTCAGAAACACATTTTCTTAAAACGTTGTCGACACCAAGTTTGAACAAATATGGTTCATCCCATACAAAGTACTTGGTGTCAGACAATTTTTTTTCTCTGGTGACTAGTTAGACCTTCCGGCATTAATCCAATGGCTTTGTGGTTAGCCATGTTAGCGAACCAAGGTCTAACCTTCACCATATACAACTTTTCATCAGAGAACTCTTCCCTCACCTATTTTTCATGTTTTGTGACTTCATCATTCACAAGTCGGAACAAGTGATCTGCTACCAAATTCTCGGCCCCTTTTTTATCACGAATTTCAAGATCAAATTCTTGAAGTAAAAGAATCCAACAAATTAACCGTTGTTTGGAATCCGGTTTGGTAAGTAGATACTTGATCGTCGCATGATTGGTGTACACCACAACTTTGGATCCAATCAAATAAGACCTAAAATTTTCTAATGCATACACTATAGCAAGTAATTCCTTTTCAGTTGTTGCATAATTAATTTGAGCATCGTTAAGAACCTTGCTTGCATAATGTATCGCATGGAAAATTTTGGTCTTTCTTTAGCCTAACACTGTGCCAACCGCATAATCGCTCGCATCGCACATAAGTTTAAAGTCATTTTTCCAGTTTGGTACAACGATTATGGGTGCAGTTATTAGGCTTTGTTTCAAAGAATCAAAAGCTGTCATACAAGAATCATAAAAAAGAAAAAAATTATCTTTATTGAGCAGGTTGCTAAATGGTTTTGCTATCTTCACGAAGTCTTTGATGAATCTTTGTTAGAATCCTGCATGACCCAGAAAACTTCACATTCCCTTCACATTCAGAGGTGGCAGAAACTTTTCAATCACTTCCACTTTAGCCTTATCAACTTCAAGTCTCTTTGAAGAAACCTTGTACCCGAGCACAATGCCTTCCGTAACCATGAAGTTGTATTTCTCCCAATTAAGCACCAAATTAGTATCCACACACCTCTCCAAGACAACATCAAGATTTTTCAAACAAAGATCAAATGACGGTCCAAAAACTGAGAATCATCCATAAACACCTCGATCGTCTTCTCAATCAAGTCTGAGAATATAGCTTGGATACACCTATGAAAAGTCGCCGGTGCATTATACAAACCAAATGACATCCTCCTATAAGCAAAGATTCTGGAAGGACAAGTGAAAGCCATTTTTTCATGATCCTCTGGGTTGACAATGATTTTATTATACCCGGAGTATCCATCCAAAAAGAAATAATACTCTTGACCGGAAAGTCTCTCGAGCATTTGATCCATGAAAGGAAGAGGAAAGTGATCTTTTCTTGTAGCTTGATTGAGCCTACGGTAGTTGATACACATTCTCCATCCCGTTACAGTTTTTGTTGGAATCAACTCATTCTTCTCATTGCGGACAACCGTCATTCCACCTTTCTTCGGCATCACTTGAACTGGACTAACCCACGAACTATCAGAAATAGGATAAATCATGTCGGCATCCAACATTTTGACAACTTCTTTCCTCACCAGTTCTTTCATAGTAGGATTCGATCTTCTTTGTGGTTGAGCTACCGACTTGAAATCTTCCTCCATGAATATTTGATGCATACAATAGGAAGGACTTATACCTTTCAAGTTAGAAAGAGTCCAACCCATTTCCTCTTGATTTTTCTTCAAAACAACAATTAACTTCCTTTATTCATCCATGGTCAAATCCGAACTTATGCTCACCGGCTTGTTTTTCTCTTCATCAAGGAAAACATACTTAAGATGAGATGGTAACAACTTCAACTCAAGTTTTCCTTCCTCATTGTTCTCTTTTTTCAAAATTTTTACCCTTTCTTTCAAAGGTGGAATTTCCTCTAGTTCTTCAAGCTCCCGCAAACACTTTTCAATTTCTCATTCTTCTTCTTCACTGACTTTTGAAAGAGCGTTGGTAAGAGCTTATTGTAATAGTGTGGGAACTTGCAATAACTCCTTGACTTCTTCAATTGCCACTTCCGTTGCATCAATTCTAAAACAATAATTTTTGTCCTTTGAAAGCTTCATGGCTTCAAAAAGATTGAAACAAATCTCCTCATCTAGAACTCTAACCTTCATTAGACCATCATCCATATCAATCGCCATGCGCGCAGTCTTCATAAAAGGTCGACCAAGAATCAAGGGAGAGTCTTCATCTTCTTCCATATCAATTATACCACAAACTCAATTGGGAAATTTTTTTTGTCAACCTTTACCAACACATCTTCGGCTACACCGTGAGGGTAAGTGGTAGATTTGTCGGCAAGTTGCAATGTCATTTGAGTAGACTTCAACTCCATGTATCCCAACCGCTTCACAATACATAAGGGTATCAAATTGATACTAGAGCCCAAATTGATCAATCCCTTGTCAACGTAAGTATTTCCAATTGTGATAGGCAAAATGACTCGTCCCGATTCACTTTCTTTCCTCGGGAGAGTCTGTTGAATGATTATGCTACAACTAACATCCACCATGATAGTTTCTTGATCCGTATACCGCTTCTTCTTCATGAGGATGTCCTTCATGAATTTCACATACTTGGACATTTTCTCCAATGCTTCGGAAAATGGAATATTGATTTGCAATTGCTTGAATATATCCATAAACCGAGCATAGTGTCTCGCATTGTCTTTCCTTGTCGGAGCGTGTGGATAAGGCAAATTTTGAATTGGAATAACGCTCACTTGCTCTTTTCCTTTCCTAAACTTTTTCACTCTTTCTTCTCTCTTATTTTTTTCTTCCTCCTCACTCTTTTTCACTCTCTCATTTTCAACTAAATCTCCCTCAACATTTTTTCTACTTCTTTCTCAACATTTTCATTTTCTTTTTCAACTACAACTTCTTCCGATACTATCTCATAATCTACACCCATGTCAATTTCTCTACCACTTCTTGTGAGAATCTCCTTGCAATGCTCCTTAGGATTTGGAAGAGCGGTAGCCATGAAAGGCCCTTTTTGTTGATCGGCCAATTGTTTTGTTAATTGACCCACTTGTGTCTCCAAGTTCTTTATAGCCGCATCAGTGCTCTTTTGATTTGACATTGACATTTGCATGAATTGAGTAAGAGTTTCCTCCATCTTCGATGGTGCACTTTGAGTTTGTGGAGGTTGAGTGTAATTTTAATATTGTTGACGGTTTGAAGTTCCGGCTTCTTGTGGCCTCCAAGGTTGTTGGTAACCTTGATTAGGTCTTTGATAACCTTGATTTGCTTGTTGATAAGGTGGTCTTTGTTGGTAGCCATGATTTTGATATCCGACATAATTGACTTCTTCCAATACCAGAGGACAATACCCGGTAGGATGGTCGCCTTTACACAATTCACAACTTGCCACTTGAACTTGGGTAGGAACTTCTTGCATCTCTTTGATTTGTTGTGGAAGCTTCGATATTTATCGAGTTAAAAGCTCCACTTGTTGTGAAAGAAGTTTGTTTTGAGCAAGAATAACATCATTAGTCCCTAACTCTAGCACGCCTGGTTTTCGTTGAGCTACTCCACAGTTATGATTCCCTTGGTGATCGTTAAGTGCCATCTTGTCAATAATTGGTATTGCATCTTCAACGCTTTTAGACATCAAGGAACCCCCCGCCGTAGCATCCAATAAGGTCTTGTGAATCGAAAGGAGACCATTGTGGAAAATATGAACTTGAGTAAGTTCGTCAAAACCGTGTCGTTTGCATTTCCTCAACATAGACTTGAATCTCTCCCAAGCTTCGTTGAAGGATTCATTTCCTCCTTGTGAAAACACAGCTATTGCGGTTTTTACTTCCATGAAACGATTATGTGGAAAGAACCATTCAAGAAACTTCTCTTCCAATAAATTCCAATCCGTCATAATTGTCGTAGACTAATCAAGATACCATTCCTTCGCTTTCCCAATCAAAGAATGAGGAAATAGCCTCCTGAACAATGACTCTTCATCAGCTTCTGTTGCTCCCGTTGCACCCGCAATCTCATAGAATTTGGTAAGATGTGTAAAGGGATCCTCATGATCTAACCCCATGAAAGGATTTTGATAAATGAGTGCAAGAATTCCCGTTTTTATCTCGGTTTGTCTTCCATTTTGGAGATTATGCGCAAACTGAGCGATGTGTCTTGGACTGTTTGTGCATGGAATCGAAACTGGAGGTGGAGGCGGTGGTGGTGCTACCATAATTGGTGAATTAGGTGGAATGACTGAAGAATATTCTCCACACTCTTGTCTCTCAATAGCTTGTTGCCGTCTTCTCCTTGTGCGACTATTGGTGCGGCGAGAAGTTCTCTCAATCTCAGGATCGAAAAGAAGGTCTTCAGGCCGAACCTATCATCGCATAAACGAATTCTGCACACGAACCAAACAGATTAAAAAGCACAAAGAATTACAAAGATAAGAGATTCACAATACAAAAATCTTAAAATCACTAAACTATTGCAATGCTTGCAATATTCTACTAACAATCCCCGACAACGGTGCCAATTTGTTAGAAAGTATTTTGGGGTAGTGTTTTATCGTCTCCACATGGATTGATGAGAATATAAATGCTTGTCGTTCAATAGTTTAATGTCTAAAGAAATGGGGTTTTTAGAATGGTTTCAATTTTCGTAACTAAAGTTTGCAAGAATTAAAGCTGAATAAAATTCGGTCTAAGTTTGATAAAAACATGTCAAGATTAGGGTTCTCTGGTCCGTCCTAAACGTATCCTACCGATCAAATATGTGAATGAAGTTTTAACCGACATAACCACGTATCCTTGCAAAAATGTTCACTTCTAAAGCGATTTTGTGAATGTTATTGTTTCGACCGTTAAATGATCTCTCAAAGTAACAACCGAAACAATAAGCATTAAGATCAACACAAAACGGATATCAACTTTCAAAACTATATCTAGAATTTGCATAGTTGATAGATGAAGATATTAGGTCAAGACTTGAAAAGTTCATGTCTAAAGCAATCCAAACCATAAATGTACAAAGAGTAGAAAATAACTTCATATATATATTGATCACAACATTTGTTCACATACAAAAGATCAAATGGAATACATAAAATCTAAACTAACTACTTCTAACCTTGACAAGAGAGGGATTTAGCCAATCATTTCCATGATAGCTTGAGCAACAAGTTTCAAAAGAAGGTTGATCAACATTCGAGTCGAATAATCGAGATTGGATGGGAATCCACCTTCTTTTTGTGTAATATTGCTAAGAGATGATGAGAAAGGGGGGAATAAGTTTTCTAGGTCTGAAAATCCTCTCAAATGCAAGTACAAAAAATTAGATATTTTTACAAAAAATAGCTCATACTACTTATAGAAGTGGCTGCTGAGCTGTCACGTTTGCAGTGCGAACACCCAAAATGGCACCTGAAGTGCCTATATCCTGTGAAAGCTTCCCAGACATAAATCCAAATGTTCGTTGTGCGAAGAAATGTTCGCCTAGCGAAGCCTTCGCTGCAAATTTCGCCTAGCGAGTTTATGACCCTTTCCTTACTGTCTCAAGTCTAGGAGTGTTCGCTACCTCTTTGCCTAGCGAGCTTTTCGCTGCCTCCCTCGCCTAGCGAGTTTATGGCCCTTTTCTTTACTGTTTTGGATTCCTGGCCTTCGCTACATAGTTCGCCTAGCGAACTTTATGAAGTTTTGGTGGTAGCTTCGCTAGCAAGTTCGCCCAGCGAACTTGCTGTTGTTTGCATGCTGACTTGGTTTCTTTGTCCTCTTTCTTGTGTCTTAATCTTCACTTTTTCATGCCTAATTCCTGCACAATAACACATAAATCAAAGGAACCAAGATATTTTCACATTATATTGCAAACCAACCAAAGTAAGAGTGATCTATAACACTTTCTTTACAAAAAAGAGTGAAAGATACCCACATTTGATAGATCAAATAAGCAAAGTTAGGCATCTAACAGACGCCACCCAAATATTTGAATGTTAGATGAGACATTTGTTCTAGATACAATCCAAAAAGGGCTTCAAGGATAAATTCAAAATGACCTCCGAATGAAAGCTTCAAAACAGCTTGGAGTAAGCCGATTTGACATAGATCCGTTTGGATCAAACCACCAAAAAAACTTATCGGGTATTCCTATCGTAAGAGAAATCCTTGCCAGAATGTTATATAATAAATAAGCTTCTGTTAAGTATTCTTCCTACAACAATAACATAACATGATGAGGAACATTCCAAATCCACTTTCCATGATGCTAAAAGCCAACATTAGCAAATTTGAACCTCAGGTTTCTGCAACTAGGGGTGGGAATAGGCTGAGCCGAGTTAAGCTTTGCAAAGCCTGAGCCTGAGCTGCTAAAATTTTCAAATCCTAAGCCTGGCCTATGGCCTATCGTAGGCTTAGTTTTAGGCATGAGCTTGGCCTATTAGCCTACATACAAGTCTATTATATTTGAACATTTATAAATAAGCAATTACATCAATGTTTACATAAACTAACAAATTAAAATATCAATGAGATTAAATATTTATTTTTATTGACTTGTTCAAGTTTACATACTAACATAAGTTTTATGATACTATTTATTTGAGAGAACTTATGAAAACAACTTATGATATTGATCATAAGGTTTTTTTAAACTTATTTTCATAAGTTCTTCAAGATAACTAAACTTTACTTTTTAGTTTAATTCAAAATACAAATACAATATAATAATAATAATAAAATTACTCATATTTATTTAAATAGGCCAGCCTGATAAGCTTAAAATGTTCTTTTTTACGGCCTTTGGCCTAGCCTTTATAACTAAATATGCTTAGAAAAAAGCCTAGGCCTTTTCTATTTGAAAAAAAGTTTGGCCTGACCTGAGCCTGTGTAAGCTAAGTCGTAGACCCTTGTTAATTGGCCTGACCTATTCTCACCCATACCTGCAACAAACCAAACAACAATGGAAATTTCCTAGCTAAGGAGATTTATCTGATCTAACGGTCTCTCCAGAAGTCGATTGAAATTCTATTTTCCATTCTACAAACAACACAGCTACTGAACCAATTTTCGATATCATTATAATTTCTCAAAGCAATCTAAAGATCCCACCACCATAATGAGGAATTTTTATTGGTGAAAAGAGAATATATAAAAGGTATCCTCCCACGAAAGAATACTTCAGGCCCATTTACTTAGAAGCGCCCAATTGAACATTTCACAATCTTTGATCCCCAAACCTCCCTCTTCTTTGGACCTGCAAATGGTGGACCACACCACCCAATTTATCATTCTCTAATTATCTACTCCATTCCATAAGAAAACATGTTGGATTTTGATTATGTCAGTGTGGACAACCATGATTATGTATACTAGAAAACACATTAAATTTCCATGTATCATTTACCTTACCGTATGCGCACAATTTAAACGGACACTCATATTTTTTCGATCCGGTGTCATCACGTTTTAACTTTCAAATGGATGGAACGCACGTTTCACTTCTCTCGCATCTCATGGTTGCAAGTGATTGCCTTCTATTAGAACCATTGTCATACCGACGAATCCAGAAATTTTGATCATTGGGGGCAAAATATATATACTACTATAAATATTTATATGAAAAATATGTCAATGTAAAAGTAGTATATGATTGTGTAAAAAAGTTAAAATCATCAAAACTTTACTATTTTATATTTTAAAAAATAAAAAATATTTAAATATATAAAAAAAAAATTGTACTTCTATTTTAAAATTATTGAATATATATTTTTTTTTTAATATCTAACAAAACAATCATTTAATTATTTATGAATATTTAATTTTTAAAGTACACAAATACTGAATTTCTATTGGAGACATTACTTGTGTTTCATCAAATGAAAAACCAACGTTTTAAATTAATTCATAACAACATAAGTAATTTAGTGGGGGCAGTGGCCCCCAACGCCATGCATGTAGATCCGTGCCTACTTTCCAATTACAATGCCAAAACCTAATTTTTTTCCTTCCATGCGGACCCATTGAAGCATATGTTCACGAGCAGTAAATAATTGTTCATTTCTAAATTGTTGACCAACATCTATCTCGACAACAACCAGTCTAACATCCGGTTTAACATCATCTTTCACCTCATCCGATTTAACATTATCCTTAACTTCATCCGGTTTTACATCATTAATTACAAAAACTTTTGGAAACATATCAGGGTGCACCATATCTAATACGAAGCAAAACAGAAAAATAGTTTTAAAATTTCAAAATAACAGGCAAATCTAGAAATGCACATACAAAACATGAAAAGGTAAATTTAGAGATGCACATCCAGATGTAACTTACATTTTTTTCATCTCAAGATCAAGAATAATGCAAGCAATAAGGGGTGAAATGAGTGAACTTTACCTTAAATCACTAGAATGATGATTTGGAGTCAAAATGTTGATTGCGAATGAATTTTTTTAAGGGTTCTAGGTGATGGAGGTGGTATGGATTGTGAGAAAGATGATCATGCAAGGTGTGATATTTTCCATTTTCCACTTGACATTTTCGGAGATGCATCTCTGGAAATGTCACTGAATGGTTAAATAAATCAGTTCAATGAAAAACACGTACTAAATGGGTTTAGGGGTGTTTTCGGAGATACATCTCCGAACCAAATTTGGCAAAAATGGGGTGGTTATTTGATTTACGAAGGATATAGTGATTTAAAGTGCGCCCGAAGATACATCTCTGGACGCACCTGAAGGAAATTTTGGGTTTTCAGTGGTATGAGCCACACTCTAAGGGTGGGAAAAGAAATTCCCAAAATCTACTTTAATGTGGCTTTGATAGCCTGTTTCGCCGGGTTGATAATTGAATAGTATATTATTTGGTTGAGATTTTATCCTGTCACCGCACAGTTTGACTTGACCTAGCACCCAACATGAGGGTGCTTTTACCTTAATACCCTTTATAAAAATTTTTTATGTTTATAAAAATAGTCTGTTTTTCAAATTTTTGAAAAATTTGTGAATTTCCACTAATTTTTGAAGAACTTCATGAGTTTTTACCAGAGTTTTGAGGGTTCTATTAGGTTTTATTGAAATTTTGGAGGATCTTATGAGGCTTTACCAGATTTTTCAAAATTTACATGATTTGAACACCAAAATTTTCAAAATTCTAAGAACTTTTATCGGATTTTTCAAATACACTATGAGATTTTACAAAAGTCTATGAATTTTGATTGGATTTTTCAAAAAGTCTGAATTTTTACCAGAGTTTTCAAAAAATCTGAGTTTTCACTTGATTTTTCAAAAAACTATGAGTATTTATCGGATTTTTCAAATATACTATCGATTAAAATTTGTTTTTATTATATATTTTTCAAAAAATATGATAGTATTGATTTCAATTTTTTTGCCTATAAAAGATGAATTACCGAATTTTTCGAAAAGACTAAAAAATTACAAAACATATTAAATTTATCAAAAAATCTAAAGTATTAAATTCATTTTCTTAAAAATCGATTAAAATACATAATGAACTTTTTAAATATACTACCAAATTTTTTCAATTATACTATCAAATTTTTTATTCACTCTTTTTCTAATTAAATTTTAACTAGAATATTTTTGGTATTATAAAAATATATAGATTGTCAAATGAAATTGTGGTAGCCGGAGAAATTCTCTAGTTGATTCAACTAAAATTTATTCTTAGTCTTTTTAGTATTGGATTGAACATAGTTTAATTGACTAGTGTGGTTCAACCATTTTTTCTAATTAACATAGTTCAAATAATACATATTTATTTACTGGCTATCCATTCTTTTAATACTTTTTTGCATTGAAATATTATTCAAAACTCACCGGTATAAATTGAGCTAATTTGAAGAAGATGAAGTTAAAAAATTGAAAAAGAAAAATTAGAGAGATAGAGTAATTATAGGTGAGAAGAATAATTGACATTAACCACAAATAGAAGCTTACAAAATATTATATACAACAAATACAAAATGATTGAAAATAACAAAATAGCTTAACAAAATAAGTTGAAACTAACAAAAGCTGGAAAAAAAAAACCAAAATATGCCTTCGTAACTGGTTACGCAAAATGCTGTAACCGATTACGAGCTCGATACCAACAATCCTTCAGTTTTTTTTTAAAACTCTATAACTAGTTACACCAAAACCTATAACCCGTTACCATAACTGAAATGTCCAAAACTGGTTTTCAACACACCACCTCGTTTAAGTTGTTCCAAGTCCAACATGCTCAAGCTTTTCTCCAATCTTTTGAACACCTCATTTGTTATCCCCTTGGTCAACAAATCTGCAACTTGGTCTTCGCTTTGATAATATCCCAATCGTAACTTGCCTTCACTCACTAGCTCTCTCAAATAATGAAACCGCATCTCTATGTGCTTGCTTCTTTCATGTGTAAGCGGATTCTTCGCAAGGTTTATTGCAGAAACATTATCAACCAGAAGCGTAGTAGCCTCACCCTCATTGATACCCAACTTCTTCAATAGATTTATGAGCCACATAGCTTGACACACACACAACGAAGACGTAATATACTCGGCCTCACAAGACGAGAGTGCTACCACCAGTTCCTTCTTCGAACACCAAGAGATTAGTGTCCTACCAAGCATAAAGATGTATCCAGATGTTGACTTTCTATCATCCTTATCACCACACCAATTGGAATCAGTGAAACCAAGTAAATAGCACTTTCGGCCCGTATCCGATGCAGGAAAGAAAATTCCACAACCAAGAGTTCCTTTAATGTATCCAAGGATTCTCTTGGTTGTTGTCAAGTGAGACACTTTCGGTCTCTCCATGAATCTACTAGCAATACCTACACTAAATGCCAAGTTCGGTCGCGTATTGCACAAATACCGCAATGATCCAATCAATCTCCTATATTGCGTTGGATCCACATCCTGCTCATCCTCACTCTTGGACAACTGCAACCTTGCTTCACATGGTGTAATGGAAGCATTGCAATGCTCCATTCACACCTCTTCAAGGTCTCAAGAGCATATCTCCTTTGATGCATGAGCAATCACATTTTTGACTTATGGAACTCTAAGCCAAGGAAATACGTCATAATGCCAAGATTCGTCATCTCAAACTCATCCATAAGTTCACTCTTAAACTTAGAGATACTTCTCCCAACTTTCGGTAATCAATATATCATCCACATATAAGCAAAGAATGACCACACCATCATTTGCATCCAATCTCACATAAACTTCGTGTTCGGACACAGGCCGCCTGAAACCAATATCAACAAGAAAGCCATCAATGTGTTTGTTCCAAGGTCTTGGAGCTTGTTTCAAACTATATAAAGCTTTATATAATTTGTAGAACTTTATCTCTTGATTCTTTACAACAAATCCAGGGGGCTGCTCAACATAAACCTTTTCATCAAGTGGACCATTCAAAAACACATATTTGAGGTCCATTTGATATATCGCTCAATCGTTGTTATTCACAATCCCAACAACTAATCAGATGATTCCAAGTCTAGCCATAGGTGCAAACACTTCCTCAAAGTCTATACCTTCACGTTGCAAAAATCCCTTTGCTATCGATCGAGCCTTATGCTTGATCACCTCGCCTTTGGGATTTTCCTTCACTTCATAGACCCATGGCACACCAATTGGCTTCTTTCCAAGCGGTAAATCAACCAAATCCCAAGTACCATTTTTTTCAATATATTCCAGCTCCTCCTTCATTGGACAAATCCACTTTGGATTGCTTAGAGCCTCTTTTGTGTTCATCGGTTTGGATTTGGCCATAAGCTTAAAGTGAACCAAATCACCATCATCATTAATTTTGTTATCTCGAAATACTTCACATTCTTAGAGTCTCTGAGGAAAAACTTTTTTCCTTGTTGGTTGTCTACTATTTTCTCTGTTTTCAGCTTTGACATGTTGTTGTTCTGCACCTCCAGGATTTTGAAAATTTTGATTTTTCAGCCCATAATCGGTTACAGGATTCTCTTAACCCATTACGCCTTCTGCAAAACCAGTTCCAACAGCTTCAGAACCCAAAAATTCACACGGTAACCCATTACAGCTTTTAGCGTAACCCGTTACGGGGCCAACATCAATAATTTTTCTGTTGTTGTCAAACTTTCGCAACTCATCAACCACAACATCTTAGCTAATCATGGTACTCTTGTTTGGAACACCAAACAACTTATTACCTCCAGTAGGATGATAACTAATGAGTAACATCATCCCACCCTTGTCATCCAACTTCATTCAGAGCTGACCCGGAACGTGTCAAAATGCTATCGAATTGAAAACTTTCAAATGTCTTAAGCTTGGTTTAAATCCAGACCGCACCTCTTATGGAGTCACCTTATCAAGCTTCCTTGTAGGGCACCTATTCAACAAATAGGTGGCTAAATACATGGCTTCACCCTATAGTTCCTTCGAAAAATATTTACTCTTTATCATGCTTCGAACCATGTTCATTATTGAACATTTTTTCCTCTCGGAAATACCATTCTGTTGTGACGTATAGGGCGACACAATCTCACACACTATCCCCTCTTCATCACAATACTTCCCAAACTCATTCGAGGTATACTCACTTCCACCATCCGTTTTGAGAGTTTTGAGCTTGTGACCACATTGTCGCTCAACCATGGACTTGAATCGTTTGAACACATCAAATACCTCATCCTTTCTCTTGATTTGGTATATTCATATCTTTCTACTAAAATCATCTATAAATGGGACAAAATACCTATTTCCACCATACGAATCGACTTGCATTGGACCACACACATCGGATTACACCATCTCAAGGTGGTCCTATGAACCACATCCTTGCTGAAATTACTCTTGTGCATCTTTCTTTGTACAAACTCTTCACATATCTCAGCTGGAATGTTGATGCTTGGCAACCTGGTTACTATACCATCCCTTTGTAATGCGTTAAGATCACGAAAATTGAGATGTTCAAGATGGTAGTGCCATAACCACTCTTCTCGACTTGCTGCTATAGCTAAACACCTATGCTCCATCACTTTCAACTCCATCTTGAAAGTCCTATTGGAAGCCATAATGCCTTAAGGATTAAAACAATGTTTGCATCTACAACGCACAAGATCTTGTCTTTCAAGCGAATTTTGTAACCCCTCTCAAACAATTGGCCAATACTTAAGAGATTACACTTAATTTCGAGAATATACAAAACATCCTTGATAATAGAATGTCCATCATTCTTCTTCTCGATCAAAACATCACCGACACCTTCGGCCGCAAGAGTGGTGTTGTAACGCCCCGTTTTATTTAATATTATATTAATATTTTCGAGTTACCGTTTGACGTTTATTTTGCGACGAGAATATTTATACTAACCGATATATCTGTTAATATATTTGGCGACGTATTATTCGGACCGGTAATTATTTTATTCGGTCCGATAATTATTTTGAGGGACCGGTAATTATTTTATTCGGTCCGGTATTTGTTTTGAGGGACCGGTAATTATTTTATTCGGTCCGGTATTTGTTTTGAGAGACCGGTAATTATTTTGTTCGGTCCGATTTTCATTCCGTTCGGTTCTGTAAAATATTATTCGGACTGATACTTAATTATTTGGAGTTATTTTAATTATTTAGGTTAATAATATTATTTAGTGTTATGAGTAGTATATTTTAAGAGGGGCTAGTTGGTAATTTGAATTATGTCTTGCTACTAAACAAAACCAAATACACCTTGTTTTATGTCATAACTCACAAAACACACTTAGAGGCATTAGAGAGAGCTAGAGGGTCTTGGAGAAGAGAAGAAGAACAAGAACACAGAGCTTGGGTTTTGGGTTGGTTGAATTATCAAGAATCATTTCAAGTATATAAGGTAAGGGGTTTGATTTTCCAATGCTTATAGTTAGAGTTTGATTTGGTATATTTTGATTTGGGATAAAATTGATTTTTATGGTTTATGAGTTGTGTTGAGTGAATTTGATAGAGGTTAGAGGAATTGATTTAGGTGTTATTGTTGTTGTTAGATTGTTATTGAATTAATTAAGAAGAATTAAATTAGAAAAGAAAAACTAATTATATTAAACTTATAAAAAGAATATATATATATATATATATATATATATATATATATATATATATATATATATATATATATATATATATATATATATATATATATATATATATATATATATATATATATATATATATATATATATATATATATATATATATATATATATATATATATATATATATATATATATATATATATATATATATATATATATATATATATATATATATATATATATATATATATATATATATATATATATATATATATATATATATATATATATATCAGTAAGTAAAACTTATGCAGAAACATAGTTTCTGCTAAGTTCTATTTCTATTATTTATTATATTAAATAATTATATTAATTAAATATAAATATGACATAAGTTAGCCAATTTAATTTGGAACCCGATTATGTTTTGATTTTTCGATTTCGGCAATTTCGGCGACGGAGCTAGTTACTCCGAATTGGACGAAAATTGACGTGCTAGCTAACTTTGACGTGTAGAACGTCGTGGTGAGGTTAGTTTTTAGAGATTACGAGTTTTTAACGGAGTGACCCGAAATAGGCCAATTTACGGTTAATTCTAAACGGGTTGCGTTTTAGTCGGTTTAAGTCGCGTATGGACAATCCGATTGCGACATTGATAATTATGATTAATGCCGATTATTATGAATGACTTTTGCGACGATTATTGGTGTTTGATTATTTTTCCATGTTTGAAATGAAGTGAATTATTTGGTAATGATGTGGTGTGATTAAACATGATGTTTGCGACGGTTTATTTATAATGAATACTTGATGATATGCGATGCGATGATATGTTATCTTGGTGTGGATAAGTATGGCGACATGGGCTTTATGCCAATCTTGATGCGCGATGATGATGTTTTTGTTGTGTCGTGTTTGTGATGTCGTGTTGTCAAGTCACATACATTGCATTGGCGACGAGGGCTTTTATTCCAAAGCGACGATGGACTTTATGCCAAATTTCCCTAATTATGGACAAAGCGACGGGTACCACATGCATAACATAGTCATGTCTCATGGAGTCGGTTATGTTTATTTTTGAGTCTTTTGGCATTGAGTTTTATTTGATGACTTATGATGAATTGTGATGTTGTATGATACTTTGTTTTGTGATCATTTTTATGTTAAACATAAAGTGATTATGATGTGATAAATTCATGAGGATTATGCGATGAATATAACATGACGGTAAAGCGACGATATGAATTTATGGCGATGGAGTTTATATCTTGTTTTGATATGATTATGGCGAGTATGTGACGAAATTAAAGTGTTGATTCTATACACTAAATGATGATTTAAAGTGTGTGAGATTTGGATATGTGTTAATATATTCTTATTAATCCTATATCATTTATGATTCCAAACTATTCATATATTTCATCATGCCTTTAATTATATGTTTTGGAGTATCTCACCCTTTACTTGTATCACCGTTGCCTTTATATTGGTAACGTGCAGGTGATCCGCGAGGATGATGTGGATTAGCTCGAGTCTCTTTATTTTGAGTCGCTCTGCTCTGATAGTAGTAACACTCGGGATTTGGGCGACGTTATTATTTTGGATATGATAGTTTATGTATACTATTTTATGACTTTATGAATTTATGTATTGATGATAACTTGTTGATGCGTATATTTTGTGAATACATCCGCTGTGCTGTGAATATTCATATGGTTATATGATGTTAATGATATGAATCGGTATATCCGACTTTTTATTTTTGTGATGTGCATTATAATGCAAAGTGATGAAAATGAATATGTGATACCTCAATTTATGTTTGGATGAAATTTTGAAACTCTGATTTTATTATTTATTGTAAGGGGTTGAATTGGGGTGTTACATTAGTGGTATCAGAGCAGGTCGGTCTGTCCGACCAAGTTGTTGAGTCTTTAGTTGTTTAACAATCAAGTATTGTTATTTGTTGATTCTAATCCTTGTTTATATGGTGAGCAGAAGTGTGATGGCCGGGAGAAATGCTGGAAGAAACGATGAGGCACTTGCTGCAGCTATGCATGCAATGGCTCAGGCGTACCAGAATCCGCCGAATGCTGACGAGAATATAGGGTCTCGTAGTTTGGCAACCTTTCAGAGGGAGAACCCTCCTACTTTTGAAGGAAAGTATGATCCCGAAGGAGCACTGGCGTGGCTGAAAGAGATAGAGAGGATATTCAGGGTGATGGATTGTACCCTTGCTCAGAAAATCCGCTATGGTACACATAAGTTGACATTGGAATCTGACGACTGGTGGGTCGAGACCCGTCAGAGGCTAGAGCTTGCTGGAGAAGAGATCTCGTGGGAGGTATTCCGAAGGGAATTCTTGAGAAAGTATAACCCGGAGGATGTAAGAGGAAAAAAGGAGATTGAATTCCTTGAGCTAAAGCAAGGAAACCTATCGATCACTGACTATGTAGCGAAGTTCACCAAGCTGGCTAAGTTCTATCCGCATTATGATGGACCCAATGCTGAGTTCTCTAAATGCATTAAGTTTGAAAATGGCTTACGTCCTGAGATTAAGAAAGCAGTGGGTTATCAAAAGATTCGCGTCTTTGCGGATTTGATTGATAGTTGCAGGATCTTTGAAGAGGATAATAATGCCCATTATAAGATCATGTCTGAAAAGAGAAACAAAGGTCAACAAAATCGTGGGAAGCCGTATGATGCCCCGGTTGGAAAAGGGAAGCAAAAAGTAGTCCAAGGGCGAAGGACTAGTGGGGGAGATGCCCCTGCTGGTATTGTTTGTTACAAATGTGGGAAGGCAGGACATAAAAGTAATGTTTGTAGAAGTGATGCGAGGGTTAAGGAGAATGAAGTGAGATGTTTCCGATGTGGAGAAGTGGGGCATATAACCCGTGATTGCAAGCATAAGTATGTGGTTTGTTTTAATTGCGGCGAGGGGGGTCACATTAGTTCTCAATGTAAGAAGCCTAAGAGGACTCATGATTCGGGAAAAGTGTTTGCTTTGTCGGGAGCTCCGAAGGCAAACGAGGATGGACTTGTTCGAGGTACTAGTTTCATTAATAGCATTCCTCTTATTACTATTATTGATACTGGTGCTACTCATAGTTTTATTGCTGCTGATTGTGTTAAGAGATTGGGTCTTACTTTATCCTCCTTGAATAGAGATATGATTGTAGAGGTTCCAGCTAAGGGAACGGTTACTACCTCCTTTGTGTGTTCAGATTGTCCTTTATCAATCTTTGATCGAGATTTCCTTGTGAATCTTATTTGGTTGCCGCTTGTCGGAATGGATGTGGTCTTATGTATGGACTGGTTGAAATCTAATTATGTTCATATCAATTGCTATAACAACTCGGTGATGTTTTCTTCCTTAGAAGAAGAAGAACGAGCCACTTTGGTAACAACGAAGCAGTTGAACGAGTTTATGAAGGAAGAGGCGTTAATGTTTTTGTTGATGGAGACTCTGTCTGTTGAGAGTCAGGATGTGATTGTAAACTTTCCGGTGGTATGCGACTTTCCCGAAGTATTCCCTGATGAGATTCCTAGTGCACCGCCAGAAAGAGAAGTTGAATTTTCTGTGGACCTTGTCCCTGGTACCAGACCTATCTCTATGGCACCATACAGGATGTCCGCATCCGAGTTATCAGAATTGAAGAGCCAATTAGAAGATTTGCTCGAGAAGAAGTTTGTTAGGCCAAGTGTGTCACCGTGGGGAGCTCCTGTGTTATTGGTGAAGAAGAAGGATGGTAGCATGAGACTTTGCATCGACTACCGTCAGTTGAACAAAGTAACGATCAAGAATAGATATCCGCTTCCAAGAATTGATGATTTGATGGACCGATTGGTTGGCGCTCGCATGTTTAGTAAGATTGATTTGAGATCGGGTTACCATCAAATAAGGGTGAAAGAAGAAGATGTTCAGAAAACTTCTTTCAGGACGAGGTATGGACATTACGAGTATTTGGTGATGCCTTTCGGTGTCACTAACGCACCGGGAGTATTCATGGAATACATGAATCGTATTTTCCATCCTTACTTGGATCGTTTTGTGGTGGTTTTTATTGATGACATTCTGATTTTTTCTAAATCGGAAGAAGAACATTCGGAGCATTTGCGCATTGTGTTAGAAGTTCTGAAAGAGAAGAAGCTTTATGCTAAGTTGTCAAAGTGCGAGTTCTGGTTAAGTGAAGTTAGCTTTTTGGGCCATGTCATTTCTGGTAATGGCATTGCGGTGGATCCTTCAAAAGTTGATGCGGTGTTGAGATGGGAAACTCCTAAGTCGGTTACCGAGATTAGAAGTTTCTTAGGCTTGGCTGGCTATTATAGAAGATTCATTGAAGGATTTTCAAAGTTGGCACTTCCTTTGACAAAGTTGACTTGCAAAGGAGCTGCATTTGTGTGGGATGTCAAGTGTGAAGAAAGTTTCATGGAATTGAAGAAAAGGTTGACGACGGCTCCGATCTTGATTTTTCCTAATCCGGAGAAACCGTTTGTTGTTTATTGTGATGCTTCTAAGATGGGTTTAGGTGGTGTGCTCATGCAGAATGGAAATGTGGTTGCTTATGCTTCTAGGCAATTGAAGGTTCATGAGAAGAATTATCCTACTCACGATTTGGAACTTGCGGCAGTTGTTTTTGTGCTTAAGATTTGGAGGCATTATCTTTATGGTTCTAGATTTGAAGTATTTAGTGACCATAAAAGTTTGAAGTACTTGTTCGAGCAGAAAGAGCTTAATATGAGACAAAGGCGGTGGCTTGAATTGTTGAAAGATTATGACTTTGGATTGAATTACCATCCTGGTAAAGCGAATGTGGTGGCCGATGCCTTAAGTCGCAAGACTTTGCATATGTCACTTTTGATGGTGAGAGAGTTGGAAATGATTGAGCAATTTAGAGATATGAGTCTTGTGATCGAGGTGACGCCGAAGAGTGTTATTCTGGGGATGTTAAAGATCAATAATGATTTCCTTGATAACATTAGAGAAGCTCATAAGTTAGATGCAAAGTTTGTTGACTTGATGGTTAGTATTGGACAAACTGAGAATGATGATTTCAAGTTGGATGCGAATGGTGTGTTGAGGTTCTGTGACAGGATTTGTATTCCTGATGATGTGGATTTGAAGAGAATGATTTTAGAAGAAAGTCACCGAAGTAATTTGAGTATTCATCCCGGAGCGACCAAAATGTACCAAGATTTGAAGAAGTTATTTTGGTGGTCTGGTATGAAAAGAGAAGTAGCTCAGTTTGTTTATGCTTGTTTGACTTGTCAAAAGTCGAAGGTGGAGCATCAGAAACCTGCTGGGCTGATGCAACCGTTAGAGATTCCGGAATGGAAATGGGATAACATTTCTATGGATTTCGTGACGGGGTTACCAAATACACCAAGAGGACATGATGCGATATGGGTTATCGTTGATAGGCTCATAAAGTCGACTCACTTTATTCCTATTAACATCACTTATCCCGTATCAAAGTTGGCGGAAATTTATACGCATGTGATAGTGAGATTACATGGTATTCCTCTTTGTATCGTTTCGGATAGAGATCCGAGGTTCACTTCAGATTTTTGGAAAAGCTTGCAAGAAACTTTGGGTTCTAAGTTGAGGTTAAGTTCAACTTATCATCCTCAAACCGATGGTCAGACGGAGAGAACAATTCAATCTTTAGAAGATTTGTTGCAGGCTTGTATTCTTGAACACGGTGGTTCATGGGATACTTATATTCCTTTGATTGAGTTCACTTATAACAACAGTTTTCACTCGAGTATTGGAATGGCACCTTTCGAGGCTTTGTATGGTCGGAGGTGTAGAACTCCTTTGTGTTGGCATGAGTCGGGTGAAAGTGTGGTGCTTGGACCGGAGTTGGTTAGAGAGACAACTGAGGCGGTTAAGATGATTAGAGAAAAGATGAGAATTTCGCAAAGTAGGCAAAAGAGTTACCATGATAAAAGAAGGAAAGATTTGGAATTTCAATCGGGTGATCATGTGTTTCTACGAGTTACTCCTACAACCGGTGTTGGAAGAGCTTTGAAATCGAAGAAGTTAACTCCTCGCTTTATTGGTCCTTACCAAATCACTAGTAAAGTGGGAAAAGTGGCTTATCGAGTGGCTTTACCGCCGAATCTTTCGAACTTGCACGACGTATTTCATGTGTCGCAACTTCGGAAGTATATTCCAGATCCTTCACATGTGATTGAGATGGATGATATTCAAGTTCGAGACAATCTTACGGTGGAGACGATGCCGTTGAGGATTGAAGATTGAGAGATAAAGACCCTTCGTGGTAAGGAGATATCTTTGGTCAAGGTTGTGTGGATAGGAGCAGCTGGTGAAAGCGCAACGTGGGAGTTGGAAAGCAAGATGCAGGATTCATATCCCGAGCTTTTCGAGTCAGGTAAATTTTCGAGGACGAAATTCTTTTAAGTGGGGGAGAGTTGTAACACCCCGTTTTATTTAATATTATATTAATATTTTCGAGTTACCGTTTGACGTTTATTTTGCGACGAGAATATTTATACTAACCGATATATCTGTTAATATATTTGGCGACGTATTATTCGGACCGGTAATTATTTTATTCGGTCCGATAATTATTTTGAGGGACCGGTAATTATTTTATTCGGTCCGGTATTTGTTTTGAGGGACCGGTAATTATTTTATTCGGTCCGGTATTTGTTTTGAGAGACCGGTAATTATTTTGTTCGGTCCGGTTTTCATTCCGTTCGGTTCGGTAAAATATTATTCGGACTGATACTTAATTATTTGGAGTTATTTTAATTATTTAGGTTAATAATATTATTTAGTGTTATGAGTAGTATATTTTAAGAGGGGCTAGTTGGTAATTTGAATTATGTCTTGCTACTAAACAAAACCAAATACACCTTGTTTTATGTCATAACTCACAAAACACACTTAGAGGCATTAGAGAGAGCTAGAGGGTCTTGGAGAAGAGAAGAAGAACAAGAACACAGAGCTTGGGTTTTGGGTTGGTTGAATCATCAAGAATCATTTCAAGTATATAAGGTAAGGGGTTTGATTTTCCAATGCTTATAGTTAGAGTTTGATTTGGTATATTTTGATTTGGGATAAAATTGATTTTTAGGGTTTATGAGTTGTGTTGAGTGAATTTGATAGAGGTTAGAGGAATTGATTTAGGTGTTATTGTTGTTGTTAGATTGTTATTGAATTAATTAAGAAGAATTAAATTAGAAAAGAAAAACTAATTATATATATATCAGTAAGTAAAACTTATGCAGAAACATAGTTTCTGCTAAGTTCTATTTCTATTATTTATTATATTAAATAATTATATTAATTAAATATAAATATGACATAAGTTAGCCAATTTAATTTGGAACCCGATTATGTTCTGATTTTTCGATTTCGGCAATTTCGGCGACGGAACTAGTTACTCCGAATTGGACGAAAATTGACGTGCTAGCTAACTTTGACGTGTAGAACGTCGTAGTGAGGTTAGTTTTTAGAGATTACGAGTTTTTAACGGAGTGGCCCGAAATAGGCCAATTTACGGTTAATTCTAAACAGGTTGCGTTTTAGTCGGTTTAAGTCGCGTATGGACAATCCGATTGCGACATTGATAATTATGATTAATGCCGATTATTATGAATGACTTTTGCGACGATTATTGATGTTTGATTATTTTTCCATGTTTGGAATGAAGTGAATTATTTGGTAATGATGTGGTGTGATTAAACATGATGTTTGCGACGGTTTATTTATAATGAATACTTGATGATATGCGATGCGATGATATGTTATCTTGGTGTGGATAAGTATGGCGACGTGGGCTTTATGCCAATCTTGATGCGCGATGATGATGTTTTTGTTGTGTCGTGTTTGTGATGTCGTGTTGTCAAGTCACATACATTGCATTGGCGACGAGGGCTTTTATGCCAAAGCGACGATGGGCTTTATGCCAAATTTCCCTAATTATGGACAAAGCGACGGGTACCACATGCATAACATAGTCGTGTCTCATGGAGTCGGTTATGTTTATTTTTGAGTCTTTTGGCATTGAGTTTTATTTGATGACTTATGATGAATTGTGATGTTGTATGATACTTTGTTTTGTGATCATTTTTATGTTAAACATAAAGTGATTATGATGTGATAAATTCATGAGGATTATGCGATGAATATAACATGACGGTAAAGCGACGATATGAATTTATGGCGATGGAGTTTATATCTTGTTTTGATATGATTATGGCGAGTATGTGACGCAATTAAAGTGTTGATTCTATACACTAAATGATGATTTAAAGTGTGTGAGATTTGGATATGTGTTAATATATTCTTATTAATCCTATATCATTTATGATTCCAAACTATTCATATATTTCATCATGCCTTTAATTATATGTTTTGGAGTATCTCACCCTTTACTTGTCTCGCCGTTGCCTTTATATTGGTAACGTGCAGGTGATCCGCGAGGATGATGTGGATTAGCTCGAGTCTCTTTATTTTGAGTCGCTCTGCTCTGATAGTAGTAACACTCGGGATTTGGGCGACGTTATTATTTTGGATATGATAGTTTATGTATACTATTTTATGACTTTATGAATTTATGTATTGATGATAACTTGTTGATGCGTATATTTTGTGAATACATCCGCTGTACTGTGAATGTTCATATGGTTATATGATGTTAATGATATGAATCGGTATATCCGACTTTTTATTTTTGTGATGTGCATTATAATGCAAAGTGATGAAAATGAATATGTGATACCTCAATTTATGTTTGGATGAAATTTTGAAACTCTGATTTTATTATTTATTGTAAGGGGTTGAATTGGGGTGTTACAGGTGTCATCCGCGAATTTTACTCTACTTTTCGTGACTTGATTGATTTACACAAACCAATCCTTTCTACCCATCATATGTGTTGAACAACCAGAATTCAAGTACCATTCATTGCTTCCTTGGACTCCATCTCAAACTGTAATCATTACATTTGCCTTGAACGTGTTTCTGTAACATTTTTTGAACTACTGCAGCGGCTGTCCCGTAATTTACAGCTGCTACTGCTTCCCAACACCTCTTTCATGCCATAGTTCTCATCCATGATCATAACCAAGAGCTTATTTTCATCAACTACCTCTTGCCTCGCAACCTTAACTTCATCGCTTTGATTATCTCTTGGTCTCGGAGGAAAATCTCTTGCGTAATGACCAAGTTTATGACAATTGTAACATTTCGATCTACTATTGTCAAACTTTTTAAAGTTGTCGTCTTGATCACTATCTTTGGAGCTGCTCTCACCCTTTTGCACCATCGAAACCTTCAAATTTTGTCGTTCATTTCCATCAAAATTCGGAGAACTTTGCTTCCCCTTCGAAGTCCATTTTTCTTTCGATCTTCTACTCTTCTCATTAAGCCGTGCTTGCAAAGCAATCTCCGCTTTAGCTTTATCACTTCCTCTCTCATCCATCCTTTGCTCATGAGCCTTAAGAGAGCTTTGAAACTCATCTTTGCTCAACGTCGCAAGGTCCTTCGACTCTTTAATAGCCACTACAATATTGTTGAATCTTGACGTTAAAGAGTCCAAAATCTTTGACACAACATTCTGCTCCAAAACAGTTTCTCTGCAAGGCTTGATTTGATTCACCAAACGTGTAATACACGTTACATAATCGTTGATCGTTTCCTTCTCTTCCATTTGCGTTAACTCGAATTGTCTCTTGTGGGTTTGTAACCTCACCATCTTAGCTTTAACAATCCCCGCATAAGCTTTCTCCAAGATCTCTCAAGCTTGCTTCGCCGACTTGCAATCGTCAACTTTCTCAAAGTTGTCACCATCGACGCAAGAATGAATCAAGAAGAGTGCCTTGTAATCTTTCTTCTTTTCTCCCTTGAATGCAGTCTTTGGAGCATCTGTAGCTTTAACCCCAAGTGGTGTAACTCCATTGTTGATGATCTCAAGAACTTCTTGATACTCAAACAGAACTTTCATTTGTTTGGACCATTTGTCATAATTCTTCGAATCAAGAATTAAAAGGTTGAAGGGAATTCTATCATTGGAAATTGCACTCACTGTTGCAGCGGAAATGGATCAGAACTAGTGCTCTTAATTTGCAGAAAATGAAGTTAAGAAATTGAGAGAGAAAAAATAGAAAGAGAGTAATTAAAGGTGAAACGAATAATTGATATTAACCACAAATGAGAGCTTATAAGGTCTTATATACAACAAGTACAAAATAATTGAAAAATAACAAAACAACTTAACAAAATAAGCTGAAACTAACAAAATCTGAAGAAAAAAAATCAAAATATGTCTTCGTAACCAATTACGCAAAATGCCGTAATTGATTATGAGACAAATACCAGTAATCCTTCAGCTTTTTTAACTTCGTAATCCATTACGCTAAAACCCATAACCCTTTACCACAACTAAAATGTTAAAAAATGATTTTCAAACGAATACTATTTTCACATCACTTTCTTCGTGTCCTAGCTCTTTCTATCGCTTCTATCTACGTCTATAAATTAAGCTTGAAGGTGGGTATGACAGTAAACTTTCCAATATATATTAATCTCTTAACTTATATACTTAATTCTTTTACTTGCTTCTATAGCTATCTCTCTTTTCGTCCCTTGCCGAGGTTATGAAAGATACTTTATTTTCTAAATACTTACATTTGTGGCTTAAAAATTTATATTCAAGATCTTTTAGATATAACATTATTTTTTATTTTGTTTTGAAGAATATATCATTCTAGTAGTACTAACTGTGACGGTATTTTTTAACATACGAATATAAACCCTTTCAAAATAATATAAGTATGCTTAAAAAATAGCAATACATAGTGTATATATAATAATGACTGTGTAGTGTTTTCTTAACAGCAAAAACCACACAAGTTAATGTTGCATAGCCTCCATAGTTCTATCCTACCCTCCATAGTTGTATATATTACTCCTGTGACGCATACTATAAATAAATTTTACTTTTTAAATATATTAAATAATTAATATATTTGATTTATATATAAATTAGATATATTAATTATTTACGACAAAAATAATTATGAAACAAATTAAAATAGGACACTATCCTAACCTTCATAATTGTATACATCGGCCGAGCTAGAAAGTGGCCAACACATGTTATTATGGTAGTCTTTTAAATTTTTCGTAATTTGTTGGTAATGGTGGCAAAATAAATGACTTTATTATAGTTTTTTTCATTTTTTATTAAAAATATCTTTTATAGTATGTTTTTTCTTACATGATATAAAAAAAGGAAAAAAAAACAAAATAGACAAGGGTCTTTTATAAAAATTTTGTAATAAAATTTAATTATAAATTAATCATGGTTTTATTCCTTTTATTTTAACTCATTCATATAATTAACTTTCTGGTTTAAATACAATAAGTTTTAGTTCACCTCTAACATATTTGCACTTAAAGTTGATAATATGTCCAATTTTAAATGACGAGATAATTTAGGAATGTGACAAATCGTTAAGAACTTTTGTAAAACTTTATAGATATCAGATTGATAGAAGAAATTTATTCTACTTACCTTCACAACTTAAGTTACGTCCAATATCCTCATACATGAAAGTGTTTATAATTACAAGTGTTTAACCTTTCAATAAAAGAATGTTTACAATTAAATCAATTGTTTGGTTGAGTACCCGATTTCTTTCTCGAGTAAAGCTTCTTTTCGATATGTTTGCTCTTGAGAGTAGGTTGTAGTCTCTAAATCAAAATAGTAATTTTTAGGGGCATCGGATGATTTAAGTTTGCAATGATATTTTTACCATCAATCCACAACTTCTTGATTTTCAAGGCCATAAATTGTGGAGGGATATCTTGTATATTCTCAAGAAGAGGATATTTTGAGATCCATGGTTAAAACAAAAATTTGGTATCTTCTAAAGGTGAGAAAGAAAAAAGATTTGAATTTTGTTGATGTTTACAAACTTTTTCATGTTTGTTTAAAACAAATCTCAAGTCAAACACAAAATGTTAAAAGTTAAAGAGATAATGAAAAAGTTAAAGAGATAATGAAAGATAGATTGACACAAAAATATATCGTCACTCACTCACAATTTAGAGTTACATCTAATGCTCTCACATTCGAAAGATTTTCGTTATAGTCTGATTAGAATATCATTAAGATATCTTCTAATACAATTAGGGGCATAACCAAATTTTTTGAATAGTGGTGCATATATATATATATATATATATATATATATATATATATATATATATATATATATATATATATATATATATATATATATATATATATATATATATATATATATATATATATATATATATATATATATATATATATATATATATATATATATATATATATATATATATATATATATATATATATATATATATATATATATATATATATATATATATATATATATAATTGTTCATCTTAATTATTCTTTACAATTTTTCATATATTGAAGGAAGATTTTCTTATTTTCAACATCAACAAAAATATATCTTTCAATATAATTAACTATGTAATTATTTAATCATTCATTACTTGTACAATTTCACATCTGATTCTTGATAATATTTGTTCTGGACTGGGCTCAGGCTTACCCATCCGTCGGGCAGGCCCAACCCAACGCTATTTGAGGAAGGCCCATGGCCCAAATTGCCCAGTGTCGGGCACAGATTCTTCCGTCGACCAGACAACTCCTTCGTCGAGCAGGACGCGTCCCTCCGTCGGACAGAACAACACGTCCTCCACATGCCCCCTCCGCGGGGACACGTCATCAGCCAACTACCTACCTCCGAAAGAGCTGGTCAACCCACCTTCCAGAGATCACGGAACGATTGAACTAGGGCGAAGACCACGTGCTGGTCTTCACTATGCCACGTAAGCCTTAGCAGTCACCTGGGTTGGGCATGACAATCCAGCCCAACACAAGTGGCTGTTGGCCCTGCGTTGGGGTCTCTCTATAAATACCCTCTTTCACTAGAGGGTCAGGTATTCAATTCACTTCTTAACCTCTCTTCTGTATTTGCTCCCACTCTGGTCCATTACTTACTTTGGCATCAGAGTGTCTTGCAGGTACACCCCTCCTCTTCCATACTTCTGGTGAACAGCTAGCAGATCAACGATGCGTGGCAGGTCATTGACTCTCTTCTGATCAGGTCAGATCAGTGGCGCTGTCTGTGGGAATCTAAGCTTCCCCGTTCCTCCGAGTAGAGAACCAAAACTTCCTCCTCTCAAATATCAAAAGCATGACTAGCCCACGCCACGACGACGCTGTTCTCAGCTCCGCTTTCACCCCGGTCACCAACGGAGACAACCAGCCTGGGACGTCTCAACCCCATGAGGGCGACCACAGGGATAGCCATACTGCCTCCCCCTTATCCGAGGACGCAGCACATCACGTCGTCCCTCGGGCGAGAAGCCCGGAAATTTCACAGCCCATCCCCACCCCGGTCGGAGCTGATGTGATGATGGTTGCCCTCTTCACAGCCATCACTCAGACGAACCAGATGCTGTTTCAGCAGAATGAGCGCATTGGCGCGTTGGAACACGACACCTCGTCCCGCTCCCCTCTGCGGGGAAATCAGCGTGGGAACTCTCAGAGCCCCTCTCCCTAACCACGGGAGCGCCGACCACAACTGGAGAGGCCTCAACCGGAAGGATCGACGCTTTCAGGAGTCGAGGACGGGGAGACCCGAGGCCTCGGTCAGGCAACCGAGGGTACAGAACCAACCTCCTCCTCGGTATGGGCCCTCGCTCCTCCATCCCCGATCCTCAGCGACGAGGACGACTACAGGACCCCGTTGTCTCGGAAGATCATGACGGCTCCCATCCCCCACGGGATGGAGAAATCGCCCGTGCTCTCAACGTACGATGGAACCTCGGATCCGGACGATCATTTGGAAGACATCGAGGCTATACTCGACTACCGGAACGTCCAGGGAGCCATCAAGTGCAGGCTTTTTCCGACGACCTTGAGGAAAGGCGTTATGACGTGGTACAAGAGCTTGGAACCGGAGTCCGTCACGTCGTGGAGGGTCCTGAAGGACCTATTTTCGCGGCACTTCACGGCGTCCAGACGCCATCCGAAGACGGGGCCCGCGCTAAGCGCAATCATCTAGGACCCCGATGAGCCCCTCAGGAACTACATCGAGAGGTTTACGAGGGAGGCGGTCCAGGTAACAACTTCAGACGAGATGAAGCGTTACCTGATGGAGCAGGGCCTACACCGAGACTCCAAATTTTACGAGGCTATGGCCATCCACCGGCTCACCATTATATCCGCCCGCGACACACGGAACAAAGAAGCTCCCCAGGGGTCCCGGGAGGAAGGGACCTCGGGCGAACGCCATGGGGGGAGGCGGGGGGGGGGGGGGGACCGACAATGGGAGGACCACCCCCGAGAACCCCGCGAGCAACGGGGCCCCATCGACCGTTTCACCGTATACACGACACTAGTCACTTCCCGCGAGCGCATACTGGCAGAGTACGCCAACTCAGAATTTGTCTGGGGAGGTGTCCGTTTTCCGAAACCGGCACCCATCAAAGACAACGTAGACAAATATAAATATTGTCGCTTCCACCGAAGCCACGGTCACGTGACATAGGACTTCATCCATCTGAAGGATGCAATCGAAATTCTGATCAAAGACTAACATCTGAAGAGGTACACTCGGGGAGGAGACCCGCCACGGCAGGAGGCCCCCGAGGCTAAAAACGTAGAGGACCTCTCTCCTTCCCACGTCGAATCCGGCCTACATATAGCCCTCACCGTTGGCCGACCAGAGGACTGGTTCTCCCTAAGAGAGTTCAACCTTTCCGCCAAACTTCAGTTACCCGAGGAGCCGGTACGCCCCACCAGCCGGTAGGAATACTTCCCGAGGGCAATGGTCATTTCCAGCGGAGCCCCGAGCAAACTCTCGGTGGGATCAGTTAAGCGGAAGTTCGACGTGGTTATGAGCAACAGCTCCGGCAAGATGAGCACGCTTGAAAAGTTCCGAGGTGGATCCAACCCGATCACCTTCTATCTCGAGGAGATCCTCAGGGGAGCCTCCTAATCGAACATTCCCCTTCTGATCCGGGCACAAATGGCCAACTTCAACATCCGTCACATCTTGGTCGACGGGGGGAGCTCGGTGGACATCATGTACACCCACCTCTTCGCGACGCTTCAGCTCGACGAATCCAACTTGTCCCCCTACCTAGGCTCCGATCTACAAGACCATCGGGAAGAAGAAAACGGCCATAGAAATCAATGTCCGGTTCCTGGTCGTCGAGTGCCCATCACTGTACAACTGCATCCTGGGCAGAACGACGATGGCCGAGCTTACCGCAGTACCGTCGACCATCCACCTGAAGATGAAGTACTACACCAGGCTGGAAGCCGTCGTCACCCTCAACGGGGATATCGAATCTGCTCGCCGGTGCTTCGACGCAGCGATGAAGGCCCCTAGTACAATCGGTCCCACGACCAAAGCAACTAAGCCCCCCCATTCGGGAGGTCAAACCAAAGGATCACGTCGACACCGTGGATCTCGACTACCGTTTCACCGAGGAGCCCGACCATGAAGACAAGGCCAGTGGCACCCTTCCAACCACCAACGGGTAGCCTTTCCACCCAACGCGCCACATCCCAGACGGGGACTTCGAGATCGTGACCCTCGGGGCCGACACAATGAAGACCGTGAAGATTAGGAAGGGGCTGCCCGACCTGGCAAGGAAGCAGCTGAAGGCCTGCCTCCGTGAGAATGCCGACCTCTTCGCCTGGAGCGTCGCACAAATGCCCGGACTAGACCCTGAGGTCGCTTGCCACCATCTCTCCGTCAACCCGGCTGCTAGGGCCGTAGTGCAACGTAGGCGTAGGCAGTCCCCCAAAAAGTCGGCGGCGGCTGAAAAAGACCTCCTAGAGGAAAATTTCATTTCGGAAGCCCGATACTCAACCTGATTGTCCAACGTTGTACTAGTTAAGAAAAATAATGGAAAGTGGAGGATGTGCGTTGACTACACAGATCTCAACCGGGCATGTCCTAAGGACGCCTACCCCCTCCCCAACACCGACATGCTCGTCGATAACTCGGTGGGCTTCAAACTACTGTCCTTCATGGATGCATACTCGGGATACAACCAGATACCCATGGCCGAGGCCGACAAATAGAGCACGACGTTTATGACCGAGTCGGGCAACTACTACTACAACGTAATACCCTTCAGCCTAAAAACGCCGGCGCCAGATGATGAACAAAGTATTCCGAGGAGAGATCAACGACATGCTCGAAATCTACATGGACGACATGATCGTCAAGTCCTACACGGAGGTCGATCATACGACGCACCTCAGGAAAGTCTTCGAGACGGCGAGGAAGTGCAGAATGCAATTCAATCCAGAGAAATGTACCATCGGAGTACGAGCGAGGAAGTTCCTCGGATTCTATCTGTCCGAGCGAGGGATCGAGGAAAATCCAGACAAGTGTCGGGCCTTCTCCGAGCTCGCGACACCGAGCACGAAGAAATCGATACAGTCCCTCAACGGGATGCTCGCGTCATTGTCCCGCTTCGTCACCAAGTCCGCAAAACACGCCCTCCCATTTTTTAAGTTACTGAGAAAGGAAGCCGCATTCGAGTGGACGTAGGAGTGCAAACAAGCCCTCCTCCACCTCAAGCGGGTCCTTTTTGAACCGCCCGTCTTGACGAGGCCAGAAGCCGGGGAAACCCTCTACTTATACTTGGCAGTGTCGAACGAGGCTGTGAGCGCCATACTGATCCGAGAAACCCTGAAGGGAAGAAGCCGATCTACTTCACGAGCAAGGCCCTCCACGGCCCGGAAGTAAGGTATCAACATATCGAGAAAGTCGTCCTGGCCCTCATCAACGTGGCCAGACAGATCCGACACTACTTCTTGGCCCACACCATCATAGTCAGAACCGAGCAGCCTATCAAGCAGCTGCTCGGACGACCCGACATGGTCGGACACATGCTTAAGTGGTCACTAGAACTCTCCCTCCTCGAGGCATTCATCATACCCCGACACCAATGTTAAAGTGTAAAACAAAAAAGAGGTGGGGGGAAAAAGAACTTACTTAGGATAATGTGACAACGGAGTACGCAGAGGAGGGTGCGACGGTGCTAGCGAACAGATGCGAGCAATACAACAGTCACGTGTGGTAGGGAGCAAAAATGAAAAATGATAAATGGGCAAGGGCCTGCCTACTTATACCCCCAGCACGGGACTCAAAGCGTCCTTAGGCACTCGAGTATCCTAGGGTAGCCGCCCCGCGTGGCCCACTAGACGTTTGACACGTGGCATTGAGAAACAGTCACGCCACTTCATCTCCCCCGGGCTCACGAACATAATTTCCCGATAAGACCTTGGTTCCCTCGACCACGCATCCTCGACAAGTCAGACCGACAAGTTTTCTCCTCGCACTCTTTGCCCTCGTCGCGACAATCCTATGAAGGACCCTCCTCGCGCATTCTTCCTCCTCAGCGCAATACGGTCAAGTCCTCGCTCCTTCATGTTGGAGCTAAGACTTAGGGGGCTCTTGTTCTGGACTGGGCCCAGACTTGCCCATCCGTCGAGCAGGCCCAGCCCAACGCTATTTGGGGAAGGCCCAAATAGGCCCAAATAGCCTAGTGTCGGGCACAGACTCTCCCGTCGACCAAACAGCTCCCTCGTCGAGCAGGACGCGTCCCTCCGTCGGGCAGAACAACACGTCCTCCACACGTTCTCCACGTGCCCCCTCCGCGAGGACACGTCATCATCCAACTACCTACCTCCGAAAGAGCTGGTCAACCCACCTTCCGGAGATCACAGGACGGTTGAACTAGGGCGAAGACCACGTGCTGGTCTTCACTACACGACGTAAGCCCTAACAGTCACCTGGGTTGGGCCTGACAATCCAGCCTAACACAAGTGACCGTTGGCCCTGCGCTGGGGTCTCTACAAATACCCTCTTTCACTAGAGGATCAGGTATTCAATTCACTTCTTAACCTCTCTTCTGTATTTGCTCCCACTCTGGTTCATTACTTACTTTGGCATCAGAGTGTCTTGCAGGTACACCCCTTCCTCTCCATACTTCCGGTGAACAGATAGCAAATTAACGACGCGTGGCAGGTCATTGACTCTCTTCTGATAAGGTCAGATCAATATTCATAGCATAGAAAACTCTTCCACCTGTTGCAGTTGTCATAGGTAATATCAAAGATAACTTTTAAAACAAATATACAAACGAATACACAACATATTTTTTTGGTCTCTACGAGCTTTATAGCAAGATCACTAATCTCCTTTAATTTTAAAAATTCACAGAACATACATATAAGAAATACTAATTTTCAAGGAGGCCCAATTTGACACTTTCACTTTATGAAAGTGTTCGAGGATTAGAAGTTAATAATTGTTCTGCTGATATTCATTTGTAATATTTTTTCATTGCTTATTACTAAAAAAAATAAAAATAATATAAATAAAATCATATTAAAAAATAACTCATATTAATAATATAAAATATAATTGATACAAACACACAAAAATTTCAACCAACAACTAAAAAACTCTAGCAATAAATTTTCTACATTTAAAACAATCTCAAACTTAATAAAATAATAATATATTTTCAATCTTATTACAATAGTAAAAATAAATTATAAATTTATAAAAAATTTAAATTTAAAAATTTTATCTTTTAAAAAATCAACAATGAAAGAGAAATAGGAAAACACTTCGTAATGAGAGAAAAAAAATACCAAAGTGATTTGTTTGTGTTAGAAAGAGTAAAAAAAATTAATAGGAATAGAAAAACAAGAATGAATTATTTTTTATTTTATTTAAAAGTATTTATTTTATTTAACATATGAATCTAATCATTGTTATAAAAAAAAAAAAAAAAGAGAACGAGTGATTACATTTTAAATGTAATAGAATAATGATATCTGTGAAAATTTAAATAATTCAATATTTTATTAATTAAGTGTGGGCCATTAGAAAAAATTGTTTCTGATTTTTAACACATTTAATATATAAATTTATTACTAATATTAAAGTTGTAGTAATTGTGGTGGGGGCATGAACTCATCCTATGAGACAAATAACTCCGTCCATGAATACAAGTGACTTATATCTTAGATTTTTCAAATACAAATAACTGATCCCAAGTGGATCTCTATGCTTTCTTAAAAAATATGAATAACACTTACCCATGTTGAGGATATACAATCAAATAAATAATTAGTTTATAGGTTGTTTTTAAATATCAATTAATAGATGCTATAAAAAAATTTAAACACAAATACAAATGTTTGAGCTTTCATTAGAAAATATATACAATGAAATCACTTGTTTGTTTTTTTCTTTCTTTGAATAGAAATTATTCTCTAGATGTTCTTACTTTGTAAATTATTTTCTTTTCTCAAGTTGAATCTAAAATGTTCATTCAAACATGATTAATATTGTGCAACATGAAGAATAAAATAATGAGAAGTTAACCTCTATATAACTTCCTTTAAGTTGACAGTTATTTGGTCTAATATTTGATAAAGAAATCGTTGTAACTTGTGCACTATTGCAACAAACTATTTCATGTTTTTATACTCATAGTAGATCTTGTCATGCACACAATTTTACCTTCATATCTTTTGTATTATTGCTTAACTTTATCTCGAATTTGAAATATTAATGTTGAGAGGGAAACATTTATGTTATTCTCTAGAGAATAAACTTTACTGATGAAGAATATATAAACTAACTAAACAAATGATAACAACTTTATATTCTAACAAAGGATCAAACTGTTGTCTTTAAGCATATATTTGTTCAAATAAAATTGATGATTACTTTGGTTACTCGTGTCTAGATTATAATGTTGACATCATGTATAAGTAAGTAGCAGTAGACATGGAAACGAGCGGGGTGGGGTCAGGTTTAAGCAATATATATCCCTGCCCCTACCTCCATGTACCAGGCCGACTCCGCCCCCAAACCCAAGCAGAAGTGACAATTGACCATCCATCCCTCCACGATGAACGAGTTTCCCTGACCCACGCTCATAAATTGTCTTTTTTAAAATGCATGTTTTTTTCATAGAAAAAATCAATAATTAAACCATATATTTGGTCATTTTAAGAATAATCACAATATTTGATCATTTCCATTTAATATGTATTTTTTTAAATGAATAATAATTCTAATAAACGTGATATATTAAGATTAAGAAGGCTAAATGGGTTTGTGTCCATCGATTATGTTTCTTAATAGATTGAGGCGATAACTTCTCCCACAAATAATGCCTGAGTAGTGATAAAATTGTTAAATAAAATCATTTTCCCGATGTTTGGTATGCCAAGATTGCTAATCAGTTATGGATGATCCCATTTCATTGTTAGATATTTTGAGAACTTACTATAGAAACTCATAGTGAAACACATAGTAGCAACCCCATATCATCCATTAAAAAATGGCCAACTGGAAACCTCCAATAGAGAGATAAAGAGGATCATGGAAAAAACAACCTCTTTCTTAGGAAAAGACTGGGCCTTAAAAATAGATGATGAATTATGGATATATCGATAATTGTATAAGATGCTAATTGAAATATCTCCATTTGAAATGGTGGGCTGAGATAATTCTATTGGATCCTAGAAGGCATACTCAAAGGACTCAAGCTGAGGAAATTACACCAATATGAGAAAAACGCCCAACAACGTGTCACTGGCTGCCCGAACCGAATGGATACTCTGGGCGCTTACAACTAATTTGTTTCCCATGCCTAGGTAGCAGGGCAATCTCTTCATGATATGCGACTTAAGGATGTTTTGGCAATGCAATACTAAGATTCTTGATGCTCATTGTGTCACATGATATCTTCCAGATTCATCTTTAGATTAGAGAATCATTTGGTAAAACTTCATTACTCTTTTGAGAGTATATATTATATTGAATCTATTTAATTTTTTTCAAACATAAGTGAAAATGCTCGACAATACATTTTTATCTCTTACACTATATTATCATCAAAATTAAATTAAAAAATAATGTTCTTCAAACCAATTTTGGGTAAAAAATCTCATTTTTTGTTGATGACAAACAATTATATTTTGAAGAACAATTTTAGTTTTTTAAGAGACGATAAATATCACATAGGATCAAACCAAAATTCCTCTTTAATACTATGCTAACATTTAATATACAATGTGAAAATAACTCTATCTAAATTAAAATTATAGAAAATATCTTAAAACACGTTCGATTAACATAAAAAGTATTTTAATGCTTTTAACAATTTACTATAATAAATTATCTCCTCTTTACATCAAACACTTTTATCCCTTTTTTGTAGTCAAACAAAAAGTGTGTGAAATATATTTGAGAAAGTATATAGATAGTTTAAACAAGTAAAGTGCCCAATTTTTTAATAGATAGATATAAATCAACAAATCATAAGAAAATGATTTTTATTAATTAAATAGAGTACATAGAAAAATAATTCCGAAGAGGAAATAATACATTAATTAATCAAAAGATACAAGGTCAAAACAACAAGATAAGAAAAAACTAAAACCGCAAAGGTAGAATGATCAGTAGTATTTTCATTGCTTTTCCTGTGTGTTTTTATCATTAATTCTTAGAGTTTTCATCTCCGTTTTATTTAATTTACTTTTGTATTTTTGTTTTTATTTATTTTTCCAGTTGTTTCAGAATGACAAATTGGAGCGAAATTGGAACACAACGCATGAAGATTGCACAACAGGTGGAGACCATATACTAGAACAGAGCCACTACGGTCTACGACCCTAACACTCCTCCCCTTCTATTTTCCTCTCCTTATAACATATCATAGAGCTAAGAGTCAACATATGATCCTCTTTTATCTATTTTCTTTCGAGGATACAAAACTTCTCAATTATTTTTCTTCATGTAATGGCCATGAGCCTATGAATATTCTTGTAATTTTGATTTACACACACTTTTCATTTTCTATTTTCACTAGAGTAATTATAATTTTTTTGCAAGTTTATTTTATGCATTTTCTACACTTAAAGCTTTATTTTGTTGTTGTTTGTAGAAGTCTCTCAGAAGCAAGCTGTATTTTAAATTCACTGCAATCCAGATTTTATTATTTGTTTTTATATTGTCCATCATGCTTATATTTTTACTTAATATCGTGCATATTTTTATAGTTATACCTGAGTAGTTTCCTTAAAGATTTAGGATCACGAGGATTGTCAAGATGATCCTCATGTAGGTTCTATACTAAAACTTTGATTACAATAATTATATGCCTATTTTATTTTCTCTTTTAAATGCATATATATATATATATATATATATATATATATATATATATATATATATATATATATATATATATATATATATATATATATATATATATATATATATATATATATATATATATATATATATATATATATATATATATATATATATATATATATATATATATATATATATATATATATATATAAAAGAAAGTAATTATATAATTAGATATCAATCATATACAAAAAATATATGATTGGTATTTGAAATAGGAAGACTAAATAGTTAAATTTGAGACTATGAAAGTGTTGCAAATTTAATTTTGAAAAGTCCCATTGATGATAGCCGAATTTATTAAACGAATGAACTACATTGAAGAAAATAGGTAGTTCGTTGGTTTAAGACAATGACAAAAGTAGGCATGATCAACTTTTTCTATTCATTTCTACAAAAGTCTTATTTCTTGTGATCGGTAAACTTGAGAACATGCATGAGTAAGTCTAGAATAAGAATCACAATCATAAATCCTATTTTATAAATCAAGTTTAATCAAACAAAAATTATCAAAACCAAAAGTAACTATCATTTTAGCTAAACACCGAAATAATAAAGTTTGGTAATCTAAACGGTCCTTTGAGGAATGATAACTTTTCATTACATTGATAGAAGTTGTGCACCCGTGGTTTGTCAAATTTTTGGCGCTATTGCCGATAACGATTTTTGATATTGAATTCACTTATTTGACCTCTAAACTAAGACACCGTTTTTTTGTTTTTCTATTTACTCTTAATTGTCTCTTTATCGGTTGAATGCAAAAAACCCAAATCCTTGAGAATCTCACCGAAATGATACACAAAATCGAAAGTTATTTCCATGAAAAAGCATCGAGAACAACAATAGGAAGCGATGGCAACCTCAAGTCAGTCCCTAAAAGATTACGCTACCCCCACTAAATAGGAACCTCACTTAAGTATTATGCGCCCAAACATTGAGGAAAACAATTTCGAGTTGAAACCTTCTTTGATGTATATGGTACAATAGAACAAGTTTTCTGTTTCACCAAAAGATCACCCAAATGTACACATGTCAATTTTTGTTGAATTATGTGATACCATAAAAATGAACGGTGTTGACCTAGTAGTGATCCAACTGATATTATTTCCATCTTCCCCGAGGGATAGAGCTAGAGCATGGCTACGATCCTTACCCGCCAAATTCATTACGTCATGGAATGAGCTTAAAAATTGTGTTTCTCAGTCGTTATTTCCCTCTGAGCAAAATTTTCGATCTCAGAAACTAGATCACATGTTATAAACAGAGCGACGCGGTATCAATATATGAGGCTTAAGAATGGTTTAAGAAGATTCTTAGACCACCATAGACTTGAAAAGTTGTTAATATTCTATACACTTTATAATATCATTCTCTACTCTATGAGAATGACCATCAACGTTGCTGTAGACAGGGTTTTAATGAATAAGGACATCGAAGAAACTTATGCATTCATAAAGGAAATGATGCAAAACCATTACCAATGGGGAAGCGAACATGCCCCCACTTATAAATCTCACCAAAAGAGAGGCTTGTATGAAGTAAGTTCTTAGTACCATATAAACTCTAAGGTGAATGCCTTATTTCCAAATTCAATAATATGAGCATAAGCATTATAGTCATTGCCACCCCAACATGTGAGATTTATGGAGTAGCCGACCAATTGGTAATGCATGCCAAGTGACTACCAAAGATGAACCTAGCCAAGACATGGCTAATTTTTTTAACAATGCCTAAAGAGGGAAACCTTACCGAGCACCGATAATTCTTGTTGGAGAGAACACCCTAATTTTTTATACAAGAATAAAATTGTGCACCTCCTATAAGAAATTCTAGCCCTGAAATGTTGATGGAATTTTTTTTTACTAACCAAACCTAGTAAAACAAGGATTTTAAGAACTAGAATCTGCACACCTATAAAGTTCTCAGACAATTGGCATCTAAGGTTGACGTTATAGCTACACACAATAAGATGTGAAATACCCAAATCTCTCGGGTAGCACAAGAAGGAAAAAATCATATGGCCCCGCAAAAACCTTTTTGGGGCATGTTGAACCTAACTCGAAAGGGAAGTTGAATGTTGTTATGTTACAAAGTGGGAAACAGTTAGAGGGCGTTCGTAAGGAAAGTGAGGATAAAGCTGAGAAGAGTATTATGACTCAACTTGCTATTGAGGTTGTAGAAGAATAGCAAGACAAATATTAACACTTGCATGAAATAAAATCTTATTGGAATCCCCTTCCTTTAACCATTTAGCCTAATATATTTCGAACAAAAGAGACTTTTTAATTATGAGAAGATACCAGAGATCATAAATGGCCTTCAATCTCTCTATAAGATCTAGATTCTTAATGACACCTTGATCCACTTTTAGGTCCAAAATGTTTATTTATTCTCTTAAGATATCAATTATATGAACTAGGTTACAAAAAACTTCCATATTCCAAACTTTCAACACCTTTTTCCGAGATTTAAGTTTCTCTTTGAGATTAAAAGCCCTCCAACTGATACAAATAGATTTGGCCCAACTATAATGAACCACCTCAGAGAGATCGTTGTGATCCAACCAATGATTGTTGAATCTAAAGAGTTTGGGACCCCACAACTGATTCACATAGCCAAGAATAACGGGACAATGATATGAAATATCCCTAGAAAGCGCCCATTTAGTCATATGCCCCCAAACATCACACCAAGCCTCAGACACAAGAATCCTATCTAGCCTACTTGCACCCAACCATTAGATTAAAACCAAGTAAAATTCCTTCCTAATAGGGGAATATCAATAAGGTCCATTTGAGAGATGAAATTAGAAAACTCAATACAATCAGTAGAGCCAAAAGGTCGAATGCGACCATCGACACCAATTCTCTCAGAGGCGAAGCTAACAGAGTTAAAATCACCACGAACACACCAAACATCACCCCCTAGAATCCTCTTGCGCAAAAGAATTTCCTACCACAAAGCATTGGATCTTAGAAGCCCCTCACTCAAGAAAAATACCAAGAAAACCTAACCCCAAAAAAGAGAACTTACACGACCCTTTAGAGTTACATCGAATAGAGAGAATACCACCATTATTACCTATGATAGGAATAAAGTTCCAATCACAAAAAGAATTATTCCAAAGAGAAACAACCAAAGATGTTGACACCTCACTAAGCTTAGTTTCTTGGATAATAACAAAATCTAAGAAAATAACAGTAATTAATTCCTTGACCTAAGACTATATAACTACGTAATAAAGACCACAAACATTAAAGGATCATATCAACATCGAGAATGCCTCATATTTATTCGCATATTTTTTTACTGGCAACACTTTTCTCCAGACATACTAATCTAGCCACTTCAGCCTCATTACTCAACTTAAAGGAACAAACAAACTACTTATCTAACTTAATAAGTTTCAAAGTCACTTTATTATCAATGATGTTAAGACACTTAGAAAATCTAGAAGGAATCAAAATAGGGAACTCTAAACAAGTAACACTTATTATCAATGATGTCAAGACACTTAGAAAACCTAGAAGGAATCAAAATAGGGAACTCTAAACAAGTAACACTTAGAAGGGGAGTATCTCCAAGACTAACAGGCAAGATAAGTCATGGGGTATCCAATTCTTTCTCCAAAGCAAGCTTTGGAACACTATATTGCAAACATGAGCCAATATGTAAGAAAACAAAAAATATGAAAGGTCTAGCAATACTTGAGATTGGTTGGGGTGACGTGCAAAGGAGATATCTGGTATGGAATAGATTCAATGCCTAAGTTTGTCACTTGAGAAGTTGAACCAGTCAAAATGGAATCTAAAGCACCCTTCATTTAAGAGATAAACAATTCACTCCCTAGCGAGGAAGGAACCATCTGAGAGTCAATGCACGAATCTGAAGCAACCAAGTCTAGAGAAGAAGCATCAATATTGAACGAATTCGACATGGCCCCACGAGGTGAAGAAAAAATAATATGAGACGGGGGTGTCGTCCAAACCAGGAGGAGGCTTTCTTTTGATGAAACAATTCTTTAAGCATAACATATAATCACGTGAAAGTGATGTAAAATCAAGGGGAATACTTTCCCACCCCATGGGGTGAGGGCGGACCTTCTGAAAACTCAAAAATATTGTTGCCAAATTTCAAAAATGCATCTTTGAACATACTCATAATATACACATCTCAGCACTTTATAAGTAAATCATACTCATTTTACCGAAAAAAAATCTAGAAATGCACTTTTGCAGATTCCAGAGGTATACTTCTATAATCTAGATTTATTAAACACTCTCATATACAACATGAATAAAATGGCTTGTCATATAGCATATGAATAATAATAAGTATTAACAGCATCCCTTTGAATCTAAATTTATTAACGCATGCAAATATTGAATCTAAATTTATTAACGCATGTAAATATTCCAACAGGTTAATTAATCACATACAAGCACTTCAAATATATCATAACTCAGCACAATGTACATTAACATTAACAAGGATAGTGAGAAAAATAGCAAGAACCCTACATTTATCTCACTTGTCTTTAGACATTGTGATGTGAAAAGTAAAATTGGCATCACATGCAATTGCTCATTTAAAATTTAAAAGTATTTTTTATTTTTCACTGTGGTGAACTAACATTCCATAAAATGGATAAAGTAATTCCAAAATGCAAAAACTTTTTGGGCTCATTGAAGCTAGACGGATCAGAGGCCCAATGGCCCAAAAATCATTAAAAACCCACGTGGGGGCGTAGCATTGGCTTTATCAAATTGAAAAGCAACTGATTATTCCTTTTAAGTTGTCAAACATGTCTCATTTAAATTTTGCAACATAACATTTGTGCATGGATTTAAGTAATGGTAGTTCTAATTTGTAACAATATTGAATAGCACTACTAGTAGCTCGCACAGTAAATTCATTAAGCTCTTTCAGTTTAATAGAAAACCAAAATTATAACCATAACCATAAACTAAATAACATGCAACAACTCTTATTTTGTACTGTTTTCTCTTTACACCACCACCGTTAACCCTTTCATTTTTGGCATGGATCTCTCTGGAGGTTCAGGAGACATGGCCTTCCTTTTGCTAATCCCGTTACTGTTATTGTTGTTCATCACATCTTCATTGTCAGAAGAATCTGTAGAAGTACTGTTAGTAGATTCTTGTTCATCGGAAGAATTCTCATGAGATTTAAGAAAATAAGGTTGAAGCTTCTGCAAATCTGATATCTGAAGAGGCTTCAACAGAAACTCTTCTGCACCTTCTTCCAAGCACCTATATATTAATCATAATGTTACAAAATGGTGACTTTTGAAGATCTACTTTAACTTTATGCTTTCTTTTTTCATGAATGAGTCTTTGGCATGTAAATAAAGAGCTAGAAATAAATTCCAAAACAATAATATGATGAGAAAAGGAAACATACATGGTAATTCTGGAAGGTATATTTTCTGAAGACATGATCACAACTGGAACATCTTTCCAAGAAGATCCCTACAAGCAGTGTCAAAAAGAAGAATAAATAGATAAGGAAAAAGCAAAAGCAAAACATATAGATCTTGAAATCTGAAACTTTTTCTTTTTCACACTTTCTACTGAAAATTGCAGGATGTACAAATTTTACAGTGTCAACTAATGGTATAATCTTCAAACCATTTAAAAATATTTAAGTTTAATTAATCATAACTAGTTCTAATAACTACTTTTATATCAAAATCTAACTAAAAATTGTACTGTAAGTATTTGGTGAGAAAGAGAAAGGAATGTTTGGCATCTTTTTCAGTGTGATGTGCATGCATGTTATTGAAGTTAAAAAAAGAGAGTGAATTTAGGGAATGTGTCGGAGTAAAAGATGATGACCTTGACTCTTTTAAGTAAATCATAGCCACTCATCCCAGGCATGCAATAATCTGTCATGATCAAATTCACTTTGCCTATTCCCTGCAATTCAAAACAACACAATACCATCATGAATTGCCAAAACATGTACAAATTCAATGTTGAATGTATCTAAAAAAATTTCCGTACAAACGTACCATTTTTACAAAGAGAGATATGTTATTATTTTTCTTTCTGATTTATACTTTTCTAGAAAAAAATTAGTATTACATTGCTTATTTTTTAATCTGATTTTATCCATTACTATTATAATTGAGTTTGTTTATGTAGATTCATGTAATACATATAGTACATTTTGATCCATTATAAATCATAGTTTTCAATTGCGATGCACTTGCACCTACAATATTGCTAATGTAGTAGTTTCCTTTATTGTACTGGATCGAAACTGTTGTATGAATTAAAATCAAAGTGTCTCGTCGCATTAAGAAGTGTATTAGACAATTTCATCCATATTTCTTCAAATATTTTTTTATTAAAATATTTTTTTAGAATTCTAAAACTCAATTTGGAAAGAAATTTTATAAGACAAGTGTTTTTCAATAAGGTATTTCAAATAAATTAACCCGCTACGGTCACCATACGCATTAGACCAACAATCCACCATCACATCCAACGACCACAATTTAAAACCATGAGATGAATGTGTCTGACCTAGATGAATGGAGAATGAAAATCGTAACTCACTATTCAATAGAAAGTCCTTTTAATAAGGATTCTGAAGAGTTTTTCCTTCCTAATTACCATGTAGTACTTAATTCACAAAAATTCCATGTTTTTGAAGACTTGAAGTCTAATTCTAAGAGAAATCCGTGTACGGAACACATTAAACACAAAAAATATTGAATACTCAAAAGTTTTGAAATCAAGCTATCAAATCCCATTATAAATAAGCTACAACTCCAACTATTTAGGTGAAAATGAAAACTATTAATTACCTCACGAAGCTGCAATGGTAGAGGAAGAGGAGAAGATGATTCTAATATAGTCTCAGTGGAAGAAGAATGATTTGTATCAACATCATCAATATTGAGTCCAAGGTATTTCAAAGCCTTATCTCCAGAATCCACACAAGTAACTGTTTTCAAAAATCAAGTAAACCAATTAACTAACCAAATCGATGAGTACCTAAAAATCCATTATCAGTAACTAATTAACAACGTACCTTTGCATGAAGAATCTCTGAGGAGTCTCTCTAGAAGCTTCCTATCAGTCACACTGTCATCTACCGCCAAGACATGAAAATGTTGTTCTTCCTTCAAGTTCTGTGGTTGTTCTACAACCTCCATATCAATCTTGTAATTAAGAATACTCTTAATAGAAGTATGTATATATATTGGGAGAGAGAGAGAGAGAAAGAGAGAGAGGAAAAAGAGAGAGGTGGAATGTAATAATCTTGTAGTAGCTTTTGTATAGTATAAGTGGGTGCATGAGAGAAAAAACTGTGATGGAACAGTGTAATGGATGTGTGGTTGTTTTTGTGAAAATTCATTTCATTATTGTGAGAAGATCTTGTCCCTAGATTCTCTCCACCGCGTTGGTACAACCACTTCCTCTTTCTCTCTCATTCCCCTTTCAATTGGATTTTATTTCATTACTTACAAAAACTCAATATCTTTTTCATCATGCTGATGGAAAGAGTGTTGAAATTCGGTTTATGCGTGAGGACAAAAGCCTTTATTTTAATTTATTATATTCACGTAATTAAATAAACGCTCGAATAATAAACTAACTCTTCCGAAAAAACAAAGGTGAAGAAAAAAAATTCACAGAATATTAAATTTGAATTTTAATAAAAATAATGTTTGATCAGATTTATAATAGTAGGACTCTGAAGTCCGATTAGATCTTTTCTTTAATAGTGAGAGTGTGGGAAAAAAAATATTATCATGGCGTCACTTTCTAAATTAATTAATTAAACCAAACTTCTTTCCTAACTAATTAAACTGTTATTGTCTTAATTTTCATAACTACGTGTGTATTGAGGAGTGGATAATAGCGTTACTTTAACCTATTTTAGCCTAATAGTTCGCTTAAGGAATAATATATAGGATGTGACCCATGGTCAATAGGATCATTTTACCAATCTACTAGCTTTTTTTTTCTTTCTTCTTTCAGATACCATAGTTTTGTTACTTCAGAAAAAAAATGTTTTTAAACTTTAAAATATCATATCAAATATGATATGCTTTGATATTTTGAGATATTTTCCAATTTTATGTACAAAAGGAAAAACTATTAAAAATGATTTATCCAATATCTTAGTAGAATGACAAATATTAGGACTCAAATAACTTCCTGAACAAACGATGGAAAAGAAAAAAAAAGTTGAACAAATTTGAGAAGGATTTTTTTTTAATATATTGTTGCTAATTTGTTAACTAAAAGTTTCTAGAGAATATGGATGGTGATTTGCGGTAATCATGGAAATGTATTCGTGAAGGAGACTTTAAAGATACTTCTTTGTCCTATCTTATAATAAGTGACGCAGTTGACAATTTCACACATATTAAAAAAATGTAATAATAAAAGAGTTGACAATTTCACACATATTAAAAAAAAAATAAAAGAGATAATAATTAGGCATTATTAAATATTGTGAGTGATAAAAGTAATAATAATTAAAGGGTAGAATTGAAAAAAAAAGAATTAATTTGTATTGTAAATTGAAATAAATCATTTATTTTGAAATATTTTTTTTATTCTAAATAGGTTATTTATTGTGGGACGAAAAAAGTACGTGATTTTGAAGATGTATAACTTGTTGAAATTATAAGCCATGACTTGGGTACTACAATTTTTAAAGAATGTTGCTTCAAGGTAGTGGAAATGGAATCATATTGCTTAAATATCATAACTATGGTGAATCAAAAGGAGATTTAGATCATTTAAATTAGGCGTGGTTTAAAGAAACTCTCAACTACTTTAGGAATATTATTTGTATGAATCTCTTAAATTTCATTAAAATCTACTTTTTAAAAAAACACAACGTTACGAAGTATTTGACATTCTAGACAAATTCTCAATAAGGAAAAGCAATTATATCGACATAAGTGCAAACGCCTCCTAAGAGAGAGCCATAATTCTTTCAAGATAGACAATGTAGCATGCCGCTCTTGCAGGGAACTCACTAGTCACCTATTTATTAGGATGTGTGCTCATTCTTGATTATGTTGCCCATTTTTTGGATTACTTACTCGTCCGTGAGAATCTTAGAAGTAACTTCCCTGATCCATAACAATAAGAGATGCAATCAAAAGGGAAAGATCACATTCTCCTAAATAGTACGGGAGTTGGCCACCCACTTCCCACACTCTTAAGAATGGTTATTACTCTCTTGGAGTCTATGGTCCAGGCTCAGGGATTTCTATAAATACTTCAACCCTAAGGTTAAGGAGGACACTCAATTCATTAAGCAAAATACCACAAACAGAGCTTCTCGCCATCCTTGCGTGAGCATGATCTAACATCAGAACAACCCTAAAAACTATGACAACCCTATACCACAAAGGTTTGTCACGTATTTAACTTTTAACAAGTACAATTGACGCCCACCGTAGCGCCATAAAACTAATTTGGGTCATAATCGTCATTACTCACCATTCATTTTCTCCATCTTCCCTTAGAGGATACAAAAACAAAGTTCCAAGATCATTGTCGAAACCTTTGCCGAAGGTTCAATTGGAAGAGGAGAGCCCAGTTCGTCTCAAAGAAAATATGCCAGGAAAAATTTAACAACAAATGTCATACCCGCTAACATCATAGAAACCCTAGAGAGAGTCAAAATCCAAAATCACCTAATCTAGTAAAGATACCACTGTCATTATCCCACACAACAATAATATCATCGTCAACACGGTGCAATAGGGTTGATTGGAATATAAAACGAATACTAATTTACCCTAGAAACTCAATACATGTCTCATTCTATAGGGGTTCCATCTTGACCCAAACGACATCCAAGCATTCCAAAGTCATCTGGTTAGTCTATCAGACAAACATATACAAAGGAAAAGTCGTGTAATGCTTGAAATAATATGTTTGTCTCAAAGGAAAGCGCGAGAACAATTAAATTAAAATATGTCAAGGTAGACTCCTTGTCTCCACACAATCCCATCCTAGAATGACTCACCCTTAATTTGATAGAGACGATTTGTCTACCTTTCGTTTGAGTCTTAAGTATTTGTTACCTTATCTGAATTTTGGATTAGTTTAGGTTAGGTTCAAGAGGTTGCCCAAAAATTCTATCAGAAGAACTTGAAAATAAGAAGGGGCACATCGCCACTAACACTGCCCCTCAGCTTGAAGCACGAGAGCTAGATGTCATAAGCTGGGACATTAGACTGGAGACTAAAAACAAGAGGATCACTTCCATAAATGATATAAAGGAAGTTTAAATTTGGCCTTTGGACAATTAAATCACCAATATAGGCACCTAATTATCTGATTATGGGGAGAGAAGGTTGGTCATCATATTAAGAAGGAACATAAACTTGTTTTCCTAGGTGCCCATTGACATGTCAGGAATGTATACGAGAGTGGTCTGCCACCACCTTTCTAGTGTTTCTATGATGAAGCTAAAGCTCAGAGAAAATGTAAGTTTGGCGAGGAGAAAAGAGAAACGATTGATGAAGAAGTTAAGAAGTTGAGAAGTGTCAGCTTTATAACTAAGGTAAAATACCAATCTTGGATGGATAACATATTTTAGGTAAAGAATTCATCAAACAATTATGCATGTATGTCGACTTCGTAGACCTTAATGTTGAATGCCCTAAAGATCCAACCCCTTAACCAACATAGATTGTTTGATTGACGGATCCTCGGGCTATAAAATGTTAATTTTCATGTACTTTTATTCTATCTACAATCAAATTAAGATATATCATGTAGATGTGCCCAAGATAACATTAATGTCCAATCATGACAACTATTACTACATGTCACACACTTTGGGATAAAGAACGAGTGTGCCACCTATTAAATACCCATGGACACGGTATTCTCAAAGTTAATAAGATGCAACCTAGAGGTTTATATAAATGACATGATAATAAAGACATTAGAAAGGAATAGCCACACTATAGACCCAGAATAAATTCTGAAATCAGTCAAGAACTACAATATGCACCTAAATCCCGCTAAGTGCTCATTCAACATACAAACGAGCAAGTTTATAGGTTTTATGTTAACCAAGAGATGTATAGAGGTGAATTGAGATAAGTGTCAGACAATCGTTGATATGAGGAACCCTTCCAACTTTAAAGAGGCTCAACAACTAATAGGGTGTTTAGCTGTCCTATCTCATTTCCTTTCTGGTGTAGGCGACAAGGCTTTACATTTCTATGCCACTTTGAAGAAAAAGGAGAAGTTTGAATAAACAAGCGAGTGCGAGATGACGTTCTCAAACTTAAAGGTCTACCCCGCGTTGTCGCCCATCTTGACATGCCCAACAATAATTTCGCCCTTATACCTCTGCCTTTCTCTTAGTAACCAAACGATGAGTTTGGTGCTCGTCCAAGAGATAAATAAATCCAAGCGACTTGCCTATATTGTGAGTAATGTATTTAAGGGAACTGTGGCCCAATATCATAAGATTTAAAGACTTTCTTGGTCATTCGTGATAACTGAAAGAAAACTCATACCCTACTTTGCGGAGCATAAGGTAATGGTAGAAACCAACTAACTCATTCGACAAGTCTTGAGGAAGGAAGATCTAGCAAGAAGGATGGTATCTTGAGCAATTGAACTATCTAAGTACAATATTCAGTATATACCTAGAGGAAATATCGAGTCACATATACTAGTTGGTTTTCAAGGTAGAATTCAACTTGTCAGTAGGCGAGGAGACTACCCACGTGGGCATTATCTATAGATGGTGCCACAAGAAAACAAATGGTAAAAATACTTCAACACTTTAATGTATATTGCAATTAGAAGTACTCAAAATGAATGTTGAGAGTGCATATTATTTTTATAATATTTTTTAATCTTTAGTGGTATCACATGAGATCAGAATAATATATTTGTCATAAGGTTTTCTTCTAAGGTGATTTCTAGTTGTGCCTTCTTTGCATAAATCTGGGCCTTTCGTAGTGGCATATTGGTGAAATTTTATCCTGTCATCCCCATACTTTGACCTAGCACTCCCATATATTTTCATAATACCCATACTACCTTGTCAAAATTTTATCAAAATGTCCGGACAAAATATCTGATAGAATAAGGAAAAAATTCGGTACAAATCAAAAAGTCAGGTAGTCTATATAAAACATTCGGTGTAAGGTGTACCTGATATTTCAAAAATTGGATATGTGGAGTTACATACAAGTTTTTTTTATTAAAGGAAAAACAATTCGATAATTTAAAGGTATAATTTTTTTAAAAATCGGCCTTCAGATACTGGATTTTAGTGGGTATATAAAAAATCAGGTAGTGTGAATTGAAGGATTGAGATTTTGCCAACAACTTTATATGGTTTCGATTGCACCGGTCATTTTGTGTGGTCTACAATGAATTCATAGTTGTATAAATATAGGTCATGTGTTGTAAAGTAAAACATCTTACAATGTCTCCGTTTTTGTTTAAGGCAAAAGTGTAATTCAACGGGTGAAACCTCCTATAGAGTTTCGGCTCTCGGAGAACACTGCATGTCTTGCGCTTCTGAGATCCAAGTTAAACAATATGTTGCTGGACACCAAGAACAAAAAGATTAGTAAGATCGTGTTTCATTGATACTGGATTGGTACTGGTGGAAAGGTGAAATATAACCTTATTGAGTTGAAGACCGATGAAGATTTGAAAGTTATGTGGAGAACATGTCACCATATTCTAACTAAAGAATCAATCGAGTTTGATAGGACTATTTCTAGATCTGCCGACGACATAATCAAGATGTTGAAACATCCAGAATTATCTGGTGGTGCTTAGTTTTTCTTATTTATTATTGTTTTGTTAAGTTATGTATTGTCTGTCTAAGTTATGTAACCGCTTGTCAAATATTAAGTTATGTTCATCATGCAATAATGGAAGTGCCAAAATGTTATCTAATATATATATGGTAAAAAATGCATACATTTACTGGATATTATGAAATAATTCAGTAAAAACCATACACTTTTCCTGACTTTTTTGAAAAATCCTATTAAAATGCATGTATTTTTACCGGTTATTTCAGAAAATCCAGTATAATGTATGCATTTTACCCATTTTTTTAAAAAAATTGAGTAAAATGTATGCAAAACATGTGTTTTTATCGAATATTATAATAAAATGTGGTAAAAATATATGATTTTTAACTAAATATCCAGTACAAATATAAAAAAAAATGATAAAAATTATTACTTATTGGTTATAAATGCAATAGTCTTTAAAAAAAATTCAATAATCACGAGAGATTTTCAAAAATTGAAATTCTCACAATATGAAAAGAATTTTAATATTGTTCAAGATTAATATAGTAAATGTTTAGAACGTGCAGAGATACTAGGTGAAAGTGTATATTGTTTGCTTGAGAAATGGAGATTGAAACATCATCTTTGAAATATATTAGATTTTTCTATTTCATACACCACAAAAGGTTGTACAAATTACACTCTTTTGCTTATATGGATCGATAAAATACGTGATTTGATCCATATCGAAATAGTCTTATTTACTTAGCTCCTAGAGGCAACTTAGAATGTCTGCTTTGGAGATTGTTAAGGGGGAGTCTCACCAACATTTCATACACATTTATGGTTTACTTTGCTACAAAAATGAGAAGAATGAATTAGAGAAAATTACTTGTAAGATACAATTTAGAGACACAGTTCTTTTTGGGTACAAAGAGACACAATTTTTTTGGTAGTACAAAGAGACACAAACACAACTAGATAGACAGTAAATAATCATTATAATTAAATTGGGGAAAACAAATTCTGAATCAAAAAGCCAAAACAAAATACTTTAACCTATGTTGATTATTATGACATTTCACCTTTTTTTTTTTTGAATTTTCTTTCACTAGTACAATGGCCTAATCTAATTAATATTGTTAGCTACTTTGCACCAAAAATTACGCAAACAACAATAAGAAAATCTTCAAGAAATCCTACCAAATATCACAAAAAGATGTGTGCTTACCTGAAATTGGACGCAATGTTGACATCTCCCAAGAACTTATTCAAAAATTAGATTGCAATTAATTCCCAATTCAAAAGAGAGGAAAAAGAATAATAATATCATCTTCTTCAATTGTTCACTTGGGGAAAACATGTCACATCAGAATTGAAGATCTAACCAAGAAAATAGAAACAAAAAATAATAGATTAAAGGGACCACTATGTGTGCAAAAATGTCATGATAAAATATTTCATTAAAAAAGAAAATAAAAAACCATTTATGTTTATATGATAAATAGTAGAGGAGACAAGAAATAATAAAGGCTCGTGTTGGGACCAAAATGGGGTCCATAGAGTTTTATTTTGAAATCTTAAGTGGGTCCAATCAAATATAATCTTTTGTAGGGTCTCAAACACATACTTATCTCTTGTGAAAAATGTATATTAGAAATCTTGATAATATTTGGAATTTGTTCCCATCGTGTGTGTCCAAAAGATAAAAAGAATTATTATGTAGGTGATTATTTCCTTTCTACATCCATTTTACATTGTAATTGAAATTTGATTTTCTTCCATCACTACCCTATGTAGTATATATTTTCTAATTCTTGAATTTTTTTAAAATTAAAATAATAAAAAATAAAAAATTATTTGTGCTCAATTATTCATGCTCTTATTAGGTTTGAGGTGAACTCTTAGAATGTGTTTGGATTGGATTGGATGAAACATTTTAATGAAAGAAGAGAATTTTTTGAGAAAATTTAAAATGATTTGATTAAGATTCGTTGTTTGAAAAAAAAAATGGAGAATTGTTAAAATAATATAAATTTATGAAATATTAATGTAAGAAATGACAACAAAAAAAATAAAGAATTTAAAATTACTTCTTTACTCTATATAATGTGAATGTTAAATTGTTTCTTTTTAATTTTTTAAATTTTTCAAAAAGGTCCTCATATTTTATAAAAATTTAAATTTACCTCCAATATTTTCAAAAAATTGTAAATAAGTCCCAAATAATTTTCAAATTTTAAAAAATTGCAAATTTGTCCCTATTCTTTTATATGTTCAATTTGATCAATTTTTTTTAAAATTTAACAATGAATCATTTTAATACTCTAGCCAAATAAAAGAATTTAAAAACGAATGAATTTCAATTGAATCGTTTGAATGGCTTAGAATTTAAAATTCCCTAAAAATTCTCAATTACCTCATTCAAACACACCATTAGGATTTGAGGTGAACTCATATTGCATGGTCGGAATTAGAGGTGGCAAACAGACATGCCTACCCCGTTTAGGTTAGTTTCATAAAAAATCGCAAAAAATCATAGCGGAACGCGGTGAACATTGTGTAAGACGCACACTTAAAGCCTTGATGCATCCCGCAAAAATACGAAGACGGGGCGGCCCGCAGATGTAACACCCCAAATTTAAGCGGAATATTTTAATTAGTTATTTAATTGAAAATATTCGTATTTTGGGTGGTTTTCGGAGGTTTTGTGGATTATTGAGAAAATGTGCATTTTTGGACTATTTATTTAATTAATAGTATACTATATGAGAATATTAGTATTATTATTGATTAAAATGAATATAAGTGAAATAAGGGTAAATTGGGCATTATGAAGAGTTAGTAAGGGTGTTATGGGAAAAACCCAATTGTGTGGCCCAAGTCTAAGTTTGACAAAATAGAATTCTGAAGGTTTAGGATTCATTTTATTAACCGTGAAAAGAATGGAGGCCAGAGCTCTGAGGAGGGATCAGTGGAGGCAAAAGCTTCGGAAGATTGTCGGAGTTAATCGTGAAAGCTTTGAATCGGCTAAGGTATGGGGAGTATCGCATTTCATGGTTTTCTATGTATGCCTTTCGGTGTGTTTATGGCGGGGTTTATGATTTAAGGTATGTTGGGTTGATTTGGGAGAATTAGGGAAATTGATGAATAGACTTTGAGGTTATGATTGATGACATGTATCCCTGAATATTGACATGAATTTAGGAAACCTTATCGGACTGTTTGATGTGTAACATGAATTTGGAAACCATAGGCCTTCGTGGCCAAAACCTTGGATTGTGATATGTTTGACCCTGTAGGAATAAGAATATTCAAATGTGAGTAACTCTGATGCACTCAGAGCAATTGCAGGAAAATAGTGTTTTAGGCAGTGCAAATGTTGTCGGATTGGCCTAATGAACCATATGGTTTGTGGCGTTATCGTCGTATGATCTTAGGGATGATTTGAGGATGTTTTGGGGGCATTGGGTATGTGAATCGTATGAGTTTTTGGGTAGAAATCAATTCTGGTGCGTAGCAGGTTTTGCTGTTATCGCACTGTTCGCCTAGCGAGCAAGTCAGCGAAGACTCGCCTAGCGAGCAAGCCAGCAAAGACTCGCTACCGACTCTCCTAGCGAGCAAGCCAGCGAACGCAGCAGAGTTGGCGAATATTGATCGTGTGCAGCGATGCCGTGATGTTTGATTCTGGGATTCCTGTGATGAGTTATTATGAGTATGACAGCGAGGTTGCGTGAGTAATAAGTGATAGTATGAGAATCACCGTGAGTGTAATTATGATGAATTAATATGAGACAATGTGAGATGATATTAGGGATTAATATGTGAATACTATGTGACGATATGACGAATTAACATGAGTAGAACTGTGAAGTTTATGTGATTGATAGGCGATAGTGTGAGGATTACCGTGAGTATAATTTGATAAATTAATATGAGGTGATATGGGGATAGTATTATGAGCTAATATGGGATAATATGACTATGAGCTAATATGGGATTTATACGTGATTATATGATGACATGGTGTGTGAGATTAATTAATATGATGAATTATGATGATATGTTGTATGATGATTAATATGATGAATTATGATGATATGTTGTATGATGAGTAATATGATAAATTATGATGATATGTTGTATGATGATTAATATGATGAATTATGATGATATGTTGTATGATGAGTAATATGATGAATTATGATGATATGTTCTATGATGATTAATATGATGAATTATGACATTTTATGGTGATGAATATGATGAATGATGATGCACCTATGATGTTATTATTGAAGGTGATAAAAACACTTAGAAGGGGGGGGGTTGAATAAGGGTTTTAAAACAATTAGGATGATAGAAAAATAACACAGTATTTTTATCCTGGTTCGTTTGAACTCAAACTAATCCAGTCCACCCTACCAAGGTGATTTGCCTTTCTCAAAAGGACTTAATCCACTATATCAAACTTGATTACAGTGTAGACCACTAAGACAACTGTCTTAGTCTTCTCAAGAAATTCTGACCATAACTTGGTCTTCTTAAGGAGATCTTTTACAAAGATAAGCTAACAAATGTGTTTAATATGTGCTTCTAAAAAGCTATATCACAACAATGATTTTTACACAAGTTAAAGAACGAAAATAAAAACTATTCTAGCTTGAAGAATATTTTGAATGAGCGCTTGGATAATTTTTCAATAGTTCCGTCAACCTTTGAAGTGATGCTAATGCTTGCTTTTATAGTCCTTTGAAATCCATTCTCAAAGACTGTGCAATCTGAGCATTCTGTTCTTTTTGTCTTCTATTGACTTTTCCTTTCTCAGAAGAGGAATGTTCTGACAAATCCTTTTTGTCTGAAATTCTGTGTCAAGCATGAATGAGGAAAGAGCCGTTTAGGATAAGACAAGGAACATACCAACGGATATTTATTTGAACAGCATCTTCTTCAACAACTTTGGAACGCCTTGCATCAGAACTTCTGATGATGTTCTTAGTTGTTCAGGTCAGAGTTAACTCAATCAGAGTTTCTCTATCAGAGTTTGCAGCAAAGTGCTTTAAGCGTGAAATCCTTATCAGAGCATACTTGCTTATCAGAACTTCTGTACTTGCATTGTTGAGTACTTCCAAAGTCTTCTGAAGCTTTACGTATGTTCTTTGCTCAAGTTCTTCTTAGCTTCGCTCAGAGTCATTGTAGCAGATCAGAGTCTTCTGATGTGTTACTTCTGACGCTCAAAGCTTTTTCGTTCTGTGGTGTTCAGAGGCGTTCTTGCTTCCAGAATAATATTAATTTTGATATCTGAAACAAATAAACACTTGAACAGAATTCATGTATACAAAATTTCATTAATGTTATCATCAAAACAATGAGATATATTAAACATCAATCTGTGTTCTAACAATTATGAGGATGATTTGTGAAGTGCGCATCATGCATTCGTGTGCATTCGGACTTCGGTTCAGGACCTCGATTACTTTGGCTTCAATCCCACTGTGCGGATGTGAAATATTTTGATGTGCTTCAGTTTTATAGTAGAATCGATCCTATTGATGGGGATCTATGGAGGGTTGATGGCCCAGTGTCCATCGCGCTGTGATGATTGGTACCACATGCATTGAGTCGTGTCGCATTGCATCTATGAGTCTTTTTGTATGAATTATGACGTTATGGCCTTTGAGGCATATTTGAAGGATATCAATGTGTTGAATATAACTATGAGTAATATGTCGTTTATGCATTAATTATTATACATTGATTATTATGAATTGTTTTACTCACCCTACCTGTTTGAATGTTACCTCCACGTGGGTAATGTGCAGATGAGCAAGTTTAGCCGTGGACGCCGTCGAGGAGTATTTTGAAGTTTTAAAGTCGTTAGCCTTTATGGTTAATTTAGAGGGTTTTGCTCTGATATGTAACATCGGGTTGGGTTTTTTGAGTTGATTTTATATCATTGGGTTATTTTACTAATGTTCCCTTTTGAGGAGAAACCTTGATTTATGCTTTGAGTTCCGCTGTTTTATGTTGTTTGATGTACTTTGAGAAAAACCTGTCGTTACAGAGTATTGACCAATTCTGTTGACTTTGAGAAATGTACGCCCTTTTGTGGCTTTTTAATGAGATTTATTTATTCACTCTGATTTATGTGTTATTTTGCCTTGATAATTTTGGGGTAGAAAAAGGGTGTTACATTAGTGGTATCAAAGTAGGTCGGTCCGTCCAGCCAAGTTGTATAGTGTTGGTTGTTCCCTTGTATGCGACATGTGTGTGAAAACACTGTCGGTACATGTTTGTTGTCTAACCTTTGTCTGCAGAAGTGGGAATGATACAAGTGGGGGAGAAGCTTGTGCTTCTCCAGGATGCTACAAGTGTGGAGTTGTAGCTCAGTGTGTGGTTGAACGCTCTTATAGTTTGGTAAAGATGGTTTATACCCCATCATGATTTTCGGCTGTCTATTGACAAATTGAGGAACTGATCACCCTTAATCTCTTGTTGATAGTAGACGGGGTCATGTTGGATGGGATAGACGTGTCTTGCAAGCTTAGATGGCGTGAGCAATGAATTGTCTTGAGTTAAGCTAAGTGCTTAAGAATTGTTTTGATGAGTCGGCGCAGGACAGTGTTGAGATGTTTAATTTTGATGGGAATTTTGAGTGTTAATGAAAGTGGGGAAGTTGGTAGTTTTCCGATTAATTGTGGTTGTCTGGAATTTATCGTGACAACATAGTGATATACAGCCAGGACGTGAAGTGGAGTTGTGATCGACTTAGTTACGGAAACTAGTCCAAGATTGAGAGCTCCATATTATATGTCTGTTTGGATGGTCAATGAATTAAACTGATTGAGTAGTGTTGAGACTTGTGTATGGTGTGTGTGTTAAGGCAACAGAGTGTGAGGTCGAGTATATTAAAGGTGGACAGTGACTTCTGATGATTATTAAATAAAGTAAGATGTGGAATGCAATATTGGTATAATTATGCCTTTAAATATTTCAAGAGTTGAAGATGTGTTGAATGACCTTCTAAGTGTGAAATTGTTGTTGTACGTCGAATTTCGAGATCGCAGCTTTTTACGGAATCAAAATCGGACACCAGGAAGTCATGTAACGGTCGAAAATAGAATTTCAGACTGTCAGGTTCGCCATATCCTTCGTCTAGCGAACAGCTCCAGGAGGCCGCTCGCTTCTGTGTTCACCTAGCGAAGATGTCCTGGGCAGAAGAATGTTGTTTTGATATTTTTGTCGTAACGGGAGAACCGTAACTCGGAATGACGCACGGTTCGAAGCGTTGGAAAGCTAGTCCAATGCTCTATGTGATGGTGAAGTAGTGGCATGGAACTAAGTTATTTATTGATGTAATATGTTTGGATATTGTGGTAAGTGCGGAAGGTGTGGTTCGTGTTTCCTCCATAACTCGCAAATTGAGTGTCTGTTTGGCATGGGATTTTCCATACTTATTTGAGCGAGTCAGTGGTTGTGTTAAACGATGATGTTTTGATATATTTGAATAATATAGAGGATCATGTTGATCATCGGGAACTTGAATTATCAGTGTTGGAGAAGAAGCAGGGATATGCCACTGTGAAGAAAGTTCAAAGAGTTTTTGGGAGAGCTGTCAATAGCTCGTGTGTTGATTTTTGCCGAATCCGACGGAACTATTTGTTGTGTTTTGTGATGCTTTGTTGATGTGATTGGGAGATATGTTAAGTGCAACATCAACGAGTTTTAGTTATTCTTAAGCCAATTTAAATTACATAAGAGGGATTATCTGATGAGTGATTTAGAGTTGGTTGTTGTTGTGTTTGTGCCGGAGTTGGAGGCTTCAATTGGTTAGTTTGAGATTTGAAATGTTTGGTGATCTCAAGAGCTTAAGGTATTTGCTTGATTTGGAAGAGTTGAATATGAGGCATAGAAAATAATTGGGACTCCTGAAGGATTATGGTTTTGGATTGAATTACCATTCGGGTGAAACAAACGTGGTAGCTTATGCATTGATGTGGAAATCTTTGTATATACCGATGATGATGGTGAAAAGAGTTAGAACGGATTGAGAAATTTTGTGATATGAGTTTGGTGTGTGAAGAGACTTCTTATGGAGTTAAGCTTAGTATGTTTGACCTTACTAGTGGTATTCTTGATGAGATTCGATAAGGTCAGAACTCTGGTTTGAGTTGGTAGATTGGTTGAATTTGATGAATTAAAGTCGAAGGGCTGATTTTCAGATTAATGGAAATGGTATCATGAGATGTCGTGATAGAGTTTGTGTTCTAGATATTATTGAGTGGAATAAGTGTATTGAGGTAGATGAAGTATCCATCCCGGTGCTATGAAGATGTAACCGGATTTGAGGAAATTATTTTGATGGTCATAGATGAAGAGAGAAGTGGTTGAGTTTGTATATGCTGGTTAGACTTGTCGGAAGTCGAAGAATAAACGTCAGAGACCGTTGGGTCTGATGCAACCGTTGAATATTCCAGGGTGGAATCGGGTAGTATTTCCATGGATTTTGTGTTGGGTTTTCCGAAGAATTTGAGGGATATGATTTTAATTGGGTGATTTTGGATAGATTGACTAGATTGGCTATTTTCTTACCAATGAGGATTAATTATTCTATGTTGAAGCTAGCTGAGATGTATATTGATGAAGTTGTGAAGTTGTATGAGATGTCGTCGAATATTGTGTCAGATGGGAATCTGAGTTTTCATCGAGATTTTGGAGAGTTTGCAGACGCTTTGAGTACCATGTTGAAGTTGAACTCTGCCTATCATCCATGGAGGGATGGACGGATAGAGAGAACTATCCGGTATTTAAAGGATTTGTGGAGAGCTTGTGTGTTGGATCAAGGTGGATCATGGGATAGTTAATATTCGTTGATTGAGTTACCTACAATAACAGTTATCATTCTGGTATCGGAATGACACCGTAGGAGGCTTTGTATGGTAGGAGGTGTAGGACTCTTTTGTGTTGATATGATTCAGGCGAGAGTGTTGTGCTCGAACCTGAGAATTGTGTAAGAGAAGACTGAAAAGATCAAGAAGATCCAAGAAAAGACGTGTTTTGATAGTTAGTTATACTTGTTTTAATGATGTCAAAACTTAGATAGGTAGAAAAATATACTTTGGACGGTATCATTGTGTCACATATGCATGCCTTATTCCTCTTGAGTCAAACATCGGTCAAAAATATTGTTTGATACATATAGAAATTATTTAATATATGCTCCATATATGTTTGGTCATGTTTGTCTAGCTTACTATATGGTGGAGTATCTCAAAAGTAGCATAATACATGAAAATATGCATTTTTGCATATTTTGGGTATTTGAGTCGACTCAAACTTTGTTCCGGTCGACTCATACAAAAAATATTTTGTATGGTCTACTCTCAGGAGTGCTCATGTCGACCCTCCGGTCAACTCATACTGTGTCCATTTCTGTCTGTCTAATTTTGTATGCTTTGCATCGACGTATGACCTGTTCTGGTCGACGCAAGGTGTTGTTTTCTGCATAATCTGAAATTCGGGTGAGCTCAGGTCGACCCTTTCATATGTATAGGTCGACCGTTCGCGCGTTTTTGGTCAAATTTCTGTTATGAGAAACTGTCTAGGTGTTTGTTATGTTGGTTAATTGTTTTTTACTTGTATATATAGTGAGTTAGCTTATTCTTCAAAAATAACAATAAAAATGAAAATAGACACTGATTTTGTTCTCATCATCTTCATCCTTTTTCTTGCATTTTCCCAACAACTACACATAATCATTTTTGTTGTTCATTCTTCAATTTAGAGGTGATAACGTCCAAACATAGGATTGGTGTAATCGAGTTTGGATTGAGATATCAGTGGGGTTTTCTTGAATAAAACCGTTAGGGTTTTATCCTCCAAGAATCTTGGATTTTGGAGGGTTTTTGCACAAATGGTTCACCACAGATTCAGCCGAGTGAAGGTAATCGAAGAATGGGTGGTTCTACCGGTTTATTAGCGGTAACCGGAGGATTGTGAGAGGAAGATTCGGGTTCGAAGCGTTGGTGATTAAAATCAGTCGGGCAAGATTTGAAGATCGTGGGGTTGTGTAAAGGGTGTGTCGTAATCGGTGGTTTATTCATCACGTTCGAAGGACTTGATTTAGCTTGAATCAAGGGAAGAGAAGGAATAGGCTCTGCATCAACAATTGGGTTTGATTGTTTGATTTCTATTGATTCTCTTCTAAACATTTACCAACCTTATTATATATATACATGTCTCAATTCTATTTTTAAAATTGAGGGCTGACGTACCCCGAGCGAGGACGACGGGGGAACTGCCTCAACAAATCGATGTTCTCTTTTTTATTTTTCAATTGCTTAATTTTTGAGTTTGTGTGCAAACAATTTAGTTGATCAAAATTCTGATGTGTGTAGTGCTGAACCATTCTTAGAAGCTTATTACAATCTTTGATTTTAATTGAATACTTAAGCACTTCACTCACATATTGGAATTTACTTGTGGTGCCTTGCATACCAAGTGTTTGACTAATTATGTGAACAACAAATGCTTGTGCTGTCTTTTCAATCGGGTTATATTTTTCAAGCATTAGAAATAGTCCAACCTCATAGTGAATAAATTCTGGTTGATGTATGTTCAAATTAGTGATTCTTAATCTCTTTTTTACCACATTCCATAGGCTTTGTGTATATTTGGTTTTTTTAGTAAAGGTTTGTTTTAGACGAATATAGTTCCTCGGCCGCTTCCACCTAAAAACTTTTTAGAACCAAATATTGGTAGCGCCGACTCTGTTTTTAACAAGTGATCTATTCAACCCCTCCCCCCCCTTCTAAATCTGCGCCATCGTCTAATAAGTGGTATCAGAAGCACCGGTTCATTCTGTGCTTCACATATAACTTCTTAGAAAATGGCTAACGAACCAAAAGGGGCTTATAATAGAGCACCTGTTTTCAAGGGTGAAAACTATAGTTACTGGAAAAGCTATATACGTGTGCATATAAATTCCATTGACAGGAAGGTATGGAATGTTATTTTGAATGGTCCTATATAAATAACCATGACCGATGAAAATAACATGGTTGTGCCTAAGCCTGAAGCACAATAGAATGATGAAGACGAGAAAAATACAATTACGATTGGAAGGCTAAAAATATTTTGATCTCCTCCTTGGGAGTTGATGACTACTATAGAGCTTCCCATTATATGACTGCTAAAGCTATATGGGACTCATTATAAGTTGCCCATGAAGGAACAAATGATGTCAAACTAGCTAGAATTAATACTTTGACACAAGAGTTTGATCTCTTTCACATGGAGCAAGGGGAAACCATTGCTGACATGCAAAAGAGATTTTCTTACCTAATCAATAGACTGAATTCACTTGGTAGACCAGTTTCCAATGATGTTTCTACTAACAAAGTCTTAAGATATCTTACTAAGGAATGGCAACCAAAAGTCACCGTCATAAAAGAAGCAAATGATATTATGACTTTGGACCTTACAACACTCTTTAGAAAGCTTCAAGAACATGAGCAAGTGCTTTTTAATCTTGAGCAATTTGAGAAAAGGGAAAAGAAGGAGAAGACCAAAACTATGGAAAAGAAGTCTATAGATCTAAAGGCTTCTTGTTCAAAGTCCTATGCAAAAGAGCTGAGTGATTGCGATTCGAGTGATGACGAAAAGAATAAGGATATGAGGCTGTTTGTGAAGCGATACAATCGCTATGTAAAGAAAAATGGTATCCAACATTCTGAAAATAATCTAGTCAATTTCAGAAAACAATCAAGGTCTTCTAAGAATGTAGATAATAAAGGGAGTAAAGCTAGAGGGTCGTGCTTCAATTGGGGAAAAGTCGGACACTATAAGTCGGATTGTCTTTTGATGAAAAAGGACAAAGGAAAGGAGAGTAATCGGTCACATAAGAAGCGAGTTAAGCCTAGAAGAGCTTACATCATATGGGAAAGTGATAGTGAGTCATCCAAGGATGATAGTTTAAGTGACGAAGAAGAACCCGTCAACCTTTGTCTCTCCGCTCATCAAAAGAAGAAAAACAAAAAGGTACGACATGCAAAATACGAAAACTCTACTAGATTGTCTCATTCCGAATTACAAACTGTCTTTGATACCATACACCAGGAAGCCAAGGAAGCCTTTAAACGGCTGGCCTCAAACAAACACATTTTTGCTTATTTGGAGCAAAAGATCCTCGATTCCAAAAGGAAATTGGAGGCTTTAAAGGCATCCATAATGGAAGGAACAAAGATGGATTGTGAGGAAGAAAAAAATATATGGGTTAACTTCGGGTGTGATACTTGTTATATTTGGCAAAATGTGGTTAGAACTCTCAAGGTCAAACTTAACAAGGCTCTAGAACCTAAAATCACGTTTGTTATTGATAGAGCATATTTTAGAAAAAGTATGGTTAATCCTTATAAAAAATATACATATGTGATTAGAAATTAAGATAGCAAAAGTGATACAAGAGTTAACCTTACTTGCTTGTATTGTTGCAAGAGGGGTCACACCATTGCTAAATGTCGCTTTAGGAGATTTTTAGTTTCTAAAGGGGTTTATCAATGGTTTCCTAAATGCAACCAAGATTTCACTCACAACCAAGGACCCAACAAACAATTGGGTACCTATTTTCGTTGATTTTTTTATAGGTACAAAGTCTTGAGACTACTGAGAGAAGATGGGTTCTCGATAGTGGATGCTCAAGACATATGACAGGAGACATATCTCTCTTCATTGACTTTGTGGCAAAGAAGAAGGGATTTGTAACCTATGGAGACAACAACAAGGGAGCAATACTTGGAAAAGGTAGTGTAGGTAATCCCTCATCTACTACTATCTCTGATGTATTGCTAGTCGAAGGCCTTAAATCCAATCTCATCAGCATTAGTCAATTATGTGACAAGGGATACAAAGTATCTTTTTCAAAAGATTGTTGCATGATTGAAACACAATGATAAAAAGAAGGATGTGTTTAATGTCTTGAGGGTAAATAATGTATATATGCTAGATTTGAGTGAAGTATCATTGAGCAGTGACAAATGTCTCATGACTATGAGTAAGGACTCATGGTTGTGGCATAAACGTTGAGCGCATGTCAATTTTGACTTGCTAAACAAGATAGTTTATAAAGACCTAGTTATTGGCTTACCCAAAATCAAGTTTACCAAGGATCACTTATGTGATGCGTACCAAATGGGGAAGCAAACAAGGATCTCGTTTAAATCTAAAAACATCATGTCAACTACGAGACCTCTTGAACTTCTTCATATGGACCTCTTTGGGCCATCTAGAATTAAGAGTCTAGGTGGTAACTACTATGGTTTTGCTATAGTCGATGATTTTTCTAGGTTTTGCTAGACTACTTCTTGGCTAGCAAGAGCGATACATTCTTCGCCTTTGAAAATTTTGCTAAACTTTCTCAAAATAAGTTAAACACAAACACTATATCAATTAGAAGTGATCATGGAGGTGAGTTTGAAAATCATCTTTTTGAAGAATATTGTGGTAGACACGGAATTGATCATAATTTTTCTGCTCTGCGTACCCGTTAACAAAACGGGGCCGTGGAACGTAAAAATCAAATTTTGGAAGAGTTAGGAAGAACTATGATCAATGAAAGTGGGCTTCCTAAATATTTTTCGGCCGATGCCATTAGTACGACTTGTTATGTTTGAATAGGGTGCTCATCTGCCTTATTCTCAACAAGACTCTGTATGAACTTTTAAAAGGGAGGAAGCCAAATGTGTCTCACCTTCATGTCTTTAGTTGTAAGTGTTTTGTGTTGAACAATGGAAAAGAGAGTCTAGGAAAATTTGACTCCAAGACAGATGAAGGTATCTTTCTCGGATACTCTCAGTCAAGTAAAGCTTATAGAATATACAACAAGAGATTGCTTACAGTTGAAGAGTCTGTTCATGTCACATTTGACGAGTGTTATCCAAAAGTTGTCGGAAAAGGTAGTTCATTTCATGGTGCAGGTGTGTCTTCTGAAGACATACTCAAAGATGATGAGACAGGAATTGATCAACCTGACCCAGTCAAAGTTGATGAGGAAAAAGATCACCACCATAAGGGGATTGAGAAAGTTCATCCGTCTAACACCGATGGTCTTCCTCCAGTATGGAAGTCTCTTAGAGACCGTCTCGTCGATAACATTCTCGGTGATATCTCAAAGGGAGTGACAACTCGATCAAAGCTAAGTAATTTCTGTTATCACTTCGCTTTTGTTTCTAGTAGAACCTAAAAACCCAAAAGAGGCATTACTCGACGAACGTTGGTTCCTATTCATGCAAGAGGAACTTAATCAGCTTAAAAGAAATGAGGTTTAGGACTTTGTCCCTCCTCTGCGAGACCATCGAGTAATTGGCACCCGATGGGTGTTCAGGAATAAACTAGACAAAATGGAGTAATAACTCACAATAAGGCGCATTTGGTCGTGCAGGGGTATAACCAAGAGGAAGGAATCGACTATGAGAAAACTTATGCGCCGGTTGCCCGACTCGAGGCTGTACGCCTTCTACTTGCCTTCGCTTGCGCGAAAGATTTCAAATGGATGTAAAAAGTGTGTTCCTCAATGGATATATAAATGAAGAGGTTTATGTTGCCCAATCTCCCAGGTTTGAATCCCACGAGTATCCTGATCATGTATACAAATTAAAATGTGCTTTGTATGGACTCAAACAAGCCCCTAAGGCTTGGTATGACCGTCTTAGCAAATTTCTTCTTGATCAAGGTTACTGAAGAGGAAAGGTTGACACAACCCTTTTCATTAAACGTCAAGGAAAACACTTAATCTTGGTACAAATATATGTTGATGATATTATTTTTGGATCAACTAACATGAATCTGGTAATGGCGTTTTCTATATTAATATAGGGAGAGTTCTAGATGAGCATGATGAGGGAGCTCAACTATTTCCTCGAATTGCAAATCAAACAATTGAAAGAGGGTACATTTGTGAGCCAGACAAAGTATTGCCTTGAGCTTCTTGTCGCAATGCGAAAAACAATCGGTAGAAAAACAGAGTCGCCACCTAACTTTATTTATCCCAACGGGGAAAGGTAACATCGAGAAGACCTCAAAAGGGAGAATACATGGTCTCGCAACCAAATCTTGGGTTCGGGAGTCGATTACGCGAGAGGAAGGTATTAACACCCCTCACGCCCGTTGTACTTAACGTGATCCAAGCTTGTTATTCTAATCACAGGGTGTACTAATCTAAAGCCTATTGCTAAGAGGAAACTAAACAGAAGGTGACTCGATAGGGCATCGTTGTCCTATGCCTACGTATTCCTTCGTGCAACGAGAAAGTCAGAGTCAATGTAGTTTGGAGGACTACGGGTGAATGGGGGGATTATGCTCGCCAAGACTTCGTTGTCTAGTGCCTACGTATCCTCATGCGGACGAGAATGAGGAAGTCAGAGTAGTCGTAGTTTGACCCATCACTAGTTGGTTGGTGCCTTTTATGAGCGATGCTAAACTCACGTTCTAGGAGTTAGGGTCAATGTCTATTTGCGGTAGAACGGAGGTGTTGCAGTGAGAATAGGATATCAAATTATTAATTAATTTGAATCGCAAATCTTTAATTCACAACGAGTCTTTGATTTATCCAAAGAAAAGGTCAAAGAAAGAAAAAACCTACTTTTTTCATTGTAAACAATACGGGGAGAGATCTAGGTAAGGGGTTGGTTAAGCCTAGGGAAGGTATTAGCACCCTAAACTTCTGTAGTACTCTACAGAAATCTGTTGTTTAAAGTACACTATTTTGCTTGATTATCTGCTTTAGGGTATATGCTAAGGGTTAAATGTGAAAGAAAGACCTAGGGGTTAGTCCTAAGTTTACTCGCCAAGATTTGCATCTTATGCCTGCGTATCCGAGGTAGGGGATAGAATCAGAGTAATCATAGTTCCCCTCGAAAGGGAGGTTAGAAAATTCTTGACTGTGGCCAAGGTTTCAATGGGGAATAAGCGTTCTTAAGGAAGCGCTTACGTGGAGTGCGGCGACTCCAATCTCTACGTTGTAAAGAGTTGAATTAAAAAGGGTAAAACTAGGTATTCCACGAAGGGAAACCTAAAACAGAGTGCGGCGACTCCTTAACCTAATGCTAGGGTAAAGGGTAATTCGGTCCGCGGCGGGGACGCCTATGCAATTAGGGTTTGAGCGGTAAAAAAGTCAAAGGTAAAGGACTATTGACGCAACGGTCAAATGGCTAGACCTATTCCTTCGGAAGGGATTTAACGGTAAATAAAATAATGACAATAGTGTCGCGGTGAAATTCGGATACCAAACTATTGATTAGTTTGAATCTTTAATTCATTTTGCAACCGAACTTTGATTTGTCCAAAGGAAGGGATAAAGATCGAAATTCCCACAATGCAATGCAAATGCAAGGTAGATTGTTTAGGTTCGGGGGTTGGTTAAACTTAGGGAAGGTACTAGCATCCTAAGTTTCTGTAGTACTCTACAGGAACCTCTTGTTTTATGTTTGTTTACTGCTAAGTGTTATCTGCTTAAAGGCTTAGAGACCCTAGGGGTTTATATCTAAGTATACTCGATAAGGCATCGCACCTTGTGCCTACATATCCTTACGGGAGTGGAATCAGAGTATGTTGTAGTTCACCCTAAAGGGTTAGAGGAGTTCTTTGACTGTGGTCAAAGTTCCTACGGGTTTAGGGTAGTTGTTTGATTGGGTTTAGGAGAAGAGATGAGTCTTCATTTTAAGGGAGAGATAACCGCCACAATGTAAGGGAGATTGTAGGAAATGGTCTTTGCATCGTCTTAAGAAAAGGTCTTACATACTCGGATGGTCGCCAAGCATGCCTTTGTTGTCCTTAAGGCAAAGTCCCTACATGTTTGATTGTATTTGTTGTGGGGTGGAGATTATATCTCACTTAAGATGATTAACATCTATTCTCTAAATGTGTTTGTAGAAGTTGTATTGCTTGATTGTGTTGTTTCTATGTTGTAAAGATAAAGACAAGGTCCTTCCTATGGGGTAGGTCCTAATCCTATGAAGATCGACTTGAATGGGATCAAGGATCGAGGGGAATATGATGCTTATGATGTGCAACTACACACAACGTTGAATTATGTGTAGGTTTTTCCTTTGGACGGATGCAATGCGATGAATATAAATATGTAAATGAATTGCGATAATGTAAATTGCAGAAATATAAACCATACACACGCATGAAAGCGCTAGGGTGTAAGTACGAGTGTCGTGATTGTGAGTGTGCACGGTTGATTGTATTACGATGTTGGTTGATTTTAGGAAAAATGTTGTATTATCTTGTCTTAAGAAAAAGTTGAGCTAGACTGTATGAATTGATTTTCAAGAAAAAGTTATACTAGTTAGATATAGTAAATTTTGATAGAAATTATTTTAAATGGTCATGTTTTATTAAAAGAAAATTTCCCTATTAAAGAAATAATATTAGGATAATATAAAAGGTTTAACAAAAGGTTTAAAATTTTTTAAGGTTGATTATAATAAAGATGGAATTGAGTTATTATATTAATGATTTAAAAAAGGTTTACTAAGTTTAAAATTAATAAATTAATTGATTTATTTGTTTTTAGATTCAAGATTAAATCAGGACATATTTAATTAAAATTATTTTAATGAAAAAAGATTATATTACTAACCTAGGATTAAATAGATTTTAATTATTAATTAGAGGGTTAATTAAGTAAATAATAAAAAAGGGTTGATTTAGGGTGATTTACGGATGATTAGGTGTGTGGTTAGTGAATATGGTGGGTGATTAGTGTGTGATTTGGCATGCTAAACATTACAACCAAAATAATGAAAAAAATAAAAACAAACAGAAGAAACCCTGGCCCCAAATTCCACTCTGCGCCGCTACCCTCCTCGCGACCTCATTCTTCTTCTTCTAATCGACTCGTCCCTTCTTTCATCGTAGTTTCTCCTTCTCTTTCTACACAAACAAAACCGATAAACAAAGAAATATTAAAGTGTTAAAACAGAGTCCTCACAGTGCTTTTTCGCGAATCTGGAGGGCAAGGAGGATGAGAGAATTCCCAGCGACGACGGTGGTTTCGCAAGGCGACTGATGAGTTTCAAGAGCCGAAGGCTGAGGAGACGACGTGACTTGCTTCGTCAACAGGGTTCGCGACGGCGGCTGCGGTTTCCACGGTTAAGGAGATAAGTCGCTTCTCCGGCAAATCTCCAGATAAGTTTCTCTACAATTTTAGGTTTTTATTGAGTTTGGGATTCTCTGGGTGTGTGATTCGATTGAGGATCTTGTCCTCCGTTTGGTTACGATGACTCCCCTTTTATAACCCCAAATGCTTTGAACGAAATTGATTGATGCTTTCAATGAGGATTTGAACCTTCCTTTCTTGTGTAGACAATTTTTGAAACATTCCCTTTCTCGTTTGATTGCAGTAATGATTCGTTTAATTTCTATTTCAATCTTGTGATTCAATTGGGATATGATTTGATTTTAATCTTCTGTGTTTTAATTTCAGGATTTGATTTATTCTTTGAGTAGGATATTCTCCCCTGAGGAATATTCTTCAATTAACTCGCTGATTCCTTGGATTTTGCCTTCGAACAATTTCGACAACGCGGATGGGATTGTAACAATATTGGTAAGAACATCAACTCTCGTGTCATTAAAACTCTTCCCCAAATTTATTCGAATGCTTGCTGACCAATCACTTTACCTGAACTGCAATACTAGGGTTAAAGTGCCTTCATTGTGAGACGGATTGTGGAGCATGCTATCAGCAGTTGTTGCGAGCTTCAAGACTAGAACTTGGCTTTTCTTGTAGTAGGATGATTAAGCATGTCTAAACAAGTTGGTAATGATAAGGTGAGAGTTTATCAAATCTTTTGAGTGTTATCTCTTAGCGACATCTTTGGTCAAGTTCTAAATTGATTCTTTCGAATGCAGGATTGGAATACAACAACTTTTGAGCCAACCGAATTGCCTTAGTAACATTGCAAGTTATGCATTTGGTTAAATTCCCCTTGTAATTCTGAACTGTTTGCTATCATCATAAAGCTCGAAGCCTTTCCATCCTTGTAGGAAGTCACCTGTTCCTAAGAGCAACACGAGTTTGATATACCTGCATCGTGAACTCGCACAATTCTTCGTCCCATGGTATACGTTCTCTTCTCAACGATGCTTATCTTTCCTTTATCTGAAATGGTCACACTAAATTATGTTAATTCGCGATAACAGCTATTGATCCTCTTCTATGTGGCAGGGATATCATGATTGCTGAAAATCGGGACATGGCTTTGGTTGTGATGGTATTCAAGAATCTGACTGGACTGATCATGTCTTCTCTTGTGAATTGGTCCTCAATGGTAGCCGTCGGGTCAGCTCGTGAGGGAGGTTCTTTTTGGAGCTTCGCACTTCAATGCAGGGTAAACTTCTTTCCCATCCAGACTTGATTCGTACGGTCTTTGCTTAAACTGATGCATACTTGAATGTATTAACTGTTGCTGGTGTTGCAGGTATTTGAGCGTGTTGTCCATTCACTTGCCTTTGGTTGGAGCTTTCCATACTGCTGCTGTTGATGCTAATGACTCGGCTTACAGTGTTGGTAAAATGATGAGCCATTATGAATGGTCTATTATTTGAAGGTCGTCAAATTATGCTTGAAGGTGATCTCTCCACAATAGACATGGCAGTGGTGGCCTCTTCTTCATATATTATTGGTCTTGAAGGTGTGGTTTATCATCATTCTACGAACAGTTTTCTTGAATTTAGGCCTACTGTCATGGGGAATGAAATGTGAGACTAATGAGCTACTCCGTAAATTGCGTACTGACTAATATTCGTGTATGCAGGTGGTGCATCACGGCGTTCTTGAACAAATCGAATCAGGTTCTGGCTCAAAGTAGCAACATTTGAGTGGTTAAGTGATATGCTCTTTTCCCGGCTTGATGTCTATTAGTTGTCAATGATTATGATTAATCTTGTTACTTTCTTGATTGCATATACTCAGGTATTCCATCAATAGTCCAAGAAAGAACAACATAAAATTGGATGTAATGGGGAAGAAAAAAAAACTGCTCTCACGATTACCCTTTGCAGCTGCAACTTATATTGGCTTGACACCATTCTCACCTGATTAGCTCCCGCTTTCAATAAGGAACTTAAGAGTCATGGACTCCCATTATCAGCTGCGATGTGCAAAGGAGTTGCTGGCTATTGTTCAAGCTCAAGGTTTGATCTTGTTTTCTATCTGGCTAACTACTTCTGTAAGTCATTCTTGTTGGATTTGGAATAAAGAGGGATAAATCTATGATATGCACATGATAATTATTGTTTTTGATATGATGGTGCATTAAGTTTCTTGGCATGAGTTCTATCAAAGCCTCTCATTTCTTTGCCCTGTTGTATAGGTTTTATCATGGCTCAATTTAGACAGTATTGTTGGATGAATATCGTTTTAATGCGGCAATTGCGGTCCTGATTTCCAATGTCCCATGAGGTAGACAGTTCTCTCTTCATGGCAGAACTGATATCCCCCTCTCTGGTGTCAGCCTGCTCTTCACTAATCTTTCTAACATCGTCGTAATTCCTTTCATTATGCAGGTCCGGTCCTTCCGTGAATCCACATAAAAGTCATTTTGCTTATGTCGCGAAGAGAAGGTACAGCGAACTCCTGGATGGATCTTATATGCGGAAAACCCTGCGGAATCTGATGCACCGAGGCGTCTCCCAATGTAGAACAAGCACTTGCGATGCCCACCGGTCGTTACGTGCGTTACCGGCAAGGACAATCCTGCTTGACATTTAGCAGACCATGATTGTTGTGTATCTTTTTGTGATTTCATAGAACTCGTGCAAACTCGTGTAACCAACTTGATTTCTTGTGTAGACAAACTTGATTAATTTATGAAAGCAACTAGATCATCTGATGCAGACAGTTTATGGCAATTCGTAGAAAAAACTTTATGTACTCCCAGTTGGTTGGGTTAATCCAAATTATTGTGTCACATGGTGTAATAAAGCTATATACATATGTCAGAACTTAATGCTATCCCATTGAATTGCTATAACAACTTAGACTTAGCCCTTTTATATCTTCCAACATTTGAAAAACGATATTCACTATCTCTGATGAATGCTTTTAACACTCCTAGCAATTCCAGAATGTAAAGTAATGATGTCTTCCTCTTAACAGGATATTGTTGGTCAAACCTTCTAAATTTAAATCCTCTTATCTGAACACAAATGTAATATTCAAAATGTAATCTCAATTGTCCACATTTGGTCGTTTATCAAAGCTTCCTTCGAGACCGCGTTAACTCCCCATAATAAGATTTGAAAATCCCTAGTCCCAAAACCGTTTGCCGGACTCGTGTTCATGAGTCACGTATGCCGAAGATGCATATTCTCATATAGCTCCGAAATGTGAACCAAACGTCACGGGAAATGGTCCTTTGTTTGGGCTTTTTGTACTCTTGCAATGAAATGTTTGAATTAACTTCATGGCGACATTTGAATCACTTCTTGAACTTAAGACTTGATGGAACTTGTCTTTCTTGAATTAAACTCAAAGAATTTGAAAGCTTGTTAAAAGTGATAATCCCACATTATGAGCAAAACTAGTTATGCTTGGCATGTATAATTATTTGATAGGCTGCACCATCTGGATTTTAAACACATACGAACTATCTTGAATTTAAATCCTCCTTATTTGCATTAGAAGGCCACATAAAACTGGTCAGGGATGTCTCAACAGCCAAAATGATCTTGCACACCTTTGTTAGTCCTGATAAATACGCATATAGGGACAAAAAGATAAAACGTAATAAAATGCAAAAAGAGGTGGGATCTTACGGTCAAAAATTAGGGTGCAACAGATGCCCCTATTTAAGTTACTCCTATTCGGAGATATGGAGATTGAAATCTTCATCTCGACGAGATAGGAGGGACTTAAATACAAACATTGCGCGAATTTTTGGCCATAAGAAACCACCGAATGCATATGATATGCAATGATATGAAAATGCAGGACGGACAAAAGATGAGAAAGAGGTCATGAACTGGATGCGACATGCTAGACAGAAGAACAACAGATCCAACAAGGCGGGACCCTACGAGGACATGAACAATCACTCATGGGAAATCTCCAAACGTGCAACGGTAACTTATGCATCAGGGATGCAGTGATTTTGACTATTTGTGATCGAAAGATACTTTTGCTACCGAGGTGGTGGTCCGTAGTAACTCAAAACGGATCTCCTTTTTTATTATTATATTTTTTTTTTTAATTTTATATTTTGTAACTCAGCTGAAATGGTAAAATGTATAACCTCTCCTGGCATCATGGTACGGGGACCATGAGCTAGTCTCGGTCTTCGATGTCATTGTAGTTGTAGATATTGTTGTAGTTGTTGAGCTTCCCCGAGCATCATGATATGGGAGTCATGCGCCGGTCTCAGTCTCTGATGTCAAACTTCCCCTTGCTCCACGGTATGGGAACCATGAGCTGGTCTCGGTTTCTGATGTCAAACTTCCCCTTGCTCCATGGTATGGGAACCATGAGCTGGTCTCGGTTTCTGATGTCAAACTTCCCCTTGCTCCATGGTATGGGAACCATGAGCTGGTCTCGGTTTCTAATGTCAAACTTCCCCTTGCTCCATGGTATGGGAACCATGAGCTGGTCTCGGTTTCTGATGTCAAACTTCCCCTTGCTCCATGGTATGGGAACCATGAGCTAGTCTCGGTTTCTACCCAAAATGATGAAAACTCGCGAGAGCGTCTTCAAAGAGGGGTTGTAGATTTGTAGACTGTTGATGCAACTGTAGTTGTTGAGCTTCCCCGAGCATCATGATATGGGAGTCATGCGCCGGTCTCAGTCTCTGATGTCGAACTTCCCCTTGCTCCATGGTATGGGAACCATGAGCTGGTCTCGGTTCCTACCCAAAATGATGGAAACTCACGAGAGCGTCCTCAAAGAGGGGTTGTGAATTTGTAGATTGTAACGTTGATGTAGATGTTCGGCTGTGAGCCATAGTGTCATTGTAGATTGTATGTTGCAAACTGTAGAACTGTAGAATTGTTGATGTAAATGTTGTCGATGTCATTGTAGAATTTTGTAGACGTGATCTTGTATTTGTAATTGTAGATGCAGTTTGTATTGAATTGGCAATTTGTAGAATGTGCACCGGGGATCTTCAAGAGAGTTGTAAACCGGTCGATACGTGGAGTGTCCTCTTGTAAGGAGATATGTCATTGATTGTACTCGTAATGAACTCTCTGAGGAAGACCATTTTTGAGGAGTATCTTTGTTGTAATTGTAAGATATGTAAGATTGTAGTAGCAGAAATCCTCAAATGGGGAAGTATTTGTAATGTCCTTTGACTTGCTAATCTTGAAATAGTCCACTGGGGAAGGACAGATTGTCTTGATGAATATTGTTGTTTGTCGTTTTGAGAACAGATCTGCCCAAAACGAGTTGCTCAAATAAAGAGATCTTCTGTCATTTAGTTGTAAGTTGTCGAGTGGATCTTGTAATGTTGTTGAAGAAACGTTGCGTCTTCAAATGGTGATCCTCATAATGTCAAAGCGCAAGATAAATGTACTTTTGATCCATGCTCAAAAGCTGGAGATGTTCATAGTGATTGTCAAAGACCGAAGTTCAATTCGGGAAATAGCCGAAGAGAAACTGTCATGCAAGACTCAACCATAGAGGCATGAACTCCAATGGGAATGTACTGAAACAACTGTCTTCCACGAGGATCGAACTTCGTGGGGAATGGAAATATTGAGTTTTTTCTGCTTAGGGCTGATAACTCTATTTGGAAGGAGTAAGACGCGCCCAAATACCCAAGGGTAAACGCGATCGAATAGATAGAGTAAAACATACAAAGGACGCACAAATGCAAATGCTATGTTATCTACATATATGATATGTGTATGCTTATGCTGACAAGACAGACGAAAGCAAAGACCGAATACGGGATAAATGTCTCGAAACAAACGTCCGACCAATCTTCAAAGACAGAAGTATCACTGAGGATAGATGGAGAACCAAATGTAGGGTCCCAATCCTGCTTCAAAACTTCAAAATTTCTCTTGAGGAAAAGTGATCAATCCAATTGGGGATGTATCATCTTGATAATCTTGACGTGTTGTATGAAATTGTAGACGGAGGTACCCAAACTGAAGTTTCATGGGGGATAAAATAAATATCCTGGGTCGTCGTAGTTGTTGAATATGTTGGGGTTGAGTTTCCTGAGGATGAAACATACATCTTTTGCCCCATTCTTCAAATGCCCCAAGTCACATAGTTTAAAAGAAAGGTCTCGAGAGGATTTTATAGAAAACATGATGTCTAAATGCCCCACTGTTTTCAACCTCTCTAGAGATTCGCCGAATCTCGACGTAACTGCCCCTGATTGGCGGTAAGTGAGTCCTTGAATTTCTTCTAGTTGAACGGATGAAATTTTCCTGGGAAGAATGACCTGCCCCAAGTCAGCAAAGTCTTCAAATATCATCATCAATGTCTGTATGTCGTCTTCCTAAGATGTCAAGCGTATTTAGCACATTTGAAATATCCATTTTGAAATGGTTAATGCAACGCGCGTTTGTCTTGAGGTTTTGAAAAGGGGTATCGCAATAACTTGTGATCGGAACCACTAGTTAGGATACAAATTGAAGCATTATTTATGAAGCCGATTTAACTTTGAGCATAGCTCAAGGAGTCAGGAAACGATATCTCATCGAGTATGCTTTCGAATTAAACCTTACCTCAATTAAGACTTTGAGGTTGGTATATGGGTTTAATTTATGACTTGTAGAATGGAAGTAGAAAGGGTTGGTATATTTGTGCCCACCCAATTTTTGAAAGATGTTCTTTTGATATTACCCTGCCCCAGGTTAAGAGAATGATGTTTGAAAGGGTTGGGGAGAAAGAGAACGGATCCTCAATCAAGGTTTAAAAGAAAGGGGTGACTATGTCGGCTTTTAGGAGGTTTAAAATAATGCCTTACATCATCAGTAGGGTTTTTATTCGAAGCATACAACAAGAGATCATGTGTTTTACTTCATCATCCTCCTTCCAATTCTCTGTCAGAGCAAGAGATCGGGTACAAGTCGGCATTATAAATAATTTTGAAAACTATTTGAGTGAAAACGAATGGATTTCTTCAAGACAAACAGTTATTGCATTACTTATTCGAAACAGAAAGTTCTTACATGCAAAATATGCTTTCAATCAAAGAAATAAACACACAAACAAACAAAAGAAAATGTGAAGTTCTCCTGAAAGTCCTTTCCAGGATCTTTATTGTGCTTTCATGTGGACGGGAAAGATATGCAGAAATGTCTGGTGCGCAGCTTTCAGACACGGCGTTGACGACCTTGAATCATGCCTGGGGAGGATGAACCTTGTTGCGATAAAGGGTTATCTCGTACGTAAGGGACGGAACCCTCAAAGATCAAGACTCTATCTTTGACCAAATTTTGGACGTCTGCTTTCATGCCGTAACAACTCTCAATGTCGTGCCCCGGAGCACCTTGATGATACAGGCAAAATTTGTTGGCATTGTACCAATATGGAAATCTCTTAGGTACCTTGGGTGGGGCTTTAGTCTGGATATGCCCTCTTTGAATTAGAGCTGGAAACAAATCAGCGTACTTCACCGGGATAGGATCAAACTGGTGAATTGCTTCCCTTGGTGCATCTGGAGTCATCCTTTGATACCTTTTCCGAAATTGTCGGTGCTGTGGTTGATCTGGAGAGGCCAACCTCGGCCTAGGATGTGGTTGTTGTTCATGCTGAGCGGGCATCGCATACTGATGCTGAGGATGGGGTACCGGAGCCATGAATTCTCTGGAAGGTCCACAGTCATCTCTATTGTTCGGGGCTATACCCAAGTTACGATGGTATTGCTTCACAAAAGCAAAAGTTAAGTCTTCCCAAGACTGAATGTGATCCCTTTGCAGATTCATATACCATGCGGATGGTGCTCTACCCAAACTCTCTTGGAAGCAGTGAATCAGTAGTTGGTCGTTCCCAAGATAGGCGGTCATCTTCTGATAGAACATCGTCAAATGATACCTTGGACAAATTGTACCTTTGTACACTTCAAAGGCGGGCATCTGGAATCCCGGGGGGATAACTGAGTTTGGAACTAGGTGCGGGTCATGAGCATGGAAATCAGGCGCACGGTTCCTCTTCATTATTTTCCATCGCTCCTCGAAGTCACGAAATTCGTTCTTGAATGCTGTAAGCTCTGGATCATCCATTTCCTTTTCTTGCACAGGCTGAAGTTGCATAGGAACAAAGTTGTCGGAGGGGCGGCGAAGCGTCGGGTTAGACCTTACTCTGAAGCTAGTCATGCGATCCATGTCTTTGTTCTCCTCACTATCCTTTAGTGATACTTCCGGCTTGGTCAAATGGTAGAGACGGCGACTGACAGCAAAGATGGAAAACTGAAATGAGCCACAACAAAGGAAGGACACATGCACAAATGTGAAATGCCATGCAGAATGTTAATGCATGATGATTAGGACTTCATGGGATTCCTCTATTTATAGGCATTGCGGTAAAAGAAAACGTTTTATTAAAGTTGAAACGGACTACATAAATATTCTTTTAAAGAGTCCCAAATAAAAGCTAAATAAAAGCTAGTAAAGACACTAAAGAGGCCTTGAATGCTGCTGCTTGAGCTGCTCTTCTAGTTGCGCTTTCTCACGGATAAGGTTGTCCACAATTACTTTCCAAATAGTGCATTGTGGGTCGGAGAAAAATAAATCCTCCATGACCTTCCTCTTCTTGCAGGGAAGTAACTCTTCGTCCTTCAATTGCAGCTGCTTCTGAAGTTCATCCTTCTCCTTCTGAAGTTCAACATTCTGCTTTTGAAGTTCAACATTCTGCTTTTGGAACTCAGCATTCTGCTTTTGGAACTCATCTTTTTCTGCCACTGCCACATGGCACTTGTTCCTCCAAGATTCCAGCTCATGTTGAGACTTCCTTAAGGACACCTCTAACTCCTCGGCTTTGGACATAAAGACATAAGTGGGCTCTCTCCTGGGAGCTATGGGATCTTGACGGGAATAGGGCATCTTTAGATTGGTTGCCCTTTGTCTGACCCACTGGAGGTATGGTTCTAGAGACACACAGTTAGGCTTCCCTAGACTTCTCTTCCCTTTCTTGTATACCCTACGCCACGCGTCCAGAACTCTTCCTAGAAGCTCTATATCATCCTTGAAGAATATACTCTCTACTTGAACACTTTTGGGAGGTTCCTTCAACGGGTATCCCAACTGTCGACGAGCTAAGATAGGATTATAACTGATTCCTCCATCAAAGCTGAGCAATGGTACATTAGCAAAGTCACCGCAGCTATCAATGATTAATACTCCATCATACACTCGGTTGTACCAATCAATGTCAGAATGGGTCAAAGCCATAACCCTTGGAGACCAATGCTCTTTGCCAATGTTTGTAAAAGAGCTAGACTTCGGCAAGTGCGAAATAAACCACTTGTAAAGTAGAGGTACACAGCAAGTAATCATCCCTCCACCACGAAGGTTTCGGAGATGTACCGAGTGATATGCATTTCCCAACAGAGTTGGTACTGGGTTATTCTTCATAAAAATCTTGAATGCCTTGAGGTCGATGAAACCTTCAAAACTTGGGAATAAAAACAGCCCATAAACAAGCAAAAATTGCCTCAAACGGATCCTTATTAGAATAACCAGCGTAGAAGGAAGCTTTCTCGATTAGGAAACCTGTCTTTAAACCAAGAGTTCCATCCTTAATAACTAGGTTGGCTTTGACGTCAGATACCTTCAAACGGAGGGCTTTAGCAATATCTTTCTCATCGGGGTCCTTTTCCAAGAAGGGAAAAGGAGATTCCTCAAGGACAGGTAGACCAACCAAAAAAGAATACTCTTCTAATGTAGGTAACAACTGGAAGTCTGGAAAGGTGAAACAATGGTAGAGAGGATCATAGAACTGTAGCAGAGTGGCAAGAAGTCCTTCATTCACTGAGCAACCCAATAAAGATATCAACTTCCCATACTTGGTCCTGAATCCTTCTTGATCTTCGATGAAACCCCACAACTTCTTTAGGTCATCCAATTTGGGACTCTTAAAAGTATATTTCACAGTATGTCTTTTATCTGAAGCCATAGTGACCTACAATGTCCATAAACGAAAGTAAATCCCATGAAGTCCAATGCAGAATGATGTTATATGAATGCAGCAAACACAAGTATTCACATAAGGACATAAAGATAAACAAACAAAGGGGCGCCCTAGGTTTGCAACGAGCATGGAGCAAAAGGTATACCCATCCCCAAAGGATTTGGACTAAAGGTTGATTGTACCTGTAGAACAAGGTTCTAATAAGGTTCCCAAAGTCATTAGCCCATCTTTCGGATATTATCAACTTCCCAAGTACTCGAGGGTTAATAATATTCTTAAGAGAACTTCTTCTGAGTGTAGCATCGCGTAGCACTATTTCGGGGGTACCCCCTCATAGTCTCGCACTACATCCTAATAAAGGCCAAAGTTGGGTTAAGGTAACTACGGTCCTCAATATCATAGGCTCCAAGGTCGAAAATAGTGAGTGTCTTCACGATCACTCGTTCAACAGTACTATTTCGAAAGGGCCTCAACTGAGCGGGATTCTCGATTCAACTTAGTAGGGATTCCACTCCCTATAAGCCTCCTCGAATATATCACCATCCTATCTTAATTTCTCTCAAAGTTCGGGTGTAGAACTTTATCTCACCACTCAAGGACAACAATCCCAAAAGAAACATAAGAGAAAGCATGTAAACAGTTAATCAAGTAGGCAGATATATAAAGCAGTAAACAAATAAGAAAAGATAGGGAAACCCACTAGAGATTCCCCAGTGAAGTCGCCATTTCTGTCGCGGTGAAATTCGGATACCAAACTATTGATTAGTTTGAATCTTTAATTCATTTTGCAACCGAACTTTGATTTGTCCAAAGGAAGGGATAAAGATCGAAATTCCCACAATGCAATGCAAATGCAAGGTAGATTGTTTAGGTTCGGGGGTTGGTTAAACTTAGGGAAGGTACTAGCATCCTAAGTTTCTGTAGTACTCTACAGGAACCTCTTGTTTTATGTTTGTTTACTGCTAAGTGTTATCTGCTTAAAGGCTTAGAGACCCTAGGGGTTTATATCTAAGTATACTCGATAAGGCATCGCACCTTGTGCCTACATATCCTTACGGGAGTGGAATCAGAGTATGTTGTAGTTCACCCTAAAGGGTTAGAGGAGTTCTTTGACTGTGGTCAAAGTTCCTACGGGTTTAGGGTAGTTGTTTGATTGGGTTTAGGAGAAGAGATGAGTCTTCATTTTAAGGGAGAGATAACCGCCACAATGTAAGGGAGATTGTAGGAAATGGTCTTTGCATCGTCTTAAGAAAAGGTCTTACATACTCGGATGGTCGCCAAGCATGCCTTTGTTGTCCTTAAGGCAAAGTCCCTACATGTTTGATTGTATTTGTTGTGGGGTGGAGATTATATCTCACTTAAGATGATTAACATCTATTCTCTAAATGTGTTTGTAGAAGTTGTATTGCTTGATTGTGTTGTTTCTATGTTGTAAAGATAAAGACAAGGTCCTTCCTATGGGGTAGGTCCTAATCCTATGAAGATCGACTTGAATGGGATCAAGGATCGAGGGGAATATGATGCTTATGATGTGCAACTACACACAACGTTGAATTATGTGTAGGTTTTTCCTTTGGACGGATGCAATGCGATGAATATAAATATGTAAATGAATTGCGATAATGTAAATTGCAGAAATATAAACCATACACACGCATGAAAGCGCTAGGGTGTAAGTACGAGTGTCGTGATTGTGAGTGTGCACGGTTGATTGTATTACGATGTTGGTTGATTTTAGGAAAAATGTTTGTAGCGGTAAAAATCGTGAGTGTAAGTTATTGACTAACTTAACTCAAAGAAAACAAGAGTCGCCACCGCACTTTTATTTTATCCAAATAAAGGAAAGGAAAAAGAGCGAACAAAACCAAAGAGTTCTAAAATAAGAACACGAGACAGAGATCGGGGTAAGGGGGTTGGTTACGCAATGGGAAGGTGTTAGCACCCAAAACGTCTATAGTACTCTATAGGAGCCCTTTGAAATATTTACGCTTTTTGGTTTGAAAATGGTTTGTTTGAAAAGAGATTGGGGAGATGAGAAGAGAATTATTTTTTTTATATTTTTGTGTTTGGAGAGACTTATCGTCTCATGCCTACGTACCCATAAAGTGCAATATGGAATCAAAACCCCGTAGTTCGTGGTACAAATGACAAAATTTTGTTGGTTTTGATTGATTTTAGATGTTCAAACAAGTCGTCATTTCAAGGAGAAAACTGCGACTATCCACCCACGAATATTAAGACAACATTTGCGTCACATAAAGATGGAGGATTTGCTTGGATTATCAACAAGACTATCACTCAACATCAACGTAGAAAATGTCAAAGTCTTAATAATATGGGGAATAGGAGATTTACATCTCAACTATAGAAATGAATCATGTCTAAATTTTATGAAAAGTTTTAAAGCGAAAAAGTGCATAAAGGCACAAAAAGAGTTGATGAGTTTTTGTATTTTTTATGTCTTTTGAAATTGGTCAAAGCATGATTAACATTGATTGACTTTTATTAAGAAAAACAAAGTTTAAAAATCACTTGACAAAAGTCAAAGTTTTATTGCGAAAGCGGTTTTGAAGTTTGAAACCAAGAAGGTTTTTGAAAGAGGGAGAAAGTTTTGAAAATTTAAGAAGGGGAGGAGATGAAGTGACTATCCTAAAAAAACAAAATAAGAGCTAGAGATAAGAAAGATCTAACCGACTTGTGGCACACTCCAAAGCAAGCAAAAAGAATTCCATCCGATTTAAAGTATAAGCCAGTGATCGAGCCAAATAAAGGCTAAGATTCAAAATTCTCCAAGCATAGGGAAGAAAGTCCTAATCCTAAGTCCAAAATGTCCATGAAGTCCAAGGTCTAAGACTGGTCCAAGAGTATAACCACAAAATTAATAGCACCAAATTTTTTAGATGTTTTGTCCTTTATTAGTGTTTTGAACAAAGTATGGTCCAAGTGGACAAAAGAAAAAATGACATAAACATAAACAAAGATATGGTATGTAATGATAAAATGGAAGCATAAAAGTAAAAAATAAAGAGTAAGAAGAGAATATAAACAAAATTAAACAAGGATATTGTTAGTGAATTAGTGGTTAGTGGTTAGAACATATGATCAATGATGATTAATTCTTGCACTTAGACCAAGATTAATGAAAATTCATTAGAGGATTGATAGAATCAAAGCCTCCTAACAATGATTTTCATAGGTATTGGAGTTAAGACAAGCAACTAAACATACTTGGACTTTTAAACGTAAGTTTGAGCCACGAATGATCATTTTCCGATTAAGGGACACTTTAGCGCTATGTTAAGCAATCGTAATCGGGTTTATGTAGAAACCACGACTATCTGAGGCCGGTCAATAAAATGTTAGTGTTAATACATGTTAGAGAAATGATATGTAAATCATTCTCCTAAAACATGCCACACAAAAAGAAAAGAGGTAATCATCTCATCATAATCAAGATTTTTAATTAATTAATCAAAGGTAATCTATCACTATTCCAAAGTAAGGAGAATTATCTCAATGATTATTCGTCCATAGATTTGAAATAATGAAGATTAAACAACCTTGATAATCAATTATCTATGATCCATAGATTTCATCGATCAAAAATAAAAATAAAAAAGAAGAAAGAAAATAAGAATGAAAAGAAATCACAATTTGAATCTTAAATCGATTAAATTATCATCAATATCAATCACCTCTCTTGGTGGATAAAAATCAACACCCAAAGTCCATTGATATTGATGAAATCTTATCAAAATTCAAGATCCAAAACCGCCAACAATTAATCAAAATATTTTCAAATAATTTTTTAATGCTTTCTTTTTTTCAAGAATATTATTATTAGTTTATAAAAATAAACTAATAACAATATAAAAAAAAGAAAAGATAAAAAAAAAGAATAAATAAATGAAAAAAACAAATTAAAAGGAGAAAGAGAAACAGAAACTTCATCTTCTCCTTTCTTCTTCGCGGTAACTTCTTCGCACCATTTTTTTCTCGAGCTCAAAGCTTGCTTAGATCAAAGCGACGGGATGCGAAAATTACACCGAACAGATCGAAATCAAAAGCTCTTCACAATGGTACCAACAATTCAGAGAATCACAACAAAAGATAACGGATCGAAAATGACGGTGAAGCTCAATCTACCTTCAAACTCAGGTAAGAAATCAATCCAAGCTTCTTCTTGCTTCTCTTCTTCTTCTGAACGAATTCTGGTTCGAAATTGATCTGTGTTTGAGGTTGATTTGAAGTTAATTTGGTGGAATGAAATATGAGAAGAGAATGAACGAAGGTTTTTTTCTGGTGGTGAGGAATTGAGGAAGAAAATCAGCAGAGATTTTTTGGCTTGAAAAGCTTGAAGAATAGAGTGAGGGATGAATTCTATTTATAGATGAGAATGAGTGAAAAATGATTTGCAGTTTGTGAGAATTTTCTGCCGTTTTGAAGTAGGTGTGTTGTGCGTGATATTTTTTTGCTGGTATTTTACATGTCGTTTTGCAATTTTTCTCTTTGTAGCTCATTTAAGTGACATGGATAACTTGTGGGGTCAGCTACATGGCTTGGAAATATGGCTCAGATACGTGATGAGTTTACTTTTACCCTGTTGCAAGTGACTCAGCTAAAAAAAAGTACAGTAGTCTAGTAAAACTCTTAATATGGCTTACTTCCAATTTTTCTTGAATTTCATTTTCTAAAAATCTCAGTCTGACTTGGAGATGGTATTTGTATGCAGAACCTGAAGGACGATGATGTCGAATTACGCACGAGAGCATCCCGATCAGAATATCCGTGTTCAAGCTCCTCTGATGCATACAGATAACCACTTTGCTGTTGCCAATCAACAACTGCATTCAGACTCCTCACATCAGGTTTATGACTATGAATTTGAAGAGAATGCCGTGACAAGCTTCTGTTTCCCCCTCAGAGAATAGTCTTTCCAAACCCGAACGTTTCCATCAGATGAGGCAGCAAGAAGCAAGCTATCATCAAGCTCATTCACCAGGCAGAGCTTAGAAATTCCTTTATCAGGAAAATCATGATTATCAAAACTGTTAAGTAGTGTTGCCTCTTCGTGGTTCCATATCCTGATGCGTTCATTTTCGTCAGCGGCTACCACTATCGGAGAGAAAGGTTGTAACAATGCTGTTTGTGTACCCTTTATGTCCCATTTAGCAATTGGATTTGTTAACCTACTAACAGCAGAGTGCTGGCATTTCACTATGTGCTCCAATGCAAATTTTTCCCTCTGTGAATCTGGTTAGAATGGTTACAGATTTGAACCTGTTTGCAAGCATCTATATAGCTAGCACTTTGCATTATCTGCCTTCGCAAAATAGGGCAGGGAAGGTAAGAAAATCATGATTAGCCTATGCACTTGTGCAACAAAATCTAAAGCAAATAAAACTGTGAATAGAGATAATCGCGAATCTTATAGCAATCTTCACAAAGAGGACCTTCAATAATAATTTGCTGAGTACCAGAACCAGCACCCTCCTGAGTTGCATCCCCAACCTTCCGAACAGTTACGTATTCACCGCAACGTAGAGCCCCGCCAGAAACTCCACCGAAACGCCTTTGGTTGAGAGAAACTGCTTGAAATCTGCCAACTTCAAATCACCAACTAGAACAGATTTATGTGGACAAGGTGTGCCAGAAATGGGGAGAAGCGAAAGCATATCATTCTCTGTCTTCCCTACTTCAGCATCAACCCAAGCTATTTCATATTCTCCCAGCTTTTTGAAGAGTACATTACTCATTAACTTCTCAGATAGTTGAACCTTATAAGCACATAAATCAGACGTTACATCAATAGTCTCGTCAATTTGAGGTGCATAAACATGAGGACATACATTCTGCTTCAGATGGTTTCTGTGCAAAGGAGAAGCAGTGTTTAGAGTCAGTTTCTTTGCTATCAGCAGTTGAGCTGACTTGTTCATGGATAGCTTCCTCAGAATCAATGCTGGCAGGTGGCTGCAATGTGTCATAATGGATATCATGCAATAGTTCGCGAGTGCCGGATTGCTCGGTTAAACGAGATGGAGTAGGTGGACCAACCATACTGAGCGGAGGATCCTCTTGAGATGAAAAGTCTGAACTATCGAATGTTGATAGTGATACACACTCGTCAAAATAAGCCTTGGCATCTTCTGCAAGACGTCTCGACATCCTTTTCCTTTCAATGCTTGATTTTCTTGATGGACGAGACTTTGGTATATTAGGGGTTTTGGGATATGGAAGAACTTCTTTCAAGATTCTATCCAGTTCTCGCACTCGATGTTCTTCAACTGCCAGATCTGCCCGAAGACGTCTAGCTCGCTCTTCTGCCTCTTTAAGCTTTTTGGTATACTCTCTTCTAGTCTCCAATGCTAATTCTACTGAACCAGGGCTTAGCAAGTCCGGATGAATATCAGCCATGTCAGTAACATTGATGGATGTAGCATTACTCACTTGAATAGCACTTTCGAGGTCAATCTGAATCTCAGAAATAGCCCGCCTAACTTCAGAACGAACTGTTTCATATATATCACTGTCTCCTGGCTGATCCCTTTGTGCTGAATTCTGTACACAAACCGCTTTGATAGTTTTCTCATCACAACCAAATCCAGAACTTGCTGTAGAAACTGCATCATCACAGTTTTGAGATTGCAAACCAAATGAAGTTGAAGGGAAACGATCTGAGACATCAGTAGTCGAATGCTGATTAGACCATCTGCGCATATCTTTCGCTTGATCAATCACATCTTTATCAGGTCTTCCTCAAAGTCACCAAAGGTTTCTTGGGCTGTCCGAGCAAGCCGCTTTGTCAAATTGATTGCAGCTTCTCGCATTTCAGCGCAAACTTTACTATCAAACAGTATCTCAATCTCTGGTTGAAGTTCTCTCATTATCTCATACATGTCGAGAAGAACAAATAGTTTTTCAGGTGACCTCTTGCTTCTGGCAACAGCCTCCCCAAAACTAAGAAGTATAGCCACACTGCTGCCAGTGGCTTCAGCAAAGCATTGAGTTTTTACTGACTCATGACCATCAAATATTTGATCACAGATTTTTTTTTTCCACAATCAACAATTTGATAGAAATTCTCATGAAATGAATCCAGTTTCCAATCTTAGCCTCCAAAACCTCCCATTGCATTTTTTGAACATCCTCCTTACTCAGCCTCTCAACACCTAACTTTCTTAGACTTTGCTCATCTTTAAGCCCTTCTCATCCAATACAAATCCATGAGTTAAAACAGAAGAATATGGAGCTTTTCCTGTTGTAGCTATACTGGTTAGCAATGAACTCTGAAACCACCTCGATTTCCAAGTCATTCTTTTGCCATGAATCTCCCTACAAAACCTTAAACACACAGTGAAGAAGAAACAAACAAAAATTGGAAAATATTTTTGGTATTTTGGTTAGATGTTAGTAAACAGAAACAGACAAAAAGAAAGTAAAAAAAAAACCATAAGGGTGCGAAAGCTAAAAATATGACCTTGTTTGTGGAATGATATGCCAATGAAATGTGGGATCTTAGGGGTAAAAATTAGGGTATTACAGCTGCCCCTATTTAAGATTCTTCTATCCGGAGATATGAAGATTGACATCTTTGTCTCGACTAGATAGAAGAGACTTAAATATAACAATTAACCCAATTTTTAGCCCTAAGAGACCACAAAATGATATGATTATACTAATGATATGCGAACATAAGACTTTTGTGGGGAAATAATGCCACAGGAGACAAACAAAAGCTCGGGAGAAAAAGAGTGACTCCACATGAGAAAACAAAAGAGCAAGATCCTATTCCGATAAGGGAAAGGAAACGACTCAATGGGTAAAGAGATACCAACTGCCAGTTACTGGGCGAAGATATTCGAACCGAAGAGAACAGGTAAAATACTTTCTACTGGTTACTGAGTAGAAAATAAGTGCAAAAACATAAGAGAATTGTTATCTACCAGTTACTGGGTAGAAAACAAAGAAATGTATTACTTATTACCAGTTACTGGGTAAAAAGTAATCCACTTGTTGAAATATAATCAACTACCTGTTACTGGGTAGGAAAAGAAGCAACGCCAACTACTGGTTACTGAGTAGTTTAGCGAGATTAATAAACTTGAATGCAAGGGGTTACCATCTATCGGTTACTGGATAGGGTAAACAACATGTCAACTACCTGACACTGGGTAGGACGGACTCGACTACCTGTTACTGGGTAGGAGAAAAAGATAAAAGGTCAACTACCTGACACTGGGTAGGACAAACATACTCGACTACCTGTTACTGGGTAGGGGAAAGAGATACATCATCAGCTACTTGTTACTGAGCAGCTCCAAACACACAACAAACTTCTCAAATAAAGAGACAATCATTTGTTGGAAAAAGATATTAACAACTCTGTCGAGGATCTTTAAAAAAGATACAAGCAGATTGAACCATGCAATAGAATTCTCATTGGGAGCTATTCCACAGAAATTCCAATTGACAGAAAAGCTAGTCAGATAAGGATCTATCACTTCACAATAAATTTCTCTGTTGAGGATGAACTAGAGAAATGTTATTTATTGCGAAGGTAAATTTCTGGAGATTACACAAGCTGCTCAAATAAAGAGGCTTCCACACGAAGTTGCATAATTAATTACCAAGAGAGTGTTATCAAAACACTACTGGGAAAATCAAATCTTCATCTTCTGACGAGGATCAATAACAGATTCCTGCTGAGGAAAATAAATCCTCAAAAATACCTTCTCGTCATCCCGGTTTCACAGCCCAGAGAAAACCAAAGTAACTGCTGCAAGAGACCAAAGTTCAATCCAGGAACAAACTGGAAAGAAACGGTCAAACAAGACTCGACCCAATGAGGAAATAACTCAATTGGGGAACAATTCCATCCAGATAAAAGCTGGGGAAGAAAGCTAAACAAAACATCTTCCACGAGGCATAAACTCAGTGGGGAATAAAAAATGATAGGTATTTTCTGCTTAAGGGTCGACACTCTAATGAAGAGAGGACACGCGTATTTTGCGAGATAACAACATCGGGAAAAGGTAAATACCAACAAAAAATGCAGGATGCACAATGCAACAAAGACATGCTATGCTCAACCAAAATGAATGCGCATGCAATGAGTATGAATATGCTGATAAATCAGACAAAAAGGGCAAACAGAGGGTGAACAAAACACCACAACACCACTGAAATACTCGGCTAATCTCTGCGAGTTAGAGATATCATTGGAGATCGTGCTGGGGATCAGCAACGGAAAATCTTCAACCATCAATAATTCAACAAAAGGGAACAACAATATGAACTCCACTTTGAGAAAAAAAAAACTGTTGGAGAAAAACATAGCAACACAAATCTTCCAACCCTGGCGAGGGGAATAAGAAGTTAACATCATAGCAAAAAGTCAAACTGTGGGGGATTTTAAATCAACACCCAACCACAAGGTGAGAGAAAACCCGACAGGTGACTGCTATGTCAACACTTCTCAACATGGTTCTCCACTTGAGGAATAATCCAAAGCAAATGCATAACCTCCGCTAGGAATCATCAAAGACAAATCTCCGCCTGGGCAAAAACATCAAGGAGAAGTGGTCTTCAAATTTCTCAACTGTCCTATCATTTGAATCAAGACTTTGCTGTGGAAAACCGTTCAACACTCGTCTGGTTTATCCAAAGAAACAAAACTCTGCTAAGGGAATATCAGCAAACTCTACTGAAGAGACCTCAATATAGCTCAAATGGGGAAACATCAACACAACTCTACTGGGGAGCTGCCAATAAATTCTACCAGAGAGGCAAGAAAGAACCCTGCTAAAGAGAACACTTTTCGCTTCAAGATTCTACCATTCTTGGGATTACTATTGACATTCTTTCTTTTATTTTCACAAATCAAAGAAAAATGTTTTTATAATTTTCAAAATTTAAATCAATTATTCACATTTGTTTCAAAAATCATCATCAAAAATAAAATGAAATTCTATAAACAGAAACAAAATAAGAATTGCAAACAAAGGGACAAAGGCCCAAATTATATTGATAGAATGGTAGTCCGCAAATGGCGTAACTCCATGGATCATTACAAAGTTTGAAAAATGGTAAGTACAATGGAAAGTTCTACATTGAAATACAATGACCATTATTCTCCCTAACAACTTTGAATTCCAACTGTGCTTGAGACTTCAGCGGAGAATATCTGAAGTAAAACGTTTGATAGGAAATGGCGCTTCAAACGATCAAGACTGGCCAGATGCAGTTACTTGCCATGATCCCTAACTTTTGCCTAGATTGCCCTTTCGAGTTTTCAATCTACCGGGATGATTATTTCTATTTTTGTCTCTAATTTTTGCCTGGACCGCCCTTTCGGGTTTTCAATCCACCGAGACGCTCATTTTTGCCTAAGTCGCCCTTTCAGGTTTTCAACTTAGCGAGCTGTTCTTTTATTTTTTTAGGCGAAGTATTTCTTGACTGCATCGGCATTCACAGGACGAGTGAACTCTTCTCCATCCATAGTTGTAAGAATTAATGCACCGCCAGAGAAGGCTCTCTTAACAACATATGGGCCTTCATAATTAGGAGTCCACTTGCCCCTAGAATCAGTAGTAAAAGTCGAGATCTTTTTGAGCACGAGGTCACCTTCTCTGAACACACGGGGTCGAACCTTCTTATCAAATGCTTTCTTCATTCTTTGTTGATATAATTGGCCATGACACAAAGCCGTCATTCTTTTCTCTTCAATCAGATTCAACTGGTCGTATCTACTTTGACACCATTCAGCCTCAGCCAATTCAGTTTCCATCAAAACTCTCATAGAAGGGATTTCAACCTCTATCGGGAGCACTGCTTCCATGCCATAAACAAGAGAAAAAGGGGTTGCCCCTGTTGAAGTGCGAACGGATGTACGATACCCATGCAGAGCAAAAGGAAGCATATCATGCCAATCCTTGTATGTAACAACCATCTTTTGAATAATTTTCTTAATGTTCTTATTAGCAGCTTCAACAGCCCCATTCATCTTGGGTCTATAAGGAGAAGAATTATGATGCTCAATCTTAAACTCATCGCATAATTCCTTCATCATCTTGTTATTTAAATTCGACCCATTATCAGTGATGATCTTGCTCGGAACACCATACCGACAGATGATTTGATTCTTGATAAACCTGACCACTACTTGCTTAGTCACATTTGCATATGATGCAGCTTCAACCCATTTGGTAAAATAGTCAATAGCCACCAATATGAAACGGTGTCCGTTCGACGCTTTAGGCTCAATCATTCCAATCATATCAATGCCCCACATTGAAAAAGGCCATGGAGAAGAGATAACATTGAGAGGAGTTGGAGGCACATGAATCTTGTCAGCATAAATCTGACATTTATGGCACTTTTTCACATATTTACAACAGTCAGATTCCATTGTCAGCCAATAGTAACCTGCCCTTAACATCTTCTTAGCCATCGCGTGTCCATTGGCATGGGTGCCAAAGGATCCTTCATGGATTTCTTTCATCAACATATCTGCTTCGTGTCTATCCACGCATCTGAGCAAGATCATGTCATAATTTCTCTTATACATCACATCATCATTCAAGAAAAAACTACCAGCCAATCTTCTCAAAGTTTTCCTATCCTTCTTGGATGCCCCAAGTGGGTACTCTTGATTCTGAAGAAAGCATTTAATATCATAATACCATGGTTTATCATCAACAACTTCTTCAACTACAAACACATGAGCTGGTCTATCAAGACGCATCACATCAATCTTTGGCACATCATTCCAATGATTTACCACAATCATGGAGGATAAAGTCGCTAAAGCATCTGCCATTTGATTCTCTGCTCTTGGTATATGGTGAAACTCAACTTTATTGAAGAAAGTTGACAACCTTCTTGCATAATCACGATAAGGAATAAAATCAGGTTGACGTGTCTCCCATTTCCCTTTAATCTGATTAATCACTAAAGCTGAATCTCCATACACATCCAGAATCTTGATTCTTAAATCAATAGCTTCTTCCAAGCCCATAATACACGCTTCATATTCAGCCGCATTATTTGTGCAATTGAAAACCAACCTTGCAGTGAAAGGAATATGAGAACCATGAGGAGTAACAATAATTGCACCAATACCTCTGCCATATTCATTAACCGCCCCATCAAAAATCAAACCCCAACGGGATCCAGGCTCAGGTCCTTCTTCATGTAATGGTTCCTCACAATCTTTAACCTTTAGATACATCACATCCTCATCAGGAAAGTCAAACTGAATAGGTTGATAATCATCAATTGGCTGGTGTGCCAAATGATCAGCCAAAACACTTCCTTTTATCGCCTTTTGAGTTCGGTACTCGATATCATATTCTGATAACAACATTTGCCAACGAGCAATCCTCCCAGTTAAAGCAGGCTTTTCAAAGATATACTTGATTGGATCCATTTTAGATATCAACCAAGTTGTACAATTCAACATATACTGACGGAGGCGCTTGGCAGCCCAAGCTAGAGCACAACATGTCTTTTCAAGCATCGTGTACCGAGACTCACAATCAGTGAACTTCTTACTCAAATAATAAATGGCAAATTCTTTTCTCCCGGATTCATCTTGTTGACCCAGAACACAACCCATAGACTCTTCTAGCACGGTCAAATACATGATCAAAGGTCTTCCTTCTACGGGAGGAGACAAAATAGGAGGTTCAAGCAGATACTCTTTAATTCTTTCGAAAGCTTTCTGACAATCTTCTGTCCAGACACAACCCTGATCTTTGCGGAGAAGTTTGAAAATCGGTGCACATGTGGCAGTCATATTGGATATAAATCGGGAGATATAGTTCAAACGTCCCAAGAATCCTCTTACTTGTTTTTCTGTTCTAGGTGCAGGCATCTCCTGGATAGCTTTAACTTTACCAGGATCAACTTCAATGCCTTTCTGACTGACAATAAAGCCTAACAATTTTCCAGAACGAACACCAAAAGTGCATTTATTAGGATTCAGACGGAGCTTAAACTTTCTCAAACGTTGAAACAACTTCAATAAATTTTTAATATGATCTTCTTCAGTCTTCGACTTACAAATCATATCATCCACATAGACCTCAATTTCTTTATGCATCATATCATGGAACAGGGTGGTCATAGCTCTCTGGTACGTTGCACCAGCATTTTTTAAACCGAAGGGCATCACTCTGTAACAGAATGTTCCCCAGGGTGTAATGAATGTTGTTTTTTCCATATCCTCAGGTGCCATCTTTATTTGATTATAACCGGAAAATCCATCCATAAATGAAAAGATATTGAACTTAGCAGTATTATCTACCAACAAATCAATGTGTGGTAGTGGAAAATCATCTTTTGGACTTGCTTTATTCAAATCTCTATAGTCAACGCACATTCGGACTTTTCCGTCTTTCTTTGGAACAGGCACGATATTGGCCACCCATTGAGGATATTCTACGGTCACAAGAAAACCAGCATCAATCTGCTTTTGAACCTCTTCTTTAATCTTCACTGCCATGTCAGGATGAGTTCTTCTCAATTTCTGCTTCACGGGTGAACATTCAGGCTTTAATGGCAAATGGTGCTCCACAATACCGGTATCAAGACCAGGCATGTCTTGATAGGACCAAGCAAACACGTCAACATATTCTCTAAGAAGCTCTACCATCCTCTTCTTAACATCTGACTGAAGCAGTGCCCCAATCTTGACTTCTTTCTTATCATCATCGGAACCCAGATTAACCAATTCCACCGGCTCTTCATGAGGCTGAATGGCCTTCTCCTCGTGCTCAAGCAATCGAGAAATCTCATCAGGAATTTCTTCAATATCCTCCTCTTCCGCTTCAAACACAGGGAACTCAAAGTTGGGAGGGGGCATATGGTCATTGTTTCCAATGGGTTTAACAATCAATCTGCACAATGATTTTATGTTTGATTTTAGAATATGAACAAAAAAAAATGAAAATATTATGCAGATAAGAGTGATTATAACATTATTATACTTTTTTTTCGGTTTTTTATGTTACCATTTTTCAGAAGTAAAGCAAAAAAGAAAACAACATATGGATAAACAGAAAAACATTTTATTGATGATGATAAAAGTTGAAACAAAGCCCTCACAAATTCACTTTCACCTTGGGCAGAGTGAAAGGATTTTTGAAAGAAACAAAAACAAATTACTTTGAAACATGAACAACAGTAGGAACATCAACAGCGATCCAATTCTGGCATATCGATCCACGTGTCACAAAGTTGAGCATTTCTTCCTCTTGGTCATCTTCGAGAATTGCAGCTGTAGAATGATCTTTGCAATGGATGAACCCAGCACTTCGAAAGACTTCATGAATACCCTTCAGCTCTTTTTGGGTTGAACCAGATGTAAAACCCAAACCAGCTTTATCTTTTTTCTCAGCAACTTCAATGATTCGGCCCCATCCATCAGTTTGGCCATTATCCACTGCACGTTGTGCATCTTTTAGAGAAGACATGGACGCCCCATCCTTCTTGACAGCTTTATCAACCACAGAAAGAGCCTGAAACGGAGTTCCAATATCCTCTTCTGCATCGATATAAGAAAAAGACGACAAACTGCTTACCAACATAGCCTGTTCTCCACCAACAACGACAAGTTTACCATTCTGCACGAATTTTAACTTTTGATGCAGTGTCGAAGTAACAGCTCCAGCTTCATGGATCCATGGGCGTCCTAGAAGACAACTGTAAGCAGGACGAATATCCATGACTTGAAAAGTGATCTGGAAAAAACATGGACCAATCTTGATAGGGAGATCGACCTCTCCGATCACGGTTTTCCTCGATCCATCAAAGGCTTTCACAATGACCCCACTGAACCTCATAGGAGTACCTTGATAAGATAATCTGGACAAAGTAGATTTTGGCATCACATTCAACGATGACCCAGTATCAACCAGCACATTGGATAGAGCGTCTTCCTGGCAATTCATGGAAATATGGAGAGCCAAATTATGATTTCTTCCATGATCAGTCAACTCTTCATCACAAAAACTCAGATTGTTACACGCAGTGATATTGGCAACAATGCTATCAAACTGGTTAACAGTCACATCATGATCTACATAAGCTTGTTCCAATACTTTCTGCAACGATTCACGATGAGCCTCAGAGCTCATTAACAGAGATAAAACAGATATTTTTGACGGTGTATGTAACAATTGATCCACCACATTATATTCACTCTTCTTGATCAATTTCAATACCTCATCATTATCTGACTTCTGATTTACATCACTTGATTGACCAGACTCCACAGTAGTCCTTAACTGAATTTGCTTACCCCCAGTATCTTCACTTGTCTTTGAAGGCTCATTAGCAAATACTCGACCACTTCTGGTTACACGTCCGACATCAGCGATAGTCACAACTGAGGGAAGAGAAGGAATGGGAACCTCTTTTCCATCCTCCAACATAGTAGCATTGTATTTGTAGGGAACAGCTTTATCGGATTCATACGGCGTCGGGCCAGGCAAACGGATAACCAAAGGCGTCACAGCAGATTTCTGACTGTTGTAAGAAATTACAACTCGCTCAGGAATATTGAAACGTGGGACTATGACATTCACCTCGTTCTCCACTTCATTTCTGTTTGCAGTAACCTGAATCAAATTCTCATCCATCATCTTTTGTAAGTCCCTTTTTACAATCACACACCCTCGAGGGTTCACAGAACAAATACAACAGGCGACATAATCATGCTCAATATCATGGAATTCACTCAAAGTAGCATGCATTTCAACAAGCGATCTCCGAATCCAGCGAATGTCGAAAATACGGTATGTACCAGGACAACCATATACCATATTAACAGTTGCATTACCATGTTTAGGAAACGGATTTGATTGCACATTAGGGTTGGTATCTTCAAAAGACAGAATACCGCTTTTTACGAGCTTTGCAACTTCATGCTTCAGAGGATAGCAATTTTCGATATCGTGTCCAGGGGCACCTTGATGAAATGCGCAATGAGCATCTGGCTTATACCACCATGGAATTTCAGTTGGAACAGCCGGCGGATCACGAGGTTGAACCAAATTATTCTTTATTAAAGCCGGAAAGAGCTCAGTATACGTCATTGGAATGGGATCAAATTGTGTTTTCCTCTGTGTACGACCTTGTTGAGTTGTCTTCTCTTGGAAACGTGGTTGATAACTTGCAGTAGCTTGAGCGGTAGGGGTGTTACTGACAACAGGCATAACAGATGCTACTTGTTGCTGACGACGACTACCATTGTTGTTCACAACTCTGCGTCTTCTAGACCTTTCCTGAGATATAGCATTAGTTTCTCCCTCTTTTTTCTTAGGGAAACCAACACCAGGCTTTTTTGTACTTCCAGAATTTCCTTCTTTTATCAGACGTCCCTCACGGACAGCTTCCTCTAATCTCATCCCCATATTAACCATTTCCGTGAAATCACTAGGAGCGCTCGCAACCATCCTTTCATAGTAAAATGAATCCAGAGTCTTCAGAAAAATCTTGGTCATTTCTTTCTCTTCAAGCGGAGGGCTTATCTGAGCTGCAATTTCACGCCATCTTTGCGCATATTCTTTAAAAGTTTCTTTCTCTTTTTGAGACATTGCGCGAAGCTGATCACGGTCTGGCGCCATATCGAGATTATACTTATACTGACGAACAAAAGCTTCACAAAGATCGTTGAATGTCTTGATTTGTGTACTATCGAGTCCCATATACCACTTCAGCGCAGCACCAGTAAGACTATCTTGAAAATAGTGGATCAACAACTGATGGTTGTCAGTATAGGTAGACATCTTTCTAGCATACATAATCAAATGACTTTGCGGACAAGTGTTCCCTTTGTATTTTTCAAAATCCGGAACCTTAAACTTGGCGGGAATCTTCACATTTGGAACAAGGCAAAGCTCGTGAGCATTCTTTCCAAATAACTCCTTTCCCCTTAAAGCCCTGATTTCTCTTTGCATTTCAGCAAACTGATCTTGAAAGTCATCTATTCGATCCATAACATCCAAACTCTCGCTCGGAGCAGTATGGAAAATTTGCTCTTCAGTATAAGGCATAGCGTGAGTTACAGGCGGTGGCACAGGTATGACAGTAGGAACAACCGGAACTTCAGCATTAGGAACAACATTAACCACAGGAGGTGGTACAGCCATGACAGCAGGGAGTCTAGAACCTTCGGGAACAGGAGGTCGATATCCCTCTGGCATATAATTGTTAGGCATGCCCCAAGGGAAACCAACAGGCATTTGATATTGAGAAGTATTAATCGGGGCCACAGAAATGGGCGTTGATCCGATTTCAGAAATCACAGTTCCTTGGACAGGAGAAGGAGGAGGTAGTGGTGGCTGATTCTGAGCAGCCACCAGAGCTTCCATCGCGGCAGTCAGTCTCTCCAAACCATCTTTCAGAGTTGATACCTCTTCACGGAGCTCGCGGTTCTCTTGTTGCAACTGATCCATCTTTTTCTTAGAGTTAGCCCGGGTGTTGTAGTGATGCGACAGCTTGGCTGAAGGAAGGCCAAAAGAAACAAATAAGACATCTGGAAAAGGCAACACACAATGCACGATGATGCGAATACAAATGCAAAATGCAGGTGTTTCAACCAGTTTTCAAGGATTTTTTAAGATATAAAGCAATTACAAACATCATAAAGAAAAATAACACTTCTTGAAATACTGATAAACATCTCATTTCATTGAATATTGGAAAAAGTTACACTTGGAAGTACAAAATACAATAATATCAAAATAAGAAAAAGCTAGGTCCTAAGGAACATCTGATGACGATCCAAGCTGATACTTCCTTCGGAGTCTCTTAATCTCTTTCTCATAGTTGTGCTTCATGGTGATCTTCTCTAGCACAAGCTGATCCACAATACCCTTCCAAGCACCAGAAGTAGGAGGATGTGCTGATGGAGTAGTAGAGGAAAATAAATCCTCTGCATGCCTCTTCACAGCGCGCCGCTCAAGTAACTCTATCAAGTCATCTTTCTCCTTCATCTGTTTTTGCAATTCCATCTTCTCTTTGTCAGAAGCTTGAAACTTACTTTCCCACATCTCTTTCTCTTCCTTCATCTTAGCTAAAGCGTCTTGAAGTGTCTTCACATCATCAGAAGAAACAGGGATTGCCGTAGGGAGTGGCGTAGAGATCACAGTAGTCAGAGGTTTCTCAATAGGATAAGGCATCTTAAGCTCCATAGCCCTCTTCCTCACCCAAAGCGTGTAAGGTTCTAAAGCAATGCAAACTTGTCTTCCAAGCTCCCCTCTACCCAACCTGTGAATCTTAGTCCAGGCATGAGCCATTCTTCTTCTCAAACCAAGAGAATCATCCCCTCCTTGAAAGAATAAACCCTCTAATAAAATATTCTTAGGCCTATCTTTCAGCATATATCCTAGCTGACGGCGAGCTAGACTCGGGTTGTAGTTAATTCCGCCTTGTATTCCAAGAAGAGGAACATTGGCGAATTCTCCACAACTATCAATAATCCGGACGTTATCGTAAACCGAAGAAGACCAAGTGATATCATTATGCGTAAGAGACATAATCCTTTGAGACCACCTTAAGCAATCCTTGTTTTTCCTAAAAGCCGATGTCTGAGGTAAGTGTGAAACGAACCAATTATACAGCAGAGGTAGACAGCAAACAATGGTACCGTTTCCCTTAGAAGTCCTACTATGGATGGAGAAATAAGTATCACCAAGCAAAGTTGGAACAGGGTTCCCAATCGAGAAAATCCTAATAGCATTAATGTCCACAAAATTATCAATATTAGGAAACAAGACTAGTCCATAGATGAGTAAAGCCAATATAGCCTCAAAAGCCAATGTGCGACCAATGTCAGCAAATAAAGTAGCCTTCTCGATCAAGAACTTAGCAGTCAAACCCTTGAGGCCTCCCTTAGTCTTTAGATTTGCATCAATATCCGACTTCGTCAAATGGGTAGCTTCAGCAATATCTTGAGGTTTAAGAGCTTCCTCCAAACCAGTATACGGGACCTTATCAGAAACCGGTACACCCAACAAATAAGCATATTCTTCCAAGGTCGGCATGAGCTGATAATCGGGAAATGTGAAGCATCGGTAAATAGGATCATAGAACTGCATAAGGGTATTCAGAATTCCGTCTTCAATTTTGGTAGAAAGAACAAATAAAAGTCTCCCATAACGAGATAAGAAGCCTGAACGATCATCTACCAAGGACACTAGCTTTCTCAACTCTGTAAGATCAGGAGCCCGAAAACCGTACTTCTGAGTGTTTCTCCTTCCAATATCCATAATCAACAATATCTGCGATGTTTGCAAAAGAAAATCTCTGAGATCCTTAAAAACCAGCTGAAACACAATGCTCATGAATGCATGAGTGCAAGATGCAACACCCACAAACAAGACATACAAAGCACACAGGTTCAAAGGTTCGGCACGAGCATGGAGCCAAAGGTAAGAATCAACCAACCCACAATGGTATGTACTATGGTTATATCATCACCTGTAGAACAAGGTTCTAAGAAGTTCCCAGAATCATAATTCCATCTTTTGGATATTATCGGCTTAAACGACTACTCGTCGGCCAACAATATTCTCAAGAGAAACTCATCTGAGTGTGGTATCGCGTAACGACCAATTCAAGTCTACACCTGAACAGCCACCGCACCACGTCCTAATAAGGCCAAGATGGGTTAAAGGGTTCTAAGGTCCTCAGCTTCTCAGGCTCCCAGTCGGAAAAAGTAATATCAATTACGACTACTCGTAAGACATCAGTAATTTCCAAAGGGGCCTCCACCGAGCGGGGGATCTCAAGTCAGCTTAGTAAGGACTACTCCACGTAAGCCAACAAGACTATACCACCCTCCTATCATAAGTGCACTCAAGTCCGGGTTAGGACTTATCTCACCACACAAATTACCAGGCACCAAAACAGAACAATCAATAACAAACAAGTCAAACAGAAAGCGAGAAATAAATCAAAGTAGGCGAAACCCACTAGGAACCGTTGGAGTCCCCAGCAGAGTCGCCACTTTTCTGTAGCGGTAAAAATCGTGAGTGTAAGTTATTGACTAACTTAACTCAAAGAAAACAAGAGTCGCCACCGCACTTTTATTTTATCCAAATAAAGGAAAGGAAAAAGAGCGAACAAAACCAAAGAGTTCTAAAATAAGAACACGAGACAGAGATCGGGGTAAGGGGGTTGGTTACGCAATGGGAAGGTGTTAGCACCCAAAACGTCTATAGTACTCTATAGGAGCCCTTTGAAATATTTACGCTTTTTGGTTTGAAAATGGTTTGTTTGAAAAGAGATTGGGGAGATGAGAAGAGAATTATTTTTTTTATATTTTTGTGTTTGGAGAGACTTATCGTCTCATGCCTATGTACCCATAAAGTGCAATATGGAATCAAAACCCCGTAGTTCGTGGTACAAATGACAAAATTTTGTTGGTTTTGATTGATTTTAGATGTTCAAACAAGTCGTCATTTCAAGGAGAAAACTGCGACTATCCACCCACGAATATTAAGACAACATTTGCGTCACATAAAGATGGAGGATTTGCTTGGATTATCAACAAGACTATCACTCAACATCAACGTAGAAAATGTCAAAGTCTTAATAATATGGGGAATAGGAGATTTACATCTCAACTATAGAAATGAATCATGTCTAAATTTTATGAAAAGTTTTAAAGCGAAAAAGTGCATAAAGGCACAAAAAGAGTTGATGAGTTTTTGTATTTTTTATGTCTTTTGAAATTGGTCAAAGCATGATTAACATTGATTGACTTTTATTAAGAAAAACAAAGTTTAAAAATCACTTGACAAAAGTCAAGGTTTTATTGCGAAAGCGGTTTTGAAGTTTGAAACCAAGAAGGTTTTTGAAAGAGGGAGAAAGTTTTGAAAATTTAAGAAGGGGAGGAGATGAAGTGACTATCCTAAAAAAACAAAATAAGAGCTAGAGATAAGAAAGATCTAACCGACTTGTGGCACACTCCAAAGCAAGCAAAAAGAATTCCATCCGATTTAAAGTATAAGCCAGTGATCGAGCCAAATAAAGGCTAAGATTCAAAATTCTCCAAGCATAGGGAAGAAAGTCCTAATCCTAAGTCCAAAATGTCCATGAAGTCCAAGGTCTAAGACTGGTCCAAGAGTATAACCACAAAATTAATAGCACCAAATTTTTTAGATGTTTTGTCCTTTATTAGTGTTTTGAACAAAGTATGGTCCAAGTGGACAAAAGAAAAAATGACATAAACATAAACAAAGATATGGTATGTAATGATAAAATGGAAGCATAAAAGTAAAAAATAAAGAGTAAGAAGAGAATATAAACAAAATTAAACAAGGATATTGTTAGTGAATTAGTGGTTAGTGGTTAGAACATATGATCAATGATGATTAATTCTTGCACTTAGACCAAGATTAATGAAAATTCATTAGAGGATTGATAGAATCAAAGCCTCCTAACAATGATTTTCATAGGTATTGGAGTTAAGACAAGCAACTAAACATACTTGGACTTTTAAACGTAAGTTTGAGCCACGAATGATCATTTTCCGATTAAGGGACACTTTAGCGCTATGTTAAGCAATCGTAATCGGGTTTATGTAGAAACCACGACTATCTGAGGCCGGTCAATAAAATGTTAGTGTTAATACATGTTAGAGAAATGATATGTAAATCATTCTCCTAAAACATGCCACACAAAAAGAAAAGAGGTAATCATCTCATCATAATCAAGATTTTTAATTAATTAATCAAAGGTAATCTATCACTATTCCAAAGTAAGGAGAATTATCTCAATGATTATTCGTCCATAGATTTGAAATAATGAAGATTAAACAACCTTGATAATCAATTATCTATGATCCATAGATTTCATCGATCAAAAATAAAAATAAAAAAGAAGAAAGAAAATAAGAATGAAAAGAAATCACAATTTGAATCTTAAATCGATTAAATTATCATCAATATCAATCACCTCTCTTGGTGGATAAAAATCAACACCCAAAGTCCATTGATATTGATGAAATCTTATCAAAATTCAAGATCCAAAACCGCCAACAATTAATCAAAATATTTTCAAATAATTTTTTAATGCTTTCTTTTTTTCAAGAATATTATTATTAGTTTATAAAAATAAACTAATAACAATATAAAAAAAAGAAAAGATAAAAAAAAAAGAATAAATAAATGAAAAAAACAAATTAAAAGGAGAAAGAGAAACAGAAACTTCATCTTCTCCTTTCTTCTTCGCGGTAACTTCTTCGCACCATTTTTTTCTCGAGCTCAAAGCTTGCTTAGATCAAAGCGACGGGATGCGAAAATTACACCGAACAGATCGAAATCAAAAGCTCTTCACAATGGTACCAACAATTCAGAGAATCACAACAAAAGATAACGGATCGAAAATGACGGTGAAGCTCAATCTACCTTCAAACTCAGGTAAGAAATCAATCCAAGCTTCTTCTTGCTTCTCTTCTTCTTCTGAACGAATTCTGGTTCGAAATTGATCTGTGTTTGAGGTTGATTTGAAGTTAATTTGGTGGAATGAAATATGAGAAGAGAATGAACGAAGGTTTTTTTTCTGGTGGTGAGGAATTGAGGAAGAAAATCAGCAGAGATTTTTTGGCTTGAAAAGCTTGAAGAATAGAGTGAGGGATGAATTCTATTTATAGATGAGAATGAGTGAAAAATGATTTGCAGTTTGTGAGAATTTTCTGCCGTTTTGAAGTAGGTGTGTTGTGCGTGATATTTTTTTGCTGGTATTTTACATGTCGTTTTGCAATTTTTCTCTTTGTAGCTCATTTAAGTGACATGGATAACTTGTGGGGTCAGCTACATGGCTTGGAAATATGGCTCAGATACGTGATGAGTTTACTTTTACCCTGTTGCAAGTGACTCAGCTAAAAAAAAGTACAGTAGTCTAGTAAAACTCTTAATATGGCTTACTTCCAATTTTTCTTGAATTTCATTTTCTAAAAATCTCAGTCTGACTTGGAGATGGTATTTGTATGCAGAACCTGAAGGACGATGATGTCGAATTACGCACGAGAGCATCCCGATCAGAATATCCGTGTTCAAGCTCCTCTGATGCATACAGATAACCACTTTGCTGTTGCCAATCAACAACTGCATTCAGACTCCTCACATCAGGTTTATGACTATGAATTTGAAGAGAATGCCGTGACAAGCTTCTGTTTCCCCCTCAGAGAATAGTCTTTCCAAACCCGAACGTTTCCATCAGATGAGGCAGCAAGAAGCAAGCTATCATCAAGCTCATTCACCAGGCAGAGCTTAGAAATTCCTTTATCAGGAAAATCATGATTATCAAAACTGTTAAGTAGTGTTGCCTCTTCGTGGTTCCATATCCTGATGCGTTCATTTTCGTCAGCGGCTACCACTATCGGAGAGAAAGGTTGTAACAATGCTGTTTGTGTACCCTTTATGTCCCATTTAGCAATTGGATTTGTTAACCTACTAACAGCAGAGTGCTGGCATTTCACTATGTGCTCCAATGCAAATTTTTCCCTCTGTGAATCTGGTTAGAATGGTTACAGATTTGAACCTGTTTGCAAGCATCTATATAGCTAGCACTTTGCATTATCTGCCTTCGCAAAATAGGGCAGGGAAGGTAAGAAAATCATGATTAGCCTATGCACTTGTGCAACAAAATCTAAAGCAAATAAAACTGTGAATAGAGATAATCGCGAATCTTATAGCAATCTTCACAAAGAGGACCTTCAATAATAATTTGCTGAGTACCAGAACCAGCACCCTTCTGAGTTGCATCCCCAACCTTCCGAACAGTTACGTATTCACCGCAACGTAGAGCCCCGCCAGCAAACTCCACCGAAACGCCTTTGGTTGAGAGAAACTGCTTGAAATCTGCCAACTTCAAATCACCAACTAGAACAGATTTATGTGGACAAGGTGTGCCAGAAATGGGGAGAAGCGAAAGCATATCATTCTCTGTCTTCCCTACTTCAGCATCAACCCAAGCTATTTCATATTCTCCCAGCTTTTTGAAGAGTACATTACTCATTAACTTCTCAGATAGTTGAACCTTATAAGCACATAAATCAGACGTTACATCAATAGTCTCGTCAATTTGAGGTGCATAAACATGAGGACATACATTCTGCTTCAGATGGTTTTTGTGCAAAGGAGAAGCAGTGTTTAGAGTCAGTTTCTTTGCTATCAGCAGTTGAGCTGACTTGTTCATGGATAGCTTCCTCAGAATCAATGCTGGCAGGTGGCTGCAATGTGTCATAATGGATATCATGCAATAGTTCGCGAGTGCCGGATTGCTCGGTTAAACGAGATGGAGTAGGTGGACCAACCATACTGAGCGGAGGATCCTCTTGAGATGAAAAGTCTGAACTATCGAATGTTGATAGTGATACACACTCGTCAAAATAAGCCTTGGCATCTTCTGCAAGACGTCTCGACATCCTTTTCCTTTCAATGCTTGATTTTCTTGATGGACGAGACTTTGGTATATTAGGGGTTTTGGGATATGGAAGAACTTCTTTCAAGATTCTATCCAGTTCTCGCACTCGATGTTCTTCAACTGCCAGATCTGCCCGAAGACGTCTAGCTCGCTCTTCTGCCTCTTTAAGCTTTTTGGTATACTCTCTTCTAGTCTCCAATGCTAATTCTACTGAACCAGGGCTTAGCAAGTCCGGATGAATATCAGCCATGTCAGTAACATTGATGGATGTAGCATTACTCACTTGAATAGCACTTTCGAGGTCAATCTGAATCTCAGAAATAGCCCGCCTAACTTCAGAACGAACTGTTTCATATATATCACTGTCTCCTGGCTGATCCCTTTGTGCTGAATTCTGTACACAAACCGCTTTGATAGTTTTCTCATCACAACCAAATCCAGAACTTGCTGTAGAAACTGCATCATCACAGTTTTGAGATTGCAAACCAAATGAAGTTGAAGGGAAACGATCTGAGACATCAGTAGTCGAATGCTGATTAGACCATCTGCGCATATCTTTCGCTTGATCAATCACATCTTTATCAGGTCTTCCTCAAAGTCACCAAAGGTTTCTTGGGCTGTCCGAGCAAGCCGCTTTGTCAAATTGATTGCAGCTTCTCGCATTTCAGCGCAAACTTTACTATCAAACAGTATCTCAATCTCTGGTTGAAGTTCTCTCATTATCTCATACATGTCGAGAAGAACAAATAGTTTTTCAGGTGACCTCTTGCTTCTGGCAACAGCCTCCCCAAAACTAAGAAGCATAGCCACACTGCTGCCAGTGGCTTCAGCAAAGCATTGAGTTTTTACTGACTCATGACCATCAAATATTTGATCACAGATTTTTTTTTTCCACAATCAACAATTTGATAGAAATTCTCATGAAATGAATCCAGTTTCCAATCTTAGCCTCCAAAACCTCCCATTGCATTTTTTGAACATCCTCCTTACTCAGCCTCTCAACACCTAACTTTCTTAGACTTTGCTCATCTTTAAGCCCTTCTCATCCAATACAAATCCATGAGTTAAAACAGAAGAATATGGAGCTTTTCCTGTTGTAGCTATACTGGTTAGCAATGAACTCTGAAACCACCTCGATTTCCAAGTCATTCTTTTGCCATGAATCTCCCTACAAAACCTTAAACACACAGTGAAGAAGAAACAAACAAAAATTGGAAAATATTTTTGGTATTTTGGTTAGATGTTAGTAAACAGAAACAGACAAAAAGAAAGTAAAAAAAAAAACCATAAGGGTGCGAAAGCTAAAAATATGACCTTGTTTGTGGAATGATATGCCAATGAAATGTGGGATCTTAGGGGTAAAAATTAGGGTATTACAATGTTGTATTATCTTGTCTTAAGAAAAAGTTGAGCTAGACTGTATGAATTGATTTTCAAGAAAAAGTTATACTAGTTAGATATAGTAAATTTTGATAGAAATTATTTTAAATGGTCATGTTTTATTAAAAGAAAATTTCCCTATTAAAGAAATAATATTAGGATAATATAAAAGGTTTAACAAAAGGTTTAAAATTTTTTAAGGTTGATTATAATAAAGATGGAATTGAGTTATTATATTAATGATTTAAAAAAGGTTTACTAAGTTTAAAATTAATAAATTAATTGATTTATTTGTTTTTAGATTCAAGATTAAATCAGGACATATTTAATTAAAATTATTTTGATGAAAAAAGATTATATTACTAACCTAGGATTAAATAGATTTTAATTATTAATTAGAGGGTTAATTAAGTAAATAATAAAAAAGGGTTGATTTAGGGTGATTTACGGATGATTAGGTGTGTGGTTAGTGAATATGGTGGGTGATTAGTGTGTGATTTGGCATGCTAAACATTACAACCAAAATAATGAAAAAAATAAAAACAAACAGAAGAAACCCTGGCCCCAAATTCCACTCTGCGCCGCTACCCTCCTCGCGACCTCATTCTTCTTCTTCTAATCGACTCGTCCCTTCTTTCATCGTAGTTTCTCCTTCTCTTTCTACACAAACAAAACCGATAAACAAAGAAATATTAAAGTGTTAAAACAGAGTCCTCACAGTGCTTTTTCGCGAATCTGGAGGGCAAGGAGGATGAGAGAATTCCCAGCGACGACGGTGGTTTCGCAAGGCGACTGATGAGTTTCAAGAGCCGAAGGCTGAGGAGACGACGTGACTTGCTTCGTCAACAGGGTTCGCGACGGCGGCTGCGGTTTCCACGGTTAAGGAGATAAGTCGCTTCTCCGGCAAATCTCCAGATAAGTTTCTCTACAATTTTAGGTTTTTATTGAGTTTGGGATTCTCTGGGTGTGTGATTCGATTGAGGATCTTGTCCTCCGTTTGGTTACGATGACTCCCCTTTTATAACCCCAAATGCTTTGAACGAAATTGATTGATGCTTTCAATGAGGATTTGAACCTTCCTTTCTTGTATAGACAATTTTTGAAACATTCCCTTTCTCGTTTGATTGCAGTAATGATTCGTTTAATTTCTATTTCAATCTTGTGATTCAATTGGGATATGATTTGATTTTAATCTTCTGTGTTTTAATTTCAGGATTTGATTTATTCTTTGAGTAGGATATTCTCCCCTGAGGAATATTCTTCAATTAACTCGCTGATTCCTTGGATTTTGCCTTCGAACAATTTCGACAACGCGGATGGGATTGTAACAATATTGGTAAGAACATCAACTCTCGTGTCATTAAAACTCTTCCCCAAATTTATTCGAATGCTTGCTGACCAATCACTTTACCTGAACTGCAATACTAGGGTTAAAGTGCCTTCATTGTGAGACGGATTGTGGAGCATGCTATCAGCAGTTGTTGCGAGCTTCAAGACTAGAACTTGGCTTTTCTTGTAGTAGGATGATTAAGCATGTCTAAACAAGTTGGTAATGATAAGGTGAGAGTTTATCAAATCTTTTGAGTGTTATCTCTTAGCGACATCTTTGGTCAAGTTCTAAATTGATTCTTTCGAATGCAGGATTGGAATACAACAACTTTTGAGCCAACCGAATTGCCTTAGTAACATTGCAAGTTATGCATTTGGTTAAATTCCCCTTGTAATTCTGAACTGTTTGCTATCATCATAAAGCTCGAAGCCTTTCCATCCTTGTAGGAAGTCACCTGTTCCTAAGAGCAACACGAGTTTGATATACCTGCATCGTGAACTCGCACAATTCTTCGTCCCATGGTATACGTTCTCTTCTCAACGATGCTTATCTTTCCTTTATCTGAAATGGTCACACTAAATTATGTTAATTCGCGATAACAGCTATTGATCCTCTTCTATGTGGCAGGGATATCATGATTGCTGAAAATCGGGACATGGCTTTGGTTGTGATGGTATTCAAGAATCTGACTGGACTGATCATGTCTTCTCTTGTGAATTGGTCCTCAATGGTAGCCGTCGGGTCAGCTCGTGAGGGAGGTTCTTTTTGGAGCTTCGCACTTCAATGCAGGGTAAACTTCTTTCCCATCCAGACTTGATTCGTACGGTCTTTGCTTAAACTGATGCATACTTGAATGTATTAACTGTTGCTGGTGTTGCAGGTATTTGAGCGTGTTGTCCATTCACTTGCCTTTGGTTGGAGCTTTCCATACTGCTGCTGTTGATGCTAATGACTCGGCTTACAGTGTTGGTAAAATGATGAGCCATTATGAATGGTCTATTATTTGAAGGTCGTCAAATTATGCTTGAAGGTGATCTCTCCACAATAGACATGGCAGTGGTGGCCTCTTCTTCATATATTATTGGTCTTGAAGGTGTGGTTTATCATCATTCTACGAACAGTTTTCTTGAATTTAGGCCTACTGTCATGGGGAATGAAATGTGAGACTAATGAGCTACTCCGTAAATTGCGTACTGACTAATATTCGTGTATGCAGGTGGTGCATCACGGCGTTCTTGAACAAATCGAATCAGGTTCTGGCTCAAAGTAGCAACATTTGAGTGGTTAAGTGATATGCTCTTTTCCCGGCTTGATGTCTATTAGTTGTCAATGATTATGATTAATCTTGTTACTTTCTTGATTGCATATACTCAGGTATTCCATCAATAGTCCAAGAAAGAACAACATAAAATTGGATGTAATGGGGAAGAAAAAAAAACTGCTCTCACGATTACCCTTTGCAGCTGCAACTTATATTGGCTTGACACCATTCTCACCTGATTAGCTCCCGCTTTCAATAAGGAACTTAAGAGTCATGGACTCCCATTATCAGCTGCGATGTGCAAAGGAGTTGCTGGCTATTGTTCAAGCTCAAGGTTTGATCTTGTTTTCTATCTGGCTAACTACTTCTGTAAGTCATTCTTGTTGGATTTGGAATAAAGAGGGATAAATCTCTGATATGCACATGATAATTATTGTTTTTGATATGATGGTGCATTAAGTTTCTTGGCATGAGTTCTATCAAAGCCTCTCATTTCTTTGCCCTGTTGTATAGGTTTTATCATGGCTCAATTTAGACAGTATTGTTGGATGAATATCGTTTTAATGCGGCAATTGCGGTCCTGATTTCCAATGTCCCATGAGGTAGACAGTTCTCTCTTCATGGCAGAACTGATATCCCCCTCTCTGGTGTCAGCCTGCTCTTCACTAATCTTTCTAACATCGTCGTAATTCCTTTCATTATGCAGGTCCGGTCCTTCCGTGAATCCACATAAAAGTCATTTTGCTTATGTCGCGAAGAGAAGGTACAGCGAACTCCTGGATGGATCTTATATGCGGAAAACCCTGCGGAATCTGATGCACCGAGGCGTCTCCCAATGTAGAACAAGCACTTGCGATGCCCACCGGTCGTTACGTGCGTTACCGGCAAGGACAATCCTGCTTGACATTTAGCAGACCATGATTGTTGTGTATCTTTTTGTGATTTCATAGAACTCGTGCAAACTCGTGTAACCAACTTGATTTCTTGTGTAGACAAACTTGATTAATTTATGAAAGCAACTAGATCATCTGATGCAGACAGTTTATGGCAATTCGTAGAAAAAACTTTATGTACTCCCAGTTGGTTGGGTTAATCCAAATTATTGTGTCACATGGTGTAATAAAGCTATATACATATGTCAGAACTTAATGCTATCCCATTGAATTGCTATAACAACTTAGACTTAGCCCTTTTATATCTTCCAACATTTGAAAAACGATATTCACTATCTCTGATGAATGCTTTTAACACTCCTAGCAATTCCAGAATGTAAAGTAATGATGTCTTCCTCTTAACAGGATATTGTTGGTCAAACCTTCTAAATTTAAATCCTCTTATCTGAACACAAATGTAATATTCAAAATGTAATCTCAATTGTCCACATTTGGTCGTTTATCAAAGCTTCCTTCGAGACCGCGTTAACTCCCCATAATAAGATTTGAAAATCCCTAGTCCCAAAACCGTTTGCCGGACTCGTGTTCATGAGTCACGTATGCCGAAGATGCATATTCTCATATAGCTCCGAAATGTGAACCAAACGTCACGGGAAATGGTCCTTTGTTTGGGCTTTTTGTACTCTTGCAATGAAATGTTTGAATTAACTTCATGGCGACATTTGAATCACTTCTTGAACTTAAGACTTGATGGAACTTGTCTTTCTTGAATTAAACTCAAAGAATTTGAAAGCTTGTTAAAAGTGATAATCCCACATTATGAGCAAAACTAGTTATGCTTGGCATGTATAATTATTTGATAGGCTGCACCATCTGGATTTTAAACACATACGAACTATCTTGAATTTAAATCCTCCTTATTTGCATTAGAAGGCCACATAAAACTGGTCAGGGATGTCTCAACAGCCAAAATGATCTTGCACACCTTTGTTAGTCCTGATAAATACGCATATAGGGACAAAAAGATAAAACGTAATAAAATGCAAAAAGAGGTGGGATCTTACGGTCAAAAATTAGGGTGCAACAAATAGGATTAAGCGGCAATATGAAAATACGGGAAAGGTACGAAAACAGTAAAGGAATTGCACAACGACGATATCCTCGCATAAATTACAACCCAAAGAAAATAAAATGCGGAAAGTAAGGGAATTGCAAAGCGATAATATCCTCGCGTAAATTACAACCATAAAATGAAATATGAAAAATAAATTATTATAACAGTACAACTGAGAAAGCAATGAATGGGCCGACATAAAAATTATACGAAAATAACCGGAAGGGTTCAATGTGAAATTCAAAGCGCAACGTTAGACGATTTTAGGAAAGGGATTTAAACTAAATGAGTGATTTACAAAAAAAAAAAAGAGTTTGAATTTAAAATGTTAATTTTTAATTTTTCCTAATTTTAATGGGATTAATAAAAATCTTATTTTTTCAAAAAAGGTTTTTTCAATTGAGTAATGTTGAATTTTAAAGAAATGTTCTAATCAACTTTAAAAAAAAAGGTTTCTAGTTAAATTTAAGAAAAGATTTTTAAAAAAAGGGTTTTAATTTTAACAAAGGGTTTTGATTTTTTTTTAAAAAAAACAAAGGCTTTCATCTTCAAAAAAGGAGTTTTAGTTTAAGAAAGGTTTTAATTTAACCTAATTAAACTAAATTGTAAAATAAAAATAATAAAAAAAGTTTTAACTTTATGAAAGGTTTTACCAATCTAATTAAAACAAAATATAAAGTTAAAATAAAAATGAATGAATGGTTTTAATGAATCTAATTTCTTTAAACTATAAAAATATAAAATAATACTATAAAAATATAAAATAATACTAAAATATAAAAATGAAACTAATTATAATAATAAAACAAATAACCTAAAATTTTGCCCTTAGACGCAGTGTTATGCAATGCTATGGACAAAACGAAACGAACTATAATGCTAACAATGTTATGAATCTAATATGATGTGTATGCTGGAATGATAAATGGAAGAATGGTGACGACACGACGAACAACCTAGATTGGGGAAACAACACGACACTGGGGAATTCTAAAGTGACGGCCAACTGGTGCAAGTACGATCGATTGTCATTTTAGAAGGAATGGTAAGAATGAGATCCTCAATGGAGATGGCACCGGCGAATGGCAACTTCACTGGGGATAGTCTTAACTTTTAAGGGTTACCCCTACCTTGTTTATTATTTTTACTATTTGCTTCATTATTTGCTTGCTTGTATATATATCTTGTACCTTGCTTGGGGTATCCTTGTTGTGAGCTAAGTCCTATACCCGGGCTTGAGTGACATTATTATAGGAAGGTGATATATTTGACGAGGCTTATAGGGAGTGAGTCCCGACCAAGCTGACTTGAGAATCACCGCTCAGTTGAGACCCTTCTGAAATTTAGTTTAGTTGAACGAGTATAGTCGTGAAAACCCTTACTATTTTCGGCTAGGAGTCTGTGATACTGGGGACCGTAGTACCTTAACACCACTTTGGCTTTATCTAGGACGTAGTGTGATGACTATGAGGGAGTAGTCCCAAAATAGTTGCTACGCGATACTACACTCAAAAGAGGTTCTCTTGAGAATATCATTAACCACCGAGTCAGTCGGGAAATTGATAATATCCGAAAGATGGACTGATGACTTTGGGCACTTCTTTAGAACCCTTTTTCTGTAGGTACAACTAACCTATAGTACATACCTTTTTGGGAAGGGTAGACCTTGACTCCACTCATTGTTCCTCTAACATAGGACTTTTGTGTGTATGTGTGCATTGCACCCATAAAGCATCACATTGCATTAGATTTTATGGAATTCAAACTTTATTTATGAACATTGAAGGACATCTAGCGTCTATAATTAGCTCTAGTCTGATATCTGTGTCGAGGAATCAGCTTGACGACTCAAAGGGACACTGGAAGATAAAGACAATTGGACATGAGTTACCGGACCGACATATGATATGCAAAACATGATGCTACAATGCAGAATGCGGATAAAAGATTTCATGGAATTCAAATAGTTACGAACATCACAGAATACCAACGAAAACTTTATTTATTATTTTTGAAAATGGATTACAGGAGGTAACATGTCCTTTTTGAAAAAAGGTTTGGGAGGAAATCCCGAAGGACAAAGTGATTTGAATTTGTTCGAGGATTTTAAAGAAGTGGATTGGCTTTGTTTGTGACGTGTATCGCACTAAAGTCCGTGACATAGGATCGAATACTTCATGCTAATGATCCAAACATCTCGCGCACAAAGTACTCTAAGAAGAGGTTAGAAATGCATTCGCTCATCTTTTCCCATGTGCTTAAGGCTTGTGATGCACTATGCACATCGTATTTATTAAGTATCTTGATTTGATTCGAGAGAGAAGAGAGAGACTCAAAGGATAAAAGAAAAATCTAAGGGAGACACGGTCCTAGATGTTGTCATGCCAAATGGTCATATAGTTGAGGTTGAAAGGGCGACTCCTACCCTAGAAGTTATCCTACAACAGTTTAAACGTAGGATCTAATCCTTTATCTTAATTCGATTTATCGAAATTAAATGCTGAAATTTCGTAAGTAACTAGGGAGAATATTCGATCAGGACCTAACCATAACCAATATTCAAATTAACATTGAGACGAGTTCAAAAATATCTGGCTTAGAATTAAGGTTAATATTAAAGTTAATGTCAAATTTTAAATAGGAATCAAAACTTAAATAGAAATAATACCTAAAAAAATAGTAGTAAACTAAGACTAATTATGTTTGTAATCAAAGCTAAAATCATAATTAATATTGACCTCTCTCCATTAAAATTTGCTTTAAAATAAATAAATTTAAGAAATAACCCAATTAAAATAAAAAGTAGCCTTGTAATTTTTTAGAATGTAAAAAAAATAATATGGGCTTATGTCAAAGCTCAAGGTTACTAGAGGGAAAAAAAATAACAATATATATTATATGTGTACTACTGTGTGAATGAGTCCAATATTTTTATCCATTGTATATCAGGATATGTGCATGTATCAGTATGTGTTCTGGTGAGTGTGAAAATTATTCAACCGTACATTACTGAAAGTTTGCAAAAAGCATGTGGATTGATTACGAGTGTGGATTTTTGTGGGTTCCATTTTGTCGTGTAAGAATAGATTTAAACAGGAAACCAAAATCTAAATACAAAGACGGCATAAATTTTAGAAATAACTATTTGCTTAAAGATACAGAATATGCAAGGTAAGTAAGACAATTAAAAGTGAGGTTAAAATTTTCGCAAATCTCTTGAAACTAAAAGTTAAAATATAAACCATTAGCCATTATAAATCTATGAGAAAGAATAGTTATGAAGGTAGAAAAGAGTAATGCAAATAATTATCATCATATGGTTGAAAAAATTAAAGTAAAATTAAAGAACTGTAAAAATTTGAGACTTTTTAAACTCTCCAAAACTTGTGTCCAAAACCTTGTGTAATTGTTTCCGTGAGAGTGTCTGAAAAATTATGAGAAGAAAATACTCTATTTATAAGAAAATTTAGATTTAATTAAAAAAGAAAGAAATCAATTCGATCAATAAAAATAATCAAAAGCCCAAAAATCAATTTTAATTGATTTGATTTTGTGACTTATTGTATCAACCATATTGATTATTTCTAAAATTAAAAATATTATAAAAAGAATAAAATATTTTCCAATATTTTTTATTTTATGATTTTTTAGATATTTTTATGAATAATATGGAAAAAAAGTGAAAACAAAATAATATTTTAAAAAATACCTTACATAAAATACAAAATTAATAATTAAAATAGGAAAGTTAGAATAAAAATAAAAGAGAAAAACACAAAAAGTGAAGAAGGTGAGATTTGAACTTGCAACCTCTCACACTCACAACTTCTTACATATTGTCTCTTGCCAATTGTGTCATTTTATTCATTTAAAATAAAGTGGCACTAGAAACCATGGACAAAATTTTGGGTACGACACTAATTATCCTATTTATTTATTCTAAATATTTAGACAAAAATATAAAAATAATTGGAACCAAAATAAATAAAAGTCAGACGCCCAAGTGCTCGAAAAAATAAACCGAGTATACCAAAATAATCAGCGCAAAATATACGAATCAGAAAAATACAGCATTTGGTCAGATTATAAAATAACTTTAACCCGTTAAAATGCTCAAACTAATCAAAATGAAACGAAAAATGTTCAAGTAATTAAAACGAACATGTCGGGTTAAACTACGCGAAACGTAGATTAATATAATTGACATTTGCAAGCTCGATTTTAAAATTTCTCGTCCACCAATTTTACGCACCATTGAGATTCAGTTTGACCGGTCTGTCTTTTACTCCGAGAAATTATTCCTGTGACCTTTTAGGCACAATGCGATATAAAATGCGTGCTATGCAAAGTAGAAATGGAGTTGGATGAATGAAAAAATTAAAAATTAAAATGCTCGAACAAAATCATGACTGAATAACCGCAATTGACTTGAAACCGAAATTTCTGCCCTTGAGTGCACACTGACCCTCTTGAGATATCATGACAAAGACGACCTTGATATCTGATGATCCTCAGTAAAGAAGATAATCATGACATTGGGAACTCAGTCCTTACCTCAACTCGAGTGCGATAGCCAAATAAATCACCTCTGAATAGGGAAAACTCAAATCACAGAAAAATGCCTTCATCCCATGTCTTTAGAAGCTCAATGAATGCAAGGTTATGCCCTAATGGAAAATGTACATGAACATGAAACACAAGCCAATTGCGGTTAGAAATAAGAGGGCAAATTTTGGGGTACAACAGCTGCCCTTATTCATTCAACTTAAACTTGAAGGCATGAAGACTAACACCTTTCCAAGCATTCAAGGTGGAAGGAGATTGAATATTAAAAGAACCATAAAATTTGCACTCTGTAGAGGGAGAGTCGACCCCTTTGAGAAATACAACTAACAAAACTGTTGATTGGAATTGAGCAATAGAAACCATACATTCAACGCAAATAGGGGCTGGAGAATTAATATGGACGAAGCGTTGATAAAAAGAAATTAACACGGACGAGCAATAACTATATCGAGGATAAGTACAAACGAGTGTTGAGGATAAGAATGAAAGTTTACGATCAATACGGACGAGTATTGATGAAATTGAAACAAACACGAATGAGTGTAAAATCTAAGATCAATACGAATGAGTATTGATGAGACTGAAACAAACACGGACGAGTGTTGAAAGATCATGATGAGTGTCTAAAAATCTAAGACCAATATGAACGAGTGTTGAAGAGCACCACGAGTGTCTAAAAATCTAAGACTAATACGGACGAGTATTGATGAAATTGAAACAGACACAAACAAGTGTAGACACGAAGCACAGACGAGTGTTGAAAGATCACAACAAGTGTCTCAAAATCTAGGATCAATACAGACGAGTATTGATGAAACTGAAATAAACACGGACGAGTGTTGAAGATCACGACGAGTGTCTAAAAATCTAAGGTTAATATGGACGAGTATTGATGAAAGTGAAATGAACACGGACGAGTGTTGAGAGATCAGGACGAGTGTCTAAAAATCTAAGATCAATACAGATGTGTATTGATAAACTAAAACAAACACAGACGAGTGTTGAAAGATCATGACGAGTGCCTAAAAATCTAATATCAAGACAGACGAGTATTGATGAAACTCGAACAAACACGGACGAGTGTTGAAAGACTAGGACGAGTGTCTAAAAATCTAAGATCAATACAAACGAGTATTAATGAAATTGAAACAAACACAGACGAGTGTTAAAAGATCACGACGAGTGTCTAAAAAATCTAAGATCAATAAGGACGATTATTGATGAAACTCGAACAAACACGGACGCGTGTTGAAAGATCACGACGAGTGTCTAAAAATCTAAGGTCAATACATACGAGTATTGATGAAACTGAAAAGAACACGAGCGAGTGTTAAAAGGACACAGACGAGTGTTGAAGAGCACGACGAGTGTCTAAGAATCTAGGATCAATATGGACGAGTATTAATGAAACTGAAGCAAACACGGATGAGTGTCAGTTGAGATTAAAAATATCGAGATTTACGCATATAATACCTAAAAGATGGGTGAGAGAGTCAAGAATTAATTGCTAGACGACTCTGAGGGGATAATGGAATTCTAGATAGATGGTTTTGCTAGGGAACGAAGACCAAAGGGTAAGATTGACGAATCTACTACTCTAAGGATCAGTTAGAACACCTGCTTGGGGATAAAGTTAAACGATCTCTCCTGAGTTACACCGCTTTTTGTCGGACCGACCTGCTCTGATACCACTAGCGGTACCAATCCTATTCGATTATGATATTAATCAGACAAGCGCTTATCAACATCAAATGAATTATGTTCCTGTTTACCGAATTAAGCAAACGGTTAAGAATATGACGAATTAACGAATTAAGCAAACGATAATACGCAATTAAATTTAGAAACATGCATACAATCGAATTTAACCAATTCTATCCTATGAACAACAATTGAATTAAGCAAACAATTGTAATCAAATTAAGCAGATGACTTCATAGAAAAGGATTGAAAGGAATCAGAGTAAATTGACATAATAATAACCTCAAAGTGTTGAAACCGTACACAGCAGGATTTGCCCGGAGGTATTAGTTCTCCATGAAAACTATAAAACAAAGGAAAAAATTCGGAAAAATAAACTAGGTCCCTGTTTTGCATCACAACAACAACTTTAAATAGAAAATAACTGGGCCAGAAACCTAAACTAGGCCCGCAAGGAAAACTACATTGTCACAAGTCAGAAACTTCAACGAATTATTCGAGACTGAAGAAATCCGAATCAGCTCCTTTGTGCAACATGAAAGTTGTAGATCTCTTTCTTAGCTTTCCAACGACTGGTAGAATGCCTCAATCCGATTCCTGTAGCTCCAGTTATGAATTTTTCACTAAAAGCTATTAATGCTGAAAAATAACAAACGAAAATTAAATAAAGCTTAAAATAAAATAAATTGTAAAAACATTATAAAATAGGAAATTAAATAAACTAAATGGTAGAAATGCCTAAGTCTAAACATAGAGGAAGGTACATTAAAATTCACTGATCATTGACTTAGCATGCTTTCTTTCTCTTTTTTTCGAAAAAATCGTGTGACACTGGTTTGCCTAACTTGTTTGAAAGAGTTGTGACTGCCTCATTCCTTGGTTGATGAGGGATAACCATTGTGGTTTCGTGTCCCTTGACCTCCTGATGTGTGAGGAAAGAAAGGTGATCGATCCTTAAATGCACACTCCTTTTGAAATTTAAACGCCCGGTCAAACTAAATGATGACTACCATGCCCCTGGGTTAGACGTGAAAGTTTTTTTCTGTATGAAAAGAAACTCCTACTTCTAGGCTCAACGGGGTTAACGAGGGTCTATCTTCCTTATATCTCCAATGTTTGAGGATTTGAAACAATGCCTGTACATCATCAGTAAGGTTCTATTCCAAGATCATACGACCAGAAAGGTTGCGTTTTTACTACCATCCTCCCTCGAAGAGTTTAAGCAAGAAAACTGGTATTACAGTGCGCAGAAATGAGTGAACACGAATGGATTACTTCAAGAAAATCATACTCATTGCATTAATATTATCATTAAAAAACAAACAAGTTCTACATGCAAATAATGCTTTAACAAACAATGAAAAGTATAAATAAAAAATGCAGTAAAGAAACTCAAGATTGCCTTTGTTGAGGAGGCTTGACTCTGTCTGGACTTATTGCTTCTGACGAGGTCTTTGCAGTATGATTGCTCACTTGGGAGACTTTAATTGATGTGTAAACCGTTTGTTGTCAATGTGATAACTCTTGAATCGATCAGATCTTGCACATGATGCTTCATATCTATACAATCTTCGATTGAGGCAAGATGCCCCTTAATGGAACTCACATCTTGCAGTGGCATCATAACCTGGTGACAGCTGGGAAGGAGCATCGAAACTCCTTAACTGAATCAACTGATGCTTGAAAAGCTCAGGAAATAACTGTGCATACAACATATGGATGACATCAAGCTTCCTTCCAGGCTTCTTTATCTTTTTCCGTTTCTTATGGGGATGGTCCTGATTTAGGCGCCCAACCGGTTTAGGCACTTTCCTCTTTAGATCTGGTTGAGGAATAGACAACAGTTGTGGACATGGAGATTTTGGCACCCAATATTGTGGAGTAGGCCTATGTCCTGAGGTTGACCCTAGAGGATGGAAGGTAACACCTATATATTTTACAAAAGCTGAAGTAGGATCACCCTGTGTGAACTCGATAGTTTTTGAATCAATGAGTTCTTGGACCTTGTATTTAAACCTCGTACATCCTTCAATGCTGTGACCGAGTGCCCTAGAATGGAAATCGCACCTAGCATTGACATTATACCTCAGAGGAAGCTTTGTGGGAGGAGGTCCCAAAGTAACGAGCTCAATTAGATGAAGATTGAGAAGGTATTGGAATAACTGTGCATACGACATCATAATCGGATCAAACTTCTTCACAGGTTTCCTTGGCCTTAGTTTGTACCCTCTATCTCTAGGATTCTCTTGGGAATTAGGAAACAATTGTTGACGGGAAAATTATTGAACCTCAGGTTGTAGATGAGATTCACGAGGTGGCTTCTAATTTGGGAGAGATCCTACAGGAGAGGGAGGAGCAACCAATTATGTTGCAGCCTCAGGCATAAGATTATCTTCTTTTCTCAACACCGATTTCATGACTTCCATAACCAAACTAACCTGAGTCTTCAGTAGATGGACTTCTTCCCTCAATAGTTTCTGACCCTGGGACAAGGCTTGTATGTCCACCATGAATTGCCCCATCTGGCTTCTGACTTCCATCAATTCTACTTGCATCTGCTCCATGATCAAATTCTAGCTACTTTGAGTGGGATACCACTGAGAAAAGTCAAGTCTGCAATTCTGTTGTAAACCACATCAGCCTCGAACACCTGTTATGCACATGACTATGAAAATGCAATGCAAATGCCATGTTTGATCATTTCCAGGGGTAATCTACACCTTGATTCATGTTTTAACAGCAATAAACACGAAAGATGGATAGAACACTGGAAGAAATAATTATATAATAGCAGAGAAAGGTTAACTGATAATCTTTAGACACGAAGTACCCCAGAGAAGGATCATAGAATTATGGTAATGTATGAATAGCTATCCTTTCATATTCTATGATGGTATGGAGCATACTCAAGATCTTCCTATAGTCTTCCTCGAAAGACTCTAAATTTCTCTTTTGTAGCTGACGATATCATTCTTACCAGTGTCCATCTCTGCAGATCTTCATCAACTAGAATCAAGGATAAGATACAAACCCTGGAAATAACTAGACATGAATGTTAGGATGTAGATATAATGCGATGCAAATGCAAAGACACGTGATCAAGGTTGCCACATATTTTGAATAACTGTTATGCTGATGATGGAATAGGTTCAACACTTTGCTTCGACGAGAATACCTGAATACTAGAATGCCATAACACCATAACATCATAATACCAGAAGTCCAGAATACCATAATAGAATTCCATAATACCAGGTTCAAAAGTCCATAAGAAAATCAAAAGACTGAGTAGGTTGAAGGTTTCTTGCAAAGCCCATTCCTTCTCACATGTAGGTTCTAGTCTTAGATAAAACAATCTTAGCAGGTCCTCAGTATCACGAGCTCTCAGATCGAGAAATGATGATACATTCACCATTTCTGGTTTGCCATCATCATCTATCAAGGAGGCCTCAACTTATTTCCCATGAACGATCTCCAGATTCATAAGCTCTCAAAGGAACATTTTGTCTACTGTATAAACATACAAGACAGAGCATCTCCCAAGAAAGCCTCGTCTGAATGTGAACTCGAGTCGACGATACGTGTCAAACGCCACACAAGTCAACAAGAGCCCACTCTAATCCTATGTGTGCACTCAAACTTGGCTACTGGGCTTACCTCTCATAGAATCAACCCTCTAATATCACAACAACAGGAGAATAATATGACAAAAATGAGCAAATAAATGCAAAAAATGTGATAAAAGCAGTAAATAAAACAAAGACAAATAACCAATGAAAAGAAGCAAACAAGCGTTAGGATTGACTCTCATTGGGAAGTAGTGTCCCCAGAAGATTCGTCAGCTGTCGCAAGGCGAAAAACAATCGGCGGAAAAACAGAGTCGCCACCGAACTTTATTTTTCCCAACGGAGAAAGGGAAACATCGAGAAAACCTCAAAAGGGAGAAGACATGGTCTCGCAACCAAATCTTGGATTCGGGAGTCGATTACGCGAGAGGAAGGTATTAACACCCCTCATGTCAGTTGTACTCAACGGGATCCACGCTTGTTGTTCTAATCATAAGGTGTATTAATCTAAAGCATATTGCTAAGCAGAAACTAAACAAAAGGTGACTCGATAGGGCATCGCTGTTCTATGCCTATGTATTCCTTCGTGCAACGGGTAAGTCATAGTCAACGTAGTTTGGAAGACTACGAGTAAATGGGGGGATTATGCTCGCCAAGACTTCATTGTCTGGTGCCTACGTATGCTCATGCGGACGAGAATGAGGAAGTCAGAGTAGTCGTAGTTCGACCTACCACTAGTTAGTTGGTGTCTTTTATAAGCGATGCTAAACTCATTTTCCAGGAGTTAGGTTCAATGCCTGTTTGCGGTAGAACGGAGGTAACATGCCCTTTCTGAAAAAAGGTTTGGGAAGAAATCCCGAAGGACAAAGTGATTTGAATTTGTTTGAGGATTTTAAAGAAGTTGATTGGCTTTGTTTGTGACGTGTATCACACTAAAGTCTGTGACATAGGATCAAATACTTCACGCTAATGATCCAAACGTCTCGCGCATAAAGTATCCTAAGATGAGGTTGGAAATACATCCGCTCACCTTTTCCCATGGGCTTAAGGCTCATGACACACTATGCACATCGTATTTATTAAGTATCTTGATTTGATTTGAGAGAGAAGAGAGAGACTCAAGGGATACAAGAAAAATCTAAGCGAGACTCGGTCCTAGATGATGTCATGCTAAATGGTCATATAGTTGAGGTTGAAAGGAAGACTCCTATCCTAGAAGTTATCCTACAACAGTTTAAACCTAGGATCTAATCCTCTATCTTAATTCGATTTATCGAAGATAAATGATGAAATTTCACAAGTAACTAGCGAGAAAATTCGATCAGGACCTAAGCATACTCAATATTCAAATTAACATTGAGACGAGTTCAAAAATATCTGGCTTAGAATTAAGGTTAATATTAAAGCTAATGTCAAATTTTAAATAGGAATCAAAACTTAAATAGAAATAATACCTAAAAAAATAATAGTAAACTAAGACTAATTATGTTTGTAATCAAAGCTAAAATCCTAATTAATATTGATCTTTCTCCATTAAATTTTGCTTTAAAAGAAATAAATTTAATAAATAATCCAATTAAAATAAAAAGAAGCCTTGTAATTATTTAGAATGTAAAAAAAATAATCTGGGCTTATGTCAAAGCCCAAGGTCACTAGAGGGAAAAAAATAACAATATATATATATTATATGTGTACTACTGTGTGAATGAGTCCAATATTTTTCTCCATTGTATATCAGGATCTATGTGTGTATCAGTATGTGTTCTGGTGAGTGCGAAAATTATTCAACCGTACATTACTGAAAGTTTGTAAAAAGCATGTGGATTGATTACGAGTGTGTATTTTTGTGGGTTCCATTTTGTCGTGTAAGAATAGATTTGAACAGGGAATCAAAATCTAAATACAAAGGCGGCATAAATTTTAGAAATAACTATTTGCTTAAAGATACAGAATATGCAAGGTAAGTAAGACAATTAAAAGTGAGGTTAAAATTTTGACAAATCTCTTAAAACTAAAAGTTAAAATATAAATCATTAGTCATTATAAATCTATGAGAAAGAATAGTTATGAAGATAGAAAAGAGTAATGCAAGATTATTTGTTAGGTGTAGTAAAAATATGTAAAGAAATTTTGATGTGACTGTGAGTTTATACGTGTGGGAGAGATTAGTGGGGGTTTTTATGTCCAATGATTTTTTGTGAAGAGAATTTGGGTTAGTTGATTTGTGAAATGTTAATATCAATAAAAATAAATTAAATTATAATAATAATAGTAATGAGTAAATTTAAAAAGTAAAACCATCAGATAATTATCATCATATGGTTGAAAAAAATTAAATTAAAGTAAAATTAAATAACTGTACAAATTTGAGACTTTTTAAACTCTCCAAAACTTTTGTGTGCAAAATCCTGTGTAATTGTGTCAGTGAGAGTGTCTGAAAAATTATGAGAAGAAAATACTCTATTTATAAGAAAAATTAGAGTTAATTAAAAAAAGGAAGAAATCAATTTGATCAATAAAAATAATCAAAAACCCAAAAATTAATTTTAATTGATTTTGATTTTGTGACTTATTGTATCAACCATATTGATTCTTTCTAAAATTAAAAATATTATAAAAAGAACAAAATATTTTCCAATATTTTTTATTATGATTTTTTGGATATTTTTATGAATAATATGGAAAAAAGTGAAAAAATAATATTTCAAAAAATACCTTAAATAAAATACAAAATTAATAATTAAAATAGTAAAGTTAGAATAAAAATAAAAGAGAAAAATACAAAAAGGGAAGAAGAAGATGCGATTTGAACTCACAACCTCTCACACTCACAACTCCTTACATATTGTCTCTTGCCAATTGTGTAATTTTATTCATTTAAAATAAAGTGGCACTAAAAACCATGTAAAGCGTGGACAAAATTTGGGGTACTACACTAATTGTCCTATTTATTTATTCTAAATATTTAGACAAAAATGTAAAAATAACCAGAACCAAAATAAATAAAAGTCGAACACCCAAGTACTCGAAAAAATAAATCGAGTACACCAAAATGATCAGCGTGAAATATATGACTCGAAAAAATACAGCATTTGGTCAGATTATAAAATAATTTTTGACCCGTTAAAATGCTCAAACTAATCAAAATGAAACAAAAAATGTTCAAATAAATAAAATGAACATGTCGGGTTAAACTACTCGAAACATAGATCAATATAATTGACGTCTGCAAGCTCGATTTTAAAATTACTCGTCCACCAATTTTACGCACCGTTGAGATTCAGTTTGACCGGTTTGTCTTTTACTCCGAGAAATTATTCATGTGACCTTTTAGGCACTATGCGAGATAAAATGCGTGCTATGCAAAGTAAAAATAAAGTTGGATGAATGAAAAAATTAAAAATTAAAATGCCCGAAGAAAATCATGACTGAATAACTGCACTTGACTTGAAACCAAAATTTTTGCCCTTGAGTGCACACTGATCCTCTTGAGAAATCATGATGAAGAAGACCTTGATATCTGATGAGCCTCGGTAAAGAAGATAATCATGACATTGGGAACTCAGTTTTTATCTCAACTCGAGTGCGATAGCCAAATAAATTACCTCTGAATAGGGAAAACTCAAATCACAGGAAAATGCCTTGATTCCATGTCTTTAGGAGCTCAATGAATGCAAGGTTATGCTCTAATGGAAAATGTACATGAACATGAAACACAAGCCAGTAGCAGTTATAAATAAGAGGGTAAATTGTGGGGTACAACACTTCTCAAGTGTTTTGACATGGCAAACTCCAAGGCTATTGACACTCCAATGCCTACGTGTGCGAATCTCAACCGAGACGAAAATGGTAAGGATGTAGAGGTGAAGAAGTATCGAGGTATGATTGGATCTCTCCTCTATCTTACCGCTTCTAGACCCGATTTTATTTTTAGTGTTCGCATGTGTGCGAGGTATCAATCATGTCCCATAGAATCTCACTTAAAAGCGGTAAAGCGCATACTCAGATACCTCTCTGGTACTCCAAAGTATGAGCTTTGGTATTCTAAGGGTAATGATTTCTCCATGGTTGACTTTTCTTATTCCGACTTTGCTGGTTGCAAATTGGATAGGAAAAGCACGAGTGGCACATGTCATCTGTTTTCAAATTCTTTGGTGAGTTGGCATAGCAAAAAGCAGGTTTTCGTTGCTTTATCAATAGCCGAAGTGGAATATGTTGCAGCCGGTAGTTGTTGCACTCAAGTCTTATGGCTTAAGCAACAATTGCTCGACTTTAACCTAAAATTTGATCATGTTCGATTTTTTGTGATAACACTAGTGCCATTAACCTAACCAAGAACCCCATTCTACATTCACGCGCCAAGCATATCGAAATACGCCATTACTTCCTTAGGGATCATGTGGAGAAGGGCAATGTGATATTTGAGCACATTAATACTAAAAATGAACTTGCGGATATCTTTACAAAACCACTCACTACAGAGCCTTTTTTTCACATCCATAGGGAACTCGGTGTTCTCGACATCTCGGATCGTATTTAGGAAGTCACTGTCGTATGCATTTATATATATGTGTGTGTGTGTGTGTGTGTGTGTGTGTGTGTGTGTATGTGTGTGCTTTGTTCATCTTTTATCTAAAAAATAAAAAAGTATATAGTCATATGTGAGGGAATTAGCTATCAATTGGAGTTGAGGTATTATCCTTCCTTATTTTCAAACTCTCGCACTCACCTCGTTCGTGTAAAGTAATGTATCAAGTTGTGTGTTATTCTTGATGTTTATTCCATGATTAAGCGTATTTCATCCCTTTGCATGTTTGAAATATGGATGGGCTATTTATTTATGTCTCTTTGGATGCTTGTTGAATAAAATTAATGATTTTTACTATTTTTAACTGTATGAGTCGACCTACATAGGATTCTGGTCGACTCACAAAACTACAATTTTTCATGTTTTTAAAGCGGGCCTGCTCAGGTTGACCCTATGGTCGACACAAACCCTAAGAATTTCTCATTATATGTTTTAACACAGTATGCGTCGATCCACAACCTGCTTAGGTCGACGCGTCACACGATGATGCTGATAATTTGTTGATGAACTATTCAAATTCTTTCATCTTTTAATGCATTTAATCTCATGTTGTGTATTCAAACTACATCATCATTAGCATTTTCATTTTTCATTGCACCTATTCAAGGCTATCTCTCTACCTCTCCTCTTCCCAAAGCTTTCTTTAAAACCTAATTTCTCCATAAAAAGGGTAAAGCTACTTTCTCCTTTCTATCTCCAAGAGTAAAATTCTGTATCTACAAATTCTTCATCTCCACAAAGAAAATCAAAATGTCTACAAGAAGAACTACAGGAAAGAGAACCACTCAAGCTCCACCTATTCAAGTCGGTCCGTCAAGAGCAACTTTACCGGTAATTGCTGTCTCTTTGTTACCTCCTGAATATTCAGAAATTAATGAGAAGAACTTTAGTAAATGATCTATAGTCAAACAACATGTTAACTATAGAAAGGTTGATGTGAGAATGCATATTCTAGAGGTAATTGATCTTTTGGATGCGCAAGATTTTAACAATTTTTTGGAGTGTGACATCAAATACAATAAAGACTTAGTGAGAGTCTTCTACACGGGAATTCAGGGTAAATTTCAAGGGTTTGAGTTTACTACAAAGCTGGGAAATACCAAGGTTTGTGTAAATGACTTGGTATGGAAAAACTTGTTTGATATGTTACCTGTGTCCGCTGAGCCAATCATTAAGGCCACGAATGCTCGCACTGTGGAAGGTTATGACTTCAAGGAAGCCTTAAACTCCATGCTAAAAAAAACCCTATGGTGCAGACATTGTAGCAAGTGACCTCTTTCCAAAAACGGTCACGACTGGCAAACTAAAATCGATTGATAGAATCTGCAGTGGATTGTGTCGCACATTCTGCGTCCAAAGAAAGGCGGCTACTCATGAGTGGATCAAGCCGAGGTACACTTGGTTTACATACTTAAGAAAAAGATCAAGATCAGTTAGCCTTATTACATTTCCAGTCGAATCTATTCGCTAAAGGATTCCGGTAGAGGAACAACTCTGTCATATGGTCCTTTATACAATCGATTCTCAACAATGAAAACATCACTGTTCAAGGTATTGCCTGCACATCCTTGACTTCTGATCAAGAGTTCTGTCAAAATACTCTTACTATGATGGGCTAATCTGGGATTCAAGATAAAGTCGTTATCGATTCATTATTAAGGCTACTAGTTTTCGGTTGGAAGAATCTGATGAGAGTGATGAACACAAGAAGAGGCAGAAGAAGAAGAAGAAGAAGATGAAGAAGATGAAGGTGGACATCCCATGGAGACTGATGATCACTATGACAGTGGGTGGCTAAACCAATCACCCCACTTGGTGCATGATGATGACCAAGGGTGGGGTGCCTAGCAACACATTGGATGGACATCTTTAGGTGCCAATTACATGCCACAAACGTCAAATTTGGATCATCAAGACACCCCAGACTAGAGTTATGTGCCTCCATCTCCTCCACGCCCCCAACAAAACACTGATGAACTCCTCGATATGATAAGGAGCATGCATCTTGAACAACATACCTTCATGACTGCCCATGATGAGCAGTTCTCGCAATTGCAGAACCAATTTCAAGCTCACACGCAAAACTTCAATTCCTTTACATCAACTGTGATGGGTAGGATATATTGGATAGTTGAAACTATAGCAAGTCAACATCAGGCTCTCAACAACAGCTTCAACACTCTCAATCGAGCGGTTTTGGAGTATATGAAATGGGCTGATGCGCAACTGCCTCCACTTCCAAAATATCCCTTTCGAGGACGAGGCCATCACTTTAGGGGGAGGAAGCCCTAAGGATATCTTGAACATTTTATTATGCATCTTATTTCATCATGTGTTCATTAACATCTATTGTAGAATTCTTCATGTACTTACTTGCTTTATGAAGACATGCTTATTGTTGGTTATGAAATAATGATTATTGTTTTTCTTTTGAGTGTTGTTCTATTTATCCATTTACATGCTTTCATTAACTACATTATATGTGAATGTGTGTTGATGTTTAACCTGTTGCAAATGGCTTAAATTTGCTTATCTCGTTTATAATATGCAATACATTAACATCTATCTTCTTTCTTTTTGATGTTGTTAAAGGGGGAGAAGAATATCAAACAGAAACATCACTTGTAAGACTTATTGATCATGCAGATTGTGTGTAGACAAAGGCATCGAGTAAGGGGGAGGATGATACAATGCATCATACACCAAGTTTCTACTGTTTTGCCATCATAAAAAAAGGGAGTATGTGAGGGCAAAGTCCCTCATAGTTAGCTATATATTTTTTAATAATGTCAAAACTTAGATAGGTAGAAAAATATACTTTGGAAGGTATCATTGTGTCACATATGCATGCCTTATTCCTCTTGAGTCAAACATCAGTCAAAAACATTGTTTGATACATATAGAAATTGTTCAATATATACTACATATAGGTTTGGTCATGTTTGTCTAGCTTGCTATATGGCGGAGTATCTAAAAAGTAACATAATACATGAAAATATGCATTTTTGCATATTTTGTGTATTTGAGTAGACTCATACAAAAAGTATTTTGCATGGTCTATTCTCAAGAGTGTTCGCGTCGACCCTCTGGTCAACTCATACTGTGTCCATTTCTGTCTGCCTAATTTTGTATGCTTTGCATCGACGCATGGCATGTTCCAGTCGATGCAGGATGCTATTTTCTACATAATCTGAAATTCGGGGGAGCTCAGGTCGACCCTTTCATATGTATAAGTCGACCGTTCGCGCGTTTTTGGTCAAACTTCTGTTATGAGAAATTGTCTAGGTGTTTGTTATGTTGGTTAATTATTTTTGACTTGTATATATAGTGAGTTAGCTTATTCTTCAGAAACAACAAGAAAAGTGAAAATAAACACTGATTTTGCTCTCATCATCTTCATTCTCTTCTTGCATTTTCTCAACAACTACACATAATCATTTTTGTTGTACATTCTGCAATTTAGAGGTGATAACATCCAAACATAGGATTGGTGTAATCGGGTTTGGGTTAGGATATTAGTGGGTTTTTCTTGAATAAAACCGTTAGGGTTTTGTCCTCCAAGAATCTTGGGTTTTAGGGGTTTTTGCACGAAACGATCCATCACAGATTCAGTCGAGCGAAGGTAATCGAAGAACGTGTGGTTATGTCGGTTTAGTAGCGATAACCGGAGGATTGTGAGAGGAAGATTCGGGTTCGAAGCATTGGTGATTGAAATCAGCCGGGCAAGATTTGAAGACTGTGGGCTTGTTCAAAGGGTGTGTCGTAATTGGAGGTTTATTCATCGCGTTCGAAGGACTTGATTCAGCTTGAATCAAGGGAAGAGAAGGAAGGCTATGCATCAACAATTGGGTTTGATCGTTTAAATTCTATTGCTTCTCTTGTAAACATTTACCAACAGGTTTTATATATACAGGTCTCAATTCTATTTTTAGAATTGAGGACAGACGTACCCTGAGCGAGGACGACGGGGGAACTGCCTCAACAAATTGGTCTTCTCGCTTTATTTTTCAATTGCTTAATTTCTGAGTTTGTGTGCAAACAATTTAGTTGATCATAATTCTGATATGTGTAGTACTGAACCATTTTTAGAAGCTTATTACAATTCTTGATTGTAATTGAATACTTAAGCACTTCACTCACATATTGGAATTCACTTGTGGTGCCTTGCACACCAAGTGTTTGACTAATTGTGTGAACAACAAACGCTCATGATGTCTTTTCAATTGTGTTATATTTTTCAAGCATTGGAAATAGTCCAATCTCATAGTCAATATATTCTGGTTGATGCGTGTTCAAATTTGTGATTCTTAATCTCGTTTTTATCGGATTCCATAGGCTTTGCGTATATCTAGTTTTTTCGGTAAAGGTTCGTTTTAGACGAATATAGTTCCTCGCCCGCTTCCGCCTAAAAACTTTTTAAAACCAAATATTGGTAGCGCCGACTCTATTTATAACAAGTGATTTATTCAACCCCCTTTCTAGATCTGCGCCATCGTCTAACAATGAATTTGTGAGTTTTGCTTTTGATGTTTTTTTTTGCTCTTTTTCTTTTTGTGGGTATGTTTTCGCGAAGGTGGTGATAGATCTGGATATGAAGATCGAAGGTGTTAATGAAGATCCGAAGTTTAGAGGTTAGATCTGGTATGTTGTGAGTTCATGATTGGTGAAGCTCAAATCTATAGATCTAGAGATGATGAAGGTATGGAGGTTCTCGAATGAAGATCTGGGGGAGAGGTTTGAAGGTTGATGAAGTGTTCATGGTAGATGAAGATCTGAGTTTGTGTTTGAATCTGATTTGCTTGAGGTTTTGTTCAAGGCGGAAGATGAATATTGATGAAATTGGTATGAATTTCTGGGGATAGATTGATGAAGGTTTGAATGTTGCTGGGAAATGGATGAGAAAAGTGATGAATATTGGATGAACATGGTTGAATATGGAGGAGTTCTGGAAATGGAAGATGAAAACATGAAGAATATTATGAATGTTCTAGAGAATTTGGATGAACATTGTTGAGTTTCTGGGAATTATTGATGAAGGCGATGAGCTCGTATGAGTTTTCCGGTGGGAGATGAAGATTCCGGTGGGGATTCCGGCAAGGATTTGATCGTTTGATTTTGCCGGTGAGGTGGAGCGGAGTTTGCATGGCCGGCGGTGAGGTCTTTCCGGCCTGTCTTGGGACGCGTGCCCCCTCATTGATAAGGGTATTTATAGCGCTGACAAGTGTCAGCCTTGGGCCTGCGAAAAAGTGCCAAGTGGCCCTGCAATAACTGATTAATAGACAGCAACATTGATTAGTTGACAAATTAATTAATAAAGCAGACATACTTAAATGAAAAAAAAAACTGATAATTACTTAATTAAACTAAAGATTAACTACATTAAAATAAATGCTGAGAATTAATAAAACTAAATCAAAATTAATGCTAAGACTTAATAAAAGCTGACCTAAATCGGACATTAAAGGCTAATTAAATGGATTAATTAATTAAAATGAAAATTAACACTAATTAACACCTAATTAATTCAAATTAAACTAACTAACTCAATTAAAGCTAATTAAAATCTAAATTAATAAAAATAAAAGAAATTACTAATATAATCTAGAAAAATCTATTAAGAAATAAAAATCTAAAATAGAAAATAAAATCTAAAACATTAAAAAAAATTCTAAAAACTATAATATTCTAAAAAAACAATTAAAAAAATCTAAAAATAGAAAATAAAATCTATTAAATCTATTAATATTCTAATAAATTCTAAAAATCTCTAAAAGAATAAAAATAAACCTATTTAAAATTAAAAAAAAATGCCAAAAATAGGAAATTAAATTCTAAAAAAATAAAATCAGTGAACGATAAAAAAATACAAGAATGCGACAAAATAAATAACAATAAAAAATCGGATACCGAAATACCACCGAAACCAACAGCGCAGACTGAATCACCGGGCAGAGCGTAAATTCTTCAATAAAACTCCGTATCCGAAACGGTGTGAAACACGAGGAAAGGGGATGTAATCTCGATTAAATCAACCCGGATGCAAAAATGCACAGTATGCGGTATGCAAATGCAAATGCAAAATGAATCGAAACATAAGCCAAAAATAAGAAACAGTTGGTCAAATTTTGGGGTGCAACAGCTTCCCCTATTCAAACGACTTGGACCTGAAGGGTTGAAAAGCGAACGACTTTCAATCATTCAAAGGTAAAAGACGGTTGAATACCAAAGAACTCGGAATTTTGCCAACCGCAAAAACAGAACTGCAAACTCAGATACACTGGAACAAAATCTCCGGAGGATAGCTGAACTGATCACAAAAAAATACTCCTCTGAGGAAGAGAGGCTTAACCCAACGACTCTGGCAGGGAGAAAACGAGAGAAACTTAACCAAGTAACTCCGTTGGGTAATACACAATAAGATGATACTGCGCCATGGTCTGGATACCATATTGACCGAAAGGTAACATTCACGTTGTCAGAGTCTGGATACTCAAGGTGATCGGAGCCTAGATACTCAAAGCAGATATACCTGAGTCTGGATACTCAGTAATCGGAGCCTGGATGCTCTATGCAAATAACCTGAGTCTGGATACTCGGTGATAATCTGAGTCTGGATACTCAGTAACTGGAGCATGGATGCTCAGTGCAATCTGAGCCTGGATGCTCTATGCAAATAAACCTGAGTCTGGATACTCGGTTAATAAATCTGAGTCTGGATACTCAATAATCTGATCCTGGATGCTCAATGCAAAAGGAATATATTCATCAGGATCTGGATATCCTACAAGTTCACGTCAAACGACGTTGCTGGGGAACAAATATGAGTTGTGGTCTGGATACCACATAGGCTGAAAAAGCATTAGGTGTCAAGGTCTGGATACCATACGACAATAAGAGATAACAATAACTATTGTGATCTGGATATCACGGAGCATCGAATAAACTACCATGGTCTAGATACCATAACTGCCTTTACCGGAATCTGGATACTCGACGGAGCAGGTATAAACAAGATTCATCAGGGTCTGGATGCCTAACTGACTTTACCGGAGTCTGGATACTCAACGGAAAAAGCATAATAACACGAGCATGAGCCATGGTCTGGATACCATGAGGCAAAAGAACACAAAATACACTTGTCGTGATCTGGACATCACAAGGGAATTCGACCGGAGTCTAGATACTCTACGGACCAAACATATCGGTAACTGCCATGGTCTGGATACCACATAGGCAAAGATAACCAACTGTCATAAAATACAAGAAGCCGGGTCTGGATACCACGCAGGCTAACGGAAACATATCAATTTGCCATGGTCTGGATACCATATAGGGCTAGAAACAAAATCACCAACCGAAGTTCGACGACGCTGCTGGGAAGAAACGTAAGTTGGGGTCTGGATACCACGTGGGCTAACAAAAAGTATTATGGTCTGGATACCATTCTTCAACTTGCCATGGTCTGGATACCATATAGGCACAAATATCAACCGAAATTTGCCAGGTCTGAATACCATGCGGGCAACATAATTTAACCATCTGCTGAAAACCATCTGAGAACAGAGCGGTAACCACCTGGCTTATGTTTCAAATGCATATGTTTGAGAATGGCGTAATGCTCCATACAAGATGGAAATGCTACGCATTTAGGTAGATGGTATGCACAATGCAAAATGCAAGGGAACCAATCCAGCAAAATAAATGCTGGAGAGAAGAAGGCCAACCCTGCTGGGGATCCAATCAAAACCCTGCTGAGGAAAACGCCCTGGATGGCACACCAGAATACGGCTCTTCTAGGAAACAAACGTCTCAGCTGGAGGAAACATACCCACTCTACTGAGGAATTAACAACTCTGTAGGGGATAACCATCAACCACTGAAATTGAATCTCGTTTCAATGAAGAAACAACCCTGAACGACCTCTCAAGATACCAAAGTCCTTCTAGGTATACCATACTCATCTGAAAATGGCAGTTTCACTGGGAAAAAAAATCAAAATCTAACCTGCCGGGGATACTCAGCTGGGGAATAATCTACCTCTGCTATAGATTTCCCCAGTGAGGAAATCGACACTGACTTCTGCTTGGGAGATTAAATTCATCAATATCCGCCTCTGATTAGGGAATGAGTCAATGACTTAGACTCGGAGGGTAAAGGACCCAAATACTTGGACTTTGTGGGGTACAACATTGCACTTGTCCCACTGCTGGGAAATAAGCCCAAATCTGCTTTGTCAGGGAAAACTTCAATCTCAACCCGTTGGGAATGCACAATCAAATTTGCTGAGGATGGCTACACTCTGTCGGGGATATCAAATCTGGACCTACTGAGGATAATCTTGATCATATTTTGATGCAATCCCAACCTGCTGAGGAGAAACAATCTCAAACTGCACATCTTTACTGAGGAAATCTTCCTGATTTAACAACATCACCCCCTAAGGGAATACAAAACACCATCATGGAAAACTGGGATCATTCGAGCCTCGTGTCGGGAATGTGATAGTGTATGTGAACCATTGGGAATTATCGTGCCAGGCATATTTAAGCTTTTTCTGGTTTAGGGATAGGTTTATGGTGATAGGGATTTATTTCTGGTTACCAACAAAATGGATTTAAGAGGGAAATACTAGACGAGAACTAGCATTCGAGGGTAGACTACCAGACGTGAACTGGTGGTACAAGGTTTTAGGTTGTCAGACGAGAACTGACTTCTGTGATTTTGGTATCAGACGGGAACTGATTTCTGGTTTTCCAGACGAAAACTGGACTTCAAAACTACGTTATCCAGACGGAAACTGGTTAAACAGTAGGTTAAAGAAACGATGACCAGACGAGAACTGGTTTAGAAGTTGACACGCACCAGAAGAGAACTGGTGGTTAAGGAAAGGTGGACCAAGCGAGAACTGGTATTCTAAGAAAGGTGGACCAGACGGGAACTGGTTACCGGTTTGCCAGATGAGAACTGGGCTTTGGAGGTTTTCCAGACGAGAACTGGGCTTTGGAAATGATCTTGGTTTTGGTTACATGGCAGGTAACATGTTTAAGCTGTAGGATAACAATCCAATGACAGCAAGGCTCTTTCGGAAGGTTAAGGTTATTTGATGAGGGTAATGACACGATTCCCTGACACTCAACTCTTGCTGGGGAGATCAAACTAGGCTGAACAACTCGCCTCAGTACAATTCAAATTTCCCCAGTCCGATTCTTGGGAAAGTTCAGAAAGTAGCTTATCATGAGACGATCTCGAAATGGCTTGCCCCTGAATCTCTTCAACTGACCAACTCTCAGCATGGTTGGTTTCAATATACTCTTGAAATGGCTTGCCCCTGAATGAGCGTCGAAGCGACTTAACCTGATCTGATTGAATACCGGAGGGATCTGCCTTCGACTTACAGAAACTCTGGGTAGTTGCCCCTGATTAGGTCTCAAGAAGATTCACTTCTGATCAACTGCTTCTTGAATAAGCTGTCCCATAGTCAATCGACGCTTCGGGACTTGTCCTCAGACTGAATGATTCCAAACTCACTAAATGTCAATGCCCCAGATTCAGGGTTCCACAGTATACACAATTCTGATTCAAACTGCTGAACGATCTAGTCCTGTTCGATTATTCCCTGTTGGAATTTCCTCCATGTCAACTACTGACCTGCAATTAAAATTATTTTCTCACGAATGGTAATTTTAATGCAGTGTTCATGCAAATTTTGAAAGGAATGTCATTCATCAAGTGTCGTGACAGTGAGTGACGAATGAACCAGAAGTTCAAACGCAATGCTGATTTGATTAGTGCGAAATATACAACAAGGATATGATTAGCAAATCATGTAGGAGTCAGGTTACTCAACCTTATCGTAATGCGCTTTTAGATTAAACCCTGCCTCAATTAGGTCTTTTAAGGGTTGTATCATGGTCGGGTTCACGGTTTACGAAACAAAGGATATTAGGCTCAAAGTAAGATTTGTACCCACCCCTTCTCCGTGATGATCTCCAATCCTAAGTTCAGTTAACTTGGTACATGCGCTCACCTCTCAAAAGATTTATTGAATGGTAGGAGTGATGGTTACGAAACTCACAAGTTCTTTGGAGTGACAGTTACTCCTTTTCGTCTATTGTGTCTGTATCCACACGACTTTGCCCTTGTTTGAGGATTCTTCTTTTGAGATCCTTTCATTTTCATTATTTTGATTCCCTAATTTTTTCCTGGACTGACTCTTTTAAGTTCTCATCGATTTTGAAGTCCAGCGGGATGCCCTGATTTTTGCCTAAGTATTTTCTTTCCAGCTTTTCTTTTCTTTTACTTACCGGGCTTTCTCTTTTTTCTCTTTTTTTTTCTTTGAAACAAGTCGTGTGACACTGACTGTCTTAATTTATCCGAAGGGATTATAACTGTCTCACTCCTGATTGGTGAGGTTTAGCCATTGCGACCGATGAGGTACGACCTCTTGAGAGGAATAAGATGTGATTGGTCCATGAAAAGAAACACTCCTCAATAAGATTTGAACGCTCGGTCAAGGTAACTGACAACTACCCTGCCCCGGGTTAAGATTATGAGGGTTGAAAAGTCCAAAAGAAACTCCTACTTCTCGGCTCGAAGTGGTTAACTAGGGACTAACTCCTTATATCTCCAGTGTTTAAGGGATTTGAAACAATGCCTGTACGTCATCAACAGGGTTTTATCCGAAAGCATACGATCATCAGTTATGGGTATTCAGTTTTCGTCATCCTCCCTCCTTGCTAATCATAGAAATAAAGTGGAGTGGATAAAAAGTGCATGTGTCTATGTTGTGCAATAAATGAGCGAAAGCGACATGATTAATTCAGAAAAATGCAAATCACTTCATTAATATTACCATTTAAAACACAATGTTTAACAACAAGTAGCAACTAACATAAAAGAAACTACAAATGCAAATGATAAAAAGTCCGAGGACTGCCAATGCTGAGGACGTCTGCCTGTCTGGACCACTGGCTTCTGGAAATAAAACTCTGAATCTGCAAGCTCAAATAGCTGAGAGGTTGACATGAACAACCAAAACTCCTTCTGGAAAGGAAATGCACTTTTCGTTGATCAACTGATGCACTTTTGCCTGAAAAGCTTTGCAATCTTCGGTTGAATGCCCTATAGATCCGCCATGATATCCACACTGAGCATGGGGATCGTACCCTGGAGGGTAAGGTTCTGGCACTGGCTTAAGAGCTTTAGGTTCCACCAAAGAATTATGAATCAAATGCGGCAGAAGCTGGCTATACGACATAGGAACTGGATGAAAAGGAGCATTCCTTCGTTCCAAATTGTTACGAGGCCTGTTCTGATTCTGGCGTTGATTCTGATAACCTCGGCCATGGGCTCAGTGATTTGCATGAGGAGCGACTCGAAGTTTCTGATGTGGTGCCCTAGGCACAGTTGTCTGTCCAGAATAATGAGACATAGAAGATACTGACCGCTGAGAAAATGAAGAACCAAAAGATTTCACCGATTCATCTTGAGAATACCCAACATCTGTCATGACCGCATTGACCATAATTTCGTCTTCAACTTGAAAGCTATTGAGAGATTCGGTTTCACCAGCCTCACTGCTTGAAGCATTCTGATTTCTTCCAATTTGAAAGCTATAAAGAGATTCAGTTTCACCAGCCTGACCGCTTGAAAGATTCTGAATTCTTCCAGTTTTTACGCCATATTCAATACGTTCTCCTGCTCTTACCAATTTAGAGAAGTCTGGTGCAATCCCAAGCATTCTTTCGAAGTACGGGCTCTGCAAGGAGTTTACAAACATGTCTGTTAACTCTCGGTCTAGCAGCGGTGGTTGCACTTTGGAAGCAAATTCTCTCCATCTCTGAACATACTTCCTGAAAGGCTCATTGTTCTCTTGAGACAACTCTTGCAATTGCATGCGACTGGGAGCCACGTCCAGATTATAGTCATACTGCTTCATGAAAGCCTTGGCTAAATCCACTCATAATCAGATCTGATTACTCTCTAACTGCATATACCAACTCAGAGATGCCCTAATCAGACTGTCCTGAAAACAGTAAATCATCAACTTGTCGTCGTGCACAAACGAAGTCATTCTTCTGCAGAACATCACCAAATGTTGCTTCGGGCAGCTATCCTCTTTGTACTTTTCAAACCTCAGCGCTTTGAATTTTGGAGGTAACACTAGGCCAGAAACCAGACACATATCTGAAGCATTGAGACCGACATCATCTTTGACTTCCAAGGCTTTGAATCTTTCATCCAATGCGTGAAGCCTTTTAGCATACTCAAGATCTCTTGGGTCTTCAGTCTTCACTAATGTAACTTCTCTTCGGGAACTCAACACAGAGGACACAACATCCTGATAATCTGCGGTATCAAGAGAAGAAGAACGTTCACTTCGGTCAACAGACTGTTCATGTAGATCCTGGTCTTCAACAGAAGGCTGCACAGGCTGAACTACAGTAAGGTTGTTCACTTGCGGAAAATCTTCATCGAGCAAAGAACCATACAAAGGATTGGACATCACAGTAAAACCTGCAAGGTGTCAACAATCTGGAATCCATTCCCTGACATAGCTATCAACAAATTTCAACAAACTACACTGCTTGATTCTACTTGATTCTACTTCAACCCTTTGGTCGTCTTCCCACAATCAACACTTGCTCAGAATGGTCACCGGAGAATCACCTTCTGAAGCAAAACAAAGGCTGGATAAGAGCTCTGGCTAGCTGGAGAAATGATATGCAAAATGATGCAAGGATGCTCATGCAAATGCAATGCAAGATGCAGAAAACACGGGATCACAGCCCCCACAAAGCTCTGAATACTGCTGCGCTGCTGACTGAGTAAGTTCACTCTGAAGAGAAAATTAAAATACCGGGTTGGCTGGAAGTCAAGTTTCCTGCAAAAACCCTCCCACTCACGGGTATGGACCTAACTGACAAGGTACGGCATTCTATGTGTTCGTCAGCGTCACAGACTTCCAAGAAATGATGATACGTTCACCATTTCTAGTTTGGGATCATTATCTCCTGAAGAGGCCTCACTCAGCTGACTCACAAATGATCGGTTCCCAGAGTCGACAACCCTCAGATCTGAAATCCTCTCAACGGCCCACTGGGCTGGAAAGAAAGTCATCAAAGAGAATCTCGTTTGAGTGCGAACTTCGTGGGAACTAGTGCATGCCTAACATACAGGTTCACCACTACTTTCCGCTTCTAATGCTATGTTCGTACTCAAGCCTGGGTTTTGGCTTATCTCTCAGAGGAACAACCACCCAACGGCCCAACAACAACAGATAAAAACAGTGCAGAAAATGTAAATACAGTAATATACAAAATACAACACAAAAAAATATACACACCCACAAACCCAACAGACAAGTGCTAGGATGGACTCGCATAGGGGATGATCATATCCCCAACAGAGTCGCCAGCTATTGCTACTACAAAAAAGGAGGCCGGCAATGACTAACAGAGTCGCCACCTATCGTTATTTATCCCAAAGAAGGGCAAGGAAACGATCGGAAAAAACTTGACGAAAACGGGAAAAGACGAGGTCATCGCAACCAGGTCCTAGGTTCGGGAGTCGGTTACGCAAGGGGAAGGTATGAGCACCCCTCACGTTCTTCGTACTCGACGGGATCCACGCATGGGTTGTCTAGTCTATAGGTGAAAAACAATCTATCTACGGCTGCTAAAGCTAAACGGAAAGAACTGAATCGATAGAGCATCGCGCTCTATGCCTACGTATTCTCTTGTGCAATGGGAAAGTCAGAGTCAACGTAGTTCGGGAAACTACGGGGGGAGATTGCTCGCCAAGACGTCGCGTCTTGTGCCTACGTATTCTCATCTGTCATGAGAAATAAGATAAAAACGTAGTTCAGGCTAACTACGGGTAAACAAGGGTGTTCTCGGTCACACTGGGGTGAGAGAAGAGGTTGACGATACTAGCGTGTGCATTCTAGCAGTTAGGTGTATGCTGCTCGACCATTGGAGACTTAGGCGTTACCTGTTTGTGATAGAACGGACGTAGTATGTTGGGTTTAGAGGTACGGGAACCTACGGGAACTAGAACTACGGTCTGGTCTCAATTGCGCTAGGGCAAGAGAAAGGGGAAAAATTAGTCGTCAGCGGGAAAGTCTCGATTGCACGGCAGCGAGAGAACAGAGAAGTTAGTTGTTAATGTGCTCGCTAGGATATTGCATCCTATGCCTACATATTCTCGTCTGATACGAGAAATTAGAGCAGCTGTAGTTCAGCTAACTACGGAAAACAGTCTCGATTGCACGGGGGCAAGAGAAGGGAGCTCAATCGCCAGGACGCGAAAGAAAAGGGAGAAGTCTCAATCACCAGGATGCGAGAGAAAAGGTTCGGAACAAGACGCACACGCGAAGTCCTAGACGTAGAAGCGAATGCGTCGCATATTATCCAAAGGACATACGCTAAACATTCTAGACATGTGAGAGGCAGCCACCCACTTATCATTTCCCACGTATCTAAAGCTTACGGCTCACAACACTCGAAGGGTTGAAAAGAAAGAGATGAAAGAAGTGAAATAAAAATAGTGTTACCGAACGGAGTGGTTCTGTTGACCCTTGACTTGTGCGTGCAAGTTCCATTTCCAAGCTCTACTCTTTCGGTCCTTGATGATGATATTTCGAACCAGAACCAATGTGACGCTGAACCGTCATAATTCGACTTATAAAAGAAGTCAAACCCCAAGAGGTAGCGTATTGATATCCGTGTCAAAGATAAGATGGAGAAATGATATTGAGAATCACTCTCCGATTAAATCATGTCACACAGCCAGCACAACAGAAAGGCAAAATAAAATCAGAAGAAGAAGAAAAGATGAGGAGAGGAAAAAACAGTCTCGGATCCTACATTATCCCTCAACAAGTTGATTAATAACGCATTACGGAGGTCTCGTCATCGACCTACAAAAATGAAATGGTGAGAAAAAATCCAATAACAAAATGGAAATAAGAATTCAAATTTTAAAATGAAATAAAGTTTCTAAAGAAAAAATAAATCCTATAAGAAATTATTAAAAGAAATTAAAAAGAAAATAGAATATAAAAATTCTATATAAAATATTAACATATAATATTATAAAAGAAAAATAAAATTATAATATAAATACAAAATAAATATAAAAATAAAATAAAGCACAGGGGGGGTGCAGAGCAGCAACAGGGGTGCATATCCAGAATTCCCACAATTGGGCCTTAAGCCCCAAATTCACAACAAACAATACCAAACGAGGGGGGGGGGGGTGTACAAAACGGAGGTTGCAGCAAACCAGAAACCGATTGGGCCTCACGGCCCACATCTCACACAGCCAGCCAAAAACAAAAAAGAAACGGGGGAAAATGGATACTGGGGGTGTATTCACAGAAAGTAGGAATTGGGCCCAAGGCCCACAAACCCAAACAAGGCAGCTCATCATCTTTCCCAATTTGCCTCAGCAAAAAAAAACCTAATCCCTCTTCCTTCCCAATTTCCGCCGCCGGCGTCTCCTCCCTCACTCTCAGTCTCAAACTTCCATGTCCCTTTCGCCGTTTTCGCAAATAAACCCCTCCGTTCAAACCTCTTCCACATCTATCAACTCCATCTCTCTCCTTCCGCTCCCTTCAAACAATCATTCACCTTGTTCATGAAAAACATCTGAGGAAAGCTTGTGAAGATCTGGAGATCTGAGGACTTGGAAAACTCATTGAAGACGATGCGTCGATCTAGAAACCGGATGCGTGTTGGGGATTTGTGAAGAAACTTGATACTATTGTTTGATGTTTCACGGAGTAACATGCAGGTGAAGAAACAGATCGCGGATGAACTTCGAAAGTTTGAAGTTTTATTGAAGATTGAGGTGTGATCGGAAGTGGATCTGGATTTGGTTCATGTGTAGGTTCGGAGATTCATGGATCTGGAGTTTTTGATGGTTGAGTGATGATCCTTGAAGAGCTTATTGACGGTTTAATGAAGATTTGATGATTGTTGAAGAAGTTGGAAAGTGGAAGATGACTCAGATCTGAGTTCAAAACAGATATCTGGGTAAGATTCACGAAGGTGGTGATAAATCTGGATATGAAGATCGAAGGTGTTAATGAAGATCCGAAGTTTGGAGGTTAGATCTGGTATGTTGTGAGTTCATGATTGGTGAAGTTCAAATCTATAGATCTAGAGATGATGAAGGTATGGAGGTTCTCGAACGAAGATCTGGGGGAGAGGTTTGAAGGTTGATGAAGTGTTCATGGTAGATGAAGATCTGAATTTGTGTTTGAATCTGAGTTGCTTGAGGTTTTGTTCATGGCGGAAGATGAATATTGATGAAACTGGTATGAATTTCTGGGGATAGATTGATGAAGGTTTGAATGTTGCTGGGAAATGGATGAGAAAAGTGATGAATATTGGATGAACATGGTTGAATATGGAGGAGATCTGGAAACGAAAGATGAAAATATGAAGAATATTATGAATGTTCTAGAGAATTTGGATGAACATTGTTGAGTTTCCGGGAATTATTGATGAAGGCGATGAACTCGTATGAGTTTTCCGTTGGGGATTCCGGCAAGGATTTGATTGTTTGATTTTGCCGGTGAGGTGGAGCGGAGTTTGCATGGCCGGCAGTGAGGTCTTTCCGGCCTGTCTTGGGACGCGTGCCCCCTCATTGATAAGGGTATTTATAGCGCTCACAAGTGCCAGCCTTGGGCCTGCGAAAAAGTGCCAAGTGGCCCTGCAATAACTAATTAATGGGCAGCAACATTGATTAGTTGACAAATTAATTAATAAAGCAGACATACTTAAATGAAAAAAAACTGATAATTACTTAATTAAACTAAAGATGAACTACATTAAAATAAATGCTGAGAATTAATAAAACTAAATCAAAATTAATGCTAAGACTTAATAAAAGCTGACATAAATCGGACATTAAAGGCTAATTAAATGGATTAATTAATTAAAATGAAAATTAACACTAATTAACACCTAATTAATTCAAATTAAACTAACTAACTCAATTAAAACTAATTAAAATCTAAATTAATAAAAATAAAAGAAATTACTAATATAATCTAGAAAAATCTATTAAAAAATAAAAATCTAAAATAGAAAATAAAATCTAAAACATTAAAAAAACTCTAAAAACTATAATATTCTAAAAAAATCTAAAAATAGAAAATAAAATCTATATTAAATCTATTAATATTCTAATAAATTCTAAAAACCTTTAAAAGAATAAAAGTAAACCTATTTAAAATTTTAAAAAATGCCAAAAATAAGAAATTAAATTCTAGAAAAATAAAATCAGTGAACGATAAAAAAATGCGAGAATGCGACAAAATAAACAGCAATAAAAAAATCGGATACCGAAATACCACCGAAACCAACAGCGCAGACTGAATCACCGGGCAGAGCGCAAATTCTTCAATAAAACTCCGTATCCGAAACGGTCTGAAACACGAGGAAAAGGGTTGTAATCCCGATTAAATCAACCCGGCTACAAAAATGCACAGTATACGGTATGCAAATGCAAAATGAAACGAAACATAAGTAAAAAATAAGAAACGGTTGGTCAAATTTTAGGGTGCAACAATGTGGGCAATACAATTGTAGTTAAGGATGAGAAATCTAAACATTATTCAAAATATAATGATATACCAGGAAACTAATTGCATAGGATTCACTGATATTTTTGCATTAGAAGTAACTAAAGATAATTATTGAAAAAAACTTAAGTCTCACATTAGTTAAAGATAAAACTCGCAAGAGTTTATATCGAGTGTTACCTCTCACCTTACAAGCCGATTTTGTAAGAATGAATTAGGTCAAACTTTAATTCTATCAAAATATTAGAAAATCTGAGTCCCATATATCGATAATTTAAGTCACCTACCGTTTATATCCACGCACCAAATTCTATAGTGTTGCTAGATAGTTAAATCTATAGCACTATTTTTGTGAATAGTTAGTTTTATTATTTATATATTAATTAGAATAATAAATCATTTAGTTATTATAATTAATCAATAAATAATAAAACCAACCATTCACAAAAACAGTGTTATAGACTTAACTATCTAGCAACTTTTGAATAATACAAATCACATGGCTACTGCAATTTAGATTATTGAGATACCTGCTGACATCATTGTTACTCCAATATTAAACTAGCAATTCATGATTTTAATGAAATCACAAACTTAGCTAACAATCCTTAATTTTAATGAATTTTGAAACAAATTTTGATGAAACCAAAGCTTAGTGGCGCATACACACAGTTTGTGAAAATTAGGTAGGAGTAACCACATGATTACGAATTAGGTAGGAGTGACCGCATGATTACGAATTAATTAAAGGAGACACAATTACATGAATTTTAAATAATTTGATGTAAATCCCGAAACAAATCACACGCTATTGAAATAGAATGTTACGACAAACATCCTAAAACAATAATGGGATACAAATAAATGAATTCACCAGCATAAAAAAAACATAAATCTTACACAAATTGGAAGATAAAAAATCTCAAGTTTAAAACTCTAATATTAAAAAAAAATTAAATTTAAATTGAATTTGATATGGGTGACTCTGATACTACTCGTTAGATCTATTCATAATCTTATTATTTCTATTAACATAGAAATTAAAAAAAAAAAAAAAACTCTAAAATAATTCGTATGAGTCGATATACTATCAACTTGTATTCTTTAAACCAATATCAAAATTCAATAAGAAAATAAAAGAACAAGCGTGCCGGAGTTTGCCATTGAAAATTTTTGAAGGTCGTCGGATATGTGATCTTCCAATTGTAGAATTCTTTATGACTCCTTGAATCTCCTCTAATAGAGATGAAGAGATAATTTTTTTGACGAGCCGTATTCATTTTTTCTACAAATGGAGACCATAACCCATCTAAATAACCTTAGGATTATTTATTAGTTTTTAATATTCTAATTTGGTCCCTCATCAAATTAGATATTGACTTATATTATCTACACAATAATCTCATATTTCATTACATTTATGTTTTTAGTCACATACTTAATATTAATTAGACCACCGCAGTTTTGCCTAAATAAATAATGGCCCTAACACATGTAATATTAGATTTATGACCCAAAAAATCTAACAAATGGTCCTCGGAGTTTTGTAGAAAACTTTAATGCTATTTTTGGTGCCCATGAGAAAGCAGGTACTTGCCTCCCAAACAAGACATCTTGTGATGAGTTTATTAATTGGACTAATGATAATGACTTAATGCACATATATGTTAGAGGAAATTTCTTTACTTCATATAATGGTAGACAAGAAATTAATCACATAATTGTTAAACAAGTGACTCCAAACATAAGAGGAAGATGAATTGTAGATATTTGAAAAACGGTTTTCAATTAAAAATTATTTAGCAAAATAAATAAATGAACAAAAATCAGAGGAAATAGCGGAAATATAAAGAGATAAAGGTTGAGAGAATTGCAACATTATTTATACATGTTATGCCTAATCACTTGGCCTTCTCCTGCCTCTAAGTTTCTTCTTAAGAATTTTCACTATTTTAAATTAAAGTTTTTCACATGTTATTGCCCACAAAACTTCTTTGAACCAAACGGAAGTTTTACAACGGCTATCCTCCAAATTAAACACAAAATTTTATACTAGGAAAATCTCGGAACCAGACAAAACTTTTACACCATGATGAGCTCATGAACCAAATGGAGATTAACAGACACTTCCACGAACCAAATGAGTACTTTTACACTAATCTAAATTTACAAACCAAACAAATATTTTGATTGGATAATCTCACAAACCAAACATGAGGTTTTTTTTTGGTTTAGCTCATAAACCAAATAACAACTTCTCATTATAGATATTATATAAAAGACAAAGTCCTATTAAGTAAATTAAAAAAATAACCACAACACCAGAACAATAAAAAACGCTAACTGATATTTTTCACTCTCAAAACCCAGATAATAAGTTGGTTGTCCACTCAGTTTTGTTAAAAACCGAGGTAATATGTGGTTTCTATTCTTAAAAAAATAAATTATGGCGCACATTGGAGTCAGATCACTAGAATAACAATGATCATCCACATTAAAAAAAGTAACATATCTTTTGAATTTTCAAGGAGGCGTTTAAGCTTCTTTGGTTGTTTCACTTTCCATTATGAACTGTATTTAAACACTATTCCTAGTTTCAACGTCTCATTTCCAACTCTTTGTGTCTTCAAACTTAGTTTCAAAGTCTTTTCTTTTCTTCAAAAATGTTTTCAACAATCTTAGATGAAATTTTTTTGTTCGTTATCAATGAAAAGTTTGTTGATTTTGATGATTTGAAAGACACAGGTTTTGATCTAAGGAAAACTATTCACAAACAAAATTTGAATGGTTACTTTGACATTCTTCATGGACCCATCTACATTAATCTCGTTAAAGAGTTTTGGTTTAATTCCTCTAATTGGGAAATCTGATTATGATGCTGAGTCATTCCAATCCTATGTCAATGTCTTTCCTATCATCATTACTCAGTCACTTATTGCTTAGACAATAAACTGTGAAGGGGAAGGTTGTTGTGTTAAACATTATAGATTCAACAAAGTCTACTCAAATCACCTTTGCCTAATTTATTCTAACTACGATAATCTTAGCAGTCCTGCTACTCTACTACCAATTAGAAAAGTTTTGTATCAAATTCTAGTGTCAAATCTTTATCCAAGAGAGAAACAACTGGAAACACTTACTTGGGATGACAAGCATATCTTATTATTCCTTACCAAGAACATCAAAGTTAATCTTCCTCTTACCATTTTTAACTTCTTAAAGGAAATGATAATCATCTCTAGGGAGGAAATGACTTTCCTCATATCATATGGAAGAGTTCTTTTTGAACTTTTCTCTCAATTAAAGATATTTAATAGTGATAATATTGAAGTTGAGTGGAGCCAAAATTTTGAATATGTGGAATAGTTATTTGTTTTCCTGTTTTTAATTAATGAAATACTTCCTTTCATAATATTGCCTATTCGTTTTTATTGATAACAAAAAATTTGCGAATTACTAATTAAAAAGAAAAAAATGAAAAAAAATTAACTAAGAAAAAAATGGAAGATTGGAAGGTGCCAAGTGAGAAATCATTAAAAAAATCTTAAATGCAGTTACAAGGATTCCAAGCGTGTTCCCTTATAGCTATATTCCTTTAGTTTTTGAAAACACTGAGGTAATAGGTTTATTATTTTTTTATGGAGAAAATCTGGCGTTCACTTATAGCTATATTTCCTCGATTTTTTATATAACCGAGGGAATTAAAACGTTTTTTTTTTTATAAAAATAAAATCAAACATGTCGCTCTTAGTGCCTATACGCTCAATTTTAGGCATGTTCAAGGTGAAAGCTTCGTCATAAAAAGTGCTATTTATTATAGTGGTTTCTGAAAAGGTTTCAAAGTCGCACAAGAGAAAAGAACAAGTTTGATTAGTTAATGTCATACCCTAATTTTTACCCCTAATATCCCACCTCATTTACATCTTTGTCATGCATCAAGATCAGAAACTTGGTTGTCTCCTAACCCTCTCATCTTTGGGTTTTCCTTTGCAGAGATCATCATGCACCTCTTTGTATATCTTTTATATTTTTGTATTTATATGCTTTATAATTCACTTACCATTAATTAAAATACAAAAATATGCCTTGTCCCTTTTGTTTCTTTTGCAAGGTAGGGTTTGGAATCAAGAGCATCAAGTGATTGTCTCCTCAACTAGGGTTCGAGTTCCTCAAGTCAAGGTATGGTCAACCATTTATTTTCAAAGGATATTCATCAAATCATGACCTCTATTCTCAAAGCATAGGGTCTCAAGCATCATTAAACTTAATTTGATCAAAGATGTTTCAAAGTTTGATAGCTTGTTTCTCAAGAAACTTCAAAGGTTCATGTGTTTATTTCCATGCCTTCATCAACAAGTTTCCTCAAGAAATTTCAAGTTTCATCATAGGACAATCAAGAATACATCATTTTGGGTTTATATGATCATAAATGTACCTTGAAATGCAAGAAAAACTCCAAGGTTGCAAGTTTGTTCAAAGTAGTTTGACCTAAAAAGTTAACATTCCAAGTTCAACTTCCAAATATCATAAATTCCTCATACTTCAACATTTTTGAATGATTATTTAGGAAAATGACTCTTCTTGACATTCCCTCCAAGTTCTCTTTACAAGTTAGGAGCCAATTATTCTTAGAAGATCATCAAAAGTTTGTAAATATTATAGGTCACTTTGTGGAATGAGTGAAATTTGACCTAAAGCTCAAGCATGGCATGCCTATGTTCTAAAAATCATAACTCTCTCAATTTTCAAAATTTGTGGGCGCTTATTTGAGCCAAATATCCTTCTTTATTTCCTCTACAACTTTCATTCAGAGGTCAAACATCAATTAATGATCTATGTACCTCAAATCTTGAAGGTCATTTGTGCATAAAACTAGCTCATAACCTGTTTGACCTAATGCCAGACCTAATTTTTAGTGGTTTTTCCTTAACTTCCCAAGCTTGCCATTTTCTCATCAAGCATCCAATTGAAGTGGTTCTTTTTGCATTGCGTTCTCCATGAAAGGAACATTTGACTCGGGAAAAATCACAAAACGCACAAAGGATTTTCATCTGGCCTAAGGGTGAACATGGTGCCTTAATTCTATTTTCTGCACGAAGGATCTATAATCGAAAGTGACCTAAAACTCAAATGGGGCCACTTGGCACATTTAGTGCAAAGCAAAATGAACTGAAATGCTCAACAAGTCACGCATTTCACGGCCAATTTTCACACATTTGAATCTAGAAAATTCTCAATTTGGTTGACACGCTTTGGATCTGATTTCACACGTATGAGCTCATCACTTCATTTCCTATAAATATAGGAAGCTTCTACGTTCAAAACCAAGCTTGAATAGCCAAGAAACCTCTGCTCCTTTGAAGCCCAAAACCTTTCAAAAAGCAGAAACTCATTTTCCAAATTCAGCTTCATTTTGCTTCATTTCTTTTTCCAAAATCACTCATCGGCATCATCTGAAGCTGTTTGAACCATTACTTCACCTTGAAGTTTGTTGAATCCTAAATTCTATTTTCACCATTGTTGAACCTTAGAGTTTCAACTCAAAAGGTAGATAACTATAAAATTACAACTCAAATTAGTTACTAGTAGCTTCGTCTTGCTTCATTGGTCAATAACCCTCTCTTATCTGGAATTTATATTTCATTTTGAAAATTTAATTTAACTTTGAGTTTTTTAGGGTTCTTCGTGTTTTCTCTGAAATTCTTAATGCTCAGAGAAAATCAATTGCTCTGAAGCATGGAGACACGAACGATGAAGAGTGTTGATGATGAAACGTGCTTTGTTTCAACTTAAAGCACTGAGTTCAGAATTTTCAAAAATCGGATTAAGGTTGAAGATGAAGTATGAACTACGGGCGTTTTGGCTCCAATTTCAAATCCTGACCAATGGCGTGGTGACCCTCAAAATTTTCAAATATTTCAGCTGTTGTGATTCAATGTGCCGTTGGTAGCATTTGCGTGTTTTGACTTTAGAACCGATGTGTTGGATCTGGTGACTTGGACTTAGTATTTTGATCCAATGGCCTTATTGCCTTGCAATCTAATGCATGAATTTGATCTAATGGTACAGACATTTCACTTTTATTTTATTTTGTTTTAATTTTTTTAAATACTTTTTATTTTAAAAATTCATTAAAAATAGCTCTCTTAACCTTTTTGACTCAAAATGTTTTATATAATTTTCTAAAAATATTTTCTATCTTATGTATTTTTCTTACAATTTTATTTTTTGATTTGCTAATTTTCGTTAATTTTGTTTTATTTCAAGCATTTTAATTGGTTAAAAAAACTTTTATGCATTTTAAAAATATTCAAAAATTATCTTATGATCCTTGACTTGCTTCTGACCTATCTTAATTTTATGGAGCCTTTATTTGATGTTTAGATGCTTCATTTGGATTTTCTCTTTTATTTTCCATTTGAAATCATTTTAAAAATTATTTAATGCTTCATTTTATTTCTTTTTTTGCATTTTAAATTTGTTTGACCTCTGTGTCATACCCTAAATTTGTCCTACCGATTTTTAAATATTTTCATTTTATTATTCCTTTATGTTTTACATTGCCCGCTTATTTTCTCGTTATTTAGACACATGTCCGCTTGCCATCGGTTGATTTTTTTCAAGTTTATTCTTTTTGACCAATTAAAGCGTGACACGTGGCCTAAAGGTTTTTTGTGAATATTATTTTCATTCCAATTTCCTAACCTTTTTCCTTTTTAATATTTTTTTTTATATAATAATCAATATTTAGTATATATTTTGTTTTGTTTGATAATTATAATAATAGCAATTAATATTGCCTTTTTTTAATATCTTTTTTAGTTTGTTTTTATATTGTAAATGTTTTAATTAATTGTTATTGTGAATGTTAATATCTTTATCTAATTTTATTAACTAATATTATTAGTTTTTTTTTATGTTAGTAATTATTTGGTTTCATCATTAATTAAGCATTAGTAAAAAATTGTTAAAAAAAAAAGAGAAAAAAAAAAGAAGGTTGAAGACACGGTAGAGAGGATGGACGGCCCGTGATTGGTGGCCCGTTAGGGTTTGGTTCTCAATGCACTATATAAGGAGAGAAGGAAATTTATTTTAAAAAAAAAGCTATTGTTCATCGTCTGAAAACGAAAAACAGCGCCGCGACCCCTCTCAGAAAACCTAACCCTAATTTCGAATTTGCTCCCTCACAAAACAGGAAACGGCCGCCGCCCACAAATCTCCCACCAAACCCTAGTCCGCCGCTCATCCCTCATCTCTAATCGAATCACCTCACCGTAAACCCTCTCAATCCGCCGCCGTTCAAAAAAATCGCCCTTTCAAAACCCCAAATCGCACCATCATTGAATCCCTCTGATTCTCAGCAACCACGCGTTCAGCATTGATTAACAGCGACAATGTTTGGTATTGAGGTTTCATGGCAACGACGATGATTCACCACGGCATTGTTCAGCGCACGGTTTCGTAAAACCGTGATTCTGTTGCCGGCAATGATAACCCCCCGTTCAAATACGATCCCATCTAGTAGCAACTTTCGCTGTTCCCCAACAACCTAGCGCTCAGGTGAGTAACAAGCGGATTGGTACAGTCACTATAGCTCTCTCGACTCTCTTTTTATTTGTAAATAGGTTTATGATTGGTGTAGATGCTGTTTGTCTTATCTCTGTTTAGGCTGTTAAAATCATGTTTATCATTTTCTGGTCTTCATCTCATATCTTGCTTGTTATGGTTTGAGTGTGTACACCACGATTAGGTTTGTGCCGTTTTCTGCTGTTAGATTATGAATCTAGATTGTTAGGAGCTTATACTGTTAACTCATGTATCGTTATTCCTAATTGCTGTCACGCTCGCAAAAGACGTCTGGTTGTTTTTTGTGTTTTAGTATACAGGTTATGCAGGTTTCAATTTCTGTTGATGGATATAGAGGAGATATTAGCTTTATAGAAATGAACAGCAAGATTGAGGAAGGTTCACACTAGGTTCCACGAAGGAAAGTCTGAGCTTCAAGATTTGGTTTTCTTTGACTATGATTTAGCAGGGAATCTGTTTCATTGCAGTAGCAATTTGTTAGCACAACAACGAGCGATAAACCACGGCGTAACGTAACATTACTCTGATTTGAATCACGTAGCATCCAGACTTGCTTCAGCTTATGATGACGACTCCGCAACTACAACAACTACAACTCTGCATAATCCTGTCTCAGTTTTTACTAATTCTGTTTTCTGTTTCTAGTTGGGCTGTTGATTTTGGTGCAGGTTACGGTGTCGCCGAATTTTGATTGTTTAATAATATTATGGAGTCGAATAGGTCCATCAAGATAGAAGCAAAACAGTTGTATCACAAAGTTTCGATGACCGTAGCTCAGCAGAACCTTAACATAGCATCTTCGACCATCCTCGTCACGTTATAGTCACGTTTTGAGACAAGACAGTGGCGAAGCGAAAAGAGTGAATGGACGTATATGCTTAGCTCTTTACTTTTTCGTTTTCAACTTTTTGTATTGTTTGCTGTTCTATTTGTTCGTGTGCAGGTTGAGAGGGGGTTGGCAATATTGGTTCCATCCAATTTCAACACGACAACATCGGATAATTCAATAGTTCTGCAGCAGCAACAACTTACATTATCCTTCAACGTCAACTACCGACTCACGCCGTCAATTTCGGTTTAGCCTTTCTGTGGATATAGCCCTGGTGGTGTACCTCCTAATGATGAGATCCAAGCAAAGAATGCGGCATCAGTTCCAACTGTTCGGCGTCATTAAGATGACCTAATATGGCAGTAGTCTTTTACCAATAATCCATTGCTCTAATGTCGTTTCTGTTTGGATTCATGGATAGCAATATCATTTTAGGGCACGCATCGAGCAACATCTCAGTAGGCATGTACCAGGTTCAGCGTGAAAACAACTTTCGGAGTATTGGTTGGTAACATTGGTATCCTTACCCGAAATCAACACTGTATAATTATCATTTGACTCTGTTTGCTCTTTTTCTCATATGCTTTTGTTCCCTGATTTTGGTTTTGGTTAAACTTGATATCCAATGAATAACTATTGCAAAAAAAAAAACATGTTAAACCAATTTGCTGGATTGTGCTACTAAGTATCTTGGTTGTGTATTTCTAACCCATGTTCATGTCACGATTTTGGAATTTGAATATAACAAGCAAGTTAACAATGATAGTTAGGTTGAGGATTGCCGCGTTTGACAGATGCTTCAAGACCTTTGTTTCTTTTTCAGTTATGTTAAATTAATGTGATATTATCAGCCTTTATGCTGTTATTGTTGCTGCTATAATAGTATAATGTTGTGATTAATCATTTGGACATTGGTATGAGCATTATACCGCGCGTCGCGCTGCGTAAATCCACCGACATTATTGTTGTTATAGTCCACATTGGATTAAGATATTAACAGAAAATACATATGGTTGGTTTTGCTGTCTATTGTCAATTTCAGGAACACGATCTCTGAATGATCGCGCATCGAAGTTCAAGAACCACAGTAACAAGCATGGTATCGGCAACACGCGTATGACGGAGCCCCGGCGGTTTTCAAATCCCTTTTTCGGCATCAACTCGCTGCTACAAATTTCACAACGCCACATGCTGATAACAACACTTCAATGCCACCTGTTGTGCGATGTTGGATATTTATCCCAGTTGCTGTTGGATTTTGTTTGCTATGTTCATTCTTTGGCAGGTTGGGATCTTTCTAATAAACTCATCCACACAAATCTCCAAATCTCCAACTACGAGATCAGGATGTCACGGCTATGCCGAGTGGAGGAAGGTAATGATAATGCACGCTGAGGGGGTTAGACAGGGCATGACCGCAGAAATAACAATCGCCAAGTTTTCTCACATCTGAATTCCATCCGCATTGGTCTCGACATAATAGGGGTAAAACTGTTGAATTGAGGTTATTACTAATATGATTCTAGCCACATTCCTTTGGTTATGATGCATCTCTTTACCTCGTGTTGAACAAAATTATGATTTGAGTTTTAATGCAATATCAGTTTCAGTATTTACTTGTGTGATATTAAATATGGATGGTAGTTATTATTGCTACATGTTATTGGTAAAAACAACTTGTCATCATCGCGTTATGTTGAAGTATTTTGAAATATTCTGTTGTTGTTATTCTATTTCGCTTGTGAAAGTATGCTTGGTCCTGTTACGTACTCGTTTGATTTCGCTGTTGATATATTCTTACAGGATGATATGGTTAGTGGTTTCTATATTCTGTGTACACCCAACTACTGCTACTGCTACCACATGAGTTTTGGGTCTAAATCATGATTTTTTTTTATTGATTGTGGTGTAAGTTATGACAGGTTGTTTGCGTTACTACTGCAATTTAATCTCGAATATTTTATCGCCATAAAAGATTGTTTTTACATTTGGCTGTTATGAATCGCCGGTGGTTTGTACGGTTTAATTTCAAGAATGATGAAGTAGTCTTCGGACAGGTGATTTGATATTATTATATTGCTTGGATTAATGTATGTGCCAATGTCACCGGTTTGAAATTGGAAACTTCGCAGGCTATTGGGTTGCTTCTCGGACGGAAATCTCAAAATTTCAATACTCTGTTTTTTCATAGATATTATTATGACCAGTAGGAATTGAAGGGATTAAGATCATGTTTTTTTAATAGCCAAGAGCAAAGGTTTAGAGTCATTTTAAGTTTCTCTCTTCTTTTCAAAATTTGAGTAATCAATTTCAAATATGATTAATTTTTATTTTTTATCCTAATTCAATTTATTTTCAGCATACAAAGCATTTTCTTAATTAATAATGAAAAGAACTTTTAAAGTCCCGCATCTTTTAAGTTTTTGAATAATTACTATTGGGGCGTACGCCTTAGGTAGTAACATTTGACTTTTCATTATAAAGTACACCCTTTAATTATTTAAACAAGAAAATATCATTGGAGTCTAGCATTCCACGTGATACTTTTGTTGTTCTTTAAAACAATATTTTATAAATCAAATCAAAGTCGTTTATTAAGTAACTTATTTTATAAGACAATTTCAAAATAGATTTTCTTTTAAAGAGAAAGAATTTTGAAACAATAATATTATTTTTAAATACTTATTTTCGCTACTAAATTACTAATTAAAAATTTAACGTCATTATCTAATTAATAATGATAAATTATTAATGACCTGTTAGTTAGAATCTTATGTGGATTTTTGGACGAACGTTATTGGGGTGTACACCTTAAATAATATGTCGTTCTACTATTCGTTTAGTACGCTATTTTGGGCAAAGAAATATCATAGGAATCTGGCATTCTGTGTGATATTTCCGCTGTTCATCCAAACATTTTCAGATAAAAATGGTGTTATCAAGATCTAGCATCTCGATAATACTCCGATTAGTTGGTTGTGAGGCCGACGTCTCATTTATCAAATAATTATCACTTCTCCTAAAATTATTTTCACACCTCATTTGACTTCAAACTATTTCAAAACTTTTTCTCAATTTTTTTCTCGATTAAAACTCCGAAAGAAGGAGGTTCTCAGAATCTGGCATTCTTTGAATCTCCGAGCGAATAATTCTTGAGGCACGCTCTTGAGTTGTTATTTACTCAACCTTTCGAATTTTTCAAACTCAATTATTTTCAATGTTCTCCTAAGACGAATGCTCGTGCGCATTCGCAACCATCGATATTTTGCACACACTTCACAACTCCTCGTGGTTTTGATATTGGGGGGCACCCTTAGGGACCAATGTCATCTCTCACAATCTAACACTTGACACGTCGTCAAGTCGATCCCATCTTCGATCAAATCCTCGACACGTCATTGAGCCGTTTCCAAACCAACCTCATTTTGGCATCGCATGCCATTTTTCGATTCGGTCCTTTCACAAACCTTTTTAAATTTACGAAAGAGGGATATTCTCAGAATCTAGCATCCTTTGAATATTCGAATGAGTAATTCTCGAGGTGCGCCCTTGAGTTATTATTAGTTCATTCTTTCGATTTCAAAACATCCAACTCTTTATCTTCAACTTATCCAGTCAATTCCCGAAAGAACTGAGTTCTTGGGATCTCGCATTCCTTGAATTCTTGAGTGACAAGCTCTTGAGGCGCGCTTTTGGGTTGCTTGTCAGTCACTCTTTCGCCTCTTTCTCGAACTTCCAACCCATTCAACCTCACCATTTCGTGGTTGTTACCACGAACTACGATCGCTCTGATTCTTTATTCATTCTTGCGATGATCTTGGCGAGCACACTTCTACCTTCCTCCATCATTCCATCCACCCATTCCCAACTTTTCCCATAGTCGAACTACGACACTCTGATTTCTCATTCTCGTCCGAATGAGCATACGTAGGCACAGGGCCCCAATCCTTGGCGAGCACCCTATCTTCCAACCATCCCCATTTTCCCTTATCGTCTTTAACCTTTCAACCTACCAATCCTACCTTTAACAACGAGAGGAAAACAAGTAAACCTAAACAACACTCCCCACATTACTTTAAGAGGTTCCCGTCGAGTACGACGGACGTGAGGGGTGCTAATACCTTCCCCTCACGTAACCGACTCCCGAACCCGGAACACGGTTGTGACAACCCTGTTCCTATCCCTTTTGTTTTAAGAGGTTTTCTCGATATTTTCCTCTCCTGTTTATTCGGGAAAATAAAGTTCGGTGGCGACTCTGTCGAACCGCATTTCCGCGCCTTTCGCGCGAGGGTCGTTTCTCCGAAATGTCTCCGTGATTTTTCGAGGTGCGACACTCTGCTGACTTGGATTAAGGTTGGATTGATCAAAATCTTCCTTAATCTCAATTGACTTTGGGTGGTACTTAGGTTGTATTAATCTTCATCAATTCAAACTTATTATTAAATGATCATTTGGATCATTTTTAGTACTTTGAGTTGATGTTGGGTTTTTCCATTTGATGCACCAAGAGAAGTGATTGAAATTGATGATAGATGGATCTTAAGTTATGGTTCAATTTGGTTTCTCTCTTCATATCCTTCTCCTTCATTTTCTTTTTCTTTTCTCTTGATCAAATGGATGATGTATAGTCCATCTTGTTCATGAAGCTTGGATTGATACTTGATGAAATTTCATCATTTCAAATCTACCTTCCAATTAATCATGGATCATTTGAGGTACTTTTGATTAGTGCATAAGTTTATCCTAAGTTATCATGAAGAATGATTGGTGTAATGGACCAATCTCCTTCCTATAATGTTTGATACCTTCTTAGTTTTTACTTGTGCTACATGTTTTAAGAGTATGGTTTCTATCATATATGTAACATGTATGGTACATAAATTGTTATTGACCTGTCTCCCATAGTATGATTTTCCTAATATATTGTGCTACGATTGCTTAACATAGCGCTAAATTTGTCCTGAATCAATTCATTAACTCTAACATCAATACTAACATTATTATTATGCTAACTTTACTATATGTCATTTAATTTTCTTGTTATTTAATTTCTTGCCATTTACTTTTATGCCTTTATTTTTAGCATTACATTTCATATTGCTTATGTTTATGCTTCTTTTTTCTTTTGTCCCTTGGACATTTCTTTTTCTTTTAAAGACATTAATAAAGGTAAATCCCTAAAGAACTTGGTTCTCTAATCTTTGGACTAATGGTTATTATCCTTAGCTTGACTTGGAGTTTGACTTTTGGACCTATGGACTTTGGTTACGTTTCTCTATGCTATTGGATTCATCTGATACTTGAGACTTTTGGTTGACCTTTGAAGACTTGGCTCTGATGCATAACTTTGACGTTATAGCTTGAGTTATTCTTTCAACTGATGCTTGTCTTATCCCGTGCTTACTTATTGCTTATGGCCTACTCCAAAGAAATGGAATGTTGGTTTTGACTCTTGTTAAGTGCTGGCTAAATCCTAGTTAGTTCACAATTCACACACAAAGGCTTCCTCTTGGGCTAACTTACAATGAGACCATTTATTTCTTGCTATTTACTTTATGCCTTAAGATAGTCTCTTCATCTCCTCCCCTTCTTAAATTTTCAAAATCTTCTTCCTTTTTCAAAAAAACTTCTTGTTTTCAAACTTGAACCACATTCTAAATAAACCTTGATTTTGTCAAGTGATTTTCAAAATCTTTTTTTCTTAAATAAATGCTAAGACATCTTAAGCATATCAAAACAATTTCAAAAGACTTAAAAAACAAAAAACTCATTCAATTTTTTTATGTCTTTGTGCACCTTTTCCTTTTAAACCCTTTCTTAAGGATAGTCATTAGTTGTGTTCTTGTAGTGATGCAACTCTTATACTTCCATGATAATATAGAGAAGTGATGACATTTTAAACTTATATGTTGAATGATAGACTTTTTGACTTAATCCAAGCAAAAATTCTTCATCTCTAGATGATGCAAATGCTTTTGCCTCATTAATTGTAGGTAGTAAGTTGAGTTTCCACCCGAATACGGAGAAATGTCTATCCATTTAAAATCAATCAAAATAAACACTTTTGTTATTGTTACCATGAATTACGAGGTTTTGATCCTCCATTGCACTTTGTTGATACGTAGGCACGAGGCTCAAAAAGTCTTGTCAAACAAAAATCTAAAAAAATATCTCTTTTTTCATCTCCCCAATCTTTTGCAAACAACACTCTTTTTAAGCCAAACGTAAATTTTCAAGAGGTTCCTATAGAGTACTATAGATGTGAGGGGTGCCAACACCCTCCCTTTGCATAACCAACCTCCGTACGATCGTACCCTTATCTCTTTGTTTTATTAGTTTTATTTTAAAACTTCTATGGATTTTATTCGTTCTTTTCCCATTCCTGTGGAAACAATAAAGAGCGATTATGACTCTTGCTTTGTGAGGTAATTTAATCAATAGCTTAATCTTAAATTACTTCTCGCCACTAAATAAAAGTGGCAACTCTGCTGAGGATTCATCCCTAAGTGGGTTAAGCCTAACTTGTTTATCTGTTTTTTATTATTATTTGATTGTTTTCTTTTATTTTTTTGGGTGCTTTGTGATATCTGAGTGGTGAGATAAGTCCTATAACTAGACTTGAGAGCACAATAAGATAGGATGGTGGTATAGTCATGTTTAGCTTACATGGAGTTAATCCTTAATAAGCTGAATTGAGATCCTCAACTCAGTGGATGCCTCTTTGAGGGTGATAGTGCTGAACAAGTGAGTTGTAAATGCATTATTACTTTCAACCTGAGCTTGAGAAATTGAGGATCTTAGAACCCTTTACCCCATCTTGGCTTTTTTAGTATGTAGTGCGGTGACTATTCAGGTGTAAACTTGGATTAGTTATTACGCGATACTACACTCAGACGAGTTTCTCTTGATAATATTATTGGTTGACAAGTGAGTTATCTAAGACGGTAATATCTGAAAGATGGAGTTACGACTCTGAGAACTTTGTAAAACCTTGTTATACATGTGATTTACCCTTAGTAGATACCTTATGGGTGGTTCTTACCCTTGACTCCATGCTCGTAACGTTGAACGTTTGAACCTTGTTTGTGATTGTTGCATAATCATGTACTCATGCATTCATGAACATCCTTTTTCACTTATTTTTCAAGGAACTTAGAGATTCTCATTGCAAACATCGCAAGCATTGTAATCATGGATATTGGAAGGAGGAACACTCAGAAGTATAGTTTCATAGTCCCTGGTCTAAAAGAGTTAAGAAAGTTAGCATCTTTAGTGGTTAATCCTGTAGATTTCAAAGATCGCTATGGAAGATTTTTGACTATTCTATTCACCAATGTTGAAGATGAATTACTTAATACTCTGGTTCAATTTTATGATCTTTTCTACCAATGTTACATATTTCCAAATTATCAGCTTATGCCTACCTTGGAAGAGTATGCCTATCATATGGGTGTGCCAGTTTTTGATAAAGTTCCTTTCAATGGTTTGGAGGAGGTTCCTAAATCACAAGTCATTGCAACAACTATTCACTTAAGGAAATCTGATGTAGATGTCAATCTTATTGTCAAAGGAGGTATTCATGGGTTGAATTCAAAATTCTTGATTGAGAAGGCTTCTTCTCTTGCTAGTGCTGGTAGCATGGTGGCTTTTGAGGCTATCTTAGCCTTACTCATTTATGGATTGGTATTATTCCTTAACATTGACAACTTTATTGATGTTAATGCTATCCAGATCTTCTTGATTAGGAATCTTATTCTAACCTTACTCTTTGACACTTATTTCTCTATCCATCATAGGACATCCAAGGGTAATGGAACTATTGTAAGTTATGTACCTCTACTGCACAAGTGGTTTATTTCGACTTGCCACAGTCTCATATCTTCAAGGAAAACAAGAGTTGTTTGAGGTGGTCTCAAAGGATCATGTCCCTTACCAATGCTGGCATCACTTAGTATTCTTCCATATATGATAATGTTAAGATTACTAATAGTTGTAAGGGAGTTCTCTAATGTACCTCTTCTTGGTACACAAGGGGGAATCAACTATAATCCAATTTTAGCAAGACGTCAGTTTGGATATGCCTTGAAAGATAAACCTAATAACATCTTGTTAAAGAGTTTATTTTTCCAATAAGGGAATGATACTCAAGGATTTAATAAGAGGATGGTGCATGCTTGGCACAATATCCATAGAAAAGGGAAGGGTGAGCTTGGAAAGCAAAACTGTGTAGCTTTGGAACCTTATACTCATTGGGTGAAGGAGACAGCAAGGGAGCTCAAGATGCCACATTCTTATGAGAAACCCATGTTTCCAGTTATAACCAAACCACCTACCATTCCTATTGAAAACATGAAAGAGTTTCAAGAAGCTTTAGCCAGAGTGAAGCAAGAGAGGGATACTTGGGAAGGCAAGTTTCATGCTTCAAATCTTGAGATGATAGAATTGCAAAAGAAATTGAAAGAAAGGGATGATTTTATTGAGTTCCTTAAACAACATTCTATAAAGAGGCAGAGGGAGCAAGAGGATTTATTTTTCTCTAACATTCCACCTTCTCAAAGTATTCATCTTCCTACTTTAGGTGCTTGGAAAGGCATTGTAGATCATCTTGTGATAAATAAAGATACCATGAAGAGTACCTATGAGATAGATAGATAGATAGATAGATAGATAGATAGATAGATAGATAGATAGATAGATAGATAGATAGATAGATAGATAGATAGATAGATAGATAGATAGATAGATAGATAGATAGATAGATAGATAGATAGATAGATAGATAGATAGAGAGAGAGAGAGAGAGAGAGAGAGAGAGAGAGAGAGAGAGAGAGAGAGAGAGAGAGAGAGAGAGAGAGAGATAGATAGATAGATAGATAGATAGATAGATAGATAGATAGATAGATAGATAGAGAGAGAGAGAGAGAGAGAGAGAGAGAGAGAGAGAGAGAGAGAGAGAGAGAGAGAGAGAGAGAGAGAGAGAGAGAGAGAGAGAGAGAGAGAGAGAGAGAGAGAGAGAGAGAGAGAGAGAGAGAGAGAGAGAGAGAGAGAGAGAGAGAAATCAAGAGACTTAGGAGGAAGTATCAGCATGGAGTTGTATCATCTTCAGATGTTGTTCCTTAGGACCCTTAGGATCAAGCTATTTCCTCTTGTATTTAGGATATTTTGAAACTTGTATTTCAAATTGTAATCCTTCCAACTATTTATTTATGATGTTTGCAATTTCTTTATGATATCTTAAAGTTCCTTGAAAAATAATAATAAAAATAAAACATTTGCATTGCATATCATGCATCATTTTACATTTGGTTTTGCTTTTCGAGAGTTTTCCAGGGGTCTTATTTCCTTTCTCTTGGTCTTCTCAGAAGATAAGTTATCTCATTAGTACAATACTAGAGCTAATTATTAGAGGAAGATAGATCATCTTGAACAAGAGAACAAGGAACTCCGTAAAGAGGTAACTACTCTAAGAGATAGAATGGAAATACTGAATGCTTTGGTTGAACCTTTGGTTACTGCCCAGAATCAACCTCATTCTCCTTCTTCTTCTCGTACAACTCAGCCTCAGGCTCAAATGATTGTGATTTCTGAGATCATATAAACTCGTGTTTCTGTGGCTCCGGTTAGTGCTCCACAACATCAGATGCCCAATGTTTTCCCTTGGGGCATGCCATTGAATTTTATGTCTGAAGGTTATCAGCCTACTGTTGAGGTTCCTATTGTGCAACTAGTTATGATTGTTCCTCCTCTTATGGTTCATACCGTTCCACATATTGAAGAGTCTGTTTATCATGCTAAACCCAGTGAGAGCATTGGTATTTATAAAAGAACAGATGAGTTCCAAGATCAATTCTAGGAAATACTGAAAGAGATAAAATCCTTGAGTGGGAAAGAACTATTCGGGAAGAATGTTCATGACCTTTGCCTAGTTCCCAATGTGAAGATCCCTGCTGAGTTTAAGGTTCCTGATTTTGAGAAATACAAGGGCAATTCTTGTCCTCAGAACCATCTTGTGATCTATGCAAGGAAGATGTCTACTCAGACTGATATCCATCGGCTTTTGATCCACTATTTTCAAGATATCCTTACAGATGCAGCTCTTAAGTGATATATGGGGTTGGATAGTACTCGAATTTATACTTTTAATGACTTAGGTGAAGCATTTGTACGACAGTATAAATATAATTTGAATATGGAACCGGACAGAGATCAACTTCGTGCTATGTCTCAAAATCAAAAGGAGACTTTCAAAGAATACGCTCAGAGATGGCGTGAGATTGCTGCTCAAATTAGTCCTCCTCTAGAGGAGAAAGAAATGACGAAGCTCTTTTTGAAAACTCTGAGCTCCTTTTATTACGAAAGGATGGTAGCTAGCGCACTTAGAGATTTCATTGAAATGGTGAATATGGGAATGCGTCTTGAAGAAGATGTCCGAGAGGGACGTTTGGCTAAAGAAGGTGGTTCTTCTGGTAATTCTAAGAAGTATGGAAGTGGATTCTCCAAGAAAGAAGGTGAGTCTAGTGCTATTTCTCAAGAAGGGATAAAATGTCTCGATGAAGGAATAATCATCAACAACAATATGTGGCGTCTGTCACACTTGTTATTAATGTTGCTTAGGCAGTTCCTGCTTATCAACCTCAGTTTTAACAACAACAACATACTCATCAGCAGTACAATGAACATAATCATGTTCAGAAGAAGGTTCAGTTTGACCCAATTCTTATGACATATGTTGAATTATATCCTGCTTTAATACATAAGAATTTGGTGCATACCATGGATCCACCTGCTATCCCAAAGGATCTCCCTTGGTGGTACAGGTCTGACCACTTTTATGTTTATCATCAAGGGGCACCTAGTCACGATATTGAGAATTGTTTCACGCTGAAGGCTGAAATTCAAAGGTTGACCGAAGCCATATTCTATCTTTCAAAGATTCTAGAATCAATGTCCAAGCTAATCCATTACCCAAGCATGAGGGTGCTGCTGTGAATATGGTGGATGGTTATCCTAGGGACTACCGCATCTTTAATATTAACCTGGTTAGGGGATCTTTAGTTGAAATGCATGCTAATTTGTGTGAGCTTAGTTATTATGAACATGATCATGCTCCTTGCAGAATTTGTTCAAGAAATCCTTGTGGATGTTTTGTTATGAAGACATATCTTTAAGAGATGGTAGATCAGAGACTTATGTATGTTACTAGAGCAAGGGCTGATAATCATGAGGTACACATGGTTGGTGGTTTCTTTGAAGAATACCATGTATTTGATGTGAATCTTGTAAGGGAATCTTTGGTTCAACTTCATGTTGAGTTATGTACGTTGGGGAATTGTGGACATGATCACGTGTTTTGTCAAGTTTGTTCAAGAAATCCTAGAGGGTGTTCTATTCTGAAGAGTGATATTCAAGATATGCTAGATCAAGAAGCTCTTCAAGTTTACAAGAAGAGGGATGATATTGATGAAGTGAATGTTGTGGTTCCTCATTTTAATATGCCCAAACCGGTGGAAATTACTTACAACAATCATAAATCTTCTGTCTCTCCTTTGGTTATCTATTTGCCAGGTCCTACGCCTTATAATTCTGATAAGGTTGTGCCTTATAGGTACAATTCTACCATGATAGAGGAGGGAAAGGAAATTCATATTCCATCTCTCTCTTCCGTTGTTAGCATTACTTATGTTAGTAGAGTGACCCGCATTGGTTGTGCGTTTGCTTATGTGCCTCCCAAGAGGGTTGAGGATGTTTTTGCTGATAAGCCAGTTCAAGTTGAAGTGCATGTTGTGCAGTCTGAATCTGGGTTTGTGATAGGTCAGTCTAGTGGATTGAACCAAAATTCTGATGCTGATGAAGTTTTGAAGTTGATCAAGAAGAGTGAGTATAAGTTTGTTGATCAACTCCTTCAGACTCCTTCTAAAATCTCTGTTCTATCCTTGTTGATGAATTTTGAAGTTCATAAGGATGCTTTAAGAAGGGTATTGGAACAAGCTTTTGTATATCATGATGCTATCATTGACCAATTTGATGGTATTAATGGAAATATAACCACATGCAATAATCTGATTTTGAATGACGAAGAGTTTCCTGAGGAAAGCAGGAATCACAACTTGGCCTTGCATATCTCAATGAATTGTCAAGTTGATGTATTATCCAATGTTTTGGTGGATTCTGGTTCCTCTTTAAGCATGATGTCCTAGTCTACTTTATCTAGGATTTCTTATCAAGGTACTCCAATGCGGTATAATGGAGTTTTTGTCAAGGCTTTTGATGGATATAGAAAGACTGTTATAGGGGAAGTTTATCTCCCCATGAAGATAGGCCCTCAATCTTTTCAGACTACATTCCAGGTAATGGATATCCATCCCGCTTATAGTTGCCTATTAGGTCGTCCTGGGATCCATGAAGCCGGGGCAGTTACTTCAACCCTCTATCAGAAGTTGAAGTTTGTGAAAAATGGAAAGTTGGTAGAAGTGGGTGGTGAGCAAGCAATGTTGGTGACTCATCTCTCGTCTTTTTCTTACATTGATGTTGGGGAACAAGATTTGTTCATGACATATTTTCCATGGGTTTTGATGATAACAAAGTATTAAAAGAACAATGGTTTATTTGATGTGTGTTACATGTGTGCAGGTTCTAATACTTGTAAATATTATTGTCAGAATCTGTTCTACATTAAGTACACTTTGAGAGTTGCTGAATTACTAGCTTTTGGTGGCAGAATTTGAAGAACACTTCCTAAGTGATGTCTGGCGTAGACTCTGAAGCTGAAGGTCTTAACATCAGAAGAAGCAACATAATTGTCTCTACACTTAGTGAATTTAAATTGGCTTCTGGTACCATTCAGAGTTGGTGATAAAGTTGAAGTTGTATTATCAAATCAGCTTGTCCAGCTAGAGTCTACAGATTGCAAGGCTCAAGAAAGGTTGAGATGCTTTATAGATATCTACTCTTAACGGCTCTAATAGTACATAATCTCTTGAAGATTCAAAGGTTAAACATGTTACACATTGGATTAAGATCTTCTGATGTATCTATGTTCAACAGCTCTTGTACTATAGAGTAGAGGCAAAGACTCTTGATCAAATTACCTCTTCAACGATTATTTTCTGAAAAGGCTATAAATATGGCTGAAGGTTCAAACTGAATCTTTAACAAGGATCAACCAGAAAAAGAAGTAACAAGATCAACAATTATCAATTCATTGTTGTCTCGGTGAAAATCGGATACCAAACTATTGATTAGTTTGAATCTTTGATTTATTTTGCAACCGATCTTTGATTTGTCCAATGGAAGGGATAAATATCGAAATTCCCACAATGCAATGCAAATGCAAGCTAGAGAGTTATAGGTTTGGGGGTTGGTTAAACTTAGGGAAGGTACTAGCATCCTAAGTTTCTGTAGTACTCTACAGGAACCTCTTGTTTTATGTTGTTTATTGCTAAGTGTTATCTGCTTAAGGTTGAAAGACCTAAGGGTTTATTTCTAAGTATACTCGATAAGATGTCGCATCTTATGCCTACATATCCTTACGGGAGTGGAATCAGAGTATTTTATAGTTCTCCTAAAGGGTATGAGGAATTCTTTGACTGTGGTCAAAGTTCCTACGGGTTTAGGGTAGTTGATTGATTGATTTTAGGAGAAGAGTTGTGTTATCATTTTAAGAGAGATTTAACCGCCACAAATTGTAGGAAAATAGTCTTTGCATCGTCTTAAGAGAAGGTCTCAAGTACTCGAATATGGATCGACGAGGTACGCCTCTATCTCTCTTAAGGCAAAGTCCCTACGGTATTGATTGTATTGATGTGGGGTGGAGATTCTATCTCGCTTAAGATTATTAACATCTATTTCTCTATTATGTTTGAATATTGTTTGATTTGAGTTGTATTGTTTTGTTTGTTCTAAGTTGTAAAAGGGCCCTTCCTATGGGTTAGGATCTAACTTAGAAGGATCAACTTGAATGGGATCAAGGATCATGGGGGAGAATGATACAAATGATGTGCACTACACACAAACGTTGAATTATGTGTAGGTTTTTCCTTTGGAAGGAATGCGATGCAATAAAATAAATGCGATAATGTAAATTGCTGAAAGTAAATTGCGGAAAGTAAAACCATACACACGCATGTAAGCGCTAAGGTGTAGGTGAGTGAATGTGTTGTGAGTGTGAACGATTAGGTTGTATTTTATGATGTTGATTAATTTTTAATCGAATTGATTTTATGAGAAAAAAGTTGTAGTTTGATCTTGGTTTAGGAAAATGCTATTTATGAGAATATTAGACGAATTGATTTTATGAGGAAATTATTTGTAAGATAATTATATTAAAAGTTTCTAAGTTTCTAATGGGTGATTTAAGAGAATGAGATTTTATACCTTATCTTATTTTAAAAGAGTTATTTTGTATAAAAGTGCTGGTTATTGCTAGAGTTTATCTAATTGAGAAAAGGTTTTTTTCTTCTAATAAAACTTGGTCATTATAATTAAAGATGAATGGTTAATTTAAGCTATACAGAAAAGTTGTTATTGCTATATTTTAAAAGTTATTATATAAAATTATTATAGCCATATATTAAATAAATTAGAAAAAGGTTTTAGTAATTGAGAAAAAAAATTATCTTAGTTGCAAATTATTTAGAACAATGGATAATGTTATTTTAAAAAAAGGGAAGACTTAATATAAGTTTTTATTGAATAATAGGCCCCTTAGCAAAACAGGTTGTTTTTTTAAAAAAGATTAAGTCAATTATCTTATTCTAAAAAAGGATTAAGTTGATTATCTTATTGTAAAAAAAGATTAAGTTGATTAGTTAATAAATTGTTTAAATAAAAAAGAACTGATTAAGAAAAAAAGTGGGTTAATTTAGAGGAGATTAACCGTGAGTGTGGTAAGTGTGGTGAGTGTAGTGAGGGTATGCAGATAACGATTACAAGCATAAACGAAAACAAAAAAACGACAAAAGAAGGAAGAAAAGGCTGTGAACCCTAATCCCCAAATCACTCGGGCTTCTCCCTCTCTCCGATCATCTCTTTCGATTTCTTCCATTCACCATCTCTTTCCAGATTTCGATTCCCTTTTTTAAACCTGAAACACAACAAAAAGATCAATAGGTTCAATGATCATTACGAAAAATGAAGCCTTACCAAATATTAGCGACGACGGCGCCGAAGATGACGAAGATGGGTGCTTCGTGAGTTTGGGTCTGCGGCGGCCTGAGGTGGACTCGTTAATTGGAAAGATAAGTTCTTTCTATTTAGCTTCTTGAGTTTACGGGTTAAGGGTTTTCATGGTAGTTCTCGGTGTCCCTCTCCCTCTTATATAGGCTTTTGAATGAAAAACAATTTGGATGAATACTGAATGCCAATTGATTGTTGATTTAGGGTTTCCGGATTGGGATGAGTCCAATTTGAAAACTTTCCCAATTCATCTGATTACTATAATGAGCCATTTAATTGACACTTCAATCTTTGATTTTCTATGATTCAATTGAGATTGGATTTGATTTGGTTTCTGAATAGGATATTATGTCTTCCAGGAATATTTTCTAACGGTTTTATTTTTTATCATGACCTGGCAGGTACAGGTGGCAAATGTCTTGTGCCAGAAGATGGACTAGAAGCCCAGAAGGGAAATTCGTGTTTGATGCGTCTGTTGTAAGCATTGGATAATCACTGACTATTACTTGCAGGTGCGTAGGGGTACAAACTTCCTGGCTTAAACCAATGCAACTTGGAATGGAGCAAATACTTTCTACTGATCTAATACTGTCTTGACTTTGAGTAATGCCGTGATTACCAGAGGCTGGAATTGTTCTCTCCTTTTGTATTTGGAAAGAAATGTAATTTGACTTAGATTAAAACTTGGTAGAGTCTGCGGCCATGATATTTGGTTCGTAGGATTCTTGTTTTCTCAACTGTTTATACTTGCGACTCGTGAGCTCTAACAAATGTCACAGTTATCCGACAGGTAATGCGTCGCGCTCTACCATGTTCTCCTTTTGAAGTCAAGTGGTTGCTTTTCAATGAACATCATTATTTGTCTGGGGTAATACATATATATAAACTTCTTTGTCAGGGCGTTGCTTCAAAAATGGAGCAAGTGTATGTTGTTGCTTGGCTGTAGTAATGGTTGCTGAGGTTTGAGATGGTGAACTGCCAGTTGCTAAAGGTCCAAACATTGCCTTCAAAACATGGAGTGTTAAATGCCAACTGGTAATGATTCTTGCATTATTTTTCTTTGATATGATTGCACATTCAATTGTTGCTGAAGATAGGATTGTATTGACTGTTGGTGCACTGGTCTGAGCAGGTTTTTTGAACTGAACCAAGATTATGGTCATGTCATCACATCTTTCGCCTCCAGTAGTTGATGGTGCTGTCATGAGTAGGGGCTGCTGTTAAACCTTTTGCTAATATTCCACTTATGAAATATCGAGCATATGATTGTAAGTGAGTGGTTTCAAAAAAGTAGCATCACACAATTTCAGGCTGCAGTAGCTAATAGAGTGCTTTTTGCAGGGCGACAGTTTTCAACGGATCAATGCTGGGGTCCCCTTGGGGCATTGTTGCTGATGTTGCTAAAATTGATGCTGCTGCTTCTGAGGATGAATTTGGAGCTGTTGAAACTGTTGTGTAGCTAAAAGAGTATGCATGGCATGATTATTATTATTATTATCTGGATAGAGCTGCTGTCTCCTTCCAAAAGAAGCAAAGTTCATCATGGACCCTCCATTTGGTGGTATAGCTTGCCCAGCCAATACTTTCAAATGTTGAATTCCCTCTTTTAATGCATCATTTAAAGCATCCTGCAAGTGAACCTGTTGTTCCATGGTTTTGCAACCGCAGCTTCAGCTCACTGTTCTCAGAATTCAGTCCGTTTGTATCTCTCTGCAAGAGTGTTACTTGTGCAGGCAACGATTATCTAACTCTTGCTCACGTGTGCTTTTGACGCAGGGGGGGGGGGGTTAAGGCTTAAGAGTGTCTGATGACGGTATTACTCCGGACTTGCACGTGCCCCATCTCTAATCTCTAGAACTAGAAGGTACTCATAAGGTAATGCCAACCTTCTTTCTCGCGAACTGCCATGGATAAACACAGGTTTCTCATGATCATACACGTTGCTGTTAACTTTCTGTCTTCGTATTAACTGCTCATACCCTGTTTCCTTCATGCTCTTTAGGTGATGTTGACATAAGGGTCCAGACCTGCAGCAAAGGTCGGTGTTTACTACTGCTCGATGGTTTTGAAGGTTGCCTGCAATAGGTGCTTATGTTCATGGGTATGCTGCTGTTTCTTTTACAGGAGCTTGAACGTTAGATACGGAGTCGGATACAACCGCATCAGGGCTTTAGTTGCAAGAACTCGTGGTAGTACGGCTTCTCCCCTTCGTTTTGACAGTTGTCTTGGAGATGCTGATGAAGGTCTTACATTTTGATTCTGACAGGTTGGAGAAACCGCATTCTCAGCGCCTTCACATTGAATGTCAATTTTTATGCTGACTCAAACATGTATCCAAGCAAACTACTCATCTGCTCCTAGCTCCGTCTGACATTGTAATGCACATAACGCCATTTTCTTCTCTTTTCTCATGCCCAGTACTAATTCTGGAGGTCGACAGTGTTTACAAGAGCATTATCTTCCCGTGGTGTCAATCGTGATGGCCTTCTGAAGCTTAGTGACAAAGGCGAGGCGGCTTCATGAATCGAAGAGCATGAGCCTTGAAGGAGCAACACCTTGGAGGGGAAATGAAGTCCCGCAGACCCTTACTTTCCTTTCAAGATGTGTGTAGTGTGTGAACATGGAGTCATGTTCAAATTGAGGACCTTAATAATAGTCTTCTTGGTCAGCAAACTTAATTCCTTGTATCAAATGCAGTAGTTTGAGAAATTCAAGCTTAAGTTTTCTTTTCAAATATTTGTAATTCAAAGACTCAAGAACAGTTTAATATTTGAAACTAAATTGAACATGGCTTGATCTCATCCAAAGACTTGATTCCCAAATTGAGAAGGGATTTTGAGAAATATTCCCTTTTATGGATCACATATCACAGAATTCGAATTTAGTTCAAGGTAAAACTTCATGGAATATTATTTCAATTGAACTGAACTCATGGATCCATTTGTAATAATCTTCAAATTAAACCTTAATCCCACTTCTCCATCCAAAGACTAACTTGTATTATAAGGAATGCGCACAATGAGTCCTTCGAATAAGCTTGTCATATAACCAACTTGTGTTCGGGAAATCTCTGAAGAAGATGATTTTTTTGGGATGAAATTCCAACCAAATGATATTTTGACTCTAATCTTTTTGTTTATACAACCTGGTTTCAACCAATAGCATAAAATAGGAAGGAAGCCGGAATCCTCCTCGTAGTGTCCACTGTAGCTCCTTGAAGTATTTTTGAACTTGTGTTGCACCCCAAAATTTGACCAACCGGTTCCCACATCTGGTTTATGTTTCGACGCATTTTGCATTTGCATTCGCATACTGCATACATTGCATTTTCCCAGTCAGATTGATTTTATCGGGATTACAGCCTCCCCTGGCGCTTCAGGCATTTCAGGCCAATACGAGGTTTTATTTTGGGAATTTTGTGCCCGCCCCGGTATTCTCAGCTCTCGCTGTTGTCTTTGAGGACATTTTGGTGTCTGGCTTTTACCGCTTATTTCGTTATGGTTGCGCAATTGTTCTCTAATCGCTTTAATCGGCTTCCTGGCATTTTTAGAATTTTCTCTTTTATTTTCTAGATTTTTATAGAATTTAATAGATTTTTTTATAGATATTTTCTTATAGAATTAAATAGATTTTTCTAGTTTTTAAATAGATATTCTCTTTTTTAAATAGTTTTAATAGATTTTTAGCATATTAGATATTAGTTCTTTTATTATTAAATAGAATAGTTTTTTAATATAGATTCTAAATAGTCTTTTTAGATTTTTTTTAATTAGTTTTTTTAATATGGTTTAAAAAAAAAAGATTATAATAATGTGAGATGTTAGTTAATAAATAGTGATAAAAGATTTTGATATAGAATTTTAATAGGTTTATTATTTTTCTAGGTTTTAAATAGAATTTTAAATATGTTTTAATAGGTTTAATAGATTTTTTTTCCTATTTTTAATAGGGTTTAAAGTTGATAGATATTAGTTAGATGGTCATTAGAAGTCATTTTATTAATTAGGTTTGATTAGATTTCGTTTGAATCAGAATTTAGTGGGGGTAATTAGGGTTTAATCATGGCATTAATCATCATTGTAATTGAGTTTTAATTAGGTTTAATCATTATTGCAGTAATTAGTCTTAGTGAGTGGAGTTAATCAAGTTTTAGCAGAGTCATTAAGGCCATAATGGGCCAGGTGTCCAATTCGTGAGGCCCACAAGTCCAGTGTTTGCCACTTGTCACTATATAAGGTGTGCCACACATATCCCTCTCTCTTCTTCCACCTCTCAAATTCTGCCAGCTCAATTTCCACTATCTTTCCCCTCTCTCCCACGTGTCCCTCTCTCACACCACTCAGTGCCACGCGTCCCTCTCTCCTCCACCCTCCAGCCACCTGTCCTCCACTAACACCACCTCGCCGCCGGCCATGCAGCCGCTGCCAGAGACGCCATAACCATCGCCGGAGACGCCTCCCACTGCCGCAACTGTCGCCGGAATCCTCAAACCCACCGGAAACTGCAATTTTCTAGAATCACCAAGAATCTCTCCCAATCTTCTTCACCAATCTTCGTCAATCCCTCGCCGGAAAACGCATCCTCGCCGGAATCTGCGAATCATCAATCTCCTTCAGTGTTCTTCAGGTGTTCATCATCTGTTTGCCATAAACTCCATAGATCCTTCAAGATCTTCATCCAACATCTCCAGTTTGCCCAGATTCATCGTTTTTCCCCAGACTTTCAAGAACCTTCAACAAGGATCTTCAACCAGCTCTCCAGATTTTTCGTCCCATTCACTAAACCTTCGTCACGTTATTGAGCTTCACCAGATTTCTGAGCCATCAAGAGCTTCAGGATCGTCTTCGTTCACCATCAGATTCAAGATCTTCATCTGTTCGTCACAAAGAGCTTCACCGCCGCGTGGATCTTCGAACATCAACAAGGAATCTCCAGAAGTTGCTCCTTCCAGTTCTTCGTAAGCTTCGCCAAGCTTCATCGTTTTCCAGAACTCATCCTCTTCATCGCTTCTCCAGGTTCTTGCTTTGAGCTTGTCACTTGTTAATTTGTGGTTGTTTATTAGTAGAACTAGGTTAGTTTGGGTGTTAATTTTGTGAAACAGATTATGTTAGCGAGAGATGATTTGAGTTGAGAGGTGGAAGAGTGTGGTTTGTGATGAACAAGGTTGGTGAGACAGTGAGAGGTTTGGGAGGAGAACGGCGCTAGGGTTCGTAGTGAACAGTGAAGGAGAGTTTTAGGGGATTAGGTTTTGTTGCTGAAGGTTGGGAGGGTAATGGACTCGGGCCTTAGGCCCATCATTGTTTTTCTAAGCGTCTCCCCTGATTTCCCATGGCACCCCCTTTCAGTGTGAATTGTGTTTTGGGCCATAGGCAAGATTTGCTAACCACACCCCCAAGTTGAAGGCCCACTGAGAAAACAAGGCGAAATAGTTGCTATTCGCCACCAGTTTTTTTTCATTTTCCTTGTTTTTTTCCCATTTGTTTTCTGATTGGGTTGGGCTTAGCGCACGCTTGATAGGCGCACCCCCCCTGAGCCCAACATTCATTTTTGAACTGAACCTAATTGCTATTCGCCACGCCTGTTTCTTATTTTTTAGTTGATTTTCATTTTATTTCATGTTTGCATATAGGTTAGTAAATAATTCATATTAAATGGAAAAATAATCATTTTAGGATGGTATTTTTTCCCTATTTTCCTTAGGACCTCTAGAAAATTGTGAAATAATAAAAATATTAATTTCTTGAATTTTATTTTTTTGGTATATTCTATAATATTATGGCTTTTATTTTGCATTTTGTTGATACTTAGTTTTTCTGAATTTAGTATAAGAGATTGGTGCTTGATTTTTGATTGATTCTTGTGAGGTTAATTATATTAGGGAAGCATGTACCCTTAGGAATTTTGTCATATTTTTGTGACTAAAACTTAGATTAATTTGAGAGGTAGATAAGAGAGGTATCAGAATTAGGGTTTCACAACACGTAGGTGTAGTTTAGGGCATAGTTTTGGGGTTTTAAAATTGATTTAGGCCTTGGGGGTTATGTGGGGTATAGGGTATATAGTTAGGTTCCCTTATAAATTAATCTAGGATTTTATAGTGAGTATTACTATTTTACTTGATTTTTGCAATTTGGTAGATATTGGTGTGTTTCCCATTTGGGCTTTTGCTTGTTTGTGTGGTTTGGGTTATTTCAATTGGGCTTGGGGCTTGAGTTTTGCTTGTTGGGGCTTATTAAGACCTTGGAGATGATTGAAGACAAAGGATAGAGCTTGATGCATGAAGATTCCTCTCCTTGAAGACGGTTTGTGAAGACTTAGGAGATAAGAAAAATAGGGAGAGCTTTAGATTAGAATGATTTCTTCTTACAAACATAGAAAGCATCTTGTGCTTCTATTCCTCCCTATGACAAAAAGTCCTTCTAAGATTTTCACATCCCTCCTTTGGAAGGATAAGTGGCTTATTTTGGAAGTAGAACTTTGAGGGACCCTTTCTCTTATAATGTTAAACACTTATAAGCTTCCTTTGGTTGTTAATAAGTTGTTTAGCATTTCAACTTAATCTGTTAAGTGACTCTCTCCTGTGAGTGCTTGCGTTGAAGATATAATCCCATTGAATATAAGAAGTGCATTGAAGATTGGTGAAGATGAAGCTTGTGCCTGTCAAAGCTGGATATCTGTTGAAACTAGGGTTTTGCTGCTTTCTGAAGCTGTTTGCTGTTTGGAGCTGTCAATTGTTGGGGTTCATTGCTTGCTAGAGCTTGGGGTTTTTATTGAAGATAGGAGCTTATCTAATGTTTGGGGATCATTGAAGAGTGAAGATGGGATCTTGCTTGAAGTTGTTACTGTCAACCTTTTTGCTGTTAATCAACTGTAGCTGTCAGGGCTGTTACTGTAAGAGCTGGTGTTGCTGTCAGTGCTGGTGGTGGGTTTTATTTTCTTTTTCTGTATAGTTTGTTGGCTTGTTCAGCTTGCCCCTTAGGTTTGAAGTGAAGCTGTTTCACTTTGCCTGTTGTTTTCCCAGGTTCGAGGTTGAGTGGGACTCCCTTGCCTCGCTTGTATTGCTGCATCTCATGCATTTCACTGTTTACTGTATATTTGTTGTTTCTTTTCCTTTTATCCCCTAGGATCTCTGATTTCCTCTGTGCAGGAGGGAATTATGACAGACGTTAGGTGTTAACCCATGCATGATAACATTAGGGTAGTTTTGCTTCCCCTTTTTAACCCTAGGTTTTTAGAGTGTCGTTTCTCTTCTCATCTTGAAACAATCAAAAACACAATAACATTTCAAACATCATAAAAAAAAGTTCTTGCGTAAAAGACTGAAAACAAACTGCAAACGTCATTTTTGTCCGCTTGGACCCGTAATCAGGAGAAAACCTTTTTTCAGAAGGATAAAAGATAAACAGACAGACTTGTGTCATACGTGGCCCGAACTACATTTGCTCTGATCTTTCATGCTGTATGAAAGTACGTAGGCATAGGATGTCGTATCATAGCGAGCAACCTTCCCCTCCTTTCCCGTAGGTAGGCGAACTACGTTGACTCTGATTTCTCGTTCCAGACGGGAATACGTAGGCATAAAGTGCGATACTTTGCCGAGTCATCTTATTTTCTTTTAACCCCAGACCTGTAGAGTAGATAGAATAACAATCCGTACTAGACAACAAGCGTGGATCCCGTCGAGTACGACGGACGTGAGGGGTGCTAATACCTTCCCCTTGCGTAACTGACTCCCGAATCCAGGATTTGGTTGCGATGACCATTCCTTTCCCGTCTTCGCGATAGGTTTACTTCGAGCGTTTCCTTTCCCTCTGTTGGGATAAATAACCCACAGTGGCGACTCTTCTGTCATAGCCAGCGCCGATTTTCGCAGTAGCGACAGCTGGCGACTCTGCTGGCGACTCCAACGGTTCCCTATGCGAGTCAGTCCTAGCGCTCGTTTTCCCGTCGTGGGTTTTGTATGGATTTACATTTCTGTCTTTACTTTCCGCATTTTATTGTCAGCTTTATATTGTTATTGCTGTTGTGGGGATGGGGTGATCTGTTAAGAGATAAGCCGGACCTGGGCTTGAGTGCACCTAGAATCAGTTGTGGAAAGTAGTGGGCGCGTGCATGCTTTGCATGTACCAGTGTCCCGCAAAATCCATGCTCGGACGAGGTTCTTCTGGTTGACTTCTTTTTCAACCCTTTGGGTTGAGGGGGTTGTTGGTTAGTTGGATTGTCGACTCCGGGGACCGATCATTTGGAAGTTGGCTAAGTGAGGCCTCTTCAGGACATGATGATGCCACACATTCTGGGTATCGTATCATCAGTCTTGAAAGTCTGTGACGCCAACGACCGCATAGGATGCCGTACCTTGTGTCAGTTATTAGGACACCTACCTGTGAGAGGGGTTGGGGCATAAGCAGGTAACTTGACCTCCAGATTACCGGTTTTCTTGAGTGAGGTTCAGTGGTGTTTGAAGACAATGCTATTGGGTCTGTTGAGACCGGGTTGAAGCATTGCGGTTGATCTTTTGAGACCAGGTTTTGAGAAGTTTATGGGTCTACTTGAGACCAATATGGTGGATTGGGCTTCTCAGCCATGTGCACTTGATCCCTGTTGCATGTTGCATATTGCATTGTTGCATACTCATTCTGCATATCATTAACGTGTGTCTGTGCTGCAGGTGCATTTTCATACTCCTGATTCTAGTTGCCCAGATTTCTGTCTGCCGATATTATGGATACCCTGAAGAAGACTGTTGCGTACAAGTTGCCTACTTCAGATGTTTCCTCTATGCTTGGTTTGATATCTTTAGCTGATGATGATGTGAAGAGAAGCTTCAGGAAGAGCTATGGGAAGTTACTTAGATTGGTTTATAAACCATCCATGTATGAGTGTAACGGGTTGTACACGCTAATGCAGTTCTACGATCCCCCGCTGAGGTGTTTTACTTTCCCTGACTTCATTCTGGCTCCGACTATGGAGGAATATGCTGAGATCTTAGAGTTGACCATCCAGAACAGGGTGCCTTTCATTCACATGAATGCTGAGCCCAAACTGGAGGATTTGGCCGCTGCCTTGCATTTAGACTCCTCAGAGCTGCTGTTAGCCTTGTGGAATGGAGTGTCTGGTTTTTCTCTCAAGTTCTTGGTTGGGAAAGCGCAAGAGTATGCAAAGAGTGGATGTTGGACTGTGTTTAATGCTGTTCTTGCTCTGTGTATCTATGGCATTGTACTGTTCCCGAACTTTCCTGACTTCGTTGATCTGGATGCGTTCTATATATTTGCTTCAGGCAATCCTGTGCCTACTTTGATTGGAGATTTCTATCACTCACTGCATTATAAGAACGAGAACAGGAGGGGAAAGAACGTCTATTGTTGTGGGCCTTTACTGTATATGTGGTTTGAGAGTCATCTGCCTAAGAAGGGCATCTTCGCTGAGTCTGTAGATACGGTGGATTGGTCTGAGCATCTGATGGGACTTTCTTCAGAAGATATTGTCTGGTTTAATAAAGATTTGCTGGGATCTGTGATCATCTATAGCTGCGTCGGATATCCTAACGTTCCTCTGATTGGGAGAAAAGGGTGTATTAACTACAATCCTTCTTTGTTGATCAGGCAATTCGGGTATGCTTTGAAAAGCCCGCCAAAAGAGGAGGAAGTGCAGGAATCTCTGTACTTCACAGGTGATTTGAAGGGAGAACTACTATCCAATCTTCAGCATGCTTGGAGAAACATCAACAGAAGGGGTAAGCCATTGTTGGGTAAAAATGATTGTCAAGCCTATCCCCCGTACAGAGTCTGGATCCAAGATCGAGCAAAGCAGGTGCGGATGTCGTTTCCTGCAGTATTACCTCATGTTCCCCCCGTGATTGAGGAGCCAACTACTGTGTCTATTGAGAGGTATGAACAGGTTGTGAAGGAGAAAGAAGAGCTGATGAAAGCCAACGAGAAGCTGGAAGAAGAGCTAATGCAACTCAGGAGCGAAAGGAATGAGGTCGTATATTCCTTCGAGCAGCAAACGAAGCTGGTGAATCAACTAGGCACAGAATTGACTGAGCAACGAAAGAAGCGCGAACGATTGGGGATAGATTTCAAGAGCTCTCATGACATGCTGGAGTCTAAGAAGAAAGCACTTGATATAGCCTACCGGGAGATCTCTGCATTCAACAAAACCTGGAACGCCACGCTGACCGGCAATAAGGAAAGAGAAGACAAACTGAAGCTGCAGATCTCTGAGCTGGAAGGCCAATTGAAAGCTAGCTGGAAGAGGTTGGAAGAAGAGGTTACGCGGAGGTATGATGTCCAGAATGCCTTGAACAAAGTTATTAAGTGCAAGAAAGAGTCTGCATCCCAGAAACGGAAGCTAGAAGATTGCTTTGGGGAAGGTGTTTGGGAGGAATCCATTGGTGATCTCCAGCGTGTTGTCAGGCAAAGAGACTCGCTCGTCGAGGGGTTGCTTGCTCAGCCAAATCATCCCAAGACTAAGAGATTATTAGAGGAGTACCAGGCATATGGTCGCACTTGATTATCTCGTGTATTGATGTGTACGCCTTATTTGCATTGTGCTGGCCATCACCAGGATTGTTGGTTGAGGTCATGCCTTCCTATTGTACGCTCAGTAATATTGTATTCTTGACTTGACGGGCTTTTCTGCAATATATGAGATGTTTTTCTATGATTGGGTTTCGAGCTTCTTATTGTTATTACTGTCGCTACACTGGCACTTTGGCACTAGAATCAAGGGTTGATCTCCCTAAACGCACAGACACATATTGCATCTGCATATCCATTTTGCATTGCCAGTTACTTGTTGAACTTGTATCTCATTTCCTGCATCTTCAGGTTGTTCAGGATTGACGAACAAAGAGTCCACCGCTACTCAACCCAAAACAACTGCAAGAGAATCATGGATCAAGTCCAAGTGGAGATGCAGGAAATCCGCGAGAAGCTGAATCTGTTCATGCAAGCAATGGAGAACATCGTTAAGGGCCAGGAGAGCCTCCAGACTTTGGTACAGCCGCTGCTGACGCGGGCTAACGGGAATGGCAACAATAACCACAATTATGCGCACGTTGAGACTATTCCGGAGGATGGGCCCCCTACGCCTGTGGTTCCACCTGTAGTGACCCCACATGTTGTGTTTGTAAACGACGGCGCTGGCGCTGGCAATGGCAACACAGGGAATGGAAATGAGATTGTCATTAACAATGTTGGATTTGGGGACGCCAACCAAGGTGGTGGTAACAACAATGGCGGTAATGGTTTCGGCAACAATGATTTCGGCTACAACGATCAAAGATGTGATTACGTCAATCAGGACGGGAAATTCGGCTTCAACGCTCAGGGTTTCGGCTATGACGGTTTTGGTAACGCTAACCAGGGGTATGGTGGATTTGGTAATATGAATGATCTTGGGTGATTCCTGTCAACACTGGGTTTGGACATGTTAGGATCAACCAGGGTTTCGGTAACGGAGGACGAGGTCCCATGATCAATCAACAAGGGTTTGGTCGCAACACTGGTTACGACGGGTATGGAAATGGAAATGTGAATTGGGGCGAAGACTGCCAGGAGGACGCCTTTTCTGGAAGAGGTATGGGATTTGAAGGACCTGTTGATCATGTGCAGAGGATCAGAATGCTTGAAGAACAGATGAAGGGGGTAGTGAATCAGAACTCCACCGGTTTGGATATAACTACAATGGGCTTGGTACCAGGGCTGAGGGTGTCGTTGAAATTCAAGGCTCCCACTTTTGACAAGTACAAGGGGGACACCTGCCCTAAGGTCCATGTCCGCTCTTACCACAGAAGGATGTCCGCGTATTCAGATGATGAAAGGATGCTCATGCATTTCTTTCAGGATAGCTTATCAAGGCCTTCACTTGAATGGTATATGGGGCTGGAGCCCACGCAGATTAAAACCTGGAAGCAGTTGGCTGATGCTTTCGTGACACATTACAAATACAACAGCGATCTGGCGCCAAACCGGGTCCAATTGCAGGGTTTGTCACAGAAGAACGGTGAAAGCTTTAAAGAGTATGCGCAAAGGTGGCGCGATATGGCAGCGAGGGTGCACCCTCCTTTAATTGAAAGGGAGATGAATGATATGTTCATTGGGACATTTACAGGGGTGTTCTACGAAAAATTGTTTAGTGTGTCATTGAGCAGTTTCTCAGATTTGATTCTTATGGGGGAGATGATTGAAAACGGGATTAAAGTTGGAAGGTTCCAAGCAGGTGAGTCTACTTCAACAGGAGGTGCCAGAAAAGCATTTGGTGGTAGACGACAAGGTGATACTAGTGTCGTGTTTGGTGGCAGGGGCAGGGACAGAGGAAGAAATCAGTATGTTCAGCCGCAACAGATAGCTAGTGTCACTATCCCGCTTCCTCAACAGAGGCAGCCACAACAACAACAACCACAACAACAACAAGGATAGAATCCTGGCCAGAGAAGGGTACAAAATGCGAGACCGAAAAGAATGTTCGACGCACCTCCTTCCACGTATGCAGAACTCCTCCAGACCCTGCTAGGTTTGAACTTGGTTGAAAAGAGGACGTTGGCACCGCCTACTGGGGCAGTACTTCCTTACGGATATGATGCCAACAAGCATTGCGAATTCCATTCCGGGGCACCCGGGCATGATATAGAAGCTTGTCAAGCATTTAAACACAAGGTTCAGGATTTATTGGATAGCAAAGCTATTAACTTTGGACAGGCGGGTCCAAATATCGTACAACAGCCTATGCCCAATCATGGGGCGAACGCCATCTTGACAGAAGAGAATTTGAATCTAGTGATGGATGTCAATGAGCTGAAGACGCCGTTGGGTGAGATTAAAAGCACGCTGTTAAAAGGGGGTGTATTCCCGGGTTGTGATGAGTTTTGCTTGGATTGTTGGATACAGCCAGAGGGTTGTAATGAGTTGAGGCAGGGTATTCAGGCTATGATGGATGAAGGTACCTTGCAATTTGATAGAATCGCGGTTGAAAAGCCTGTAGAAGCATTGTGTGATGAGCAAAACGATGTTGCAACGGTGACGATTCCGAGAAAAACAATAACGATAACGGCGCCCGCCAGGCGGCCGACGATCACGATTACTAAAGCAGGACCAATCCCTTTTGAGAGTACTAAAGCAGTGTCGTGGACTTACGGGTTGGAGGTATATTGCGATGGTGAGAAAATTGAAGTCAATGGACAACCAGCTAGGGTTGTAGATAATGTTGTCGGAACAGGGGGTATGACCAGAAGCGGAAGAATCTTCACGTAACCCGAGGTAGAGGCGGAAAGATTAGCCAAGGGTAAAACCAAGGTAGCTGAGGGTGGTCTGTCTCAGTCGAACGAAAAGGAAACATCACTTAAGGATGTGGAGGAGTTTATGAGGCTCATTCGTAAAAGTGATTACAAAATCGTGGAGCACCTTCAGCAAACGCCGTCAAATATTTCCATCCTATCCTTGATGTTATGTTCCGAGGCCCATCGGAATGCTTTGCTGAAAATTCTAGACATGTCGTTCGTTCCTCAAGAGGTTTCTGTTAATCAGTTAGAAGGGGTGATGGCGCATGTCAATGCGGGGCACAGTTTGGGCTTCACAGACCTTGATTTGACTCCGAGAGGGCGAGAGCACAATATGGCATTGCATGTGTCAGTCGAATGCCGGGGCACGGTCATGTCCCATGTTTTAGTAGACACTGGATCTTCCCTGAATGTGCTACCGAAGAAAGCCATGATGAAGTTGGATATCAGGGGGATTATCTGCACGCCCAGCGATTTAGTGGTGAGAGCGTTCGATGGAACAAGGAGGTCAGTTTTCGGATCAGTAACATTACCGTTGCCGCTGGGGCCTGAAATATTTGAAACTGAATTCTATATAATGGACATCCAGCCAGTGTATAGTTGTCTTCTTGGGCGCCCATGGATTCACGCTGCCGGGGCAGTCACATCCACATTACACCAAAAGCTGAAGTATATGGTTGGGGATAGTGTCGTCACTGTTTGTGGAGAGGAAGATATTCTGGTTAGCCATTTGTCGTCATTCAAATATGTGGAAGTCGACGGCGAAATACACGAAACACCCTGTCAAGCCTTCGAGGGGTTGCGAGTTAAAGACAAAGCTCAGGGTTCCAGCAAAGCATCGGATGTGGCAGTGTCCTCCTACAAAGAGGCTCAAGCTCTAGTGCAGGCAGGCAAAACCAAGGGCTGGGGGCAGGTGTTGGAGATTCCCGTGAAGAATGACAGGTTCGGGCTTGGATATCATCCTTCGTCATCAGCATCCTCTTCAGGAACACCCAAGTTCAGAGGACCGATAACCATTACACCAAGCGGGGTGAGCTTCGAGACTATCAATGCTGTTTCCGATTCTGAAGAAGGAGATAGCGACTGTGATATGGACACATGGATCAAGCCAAGCGTGCCAGGACAAAGTCTCTGCAATTGGTCTATCCGGGAAACTGTTCCCGTGACAACTAAACAGTAATGATTTGTTTTCTTAATTGTTGAATAATCATGTGTCCTACCCGGGGCATAGTGATTTTGCTTAGGGCCATTTGGTTATGTACATTACATTGTTTAATCATGAAATAAAGGCGTTTTTCATATACAAATGTTGTGATCCATGTTTTTCCTGTTTTTATCTTTTACAATAAAATGGCAATGTGGTTATTTGCTTTGTATGCATTTTGAAGCATTTAACCATTTCCTTTGCAGGATTACTATTTCAGATGACATCTATGAACTGCCTATGACTCATTTCGACTTCGAGTACCCAGTATTTCAGGCTAAGGAAGAGATGGTGGAAGATGGCGACGTACCAGAAGAGTTGACCTGGTTGTTGAAACAAGAAGAAAGAATCATTCTGCCTCATGAGGAAGTCATTGAGATTATCAATTTGGGGTCGGAAGAGGTTGTGAGAAACATCCGTATAGGGGCTGCGCTGTAGAGCGACATCAAGCAAAGATTGGTTGAGATGCTCAAGGAGTACAGTGATATATTTGCTTGGTCATATGAGGATATGCCTGGGTTGGATACGGATATGGTTGTTCACCATCTGCCGTTGCGAGAGGAATGTCCGCCTATTAAGCAGAAACTCCGAAGAACCCGACCGGACATGGCTGTAAAGATCAAGGAGGAAGTTCAAAAACAGTGGGATGCTGGTTTCCTAGCTGTTACAAAATATCCCTCATGGGTCGCTAATATCGTGCCAGTGCCGAAGAAAGACGGTAAAGTGCGAATGTGTGTAGACTACCGTGATTTGAACAAAGCAAGCCCGAAAGATGACTTTCCACTTCCTCACATCGATGTGCTGGTTGATAACACTGCTCAGTTCTCTGTATTCTCCTTCATGGATGGCTTCTCGGGCTATAATCAGATTAAGATGGCTCCAGAAGACATGGAGAAGACTACCTTCATTACTCCCTGGGGAACATTTTGTTACAAAGTGATGCCCTTCGGGTTGAAGAATGCTGGGGCAACCTATCAACGTGCTATGACGACTCTCTTTCATGACATGATGCATAAAGAGATCGAGGTTTACGTTGATGACATGATTGCCAAATCCCAGACGGAGGAGGAGCATTTGGTTAATCTGCTGAAACTGTTCAAGAGGCTTAGGAAGTTCAGGTTGAGACTGAACCCTAACAAGTGCACCTTCGGGGTGAGATCGGGTAAACTGCTGGGGTTTATTGTGAGCAAAAAAGGAATAGAGGTTGATCCTGCAAAAATAAAAGCAATACAAGAAATGTCGACGCCTAAAACAGAAAAAGAAGTGTGTGGGTTTTTAGGGAGGTTGAACTATATCGCCCGGTTCATATCTCACTTAACTGCGACGTGCGAGCTGTTATTCAAGTTGTTGAAAAAGGATCAGGTTGTGACCTGGAATGAAGATTGTCAAAAGGCGTTCGACAAGATAAAAGAATACTTGTAGGAACCTCCTGTTTTAATACCCCCAGTGGCCGGGAGACCGTTGATTATGTATTTGACGGTTCTTGAGGAAAGTATGGGTTGTGTTCTCGGTCAACACGACGAGACAGGATGTAAAGAGCATGCGATCTACTATTTGAGTAAGAAGTTTACCGACTGTGAGTCCCGTTACTCAATGCTCGAAAAAACATGTTGTGCGCTAGCCTGGGCCGCTAAATGTTTGAGGCAATACATGCTAAATCATACAACCCTGCTAATTTCAAAGATGGATCCAATCAAATACGTGTTTGAGAAGCAAGCACTCTCCGGAAGAATTGCCCGATGGCAGATGGTGTTAACCGAATATGATATCCAATATGTCTCGCAAAAGGCTATTAAAGGTAGCGTTTTGTCAGAGTACCTTGCGGAGCAGCCTGTTGAGGACTACCAATCAATGAGGTTTGATTTTCCTGACGAGGATATCATGTACCTGAAGATGAAAGATTGTGAAGAACCGTTGCCGGACGAAGGACCAGAGTTGAGTTCCAAATGGCAGTTGATATTTGATGGAGCTGTAAATTCCTATGGTAACGGAATAGGGGCAATTATCACTACTCCTCAGAGGTCGCACATCCCCTTTACTGCCCGATTGACCTTTCCCGTTACCAATAATGAGTCTGAATATGAGGCTTGCATCATGGGTCTGGAAGAAGCTATTGATTTGCGAATCAAGCATCTGGATGTATACAGAGACTCAGCTCTAGTGGTGAATCAGATTAAAGGAGAATGGGAGACACGACAACCCAATTTGATACCATATATGAACTATGCAAGGAGATTGTTGCCTTTCTTTGACAAGGTGGAATTGCATCATGTGCCGCAAGCAGAAAATCAAATGGCTGACGCCCTGGCGACATTGTCTTTAATGTATAAAGTTAACTTCTGGAACGAGGCTCCCCAGATTGTTATCTCTCGGCTTGATAGGCCTGCATTATTATTTGTCATCGACGAGGCTCCCGATGGTCAACCCTGGTACTTTGACATCCAAAATTTCCTGAAGAACAAGGAGTATCCGACTGGGGCATCCAGTCGAGATCAGAAGACTCTCAGGAGATTGGCTGGAAATTTCTATCTGAATCCGGACGGTGTCCTATACAAAAGAAACCACGACTTGGTGTTGCTACGCTGTGTAGACGAGAAAGAAGCAAAGTTGCTCATGGAAGAGATACATGAGGGTACATTTGGTACACATGCTGGTGGACATGCTATGACGAGAAAACTGTTGCGGGCAGGTTACTATTGGCTAACTATGGAAACAGACTGTTTCAAGTTTGCAAAGAGGTGTCATAAATGCCAAATTCATGCGGACAAGGTCCATGTACCCCCAAGTCCTCTGAATGTGATGTCATCACCGTGGCCGTTCTCGATGTGGGGAATTGATATGATCGGGAAGATTGAGCCTACGACATCCAATGGACACCGGTTCATTTTGGTAGCAATTGATTACTTCACCAAATGGGTGGAAGCAGCGTCATATGCCAATGTCACCAAACAAGTGGTCGCCAGATTTATCAAAAGAGATATTATCTGCAGATATGGAATCCCTGAGCGGATTATCACCGACAACGGTTCAAATTTGAATAACAAGATGATGAAAGAGCTATGCCAAAATTTCAAGATTGAGCATCACAACTCTTCTCCTTACCGACCCAAGATGAATGGCGCTGTTGAAGCGGCCAATAAGAACATAAAGAAGATTGTTCAGAAGATGGTTGTGACCTACAAAGACTGGCATGAGATGCTACCTTTCGCTTTGCACGGTTATCGTACGACGGTACGCACATCAACCGGGGCAACCCCTTTTTCATTGGTATACGGAATGGAGGCAGTGTTACCGTTGGAGGTTGAGATTCCTTCCTTGAGAGTTTTACGAGATGTCCAACTTGACGAGGCAGAATGGGTTAAAGATAGACTGAATCAACTCATTTTAATGGATGAGAAGAGGCTAGCTTCTCTCGCATATGGTTGGTTGTACCAGAGCCGAATGAAGAAAGCATACGATAAGAAGATATGCCCTCAAAGCTTTCAGACGGGCGACCTTGTGCTGAAGAGGATTCTCCCGCCACAAACAGATCACAGGGGGAAGTGGACCCCTAATTACGAAGGGCCATACGTCGTCAGAAAAGTCTTCTCTAGAGGAGCCTTGCTACTATCTACCATGGATGGTGAAGACTTTACGATTCCTGTGAATCCGGACGCAGTTAAAAAATACTTTGCTTGAAAGTGACCCGCTGGACAGTAAAAAGAGAGTCCAGGCAAAAATGGGGCATCCCGGCGAACCATAAAAAATGAATAAAAGGTTCGGGAAAAAGTTAGGGATAAAATTGAAAAGATGTACACCCGCGAAGTCGAAAACCTGCATTGGGCGACTTCGGCAAAAAGGGGTATCCCGGTGAATTGAAAACCCGCAAAGGGCGATTCACGCAAAAGTTAGGGATTGAAAAAGCAAATGACTGCGGTCCGGATCTGATACTGCATTGCTTAGTGGTTTGGGAGTGCCTGAGGGTTCGTTTATCCAACACAATCTCTTCCGAAAAGTGAATACCGGGAAAGCGCCAGAGTCAGGCGAGTCATAGGAGGATCAGCTCATGATGTTTGTCTGCACCACGTTGCCGACATGTATACAAATATTGTTTTGTATTTTTTGTGCATATATGTATGGGTGTGTGCGTAACTTCCTCTTTTTAGGAGTTGCATCCGATGTACAAAACTTTGCTTATTCAGAGGCCTGTTGTTAATAAAACATGTTATTTAGTATTTGATGTTTGTGCTTTACTATTTTGTACGTGGAAAACGCCAATGTTCCGATGAACTTGCATGTGCATAACTTTGCTGGCCCTTGCCAATAATTGTTAAAACTTCGAATTGACTGAAGTAATGTCACGGATGCTAACCCGAATAGATTTGGTTGTATAGATTTGTTTTGTTTCGTTTGTGTGTTGCAGGGTTCTCGCCCTTGAAGCGGACAATCAGAAAATGGTGGCCCCAGCCGGAGGTTCGTGGTGAAAGACTTGACTTTGTTTGATGCTAATCCCCATACAGATCACGCCTTATCCCCAGAGGTTGAGACGATGATTATCCCTTACCAAAGGAGGGATTATTTTCCCCAGAAGAGTATCCCTATGGAAGTTGTCCACAGGGTATCCCCAGCAAGTCAAGATCAGTATCCCATGCAGAGGTTATACCCCCCAGAGAGTCGAAGATTTGCGCGTTCAATCCCCAGCCGGGAGGATTTCCACGATGCATAACCAAGATAGTAAGTTCAGAAGGATTATCCTCGCCGAGGATGGTTTTCTCTCTCCCCGCAGGTCGTCGTGCTATCGTCAGGATGATTATCCCCAGCGGAGTGGTAATTCCGAGTGGTAAACTGTACCCAGACAGTTGTCCCCCAGAAGGGTTGATTCTCCCCCAGCTAAGTTGTTCACCAGCAGGGTTATTCTTTCCTCCCAGTGGAAATCAATGTGTAATCTCTCCCCGGCAGAGTTGGTTGTATTTTCGGCATTTATTTTGCCAAGATACTTCACGATATCCGGTCATCCCCAATAGGGTGGTATTTGCTCTCAACAGCCGTGTTGAAGCAAGCTTGTCAGAGCTTCCCCAACAGCCTGAACCTGCATTTGCATTTGCATACATTATCATGTTTGCATTTATCCAAAAACGCGTAGCATTTCCATGCCGTATGGAGCATTACGCCATTGCCAAACATATGCATTTTGAAACATAAATCAGGTTGGTTAACCTTTTGCTTTCAGGTGTGTCTCTCAGTAGGAGTATGAAGTTATAATTCATATCTGTTTCCAGATATTCGAAGTCTCACCGTGAGACATGCGATGATACAGTTCTTGTTATTATTCCCCACAGAGTTACTGTTTGAAATTTCTCGTATCCGATCAACGGAGTGTTTTTCTTCAGGTTTGCTACCGCGGCAGCATTTCAGGGTTTCATGAATCATAATTTCAGAAGAGATCACTTGTTGTCGAAACGGGTGTTGGGCAGTTATTTTCAGAATATCCCCAGTGGAGTTAGCTACTACCGCGAACAGGCTAGGAAGCTATATCCAAGGTTATTTTCCCATAAGAAACAGGCGGATGAACTTTCCTGTAAGTATCAGGAAGATGTGTTATGATTTTCCCGTTAGAATCAGGCGGATGAACTTTCCTGTATGAATCAGGCAGATGTGTTATGATTTTCCCGTAAGAATCAGGCGGATGAACTTTCCTGTATGAATCAGGCAGATGTGTTATGATTTTCCCGTAAGAATCAGGCAGATGAACTTTCCTGTATGAATCAGGCATATGTGTTATGTTTTCCCGTATGAAACAGGCGGATGAACTTTCCTGTAAGTACTAGGCAGATGTGTTATGTTTTCCCGTATGAAACAGGCGGATGAACTTGCCTGTATGAACCAGGCAGATGTGTTATGTTTTCCCGTAAGAATCAGGCGGATGAATTTTCCTGTATGAATCAAACAAATGTATTTTCCCGTATGAAACAGGCGGATGAATTTTTCCGGTACCCAGATAGATAATTCTCCCGTGATAGACAGAGTATGTGAGTTGTGTTCCGATATTCGACAAAAGTATTTTCCCCAAGGAAGTCGCCGTGATTTCCTCGTGTTACTATCCCTAGTAAAGTCCTCCTAAAATCCATTTTGGGTTGGGACCAACGGAGTTGGCTACTGCAGAGGCAGGCGGAGAAACGGTATTCAGATAATTTTCCCGTATGAAGCAGGCGGATGGATTTTCCTGTGTTCAGGCAGATAACTTTTCCCGTATGAAGCAGGCGGATGGATTTTCCTGTGTTCAGGCAGATGACTTTTACCGTATGAAGTAGATGGATGGGGTTTCCTATGTTTAGACAAAGGATGTGCCTGTAGGGATAGGCAGATGAGTTCCTTGTGATTAAACAAAAATGTTTCCACGATAAGGACCTTCCTTGGTGGTCAAGTGTGCTTGAACATCTGCTAGGCTGAGATGGGTAGCGTTTGCAATTTCTTGGTGACTGGGTGCGTCTTCCTGGCCGGTGAATATGGGACGGGCCGTCACAGGCATCCTCAAGAAATCAGAATACTCTTCCAGAGTCGGCATCAACTGGTAATCCGGAAAAGTGAAACAATGGTACAGCGGATCATAAAATTGAACAAGGGTCTCCAACAACCCCTCTTTCATCTTGAGTTCAAGAAAACGAAAGACTTCTCCATATTCTGTTATGAAGGCGTGGCAATTCTCGATGAGATCTGCTAGTTCTCTCAAGCTTTCAATGTTAGGACTCTGAAAAGTGTACTCCAATGCTTCTCTCGTGAAATCCATGGTTACAATACCTGAGAAATAGAATTGAGTTTCTTGAAATGAATAAAGAAAGAATGCAATGCAAGATGAGTAGGACTTCATGGGATCCCAACTATTTATAAACATTGTGGTAAAAGAAAACGTTTTTATTAATTTTGAAACGGAATACAAATAATTGCTTTTAAAAGTCCCAAATAAATAGCTAAATAAAAGCTAATGAAAGCCCTAAAGAAGCGTTGAATTCCGCTGTTTGAGCTCCTCTTCCAACTGGGTCTTCTCACGGATAAGGTTGTCCACAATCAGCTTCCAAATAGCGCATTGTGGGTCGGAGAAAAATAAATCCTCCATGACTTTCCTCTTCTTGCAGGGGAGTAACTCTTCATCCTTCAACTGTAGTTGTTTCCGGAGTTCACCTTTCTCTTTCTGAAGTTCATCAATCTCTGCAACAGACACTAGATACTTGTTCTTCCATGACTCTAACTCTTGTTGCGACTTCTTCAAAGCAACCTCTAACTTCTCAGTTTCGGACATAAAGACATAAGTGGGCTCCCTTCTCGGAGGTATAGCACCTTGACGGGAATACGGCATCTTCAATTTGATTGTTCTCTCTCTAAGCCATTGGAGGTAAGGCTCCAAGGACACACAATTAAGTTTTCCAAGGATCCTCTTGCCTTTCTTGTACAAATGATCCCATGCAGCCAAAATCTTATCTCGGAGTTCCTTGTCATCCCTAAAGAAAACACTTTCCACTTGAACATTCTTTGGTGGCTCCTTCAACGGGAATCCCAACTGTCGACGAGCTAAGACTGTATTGTAACTGATCCCTCCATTAAAACTGAGTAACGGTACATTAGCAAAGTCACCACAACCATCAATAATTAAAGTCCCATCATACACTCGGTTATACCAATCAATATCTGAGTGGGTCAACGCCATAACCCTCGGAGACCAAAGTTCCTTGCCGATATTTGTAAAAGAGCTGGACTTCGGTAAGTGTGAAATAAACCACTTGTAAAGCAAAGGTACACAGCAGGTAATCATTCTTCCACCATAAAGATTTCAGAGATGTACAGAATGATAACTATTTCCCAATAAAGTCGGCACTGGATTATTCTTTAGAAAGATCTTGATGGCATTAAAGTCGACAAACCCTTCAAATCTTAGGAATAGAAACACTCCATAAACGAGTAAAGCAAAGATTGCTTCGAACGGGGTCTTGTTTGTATAATCAGCATAAAACTTAGCCTTGCTGATTAAGAAATCCGTAGTTAAGCCTAGAATACCACCCTTACTAATTAAGTTTCTTCTGACGTGGGATACTTTCAGATAAAGAGCTTTAGCAATATATCTTTCCTCAGGGTCCTTCTCCAAGAAAGGGAAGGGTGATTTTTCTAGAATAGGTAGACCAACCAAAAAAGAATATGCTTCCAATGTAGGCGAAAGCTGAAAGTCTGAGAACGTGAAGCAATGGTAAAACGGATCATAAAACTACAATAAAGTGGAAAGAAGTCCTTCGTTTACTTGGTGACTCAATAAAGATATCAGCTTCCCATACTTGCTCTTCAACTTCCCTTGGTCTTCAATCAAGGTCACCAACTCCTTTAGGTCATCCAATTTAGGACTTTTAAAAGTATATTTCAAAGTGCGTCTTTCATTAGAAGTCATAGCGACCTACAATGTTCATAAACAAAAGGGGATCCCATGAAATCTTAATGTGAAATGATGCTATATGAATGAAACAAACACAAGTAATCACATAAGGACACACAAAGATAAACAAACAAACGTCCTAGGTTTGCGACGAGCATGGAGTCAAAGGGTATACCCATTCCCAAAGGACGCGGACTAAAGGTTGATTGTACCTGCAGAAAAAGGTTCTAATAAGGTTCCCAAAGTCATTAGCTCATCTTTGAGATATTATCAACTTCCCAATTACTAGGTGATTAATAATATTCTCAAGAGAACTTCTTTTGAGTGTAGCATCGCGTAGCACTATTTCGGGTGTACTCCCTCATAGTCCCGCACTACGTCCTAATAAAGGCCAAAGTGGGGTTAAGGTAACTATGGTCCTCAATATCATAGACTCCAATCGACTATAGTAAAAGTTTTCACGATGACTCGTTCAACCGAACCATTTTCGAAATGGTCTCAACTGAGCGTGATTTTCAAGTCAACTTGGTCGGGATTCAACTTCCTATAAGTCTCGTCGAACATATCACTATCCTATCTTAAGTTCACTCAAGTCCGGGTGTAGGACTTTGTCTCACCACTCAAAGATTAACCCAAAAGCAATAGATAAACAAGTATACAAATAACAGATAAGCAAATATATAACAAGTAAATAAAACAAGATAGGGGAACCCACAAAAGTGCTCCCCAGTGAAGTCGCCATTTCTGTCGCGGTGAAAATCGGATACCAAACTATTGATTAGTTTGAATCTTTGATTCATTTTGCAACCGATCTTTGATTTGTCCAAAGGAAGGGATAAATATTGAAATTCTCACAATGCAATGTAAATGCAAGCTAGAGAGTTATAGGTCCGGTGGTTGGTTAAACTTAGGGAAGATACTAGCATCCTAAGTTTCTGTAGTACTCTACAGGAACCTCTTGTTTTATGTTGTTTATTGCTAAGTGTTATCTGCTTAAGGTTGAAAGACCTAAGGGTTTATTTCTAAGTATACTCGATAAGATGTCGCATCTTATGCCTACATATCCTTATGGGAGTGGAATCAGAGTATTTTGTAGTTCTCCTAAAGGGTATGAGGAGTTCTTTGACTGTGGTCAAAGTTCCTATGGGTTTAGGGTAGTTGATTAATTGATTTTAGGAGAAGAGATGCGTTATCATTTTAAGAGAGATTTAACCACCACAAATTGTAGGAAAATAGTCTTTGCATCGTCTTAAGAGAAGGGCTCAAGTACTCGGATATGGATCGACGAGGTACACCTCTATCTCTCTTAAGGCAAAGTCCCTACGGTATTGATTGTATTGATGTGGGGTGGAGATTCTATCTCGCTTAAGATGATTAACATCTATTTCTCTATTATGTTTGAATATTGTTTGATTTGAGTTATATTGTTTTGTTTGTTCTAAGTTGTAAAAGGGTCCTTCCTATGGGGTAGGATCTAACTTAAAAGGATCAACTTGAATGAGATCAAGGATCATGGGGGAGAATGATGCAAATGATGTGCACTACACACAAACGTTGAATTATGTGTAGTTTTTTCCTTTGGACGGAATGCGATGCAATAAAATAAATGCGATAATGTAAATTGCGGGAAGTAAAATCATACACACACATGTAAGCGCTAAGGTGTAGGTGAGTGAATGTGTTGTGAGTGTGCACGATTAGGTTGTATTTTACGATGTTGATTAATTTTTAATCGAATTGATTTTATGAGAAAAAAGTTGTAGTTTGATCTTGGTTTAGGAAAATGCTATTTATGAGAATATTAGACGAATTGATTTTATGAGGAAATTATTTGTAAGATAATTATATTAAAAGTTTCTAAGTTTCTAATGGGTGATTTAAGAGAATGAGATTTTATACCTTATCTTATTTTAAAAGAGTTATTTTGTATAAAAGTGCTGGTTATTGCTAGAGTTGATCAAATTGAGAAAAGGTTTTTTTCTTCTAATAAAACTTGGTCATTATAATTAAAGATGAATGGTTAATTTCAGTTATACAGAAAAGTTGTTATTGTTATATTTTAAAAGTTATTATATAAAATTATTATAGCCATATATTAAATAAATTAGAAAACGGTTTTAGTAATTGAGAAAAAAAAATTATCTTAGTTGCAAATTATTTAGAACAATGGATAATGTTATTTTAAAAAAAGGGAAGACTTAATATAAGTTTTTATTGAATAATAGGCCCCTTAGCAAAATAGGTTGTTTTTTTAAAAAAGATTAAGTCAATTATCTTATTGTAAAAAAGGATTAAGTTGATTATCTTATTGTAAAAAAAGATTAAGTTGATTAGTTAATAAATTGTTTAAATAAAAAAGAACTGATTAAGAAAAAAAGTGGGTTAATTTAGAGGAGATTAACCGTGAGTGTGGTAAGTGTGGTGAGTGTAGTGAGGGTATACAGATAACGATTACAAGCATAAACGAAAATAAAAAAACGACAAAAGAAGGAAGAAAAGGCTATGAACCCTAATCCCCAAATCACTCGGGCTTCTCCCTCTCTCTCCGATCATGTCTTTCGATTTCTTCCATACACCATCTCTTTCCAGGTTTCGATTCCCTTTTTTAAACCTGCAACACAACAAAAAGATCAATAGGTTCAATGATCATTACGAAAAATGAAGCCTTACCAAAGATTAGCGACGACGGCGCCGGAGATGACGAAGATGGGTGTTTCGTGAGTTTGGGTCTGCGGCGGCCTGAGGTGGACTCGTCAATTGGAAAGATAAGTTCCTTCTATTTAGCTCTTAAGTTTACGAGTTTAGGGTTTTCACAGCAGTTCTCGGTGTCCCTCTCCCTCTTATATAGGCTTTTGAATGAAAAACAATTTGGATGAATACTGAATGCCAATTGATTGTTGATTTAGGGTTTCCGGATTGGGATGAGTCCAATTTGAAAACTTTCCCAATTCATCTGATTACTATAATGAGCCATTTAATTGACACTTCAATCTTTGATTTTCTATGATTCAATTGAGATTGGATTTGATTTGGTTTCTGAATAGGATATTCTGTCTTCCAGGAATATTTTCTAACGGTTTTATTTTTGATCATGACCTGGCAGGTACAGGTGGCAAATGTCTTGGGCCAAAAGATGGACTAGAAGCCCAGAAGGGAAATTCGTGTTTGATGCGTCTGTTGTAAGCATTGGATAATCACTGACTGTTACTTGCAGGTGCGTAGGGATACGAACTTCCTGGCTTAAACCAATGCAACTTGGAATGGAGCAAATACTTTCTACTAATCTAATACTGTCTTGACTTTGGGTAATACCGTGATTACCAGAGGCTGGAATTGTTCTCTCCTTTTGTATTTGGAAATAAATGTAATTTGACTTAGATTAAAACTTGGTAGAGTCTGTGGCCATGATATTTGGTTCGTAGGATTCTTGTGTTCTCGACTGTTTATACTTGCGACTCGTGAGCTCTAACAAATGTCACAGTTATCTGGCAGGTAATGCGTCACGCTCTACCATGTTCTCCTTTTGAAGTCAAGTGGTTGCTTTTCAATGAACATCATTATTTGTCTGGGGTAATACATATATATAAATTGCTTTGTCAGGGCGTTGCTTCGAAAACGGAGCAAGTGTATGTTGTTGCTTGGCTGTAGTAATGGTTGCTGAGGTTTGAGATGATGAACTGCTAGTTGCTAAAGGTCCAAACATCGCCTTCAAAACATGGAGTGTTAAATGCCAACTGGTAATGATTATTGCGTTATTTTCCTTTGATATGATTGCACATTCAAATTGCTGCTGAAGATAGGATTGTATTGACTGTTGGTGCACTGGTCTGACCAGGTTTTTTGAATTGAACCAAGATTATGGTCATGTCATCACATCTTTTGCCTCCAGTAGTTGGTGGTGTTGTCATGAGCAGGGGCTGCTGTTAAACCTTTTTCTAATATTCCACTTACGAAATATCGAGCATATGATTGTAAGTGAGTGGTTTCAAAAAAGTAGCATCACACAATTTCAGGCTGCAATAGCTAATAGAGTGCTTTTTGCAGGGCGGCAGTTTTCAACGGATCAATGCTAGGGTCCCCTTAGGGCATTATTGTTGATGTTGCTAAAATTGATGCTGCTGCTTCTGAGGATGAATTTGGAGCTGTTGAAACTGTTGTGCAGCTAAAAGAGTATGTATGGCATGATTATTATTATTATTATTATTATTATTATCTGGATAGAGCTGCTGTCTCCTTCCAAAAGAAGCAAAGTTCATCATGGACCCTCCATTTTGTGGTATAGCTTGCCCAGCTAGTACTTTCAAATGTTGAATTCCCTCTTTTAATGCATCATTTAAAGCATCCTGCAAGTGAACCTGCTGTTCCATGGTTTTGCAACCGCAACTTCAGCTCACTGTTCTCAAAATTCAGTCCGTTTGTATCTCTCTGCAAAAGTGTTACTTGTGCAGGCAACGATTATCTAACTCTTGCTCACGTGTGCATTTAACGCAGGGGGGGGTTAAGGCTTAAGAGTGTCTGATGACGATATTACTCTGGACTTGCACGTGCCCCATCTCTAATCTCTAGAACTAGAAGGTACTCATAAGGTAATGCCAACCTTCTTTCTCGCGAACTGCCATGGATAAACACAGGTTTCTCATGATCATACACGTTGCTGTTAACTTTATGTCTTCGTAATAACTACTCATATCCTATTTCCTTCATGCTCTTTAGGTGATGTTGACATAAGGGTCCAGACCTGCAACAAAGGTTGGTGTTTACTACTGCCCGATGGTTTTGAAGGTTGCCTGCAACAGGTGCTTATGTTCATGGGTATGCTGTTGTTTCTTTTACAGGAGCTTGAACGTTAGATACGAAGTCGGCGACAACCGGAGCAGGGCTTTAGTTGCAAGAACTTGTGGTAGTACGGCTTCTCCCCTTCGTTTTGACAGTTGTCTTGGAGATGCTGATGAAGGTCTTACATTTTGATTCTGACAGGTTGGAGAAACCGCATTCTCAGTGCCTTCACATTGAATGTCAATTTTTATGCTGACTCAAACATGTATCCAAGCAAACTACTCATCTTCTCCTAGCTCCGTCTGACATTGTAATGCACATAACGCCATTTTCTTCTCTTTTCTCATGCCCATTACTAATTCTGGAGGTCGACAGTGTTTACAAGAGCATTCTCTTCTCGCGGTGTCAATCGTGATGGCCTTCTGAAGCTTAGTGACGGAGGCGAGGCGGCTTCATGAATCGAAGAGCATGAGCCTTGAAGGAGCAACATCCTTGGAGGGGAAATGAAGTCCCGCATGCCCTTACTTTCCTTTCAAGATGTGTGTAGTGTATGAACATGGAGTCATGTTCAAATTGAGGACCTTAATAATAGTCTTCTTGGTCAGCAAACTTAATTCCTTGTATCAAATGCAGTAGTTTGAGAAATTCAAGCTTAAGTTTTATTTTCAAATATTTGTAATTCAATGACTCAAGAACAATTTAATATTTGAAACTAAATTGAACATGGCTTGATCTCATCCAAAGACTTTATTCCCAAATTGAGAAGGGATTTTGAGAAATATTCCCTTTTATGGCTCACATATCACAGAATTCGAATTTAGTTCAAGGTAAAACTTCATGGAATATTATTTCAATTGAACTGAACTCATGGATCCATTTGTAATAATCTTCAAATTAAACCTTAATCCCACTTCTCCATCCAAAGACTAACTTGTATTATAAGGAATGCGCACAATGAGTCCTTCGAATAAGCTTGTCATATAACCAACTTGTGTTTGGGAAATCTCTGAAGAAGATGATTTTTTTGGGATGAAATTCCAACCAAATGATATTTTGACTCTAATCTTTTTGTTTATACAACCTGGTTTCAACCAATACCATAAAATAGGAAGGAAGCCGAAATCCTCCTCGTAGTGTCCACTGTTGCTCCTTGAAGTATTTTTGAACTTGGTCACGTCTTTTGATTGTGAGAATTCATATTTGAAAACATCGCACCTGCGCATACTGATTAGTCGCAGTAGATAGAAAAATAAACAAGAATAGACATAAGGAGGTGGGATCTTAAGGTCAAAATTTAGGGTGTGACAATTGTATATGCAGATTTTTCTAATGTTGGTTGTAATTGTAAAAGCCTTAAGATTTATTACACATTGAATATCTTAGAAATGATAAGTGCTTTAGGTCTTTATTATGGTGATTTCCTTTGTACCTCTGATACTTGTATCATGTACACCTTGTTCTCTATTCTGCTAAGCTTGTTCAGCAGTTTAAATATAAGTCTTGTGTCAGTGGGATACAAGCAAGGAAGTCTCGAGCCAATATTCTTGATCCAAATAAGTCTCTTGCTATTTGCTTGAGCAGTGAAAGTCTTAATCAGTAGATTGATTGAGCAGGAAAGTCTTGAGCCCGTGTGGCTTAAGCCGGAATGCTCAGTACATGGAATTAAAGCATTAAGTCTTGACTTGAGGGGTGCAAGCAGAGAGGCTCGTTCCATGGGACTTGGAGTAGAAGTCTTGGACTAAGGGCCTGAGCAAGGAATTCTTGGATTCATGGAACCTAAGCAAGAAGTCTCGAGTGAGGACCTTAAGCAGAAGTTTTGGACCTTAGGTCTGAGCAAGTGCAAAAGTCTTATGCAGAATGCATAAGCGATTGTAATCATGTTTTGATTATAGTGAAAATATCTTGTAAAACATGGGGACTGGACTACTCTCAGTTTGGGAGGAACTAGTATAAATCTTTGTGTCTTCTTCTATTATTTACTTGCTTCTGTTAACATTCCACTGCTAAGAATTAACTAGAATCTAAACTCCAATTTAGATTCTGAACTCTAATCAAATGCAAACTAAGAAAACATAAAACACAATTTAACCCCCCATTTCTTGTGTACTTTTCTCACCTTCAATTGGTATCAGAGTCTGGTTTGTGTTTAACCCTTAACAGTGGCGCAAATAATGATCCAATAAGAAAAGTATGTCTGCCAAAGGCTTTCCTTTAAGAAGGAATCAAGTGCAACATGAAAAATATTATATTGCTTTTCCTACCATATTTAAAGGGTGATTCCACTGAATTCAAATGATGGAAAAGCAAAACATATTTTTAACTCATTGGTCTTAATATAAGGGGTTTCTGATGGTCTATAGAATATACTTGAAAAATGTTTTAATATCTTCCGCAACTGCGAAAAACAGAAGAGTCATCACCGAACGTTATTTATCCCAAAGAGAGGGAAAGGAAATGATCAAAGAAAACCTAAAAGAAAGGAGAAGACAAGGTCATCGCAACCAAATCTTGGGTTCGGGAGTCGGTTACGCAAGGGGAAGGTATGAGCACCCCTCACATCCGTTGTACTCAACAGAATCCACATTGTTGTCGAATCAAAGGGTGTGTTATCTAAAAGCTACTGCTAAACGAAAACGAGAGCGAAGAAAAAGAAAGAGACTCGATAGGACATTGCCGCCCTATGCCTACATATTCCCTCGTGCAACGGGAAAGTCATGGTCAACGTAGTTCAGAAAACTACGGGTGATTGGGGAAGGTTGCTCGCCAAGACATCATCGTCTTGTGCCTACATATCCTCATTTGGTACAACAAATCAGAGAAAACGTAGTTCAACTAAAGACAAAACCACATGTTGGTTAAGTGTTATTTATGAGTGACGATAAGTTCCCATTTCAGCAGTTAGGGTCGATGATTGTTTGCGATAGAACATAAAACTAACGTACTTCTCTGAAAATGATTTTCGAAACACAATCCCGAAGGATAAAAAGGGTTGAATTTTATTTGTGATTTTTAGTGAAGTGAAATAGTTTGCTTTGTGATTCACGTTGCACTAAAAACTATGATATAGGAGCGAATGTGTCGCATATCGACCACAGAGTGTACACTAAAAACTCTAGACAAGTGAGGAAAAACCCCCACTCATCATTTCCCATATGCTTAAGGCTCGTGGCGTACAACGTTCATTGTCTTTATTAAGTGTTTTATCCTTGTTTTGAGATGAGAAGAGAAAAAGACACACAGAAGGTCTAAGGGAAACTCGGTCTTAACCTTGTCATGCAAAGTGGCCCTAAGGCCGGGATGCGAAAGGAAATTCTATCCTAATGTTAGCATGCAAAATATAGACCTAAGGTTGAGGTTAAAAAGGATTAGCCTACTTGTTATCATGCATGAATTACACTCATAGTGTCTATCCTACTCGAAACTTAATCAGAAATTAAGTTGGAACAGGAATCCTAAGGGAGCATGCAAAGGCAAGGCAAAAAGCAAGAAAACAAGGTAAAAATAGCAGCTACAACAGCGCATCCTACACAAAACAGTAATAGAATCCAGCAAGGCAGCACAACAACATTTAACAACTACTAATTCAGCACAAAAGTAGGTGTAAAAGGGCAGGCAGCAAGCAAGCCTCAATGCAATCAAGTGTGAGCAAGCACCAATCATGAACAAATATCATGCAAGAATGGACATGCATCAACAATCAAACATCATTGTTCAACAAGAATGCATCATCAAGAACAATCAAGGTCGACATGCTTTTCATATCAATTACATAATTAAATAATCATGCAACAAATGGAAACGGAAGCGAATACAAACATGCATCACAATATCTAGCAAGATGATCATCAACAATCCACAATTAACATGATATAAACAATCAAAATGTGTGTTCATCTCATCAATCAATCAACATGAACATGTTAAGCCTTCAAATGGAAACCAAAAGTCACACATCGAAAAATTGAGATCAAACAATCAAGCATGATGAAATATGTCAAAAACAGTCCACACAAATGCATCATATCAATCCATGAAGGTTAGAGGTGGAAATAAATCAAAACTTGCTTGAAAACAACCAAAAATCACATTTTGGTCTAGTGTTTATCGATTAACCATTTGCTAGTATAAACTGGTTAATCGATTAACCACTAAAAAAATTCAGAAATTGCACTGGTTAATCGATTAACCAATTTTGTACTGCAACTGGTTAATCGATTAACACTACACCAGAAGCAGAAAAACAATAATTCAAAAGCACTTTCAGCAATTAATTCAATGTGCAATCATCTAAATGATCATGTAATCAATTATGCACGAATTTAACACAAAAAATAAGTGATCAAACATTAGTCAAACTTAATCAAGCATTGAAATCACAAATCACAAAGATTAAAATCACAAAAATCAATCAAAACTTGAGGATCTACATTGTGATTATTCAAATAAGCTCAAAACAGAGTTAGATCTAGAATTAACCAACCTTCAAAGTTAAGATTTGCTTTGATAATTGTTGATTCACTGTAGATTGATAGATCCAAGCTAGAAACCCAAGAAATCTTCAAGAGCCAAGAGCTTTCTTGCAATAGAAGTGAAGAACAAGCCAAAATAAGCCAAAATTGATCCAAGAATCACTTATAAACTTGCTTCCAAGATCATATCCAAATCCAAACGAAAATTAAGTGATGAATTGAAGATGATGGAGGTTTAGCTCTAGAATTCAATGATTATAATGAAGAATCAAAGAACTCAAGTGGAAAAGAGCTTTAATGGAGGTTTTGAAGTATAGAAAAGTTGAGAGAATTTTGGGAGCCAATTCTCAAGAATGAGTGTGAAATCTGAAATTGTGATGGTGAATGGTGATGTTTGGAGCAAATTCACTTAAATAGGCTCTTGGTTAGGAGTAGAATTATGGTTTGGAGTAAGGTTATGAAAATTGGAATGGGATTATGAATGGAAAATTGGAGAGAAATTGAATTGATTTTGAAAGTTAATCCTAATTTTGAGTGATTTTAGATCCTTCTTCTGGTGTAAGATCAAATTCACAAGTGATCAAAATAGACCCCAAAAGTGGAAGCATTGAAAATGCATGTTACTGGGAAAAATTTACTATGGTTAATCGATTAACCATTTGCAAATTTTCAAAAATAACACCATTTGGAGGGAAACTTGCACATTCGCGCGTTTTCACCCGTTCTGAGCCCTGTTAAGCCCCTGAAACTTGCCTTTTGACATTATAACTGTGAGAATGCCTGAGATATCCTATGACCTGTCTCTTGTGCTGAAAATAACCTGCTGAACAAAAATAAAATCGGGCATTCGATTATTGGGAAAAATAAATGCCGACGCCTCTAACGCTCGTTGTTTAAATTCTTGCAAGAAAATAGAACCCCGAGCCATGAAAAACCTTGATCCCACGTCTCGAGAGCCAATGCCATGATATACGGACATGCAAAAATACATAGAAACATAAGCTAGTAGGTCAAGAAACGATGAGGCAAATTTTGGTAGTGCTACACTATAGAAGTTGATGGTGTAGAGATAATCTATTTGAAAGTATCTATCACCGGATCAGAAGAAGCTTATTAAATATCTTTAGAGGTGGTTGCATTCTGGTAGGTGCTCTATCTCACTTCTAAGTTTACCAACATCATTGATATGTCTGATGCTCATAATATCTTTGAATCCTTGTGCTCAGATTTGTGGGAGTCAGTTTTGAAGCTTGTCTAGTTACACTTCATCTGATCTTTTAAGCAAATTCTGAGAAGATTGGTTTAGATTCAAACCTGAGGTCACAATTGTTCAAGAGGTTATACATTTTGAATTTATTGTGGTCTGTTGGTTTGTCTTGTAAATCTTCGAAGAAAAGAAATGAAGTTATATGATGAAAAGCTATCTACCATATCACTTTTCCTAAAGATTGATTCTTTGGAATGTCTGATAATAAGGGACTTATATTTCTTTTCAGAAGTACTTCTTAACCAGTTGGATGAGTTATAATATTTGTTTATACAAGAGTAACTTCAGAAACTTCTGAAATACTTGTATTTCAACTGATTTCCCAAATTTGAAAGCAAGGAGAAACACTACCAGAACCTAATGTCATTTAATCTTCACTGCATATTCTTTTGAAGATGACATTAGTGTATGATTCAGATAAAAGAGTAATCTGGCTCTGCCAATCATTGCTTATGAAGAAGCATCTGAGTCTTGAAATAAAAATTAAGTATTGAAGAGAAAGAGATTATACCAAATCTATCTTGCTTTGATATTTGATAATAAAGAGTCAGCTCTTTAAGGTGATATCTTAAGAGACTCCATTTCTCCTTGATTGAGGGTCGTCATGGAATTTGTATTAAAGGACAAGTCTGTGAGAAACCTTCAATTTTTCTTTGTGCTCTACAAACAATTAGATGGTGCTTTAATTTGTTTTATGCCATTCTTTGACAGCTAACATCATCTGATTCTTACTTATCAAAGATCTCAAAGTCTTAAGTCAAGATGATGAAATTAATGATTCTGCTAAGAACAAGATCTTGTTCATATTATGGTTTATTCTAGACTAATACTCTGGAACGAATCATGGTACTTCTATTAGAATGTGGCATAAGGTGAAGGAAAGCTTGTCTGAACATTTATGTATGGTCTCATAGAAATATGAGTGTCATGATTTAAATGTTTTTGTTGTAGATATCAAATAAAGGAGCAAAGGCATCTTCCATGGCATTTATGAAAGGTTGTTTACAACATTTGATGGAAGAAAAGCCCATAACCCAGACTCAAGTGCTAGAGGTACTGAATTTGGTGAGAGAAGTGGATTCATTGGTTTAACAACCATTGAATCAGAATCCACTCAAAGCGGTGTTCAGACTCTATGGTCAAGTATGAATACTGATACGAGTCTGACCGAGAAAATAACAAAAAAAAGGGTATGCTTGTTCTTTTTTGGCTTATCTTTTGATTTAATGAGATATTTGTGTAGGTGTAAATACAAAGTTTTTGTTAGATTTCTAAAGAAGCTCTTTTGAAAGTATCTTCAGAAATCTTTAAGAAGAAGCTCTATTGTATTTATCTATACTGAATATTTTATTAAGCTAGATGATGATCATATTTATGAAAACAATTTCCTCACTTTTTGTGATGTTACTGCTGTTTGTTAGTTGTTAAAGGAAACAATTCAATATTCATCTATCACTTATGAATCTTATTTTAAGAGGAAATGTTGGTTCTGAATAGAATCTTGGAGACTTATGACTGACATAAGATATCTCTCTCTCCGTCTAGTTCTACTACACTCTAATTAATGATAACTTCTGAAAGTTGTCAGATTCTGAGATTCAGGAGAGGATTCTTTACTTCTGATAAAGCAGTTTAAGTAAAAGGTTTTCAAAGACTTTTATAATACTTAAATTTTCATAAAGGTGAAATTCATCTAGTGGATTCAAAAAATTTGTTGGATAAGAACCTTTGGGTAATGATGCTTTCTTTTTGGATACTTATTGTCACTATCCTCTGTCTTGTGAAACATTATTTTATCCTTCTTCTGACAAGATTCTTATTCTTGTAGGAATTTTGTTCAATTCTTTTTCGTTTTATTTTCTCTGTGGTTGTGTGCTGATAAAGCCAAACTTGAGATGAGTTTCCTAGTCAATTCTTCTTTGAATCAACTCGTAGTCATCAATGAAAAATTTGTGAGTTGCTTATGTTATGCATTAACTTCTAGAAGACTATGTGTGAACAAGGATGGAATGGATACTTTGAGATGCTATGTGGTTTCACCTATCCAGATCTTGTCAAAGAGTTTTGGATTAATGCTTCCATTATTGAGTTGAATTCTGAGTGTGCTATTATATCTAAAGTAACTAGTGTTTCTATAACAGTAACCTCTAAAGTGATTGCTAATATGATCAATTATGAGGAAATTGGAGAAATTCCATAAACTCTTGTTTGGGAACACTATCTTCCTACTTGGCGTATCTTTGTAGATCCATCTAATACATCAGCGATTTCAAATCTTTGTTCTGATGCTGTTGTTTAGAATCAGATTCTGAATTCAAACTTACTTCCTAAGGATAAGGATTTAGACCTTGTGGACCCTATTGAAAAAGATTTGTTTCTACTTCTCAATTCAGACTTGCAAATTGATCTTCCTCAAGTTATGTTTGACTATTTGAAGAAGACTCTTTCTTCCTTTCACAAGTGAAAGATTTTATTCATTCCTTTTGGACGAGTTCTTTCATAATTACTTGTTCAGCAGGGAGTTATCATAAGTTCAGAGGCTGATTTGTCTAAAATCTGGAGATACGAGTTTGAAGTTATCTATGAAATATTCTAATGTTAGATTTCTACATAGCTATGACTTGTAAATGTTAGAACCTTTGTATTAAGTTATCTTATTATTAATTCAAAGTTTCTTCATGTTGTTGTTCAGTTAACTGTTGATTATATTTATTTATGGTTGTCCAAAAGAATTAAAAGTAATAGGAGTAAGAACTTAATGTTTGCAACTTTTATCATTAACAAGATGGAAGGGATTACAAATTATGTAGACATTCGAGTATGTTGGATTGGCCCTAAGGTATTCCCTAGGATCATCTGACATGTCCAGATTATCTAAGTAATCTTGCCATTCTTCCTTGGAAAACTCCAAGGCCTCCTTTCTTAGTTGATTTTTGCGCCTGGACCCAGAAGATCTTCTTCTTCTGTGTGTCTTCACAAAGGATGCTGAAAAGGTGAGAGCTTCTGAAGCCATCCGCTTGCTAGTAGATCCTTCATCTACTGCTATGCTTTCACTTGCATGAGTTCATGCATTCAGTATGTTTGTCTTTCTGAAATCTCTCTCTGGAACCCAGATTTTCATTTGTTTGTACATCTTGGTGTTTTGAGGATTAAGTGATTATGAAAGTAAGTTTGCAATGAGTTCTTATATATACGTGTTACATACATTGTTCCAAGTATTTATTGTTTTAATATTAATTAGTCTTATGAATATCTTAAATGATATATCTTGGAAATGTTATCTAACAGTCTAACCTATTAAAGATTCTTTAACAGCTCTGAATCTTATGTTTAACACGCTTAACTGTTGCTTCTTGTATCAATTTTACTTCATTAATGTTTATAAGATTATCTAGTGGGTAAATTAAGTGTTTGTATGATTTCACAATATTTACTAGTCAAAATAACTTCTTTTCATTAATCAAGCTTAGAAGGATTACATAAAAACATAAGAAACTGGTTAGATCTTAGACTAAGATTTATCTATGTCATCCAACACCTTATAATAAAAGTTATTGCCATAATCATAATCTGGATCATCTGTACTAATGTTCCCCTCTTCTGCTTCTAGGACAAAGCAGTGAAACATCTCGTTGAGCCTCTTCTTCTTTGTCTTTTTCATGGATATCTTCTGTGGCAATAACTACTGATGGACCTGCTTCTGTAGGTCTCTAGGTACTGCTGACGAGGTTTCATCTAAAGTATTCAAGTTTGAAGGCATAGGACCAGTAGCATAAGCTTCTGAAGTTGTTGGCTTTTGAGGGTTTTGGATACTCTGTCTTGTAGAGCTCTTAGAGATTTCTATTACGACAGAAGCCTTATGACTCTCAGCTGAGGACTCCGTAACTGTGGTAAATGTTGATGAAAATGAACTAGATTTTGGTTACTTTTATAATAGCTTATGGGTAATCTAAACACTTAAGTAAAACCCTTTACTTGATTCTTGAAATTGTTATGACCAATAAACATGCACTATACAATCCTTAATGACCCCTTATTACTTGATCGTTTTTCAATTTCTTGAAAATTAATCCTGTAATGATGATCTATGATGCATTTATGACTGTAATTCTTTTCTTCTTCTCTTTTTATTTTCTTCTTGATGTGACAAAAGAGGGAGAAATAATGGTAAGTATTTAATTAGAAACTGAACCCATCGAGTACCTATTCAGTTGTACATATTGGTTATTTATTATTTTGTTATTTATATTTCTGTTTTTATGATTATCTTTCTCGAGCGATACATTTTAACTTTCTTGTACATAGAACTAAGTGTCATACCCTAAATTTGTCCTACCCATTGGTAAACTTTTTGGATTTTAATTCTTTTTTTACTTGTGCATAGTTTACTTAATTTCTCATTATTTAGACGCTTGTCCGCTTGCAATTGATTGATTTTTCAGAACTTTATCTTTTTGACCAATTAAAGGGCGACACGTGACCTAAACTTTTTTTTGTGAATATTATTTTCTTAAATTTTTTCTTTCAAATATTACTAACAATATTTTTTTAATAGTAATTTTTCATCTTTATAAATTCTAGTTTGTTTTTATATATTTAATATTTATTAGTTGTTAATTAATATTGTAATTATTAGATTATATTATTAGTATTTGTTTTATTATTAATTAATTGAAGAGATTAAAAAGAAAATTAATAAAAAAGAAGATCAGATTTTTTGGAGAGAACGGAAGGCCCATTGGTTAGTGGCCCGTTAGGGTTGGGTTCAACATGCTATAAGAGGAGGAGAATTTTTGATTAAAAAGAAGACAGCTACTGTTCATCACCTTGAGAAAACCCTAACGGCCGCCGAATTCGAGTTCTCCTTCCCAAATCATCGAAACAACCACCACCCTCCTCGACCAAACCTCAACTCGCTGCTAACCTCGCACTTCACCCCTCAAATCCCTCTGTTTCGCTCACATAACCTAAACCCATGTCTTCGTCATCCTCTCCAACTCCAAAAGGCATCATTAACACAATTCCCACACGGTTTGGATTGGGAACCAACAACGACTTCGACATCTTGGTGCAATGCTCAGCGCAACAGTTATCGACTTTCAGCTCAACATTTTGTCATTCTGTTATGCGTTTGTATTACATTTCTGTTTCTGCAACAAGAGGCCACGGTATCCGTATTTCGGGGAATACCTTGTTGATACAACTCGGTGAGGTAATGTTTCAGCGTAAATGTTTTTCGATTTTGGTTCAATCACTATTATAGATGTTGGTTTCGAGTGTATTCGTTTAAGATTTGAAGGTAATACCGGCTATAGTACTGTTTCTTTTTCTGTCAAATTTATGATTAAATTTCAACATATGAGCTTGTTCAGATTGTGTAGCCTGTTATTCACATAATATAAACATTTTGTTTCAGTTTCAACATGTGTTAGACTAATAGTTTTTAAGTTCCTGAAAAATGTATAACACAACTCGTGAGATTTTGGCTTTGCAGAATTTACGTGATATTGCTGCTACAACCATGTCAGTGTCGATACATGCTAGCTTGAACTTCACACGGCAGTTTCACAAAAATGTCGACAAACACAGCTTTGAGTTTCTATGTTGCGGCAGCGGTTGGTTTAGCTTGTATTAGCTGGTAGCTGTGTTTATTTTGTTTTCATATTTTGTTGTGTTTCAGTTTCAGGTCCAAGAAGTCACAGAGTTTGCTAACAAGTCTCTATTTGATTCCGCCATGACACAATCTTAACCAAGTTTTGTTTCCACGTATCTGTTTGGTCTAGAACCACTCTGTTTGTTTGGAGTATTACAGGTTTGAATGTCGCGGAAAGCAACTGTAAAGCTGAGCCAATTCTGACCGCACCGTCCTTTCGTCGAATACCTATTGTGAATCCGATTCAAGGTTGCGACGTTGCCGACAAGTTCTGCTACTTTCAGTTTCCAACACAGTTTCAGCAACAATATTGCAGGTGGCGTTTGATCTTAGCAGCAGCAACACAAGCTAGCCCATCTCGTAACGCATCTGATTGGATTCTGCGGCAAAGACTTCATGACAATATTAGCAGCAACAATTATAAGCGACGAAGGACTCGGCGGTTTGTCATGTTTTGAGACAAGACTGTGACAAGCTTTTGGGGACAGAAATGAGTGCCAGGAGTATATAGGTTGCGCTCGCGATTCAACAATTACACGACTTTGGTATTATTACGGTCTGAATTTGCTGCCAAGGTTAAATTGTTGGCATTCAAAATTCAGCAGCAGATTTTCAGTATAACTCGGCATGGTTTGAATCTCTAACGCGTCACAAGCTCTCATATGTAACAGGTCGCACTCGGTAACAATTTTCTCTAAATCATTTCGCATAGTAGGTCTGTCTTGCAAAAATGTTATTCCTGCTAATTTTCACATGCTGAAGGAAGAAGAATTAAGTTTTGTTTGTTGAAATTGTTTTGTTAAATTATATGACAGCACTGCACTGGAAACTCGATGTAGTCGACAATAGTAATGTGCATTCAGTGACATTGACGGCAATACCGTAGCTCTAACATTGATATCAGTTCCGGTTGTTGTTAGATATTGTTTATTATGTCTTCTATTTGACAGGACACAGCTCAACGGCAGCAAGTTTCATGAACTCAACAACTCTGCAACGAACTTGCAGTTCTATTTAAAACCGGCGAAAAAGAATCTTTGATGTTGGTCTGTGTTCTACAAATTCTGAATCAATGTTGATGCTAACCGCGACAACTTGTTTTGATTTTGACTCGCAACAAACTCAAATTTCCTTCAAGGAATCTCACAATAGCAGTTGCATCGTCAGCTTAATGCCGTTTTCGAAGATTGTGTTTCACTGATTTTTTGGTTTTCTATTTCTATTTTGGTTGGCTGTTGATTTTGTGCAGGTTGCGGCATCATCGAATCATCGATTACGCAGCAAGAGATTGAAACATTATTGTACGCATAGGCTCCGCCACTTTCAGTTCCCGACGACGGCATCAACAATACAACTTCCTAACGACTCTGCAACAACGACGAGAACGACTTATCGACAAGATTTCTGTCTTCAGCTCAACAAATCGCCTTCGGATTTCGTTATTTTGGAGTAGCTTGCCGCTGTTGTTAATTGCAGGTTTTGCTTTTGTTGTGACTGAGTAATTTCCAAAGGCTGTTGCGAGTATGTCGTAAGATCAGATATTATGAGCATCCAGTTTTGCGAACTGTCATTTTGTTGACTTTCCTACAAAGTTAATTTGTTTTGAATGCTCACTGTGCGTATTGCTTCGTCGTATTTTCTTTTAAATTCACGATTTCGTACAAATATGTTAAGTTGTAATAGTTTGGTGAGTTGTTGTTTTCCAACTTAGTTTCTCGGGTGTGTTGTTATTATTTTGCCATTTTGGTTTGATTAGTGTTGTTGGCCATTTTCCCGGATTGATTCTATGACTTATTCGATCTCGCGGAGCCGATAGTCGTTATTTTAAGATTGGTATGCATTGTTCTAAGTGTTTAGCATGTAATGCACTACAACTCTAACCTTTTTTGCAGTATTGCTTGCGAATGGCTTGACTTTTAGACATCCTGCATAAATTTGATACAGTCTGGTGATGAAAGGGACGCTGCTCCATGTGTGTTGATTGGCTGAATTCTCAAGTTGGTTTCTACATCCATTTCTATATTCAATATTTATTTTCAAGTAAATTTTTAATGAATTAATTTTTCTTTAAAGCAATTCAACATTATTTTCTAAGCAAAAATCATGGATTAATTTCAAATTCATTTTCAAAGTTTTTTTATCCTAGTTCAATTTATTTTCAAACATTAAAATCTTCTATTCAAATTTTTAAATAGACCTTTTTCAATACAATTTTCTAAACAAAAGTCTGGAGTTTTTTTAATAAAAAAAACTTGAGTGACTACTTTCAAAATTAATGATTTTTCTAATCTTTATTCAACTTATGTTCTTTAACCAAAATATTTTCTTAAATCAAAAACTACGAAAAATTAAATTTTTGAAGTCTAGCACTTCTTGGATTTTTGGACAATCATTATTGAGGTGTACACCTTAAATAGTGTATTATTCGACTTTTCATTTTTAAAATATTCTCTTTTGGACAAAAAAATATCATAGGAATCTAGCATTCTGTGTGATATCTTCGTTGTTCATCCAAACATTCTCCAAATGAAAAAGGTGTTGTCGAGATCTAGCATTTCGATAATACCCCAACTAATTGGTTGTGAGGCCTACGTCTCATTTATCAAATAATTGTCATTTCTCTTATTTTAAAAATTCAATATCGTATTCTCGCCTCTCGTACCACAATCCTTTTTCATACCCTCGATTCAATTCTTCAAAATATCTTTCTCGACCGAAAGAAGAGAGTTCTTGGAATCTAGCATTCCTTGAATTTTCGAGTGAATAGCTCTCGAGACACGCTCTTGAGTTGTTATTCACTCAACCTTTCGACTTTTTTAAACTCAAACATTTTCAAACGTATCCTAAGTCGAATGCTCGTACGCATTCGCAACCCACATTTCGTACACGCGTTCACAACTCTTCGTGGTTTCGATATTAGGGGCATCCTCAGGGAATAATATTGTTTCTCACAATCCTAACCCTTGACACGTCGTCAAGTCGGTTTCATTTTCAAACAAATCCTCGATACGTCGTTGAGCTACTTCAAAACAACTTACTTTTGGCCTCGCATGCCATTTTTTCGATTCGATCCTTTCACAAACATTTTTAAAACTCACGAAGGAGGATTATTCTCAGAATCTAGCATTCTTTGAATATTCGAATGAGTAACTCTCGAGGCGCGCCCTTGAGTTGTTATTAATTCACTATTTCGATTTCAAAACATCCAACTCTTTATCTTCAACTTATTCAGTCAATACCCGAAAGAACTGAGTTCTTGGAATCTCGCATTCCTTGAATTCTTGAGTGACAAGCTCTTGAGACGCGCTCTTGGGTTGCTTGTCAGTCACCCTTTCGTCTCAAACTCAAACTTCAATCCTTTTCAAACCTCATCTTTTTGTGGTCGTCACCACGAACTACGACTGCTCTGATTCTTCATTCTCGTCCGAATGTAAGATACGTAGGCATAAGATTGCGATGATCTTGGCGAGCTACCTCCCGTCCATTTCCCCGTTCCTTTTCGTGGTTGTCACCACGAACTACAGACGCTCTGATTCTTTATTCATTCTTGAATATAAGATACGTAGGCACAAGATTGCGATGATCTTGGCGAGCACACTCCTATCTTCCTCCATTATTCCGTCCACACTTTCCCAACCTTTCCCGTAGTCGAACTACGACACTCTGATTTCTCATTCTCGTCCGAATGAGCATACGTAGGCACAAGGGCCCCAATCCTTGGCGATCACCCCATCTTCTAACCACCCATCTCTCATTAGCGTCTTTAACCTTTTAACCTACCTATTCTACCTTTAATAACGAGAAGAAAACAAGTAAACCTAAACAACACTCCCCACATTTACCTTAAGAGGTTCCCGTCGAGTACGACAGACGTGAGGGGTGCTAATACCTTCCCCTCACGTAACCGACTCCCGAACCCGGAACATGGTTGCGACAGCCCTGTTCCTATCCTTTCGTTTTTAAGAGGTTTTCTCGATATTTTCCTCTCCCGTTCATTCAGGAAAAATAAAGTTCGGTGGCGACTCTGTCGAACCGCATCTCCGCGCCTTTTGCGCGAGGGTCGTTTCTCCGAAATGTCTCCGTGATTTTTCGAGGTGCGACACTAAGGAGGAGCTTACAAACCTCAACCTTAGCCTATCAGACTCATAAGGAGCTTACAAACTTCGTATTTTGATATTGCCAAAGGAAGTTAAAATATTATTTTTGGTTTTCTTAAATATGGAACTAAGGGGGAGCTTACAAACCTCAACCTTGGAACTATTTGACTCAGGGGGAGCTTACAAACCTCAGACTCTGATGTTACTAAGAAAACTAAATTACTTTTTCTTAAGAGTAGTACCTAGTATAATGTCTACAGAACTATGCTTTGGAATATTAGACTCAAGGGGAGCTTATATACCTCATACCCTGATGTTGCATAGAAAATTATAACTACCCGACCTTGTCCTTTAAATACTTGTGTTTATCATCATTAAAAAGGGGGAGATTGTTAGAAAAATATTTGTTCATGACATATTTTCCTTGGGTTTTGATGATAACAGAGTATTAAAATAACAATGGTTTATTTGATGTGTGTTACATGTGTGAAAGTTCTAATACTTGTAAATATTATTGTTAGAATCTATTCTACATTAAGCACACTTTGAGAGTTGCTGAATTGCTAGCTTCTTGTGGCAGAATCTGAAGAACACTTGCTAAGTGATGTCTGATGTAGACTCTGAAGCTGAAGGTTTCAGCATCAGAAGAAGCAACATAATTGTCTCTACACTTAGTGAATGCAAATTGACTTCTGGTATCATTCAGAGTTGGTGATAAAGCTGAAGCTATTCGTACTACAAAAAACAAGTTGTATTGTTAAATCAGTTTGTCAGCTAGAGTCTACAGATTGCATGGCTCAAGAAAGGTTGAGATGCTTTATGGATATCTACTCTCAACGACTCTAATAGTACAAAATCTCTTGAGTACTTAAAGGTTAAACATGTTACACATTGGATTAAGATCTTCTAGTGTACCTATCTTCAACGAATCTTGTACTATGGAGTAGCAGCAAAGACTCTTGATCAAGTTATCTCTTCAACGACTAGTTTTTGAAAAGGCTATAAATATGGCTGAAGGTTTAAACTAAATCTTTAACAAGGATCAACTAGAAGGAGTAACAAGATAAGAAATTATCAACTTATTGTATATGCAGATTTTTATGGTGTAGGTTGTAATTGTAAAAGCCTTAACACTTCTTACACATTGAATATCTTAAAAATCTTAAGTGCTTTAGGTCTTTGTTATGGTGATTTCCCGTACCTCTTATACTTGTATCATGTATACCTTGTTCTCTATTCAGCTGAGCTTGTTCAACAGTTTAGATGAAAGTCTTATGTCATTGGGATACAAGCAAGGAAGTTTCGACCCAATATGCTTGAGCCACGTAAGTCTATTGCTATGTGCTTGAGCAGTGAAAGTCTTAATCAAGTATATTGATTGAGCAGAAAAGTCTTGAGCCAGTGTACCTTGAGAAAGATAGCTCGATTCATGAAATTTAGAGCAGTAACTCTTGACCAGTGAGGTGCAAGTAGAGAGGCTCATTTCATGGAACCTAGAGCAGAAGTCTTGAGCCTGAGGTGCTTGAGAAAGAATTCTTAGTACATGGAGTTGGAGCAGTAAGTCTTGACCTAAGGGGTGCAAGTAGATAGGCTCGTTCCATGGTACTTAGAGCAGAAGTCTTGGGCTGAGGGCCTGAGTAAGGAAGTATTGGGTTCGTGGAACCTGAGCAAGAAGTCTCGAGTGATGAGATTAAGTAGAAGTCTTGGACCTTGGGTATGAGCAAGTGTAAAAGTCTTATGTATAATGCATAAGCGATTGTAATCATGTTTTGATTATAGTGAAAATATCTTATGAAGCAAGAGGACTGGACTACTCTCAGTTTGGGAAGAACCAATATAAGTCTTTGTATCTTCTGCTATTATTTATTTACTTCTGTTAACACTCTGGTGCTAAGAATTAACCAAAATTTGAACACCAGTTTAGATTTTAAACTCTGATAAGATGCAAACTAAGAAAATGAAAAACAAAATTCAACCTCCTTCTTGTGTACTTTTATCACCTTCAGATAGTGCTGCTAAGAAGAAGGAGGCATCCATCTCTTCCTGGAAGGGTGCACAACAAATGGTTCAGCATGGTCAAGCCGTTGGTTGGGAACAAGTTGTGAATCTTCCTGAAAACAAGTACCATGCCAGTCTCGAGTTTTCTCCTAAGTCTGTAAAAGTTGTTAAGCAAGAGGTTGTTATTCGCCAAATTCAATAGATTTTCCATAGTGGAGGCTTCATCCATCCTACTTCTCTAGAACTGGATTGATGTTGGTGTTCCTTCTGTTATGCATATTTCAAAGTAATTTGTTTTTTGTTGTTTTCAAAAAAGTTCCTTTCACTATGCCCAAGGTGAAAGTGATTATGTGTGAGTTTTGTTTCGGATTTTAAGATCATTAATAAAATTTTATTTTTTTATCCATATGTGTTTTTTCTTTTTGCTTTTTCTGGAAAATAGTAATCTAAAAAACCAAAAGATAATAAAAATAATTTAAATATTTGCATAATACTTGCGCATTTATCTGTTCCCTAAAATCAAACATATATCATTGTGCAGATTGATTCATGATAAACCCATTAAAAACAATGACCCTATGCCCTCTCTTAACTATGAATTCCCGGTGTTTGAAGCGGAAGAAGAGAGTATTGAGGAAATTCCTTATGAGATTTCTCGGATGATTGAACACGAGGAGAAGACCATCCAGCCTTATAAAGAGCCAACAGAAATGATAAACTTGGGTTCTGAAGAGGACAAGAAAGAGGTCAAGATTGGGGTTCTGCTTGGTTCAGATGTTAAGAAGAGGATGGTAGAGCTTCTTAAAGAGTATGTGGATGTGTTTGCTTGGTCTTACCAGGATATGCCAGGTCTTGATACAAATATTATGGAGCATAGTTGCCTTTAAAGCCAGAATGTCCATCATTCAAGCAGAAGTTGAGAAGAACTCACCCTGATATGGCTGTCAAAATCAAAGAGGAGGTTCAAAAGCATATTGATTGAGGTTTCCTTATTACCTCTGAATATCCTTAATGGATGGCCAATATTGTCTCTGTTCCAAAGAAAGATGGTAAAGTCTGGATGTGTGCTGATTACAAAGATTTGAACAAAGCTATCCCAAAAGATGATTTTCCATTGCCACATATTGATATGTTGGTAGATGATACTGCTAAATTCAATATCTTCTCGTTTATGGATGGTTTTTCCAGTTATAATCAAATTAAAATGGCACCCAAGGATATAAAAAGGATAATATTTATTACACCCTGGGCAACATTCTGTTATAGAGTGATGCTTTTCGGTTTGAAGAATGTTGGTGCAACGTACCAAAGAGCCATGACTACTCTTTTCGATGATATGATGCACAAAGAGCTAGAAGTTTATGTTGACGATATGATTGCTAAGTCTAAGCCTAAAGAAGATCATGTTGAGTTTTTTTGAAGTTGTTTCAGCTTTTGAGAAAGTTTAAACTTCATTTGAATCCTAAATAATGTACTTTTGGTGTCTGTTCAGGAAAGCTTTTGGGTTTCATTGTCAGCTAGAAAGGTATCGAGGTAGTGAAGGTGAGATAATACTTAGAAGGGGGGGGGGGGGGGTTGAATAAGTATGGAAAATTAAGACTTGAAAATAATCACACAATTATTTTTATCCTGGTTCGTTTAACAACTACTCCAGTCCACCCTTCCAGAGTGATTTGCCTTTCTCAACAAGGACTTAATCCACTATTAAATCAAACTGATTACAATAGTATCACCTAAGAACAACAGTTCTTAGTCTTCTTAAGAGCTACTGATTCTAACTGAATCCTCTTAAGGAATATCCTTTACAATCAATGTAAATTAAATACAAGAGTTTTTAATGCTTCTAAAAAGCTTTAATCACAACAGTGATTTTTCTCTTAAGTTTAAGTACAATGAGATTCTATGAAGAATAAGAATGAGAGCTTATAGAATATTATGATTTCTTTTCAGCAAGTGTGTAACTGAAGAATGAAGTGAAGATCTCCTTTTATAGGCAGCTGAAACATGCAAGCTGAACGTTGAAAAGAGAGTATCAAAAGGTCTGAGCCTTTTTTGTCTTCACATGCACTGACCTTTCCTTGAAATAGATGGCACAGAAAAATCCTTTTTGTCTGTGTAAGTGTGTCTAGCACAAATAAGGAAAGAGACGTTGAATAGTTCCAACGGATATATTCTTGAAAATACTTCTTCAGTTTCAGCAAGTTCTTCAGAGTCTGAATGGATCAGAGTCTTCTAATGAGATTCAGAACTATGCTGTACCAGAGTCTTCTGCAGCGTGTGTGCTTCTAGCGTGTTGATCATCAGAGCATTTTGACACAGAACTTCAGTACTTGGCAGCGTAGGTACTTTCAGAAACTTCTGTAGACTAATGCTTTGAGAAACTCTTCAATCAATATTCTTCTATACTACTGATGCTTCAGCTTCAGATGCTTCTGATTATCTTCAGATGCTTCTGACTATCTTCAGATGCTTCTGACTCAGAATGTTCTGGAGCTTCTTGCTTCAGATCCTTCTGGAGACTACGCTCAGGATCTTCTGTAAGGAGCAAACAGATTCTTCTGTAAGGTGCATCTGGCGCTTCAGAGTCAGAAAAACTTCTTGTATTCAAGGCATATTTGCTTCTAGAGAGTTAATATAATTTCAATCTGCAGTAAAACTCTCAAACAAATTTTAGAGTATATAATTCTTAAATATAAATTTCCTAACAGTTATCATCAAAACAAAGAGTAATTATTAAGAACCAATATGTGTTCTAACAATCTCCCCCTTTTTGATGATGACAAAAAGTAACAGAAATTTTATTTAATTGAACATAAAGAATTATAACTCCCCCTGAGATGATGAATCTCCCCCTGAGTTGAATATGAAAAAAGAATAGAAACTTCCCTTTTTATCTTGAGTAATCTTCAGAGTCAGATCTTGTTTGTCTGTTTAATAATCAAGGGTCAGACTATCTTGCAGATATGAGATTCAGAGTTTGATAAAAGATAAATGATCTGAGAAACTCAGAGATTCTTTTATAGAGTGTTCTTATCAAATGTTCTGAAATAGTCAATTTAGATATTAGAAAGAGTAGATATGTCTGAAGATTCATTCTAGTGAAATTATATTAAATAGTTCAGATCTTTATTTTCTCCCCCTTTTTTGTCATAAGCAAAAAGTAAAAACTTTTAATAAAGACAAATAAAAGGAACAAGAAACAGATAATTCAATGGAGAATAACAAACTGATTCATTTAATCATAACAAAGCAAAAGTACATTGGAAAATATCAGAAGATATAACAAAAACATTCAGATGCAAAACAACAGATGCACAAATATGAGAAAAAAATCTAAGAGTGTTTTGACAAAAGCATCTTCAATAGGTCTGTGATCTCAGATTGTGATTGCTCTTGCTTTGACATCCACTTAGTCATTGTCTCAGTCTTCTCATCTTGTTTAGACATCCACTCTGACATGTCCTCAGATTTCTTGTCTTGCTTCACCATCCAAGATCTTATTTCAGATTGACCAGCTTCCAGAGCAGCAATCTTGTCTCCAAAATCTGGATTTTCTGTCTTTATCTCTGATGAGGGAAATGGAGGTTCTGCAGCCTGAACAGAGTCAATTGCCATAGGTTCTGGAGATCCTGAAGAGGGTTCTACCAGAGTCATAGTCAATGCAGTGGCAGTTGGTTCTGGTGGAGGAGGAGGTGGAGGAGCATCCAAATAAAGCAGAGGTTCAGTCTTGTTGACAATCCAGAATTGAGTTCTTTCAGCTCTTAGCTTTGCATCATCAGAACAGATGTTCTTCAGATTAGAAGCTACAGTGTTGAATCTATTGAGAAATCCTTTCCAGATGATGTCAGTTTCATTTGCATCCATAGTTTCAGAACATCTTTTCTGAACAGTACCTAAAGACATCTGTATTTCTTGCAAAAACGTTTGAAATAAATGATCAATGTTAAGTCTGGGTGGTGGTTTAAGCAAGGTTTCCAGAGTCATCTGTTTAGGTTTTGGAGTTGGTGGTATCAGTGATTTTGAGATGGAAATCAGAGGAGGGGGATAATATGGAATGAATGGAATTTCTGGTTTTTGAGGTAAGGATCTGTTTAAAGCATTAAGCAGATTTGGTTGAGGTCTTGTGCGTGGGTAAACAACATCAAAGAATGCATTGGAGTATGGTACGAAAGCAGAGTTTGATGGTTTATCAGATGCAACTGTGTTATCAGATGCAGGATGCAGAGCTGAAACAGCAGCTTTACCAGATGTAGCAGATATGGTGGCTAAAGATCCTTCATTGTCCATAGATTGAATATATGAAAGGATTACAGATGGAAGGGCCGGTCTGAGTTTTGGTTTCAGAGGTTTCAAGGGTTCAGAAGGCTCAACTCTATCATAAAAATCTTTCAGTTTGAAACCATAAGATAAATTATGATAAAGAGAAGACACTTGGGCACAAGATATTCCAGATGATGATGGATTGGAAGTGGGAACAATCATCTCAGATGATGGTCCAGGTGGAGGCAAAGGGTCTGGAATGGAAGTTTTAGTAGGTAAGGTTGATTCAGGTTCAGGTTCATGTACAGGGTATTTGTCAGATGGATTAATCAGAAAATCAGGATGAATTTCTGATTCAGATGAATTGGAGGATGTTGTAGGTGTACAGGAGGTAGAAGAAACTTGAAACACTGTTTTTAATGGAGTGATATCAAGAACTTCTGTCTCAGGGATATGAGTAGGTTCTGAAGGGGTATCAGATTGTTGAGTAGGTGGTTCAGATGAAACAGGAGCAGAAGTTACTTTAGAGGGTTCAGAAGTAACAGGTGCTACAGGTTCAGAAGATGGAATTTGTGATGGTGGTATGACAGAGTCTTTTTCTGGTTGATCTTCTGTGGTTTGTTTTTCTGGATGATCAGAAGTTTTTGGTTGATTTTCTGTTTGTGGTTGATCAGATTTTTGTTTATCAGAAGTTTGTGGTAGTTCTGATGGTTGTGGTTCTGTTTGTTGTGGTTCTGTTGGTTGTGGTTCTGTTGGTTGTGGAACTGTTGGTGATGGACGTGGAGTGAAGTGTTTGATGTGTATTTTGGGTTGAGTTGGTTTTGATACGGAGGCAGTGGTTTGTTTTTGAGGTGAGACAGAACTGGGGGCAGCAACAGATGTTGTTTGGGTGATAGGTGGTTTGGGAACAGACTTAATAGATGAATCATTAATAACAACATTTTTAGAAATAGCAGAAGTCTTTGTACCTTTGAGTTTAATCCTCTTAGCAGATGCAGAGGCAGCTTCTCCAGAGTCCTTTCTCTTCAAAAGATCCTTGGATTTCTCAGCAATCTTAGCCTTCTTCTGGACAGGTTCAGATTCTGCTGCAGGCTGAGATCTTTTCCTCTGAAGTGGAACTTCTTCTTCTTCTTCTTCTTCTCCTGCATCTGGCAGTGGTTGCTTGACAAGTTGAAACACATTGGCTGGAACAGGCACTCCTTCCTTTTTGCATTCCTCTATATACATCAGAACAATGTGTCTAGGTTCTTCAGCAAAGAATAGAGGAAAGTCTGATACTGGAACCCTTTTATTCAGATCAGACATATTTAACCTCTTTGGAGCAGCAGTGAGTTCATCTACAATCTTGAGTCTCAGAAGACTTTTAGCGTTCAGAGGCTTTCCCATAATGAACTCTAGTTCCTCTGTAACACCAGCATCATACAGAGCAGCCACTAAACCATTTTCAGTGAGAAGATCTGAGAGCAACCTTCCAAAAGGTATCCAAGTCCTGATCTTCTGGCCTTTTTCTTTCACAGATTCTCTGGATGCATTGATGTGATTCCACAGATGCATGAACAAAATGTAAGGAAGATCTACCTTGTTGCTCTGACTAAGGCAGTACATAAAATAGATCTGTTCATTGTTGACATAATCTGGGGAATTTGTTGACTTTCTGTGATGTATGCATCCCATGAAGATCTTGGCCCAGATCTTGTAATCAGGCTTCAGATCTTTGAATCTGTTAGAGGCTTGTCCAGCAGTCATAACTTCCTCATAAACTTCATCCATATCCACACGCCCAGCTGGCAAGTGTGAAACACCATCTGTTTCTTCATAACCAATTAATCTTCTGATCAGATCCTCTGTGATGATAATCTCCTTTCCCAGCACAGATGATAAGATAAACTTGGGATATACAGATGCATGAATCCAGAATTCCTTAACAAGTAGAGGGTAAACTGGTCCAAACAATCTATCAAAGTATTTCACCCAACCTTGAGCTCTAACAATGGAGCGAAAATCAAACCCATTGTCAGCCAAAGAATCAAATTCAACCATGGATTCACACAACACTTCTAGTTTATCAACAGGTGTGAGAAGAGTTCTCTTTGGAGGAGTATATGGAGCAGCACCTAGGTTATCTGAAGTCACAGCAGCCATTGTAGATTGAAACTGTGCAGTCGTTGATGAAGAAGACGCCATTGAAGAATGCTTTTTAGAACACTTAGGTTTTGAGTTTTTATGCAGAGAGAACAATAGATGAAAACGCATGTAAATTCTGAGAATGAAAAGTGTGAAAGTGAATACACAACAGGTATTTATACTAATCACATAGGCACACCAACAGTTAGAAAGAAACGCACGTTTGAGCAGCATTAAATGAAGAGAATAAAATCATTTCAAATAATAAATGCTTCTGACAGTTTTGGGGGGAAAACCAAGATATTTACTATTCAAATTTCACCTCAAACGTCTTTTCAGTTGTGAACACGCCACCTCTTCAGATTTTGTGGGACATGTGTTTGCTTGCATGCTGTTCTGAATTCTCTCAAGAAATGAAACGTTAGCCAACGTTCAGATCTTCTAAAGATGATTAGTTCAGAGTTTCACATCAGAAATAATAATCAGAATAAAATAAATGAACAGAAGAAATACTTCAGATGAATTAAGCATTTTGCATCTGCAACAATTTGCTTCTGGTAAATATCATTCTGGACAAACATCCATACCAATATTTTTCAGAATAAAATTGAATCTATCTTCAACAAGGGGTTTTGTAAAAATATCTGCCCATTGATGATCTGTATCAACAAAGGCTAAATTTATGACTCCCTTCTGAACATAGTCTCTGATGAAATGATGCTTAATTTCTATATGTTTTGCCTTAGAATGTAAAATGGGATTCTTGGACAAACATATAGCAGAAGTATTATCACAAAAGATAGAAATGTTACTCTAAAAAATTTGATAATCTTCTAGTTGACTTTTCATCCAGAGTATCTGCGTGCTACATCCAGCAGCAGCAATGTATTCAGCCTCTGTGGTTGAAAGTGCAATTGTGGGTTGCTTCTTGCTGTACCAGGAGATTAGATTTCTTCCTAGAAATTGACAACTTCCAGAAGTACTTTTTCTTTCCACTCTGTCTCCAGCATAGTCAGCATCACAGAATCCAACTAATTTGAAATCATCAGATTTTCTGTAACACAGACCCACATTAGAAGTACCTTTCAGATACCTTAGAATCCTCTTGACAGCTGTCAAGTGTGATTCTCTAGGATCTGATTGGAATCTAGCACACAGACAAACACTGAATAATATGTCAGGTCTAGAAGCAGTAAGATAAAGAAGAGAACCAATCATACCTCTGTAGAGCTTCTGGTCTACTTTCTTACTTACCTCTTCTTTGCCAAGAGAGCTAGTAGGATGCATTGGAGTCTTTGCCAGCTTGCTGTCAGACATGTTGAATTTCTTCAGAAGTTCTTTAACATACTTTGTCTGATGTATGTAAGTGCACTCTGGAGTTTGATTAACTTGGATTCCTAAAAAGAATCTGAGTTCTCCCATCATGCTCATTTCAAATTCTGCCTGCATACATGTAGCAAACTCCTTTCCAAGCATAACATTTGTTGATCCAAAAATAATATCATCTACATAAATTTGGCAAATTAGAAGATCTTTCTTTATGGTTTTACAGAATAGAGTTGTATCCACTTTGCCTCTGATAAAATTCTTCTCCAGAAGAAAATTACTCAATCTCTCATACCAAGCTCTGGGAGCTTGTTTTAATCCATATAGAAATTTCTTTAATTTGAAAACATGATCTGGAAATTTTTCATTTTCAAAACCAGGAGGTTGGTGGACATAAACTTCTTCTTCTATAATGCCATTAAGAAAGGCACTTTTAACATCCATTTGATACAGAGTGATGTTATTCTGTGCAGCAAAAGAAATAAGAAGGCGTATAGATTCTAACCTTGCCACTGGAGCATATGTCTTAGTGTAATCAATACCTTCTTGCTGACTGTATCCTTGAGCAACCAGCCTTGCTTCATTCCTTTCTACTTCTCCCTTTTCATTCAGCTTATTCCTGAAGACCCATTTTGTTCCAATAACATTGAATCCTTTAGGTCTAGGAACCAGATCCCAAACTTCATTTCTGGTGAATTGATTCAGCTCTTCTTGCATAGCTATAATCCATTCATTATCTTCCAGAGCCTCATCTACAGATGTTGGTTCTATCATTGACACTAAGCCAAATGAAGAAGATTCAGAAGTTCTGAGAAATGATCTTGTCCTTATTGGATCATCTTTCTTTCCAATTATCACATCTTCTGGATGAGAAGCTTTGATTCTGGAAGAAGATCCTCTGATAGTTGGTCTTTCAGAAATATGCAAGTTGTTTAGTTGGGAGGTCAAAGGTGTAGCATCTGGGGTTGCTTCAGATTCTTTAATTTTTGCCTTTTCTGCCTCTGAGCCTTCAGAGTTTGTGAGAATCACTTCTCTATCTGCAGAACTTTCAAACTGCTTTGGCTTTTCAGAGCCAAGCTTATCATCAAATCTAACATGAATAGATTCTTCCACAATCTGTGTTTCAGTATTGAATACTCTGTAGCCTTTAGAGCGTTCAGAATAACCAAGCATGAAACACTTCTGTGCTTTGGAATCAAACTTGTTCAGATTATCTTTAGTATTAAGCATAAAACAAATACATCCAAAAGGATGAAAATAAGCAATGTTAGGCTTTCTGTTTCTCCACAATTCATAAGGAGTCTTTTCCAGAAGAGGTCTTACAGACACTCTGTTCTGAATATAACAAGCTGTGTTAATTGCTTCTGCCCAGAAATGTTTTGCCAGATTTGTCTCATTGATCATGGTTCTGGCCATTTCTTGCAATGTTCTATTTTTCCTCTCTACAACTCCATTTTGTTGTGGAGTTCTAGGGCAGGAGAAATCATGTGCAATGCCTTTTTCAGAAAAATATTTTTCAAAATGTTTATTTTCAAATTCTCCACCATGATCACTTCTGACTTTAATAATTTTACAATCTTTTTCAGTCTGGACTTGATTGCAGAAGTCAAAGAACACAGAATGAGACTCATCCTTATGTTTTAGAAACTTTACCCATGTCCATCTGATGTAGTCATCTACAATGACTAACCCATACTTCTTGCCTCTGATGGATGCAGTTTTCACTGGTCCAAATAGATCAATGTGAAGTAATTCCAATGGTCTGGAGGTAGAAACAACATTTTTTGATTTAAAATGTGATTTTGAAAATTTACCTCTTTGACATGCTTCACACAGAGCATCTGAGTTGAACTTCAACTTAGGAAGTCCTCTGACCAGATTGAGTTTATTAATCTGAGATATACGTCTCATATTAATATGCCCCAATCTTCTATGCCAGACCCATTGCTCATCATTCACAGATAAGAGGCATTTTACATTTTGAACTTTAAGTTCTGAAAGGTTAATTTTATAAATGTTGTGTTTCCTCTTTCCACTGAATAGGATAGAACCATCCTTTTGACATACAGCTTTGCAACATTTTTGATTAAAGATTATATCATAACCATTGTCACTTAATTGACTTATGGACAATAGATTATGTTTCAATCCTTCAACTAACAGAACAATAGAAATAGAGGGTAGGTTGCCATTACCTATCGTTCCAGAGCCAATAATCTTGCCCTTCTGGTTCCCTCCAAATTTCACGTCCCCTCCAGATCTAAGTTCCAGGCTTTGGAACATAGACCTTTCTCCTGTCATGTGTCGTGAGCATCCAGAGTCCAAGTACCATGATTGGTGTCCTGACCTTGCTGCTAAGAACATCTACAACAGGAATTATTTTGTTTTTAGGTACCCAGATCTTCTTGGGTCCTTTGGGGTTAGTTGGTTTGCAGGTTTGTCTAAACTTCTGTTTTGCAACATAATGTTTATTCTGACTTGCCTTTGGTTTAAACACATAAGTACTCTTCTCAGAGCTTGTGTGTTTAATGTCATTCAAGTGACCAAATTTGAATTGAGAATACAGAGGTGTCTTCCTGATGAAAAGTTTGTCAACAGGTTTTGGATTGCTTCCAGATGAAGACTCATATCCAATGCCTCTTCTGTTGTTTCCACTAACACCATAGATCATGGAAGCCATCTTGCTTCTATCTATGCTCTTAGTGAGAAACCTCTGAAAACTAGAGTCATATTTTTCTAAAATATTTTCACATGACTTAGTCTCAGATTCAGATTCTTGTTGAGTTCTATCAAAGTCATTTTTTATTTTTAAATTTTTTTATTTCTGCTCAACAAGTTCTGTTTTCAGAAGATCAATCTCAGATTCAAGATTGCTTTTCAGCTTCTTGTATTTGAGTTTGATGTTGTTATAACTTTTAAGAACTTCTGTTAAAACTTTAATGAGTTCTTCTTTGGTAAGTTTAGCCATTACCTCTTCTGCATCATCATCAGATTCAGATTCTGATTCATATCCTGAGGTACCTTCCTCTTGATCCTCTATCCTGGCCATCAGTGCAACGTTTTCACATTCTTCTTCTGATTCAGAAGATGACTCACACTCATCTGAGTCATCCCATGTTGCCATCAAAACCTTCTTCTTTTTGTTGAACTTCTTCTTAGGTTTTTCTTTCAGAAGTTTGGGGCAGTCATTCTTGTAGTGCCCAGGTTCTTTGCACTCATAGCACACCACTTCTTTCTTGGCAGATCTTTTGTGACTAGAAGATTCCTTTCTGTTATCAGATCTTCTGAAGTTGTTAAATTTCTTTCCCTTGTGCTTCCAGAGTTTGTTAATCCTTCTGGACAGCATGGATAACTCATCTTCTTCTTCAGAAGAAGATTCTTCAGAGCTTTCTTGAATGACTTGCAAAGCTTTAGCAGTTTTGTTAGATTTTAAAGCTATGGATTTACCTTTATCTTTCTTCTGGGGTTCATCTTCCTCCAGCTCAATTTCATGGCTTCTCAAAGAACTGATAAGTTCTTCTAAAGAGATCTTGTTCAGATCTTTTGCCATCTTCAATGCAGTCACCATTGGTCTCCATCTGGTGGGAAGACTTCTGATGATTTTCTTGACATGATCTGACGTTGAGTAGCCCTTGTCCAGAACTTTCAGACCAGCTGTAAGAATCTGAAATCTAGAAAACATAGTTTCTACATTTTCAGACTCTTCCATTTTAAATGCCTCATACTTCTGTATGAGCGCCAGAGCCTTGGTCTCTTTAACCTGAGAGTTTCCCTCATGAGTCATTTTGAGTGACTCAAACATGTCATGAGCAGTATCTCTGTTAGTAATCTTCTCATACTCAGTATGAGAGATTGCATTAAGCAATATAGTTCTGGCTTTGTGGTGATTCTTGAAATCTCTTTTCTGCACTTCAGTCATTGATTTTCTATCAATCTTTTTGCCATCCTCACCAGTAGGATGTTCATATCCATCAATGACCAAATCCCAAAGATCAGCATCATACCCAAGAAAAAAACTTTCTATTCTATCTTTCTAGTAGTCAAATTTTTCTCCATCAAACATTGGAGGTTTGGTGCTGATCCTATCCCTCTCTTCATATTTATTGTTAATATTTGACATTGAATTATCAGCCATGATAACAAATAAATATATTAATCAAAGTATATCTCTCTGGATCTTTACTGACACTGTTAAGTGATAGCACACTCAGAACCGGAGCTCTGATGCCAACTGAAGGTGAGATAATACTTAGAAGGGGGGGTTGAATAAGTATGGAAAATTAAGACTTGAAAATAATCACACAATTATTTTTATCCTGGTTCGTTTAACAACTACTCCAGTCCACCCTTCCAGAGTGATTTGCCTTTCTCAACAAGGACTTAATCCACTATTAAATCAAACTGATTACAATAGTATCACCTAAGAACAACAGTTCTTAGTCTTTTTAAGATCTACTGATTCTAACTGAATCCTCTTAAGGAATATCCTTTACAAACAATGTAAATTAAATACAAGAGTTTTTAATGCTTCTAAAAAGCTTTAATCACAACAGTGATTTTTCTCTTAAGTTTAAGTACAATGAGATTCTATGAAGAATAAGAATGAGAGCTTATAGAATATTATGATTTCTTTTCAGCAAGTGTGTAACTGAAGAATGAAGTGAAGATCTCCTTTTATAGGCAGCTGAAACATGCAAGCTGAACGTTGAAAAGAGAGTATCAAAAGGTCTGAGCCTTTTTTGTCTTCACATGCACTGACCTTTCCTTGAAATAGATGGCACAGAAAAATCCTTTTTGTCTGTGTAAGTGTGTCTAGCACAAATAAGGAAAGAGACGTTGAATAGTTCCAACGGATATATTCTTGAAAATACTTCTTCAGTTTCAGCAAGTTCTTCAGAGTCTGAATGGATCAGAGTCTTCTAATGAGATTCAGAACTATGCTGTACCAGAGTCTTCTGCAGCGTGTGTGCTTCTAGCGTGTTGATCATCAGAGCATTTTGACACAGAACTTCAGTACTTGGCAGCGTAGGTACTTTCAGAAACTTCTGTAGACTAATGCTTTGAGAAACTCTTCAATCAATATTCTTCTATACTACTGATGCTTCAGCTTCAGATGCTTCTGATTATCTTCAGATGCTTCTGACTATCTTCAGATGCTTCTGACTCAGAATGTTCTGGAGCTTCTTGCTTCAGATCCTTCTGGAGACTACGCTCAGGATCTTCTGTAAGGAGCAAACAGATTCTTCTGTAAGGTGCATCTGGCGCTTCAGAGTCAGAAAAACTTCTTGTATTCAAGGCATATTTGCTTCTAGAGAGTTAATATAATTTCAATCTGCAGTAAAACTCTCAAACAAATTTTAGAGTATATAATTCTTAAATATAAATTTCCTAACAGTTATCATCAAAACAAAGAGTAATTATTAAGAACCAATCTGTGTTCTAACAGGTAGATCATCATAAAGTCAGAGCTATTCAAGAGATGCCTACACCCAAGACAAAAAAGTAAGTCAGAGGATTCCTTGGGCATTTGAATTACATTTCCAGGTTTATATCTCACATGATTGCCACTTGTGGGCCAATCTTCAAGCTTCTCCGTAAAAACCAAGGTTGTGTTTGGATAGAAGACTCCTAGAAAGCTTTTGATAACATAAGAGATATTCTTCTTGAACCTCATATCATGTCTTCTCTAATGAAAGGAAGACCTCTAGTCATGTACTTACTGTGTTGGAAGAGTCCATGGGTTGTGTACTTGGACAACAATATGAAACTGGTAGAAAAGAGTATGCCATCTACTATTTGAGTAAGAAGTTCATAGACTGTGAGCCTCGATACTCTATGCTTGAAAAAACTTGTTGTGCTTTGGTCTGAGCTGCTAAATGTCTACGCCAATATATGATAAATCATACCACTTGGTTTATATCCAAAATGGATCCAATTAAGTACATTTTTGAAAAGTCTTCTTTGACTGGAAGATTGCTCGTTGACAGGTGTTGTTATCTGAATATGATATTGAGTACCATACACAGAAAGCAATTAAAGGAAGTATCCTAGCTAATCATTTGGCTCACCATCCAATTGATGATTATCAATCCATCAGGTTTGACATCTCTGATGAAGATGTTGTGTATTTGAAAGCCAAAGATTATGATGAACCATTACCCGAAGTAGGACTAGATCCTAAATCCCGATGGGGTTTAGTGTTTGGCGGAGCTGTTAATGGCTATGGTAATGGAATTTTAGCAATCATTATTACTCCTCAGGGTTCTCCTATCCCTTTCACTGCAAGATTTATGTTTGATTGTGCGAATAACATGGCAGAATATGAAGCTTGTATCATGGGTATTGAAGAAGCCATTGATTTAAGAATTAAGTTCCTTGATGTGTATGGAGATTCATATCTGGTGGTTAATCAGATAAAAGGAAAATGAGAGACTCGTCAGCCTGGTTTGATTCCTTACAAAGATTATGCAAGGAGGTTGTTGAATTTATTTAACAAAGTTTAGTTTCATCATATACCTCGTGAATAGAATCATATGGCGGATGGTTTAGCTACTTTGTCTTCTATGTTTAAAGTGAATTGTTAGAATGACATGCCTAAGATTAGTGTTATGCGCCTTGATAAATCTGGTCATGTGCTTGTAGTAGAAGAAGTCACAGGTGATAAGCCTTGGTATCATGATGTTAAATGTTTCCACCAAAGTCATGAGTACCCACTTGGGGCATCCAACAAAGGTAAAAGACTTTGAGAAGATTGGCAGGAAATTTCTTTTTGAATGAAGATGTGTTGTATAAGAAAAACTTTGACATGGTCTTGCTCAGATGTGTGGATAGGCACAAAGTAAACATGTTAATGCAAGAAATTTATGAAGGATCCTTTGGTACTCATGTAAATGGACATGCAAAGGCTAAAAATATGTTGAGAGCATGTTACTATTGGTTGACAATGGAATCTGATTGTTGTAAATATATGAAGAAGGGCCATAAATTTCAAATTTATGCTGATAAGATTCATGTGCCTTCGAATCTTCTCAACTTTATTTCATCTCCATGGCCTTTCTCTATGTGGGGGGAATTGACATGATTAAGCCCAAAGCTTCGAACGAACATCGTTTTTCTGGTGGCTATTAATTACTTCACCAAGTGGGTTGAAGCAGCATCTTATGCTAATTTGACCAAGCAGGTTGTGGTCATGTTTATAGAGAAACAAATTATTTACTGATTTGGTGTTCCGAGTAAGATCATTACTAATAATGGATCAAACTTGAATAATAAGATGATGAAATAGATTTGTGACTATTTCAAGATTGATCATCATAGTTCTTCTCCTTATAGACCTAAGATGAATGGGGTGTTGAAGCTGCGAATAAGAATATTAAGAAGATTATCCAAAAGATGGTTGTGACATATAAAGATTGGCATGAGATTCTCCCTTTTACATTGCATGGGCATCGTACATCCGTTCGACAAGGGAAACCCCTTTCTCACTTGTGTATGGCATGGAAGTAGTGCTCACATAGAGGTTGAGATTCCATCAATGCGAGTATTAATGGAAGCCAAGTTGTCTGAGGCTGAATGGTGTCAAAGTAGATATGATCAATTGAATTTGATTGAAGAGAAGAGGATGACGACTTTGTGTCATGGTCAGTTATATCAGAAAAGAATGAAGAAAACATTTGGTAAGAAGGTTCAACCTTGTGTATTCAAAGGAGGTGGCCTTGTGCTCAGAAAGATTTTGTCTTTCAACATTGATTCTAAGGGAAAGTGGACTTATAATTAGGAAGGCCTATATGTTGTTAAGAAAGGCTTCTGATCGGTAAAATAGCAAGTGTACTATTCTATCGATTGTAGTTAAAATAGGAGGATTATCCCCATTATCGATCTCGAGGACTGCATTATGCAATATAAACTCAATTTAATTTTAATTAAACAAAATTCAATTGGGGGTTTTTAAAATTGGTTTAAATAATTTTAAACAAAATATTTAGAATTAAGCAAAATAGTAAACAAAGTTCAGTAAGATATGAGAGCATGCTAGGGGCAGTGTATGAATTTCCTTGCAATAATATAACCCTTATTTCATAACATAAACACAGTTTTTATCAAGTTCTTGACTGCTATTAGTGTATACTCCTAAGGCCTTAGTGAGAAAACCTTTGAAATCATAACCAATTTACTACGTCCATAGGCAAACTAGTTTGAAATCAAGTATTGAAAATAGTTTCAGCAGTACTCAAGTGCACAACAGGGTAATCCTAGCCCTAGGCCTTATCTACTGAGGAATTATCGATCAAATTGTATTAACGATGGTTTGTTCGACCTAAAGTTAACCGTAAAACTAAATCAATTTTTCTGGTTGAAAAATTTATAAAATCATTGATCGATAAAACTAGATGAATAAAAATAAGTGCTTATGTCATAAAAATAAGGAATAAAATATCATTACAATAACGATTCAAGGACACCCGCTAGCATTGGGGGTTTAGCTACTCATAGTCAATAAAGTAAATCGAACAATTAGATACAACATTACAGTATAAATGGGGATTACTTTTGATTTTCAACTGCTTTGGCCTTTGAAAATCTCCCGTTCTCCCTTTTCTCCTGAGCTCCCAATCATATCTTATCGTTCTTTTTTTCACAAACAAAGAGTCCCCTTTCTCTTTTCCAAAATGCGTTTCAAATGCTCACAGATCCACTAGACAGACCAGAAAATTCCAAAAATACCCTCCAGAGTCAAAACTTGTCAACACTGACAAAAATAGGAAAATGACACGCCCAGGCCAACACGGGCGTGTCAGCTGACACGGGCGGCCGTGTTGGCCCCCTGGTCCAGATGCCCAAGCAAATTCATCAGCCAACCTTGCTGACACGGGTCGTGTAAACTGACACGGGCCGTGTCAACTGACACGGGCACCCCTGTCAGCTTCATGTCTTGCACTCCAACACGCCCAAGTTGTCCCTCTCCTGACACGGCCCGTGTCAGGTGACACTTGTGGCCATGTCAAGCCACTGAATTCGCTTGAAAACCTTCTCCGACTTCCCAAAATCCCCAATTTCTTCGCCTGAGTCCTTGGCCTTACTTTGTGTGAACCTAAAATTATCAAGACAACTACCAAACGCATAAAATGCACCGAATAAAATATACTACTTATAGAAGCAATGCGATAATGAAAATGCGGAAAGCATAAAAAACATCAACATTACGAAAGAAAGTGTTACCGATTGTTGTGACTTTATGCCGAATAAACAGACAAAAACTCATAGAATTGGTGACCGATTACAACCCCAAACTTATCTCATTACTTGTCCTCAAGTGATGCCCGAGACAACAAGAAGGTCACCCCTGAATTATTTGCAATAATCTCACCATAATACTGCCAAGATCTTTCGCGATTCGCCTTTAATGTTCCTTTCAACGGTTTCCTTCTCACTCGATTTTTATCGTTCCACCACATTTCCATATTGAAGTACCTTCTCACCTGTCATCTTTTTACACTCTCACCAAATCTCTCGGGTTAAAGTATTTACACTCAAAAATCATAGTATGCAAAGTCGACTCATAAGCTTGAGTATCATCTATTTTCTTATCATAAACACACAATACACATTTTGTGAGGGCTTTACAGGTTGTAACTGGGCTAGGGACATGGTGGGATAGACAAACGAAAAGGGAAAACAAAAGGGTTTACAGACTCGAATGCAGTGTCATCTTTCTCATTACCGTGTACTTTTAAATTTTCATAATCAAGGGCGTTCGACACACTTTCTTTTGGATTTTCCAGTTTTCTCTTCTTTTCTCTCTCCTCAAGTGAAACCTTGAGAGTATTTTCTATAATTTATTTTCCAACCGGATCCTTCTCTAGGTAAGTGCCTTCTTTCATATAAATTAATTTTTTTCGAAAGCACTTGCCTACTTTTTATGCGAGTGTCCCAACCCCAAACTTATAATTTTATACGGATCAAAAATTGACAACACTTATCCGAGCATGGTGAGGAAGTGTTTGGGCTTAAGGTTATACGATGTGGTTGATAAAAAATAAATGGGAATATGGCTCGAATGGGCTAACAAGGGGTAACATATAAGGGTTGGCTTGAAAGGCTCAGAGTTAAACAAAAATTAGTGCCTCAGTGTGTATATAAACAATCCAACAGACGAATACGCAAGCTAAGAGTGACAAAGACATAATTGATACTCTCGTGATGATAAAGTGTTTGGCTTTATAGAATCCTCACCATGTTTGGCATACTGACAGTTTCCAAGGTACCTCTCGTGTGATGTGGCATCATTTCCATCTCGGGTTAAAGTACTCATGTATTTGTCCCGTATTGGGAAATCACGTTCAATCATCCACTTCAACATTATCAACTTCTGGGGGTTTCCTGGAGATCAAGCCTAGGTTGTGTCTTCTCATCCACTTTACTATAAGCATCTCTATTCATCCGACACATAAGTCTCCAACCTGTAACACATAAACACAAAACACACCAAACAAATAAAAACAACACACAAGTGAAATATCATAAAATTTTTTAAAAAAAAATAGACAAATAGAAAGTAAATAAAACCCCCACACTTGAACTAAACATTAACCTCAATGTGTTAGAATAAGCATGAGAGGGGACTCACAAAGCCTCACTGAGGAGGAAGGAAGTGCAACATCAGTTGCTGCATCATAGCGTGCATGTTGTAACCCGGTGAACTGACTTTAAACAATGTTGCGGATAGCAAGAGTCGCCACCGACTTTTATTTTATCCATAAGGAAAGGTTATAAAAGAACAGGAAAGACCTTAGAGAATATTTTGGGTCCGGGGGGTAGGTTATGAAAAGGGAAGGTATTAGCATCCTTTTCATCCATGGTTATCCATGGGCTCTTAGGTACTTAAGCTCACTTTTGAATTGTTTTGAAAGTGTAGTGTGTGAATAACAAAAAATTTCAGAATAGTTTAATAATAATCCGTGTATGGATGTGAAAAACTTGTTTGAAAATTTTGTTGGAAATTTGTTTAAGTGTGAAAAAGTTTTGAAGTGAGCAAGTATCTAGGAGTAGCCTACCCTAATGTTTTAAGGTCTTTCTTATTCTTTGTCCTTTCCTTAGTAAGACTATCCCTACTAAAATGGAGTAGGTAGTCCTTACTTTGGATGTTAAGGGACATGTGAGGGACAATTTGACTTTGAAGGCCATTGTGGGATGTAATAAGCACATATAAGGGACCATCATCATTTTTCGAAAGGGACTCGATTCGTAAAGGCAACCATAAGGGACTTTGATGATTTTTCTATTTGAGGGACTTGCTTTATACACCCCACTTAACCATTATTCGTAGGCAACTTGAGGGATATCCTTAGGAAGTGAGACGGCGATTAAAATCGACTTACGTGTGTGACGTGTTTATTTTAATTATCTTTATTTAAAAGTGATCTAAATTTATTTTAATATTACATACATGTTGTTACACTCCCTAATTACTAACCATAATAATAATTAAATAATTAAACAACTTTACATCCAAGAAACAATTACAAAATAATAAGCAAAATAATTAAATAGCAAAGATAAATAAAATATAAATAAGCAATAATAAATAATAAAGGGGGTTAATTCTAAGTTTACTCGGCAAGACATCGCATCTTGTGCCTACGTATCCTTACGGGAGTGGAATCAGAGTAATCGTAGTTCCCCTCAATAGGGAGGTTAGAAACTTCTTGACTGTGGTCAAGGTCTCAAGGGGAATAAACGCATCTTAAGGACACGCTTACGTGGAGTGTAGAAACTCCAAATCTCTACGTTGAAATGTTAAGTTGTAATTAGGGTTAAATTAGGGATTCCACGGCGGGAAACCCTAAAATGAGCGCGGCGGCTCTTTGACCTAATGCTAAGGGTAAAATTGTAATTTTGCCTGCGGCGAGGCATTTGTGAAAATTAGGGTTTGTAGTTTGTAGTTTTGAGGATTTGAAATCGAATGTGTGAAGTTTTACGAACTATTGGCGCGGCGGCCAAACAGTTAGACCTAACCTTCGGATGTGTGCAATGTGACAGAAATAATAGTAAACGCGTGAATCATGCAAACAGAGAGATAATGTCATAATTTAAACCATGCAAGCAGAAATTTAAAGGCAGAATTTAAAGAGCGATTGTTAAGTTCGCGAGGTTACATGAGAGGAGCAGATACAATATGATAATGAAATTTGAATTGAACAATAATAAAATAAATAACAGTTCTAGTTATTATTTTAAAAAAAAAGATTTTAGTTATTATTTTAAATTTATCTAAAAAAAAGTTTTTCTTAAAAATAATAGGTTTTCATATTAATTAGGAAAAGATGTTAATGTTATTTATTTTAAAAAACAGATTTTTATATTATAACAAATTTTAATAAATTAATGATAACAATAATAATAATAATGGTAATAATAATGATAATAATGATAATAATAATAAATAATGTTAATAATAATAATAATAATAATAATAATAATAATAATAATAATAATAATAATAATAATAATAATAATAATAATAATAAAGCAATAATGAATTTTAAATGTGCCAAATAACCCAACAATGTTGCTAACGCAGAAATGCGCTCATCGCAACCAGATCTAAATCGGACGAAACAAAATTTATCGCAAAGAAAAAGAAATTAAGCAAAAAATAGTATTATTGCTCACACAAAAATGCGATCATCGCAACCAGATCGAACTAACACAAATGTCACGCGTCATGCACACAAATGTGCAAACATCGTATCGACATAATTCGATCAAAAATCTTATATATATAAACTCTAACAATTTAAAAATTATATATATATAAACGTAACAGTAATAGATAAAGAAAAAGAAATAACGGTAATAGATGAAGAAAAAGAAATAACGGTAAAAGATGAAGAAAAAGAAACAACAGTAATAGATGAAGGAAAAGAAATAACGGTAAACGATGAAGAAAAAGAAACAATAGTAATGGATGAAGAAGAAAACTAAATAACGGCAAACGGAACTCACTCCTCTTAGGTTTTTTTCATTCTCCCCTTTTTTCCAACAAGGCAACACATGTATATATAGGGAACAAATTAGGGTTAACACCAAATTGTCAACAATGTCCCTAAAGCCCATTTTAAAGCCCAAACTAAATAATTAGTTAAGAAAAAATAAAATTTAAATAATTTAAAATAATTAAAATAAACTTAAAATAAAAACTAATAATCCTATTGATTCCTAAAATAAAAAAAATTATAAAAAGAACAAAATTTTTTTCAATATTTTTTTATTTTATGATTTTTTGGATATTTTTATGAATAATTTAGAAAAAAGTGAAAAAAATAATATTTTAAAAAATGATTTAATTAAAATACGAAAATAATAATTAAATAATAATAAAAAACTATTTTTGCTATTTTTTTAATGAAAGATAGAAAAATTTAGAGTAAAAATAATAAAAAACAAAAAAAATGACAAAGGTGAGATTCGAACTCTCAACCTCTCACACTCATAACTCCTTACACATGTCCTCCTGCCAATTGTGCCATTTTTACTTTTTAGAAAAAAAATGCATGCCATATGATATTTACCTGCAAAAAGTCAAACGACTACACAAATTTGTTAGTAATTGATTAAATGCAATGAAATGCGACGACAAATCTTATGGCAAAATTTGGGGTATTACAGTTATTATGATAATATTTCTCACCCAACCTCTCTTTGATGTTGGCAAAAAAAAAATCATGAAGTTTGACTTTGGTTTGACCACAGTTGACCTCAGTTTGACCTTTTAACTGCATTGACTGCTTTTGACTTATCTGATCATCTGACTGAGCAAACTTTTGAGAAAAGTCTTGAAACTTGACATGGGGGTTCTTATACACATATAAGATGTTATGAAGCTCACTTGAAGTCTTGGAAGTCCATTTAGCCTGATTAAAGTCAAAACCCTAGTTTTGGATGCACTACTTAGGAGGTGCATTGTCTGAGGGAATTGTCAACTCTTCTGACCAATTGTGAATTTTGTGAACCTTGTGAACCTTCTTGGAACACAAAGTCTTGTATTGTGAGGGCAAATTTTGGGGTGCAACAGCTGCCCCTGTTCAATTTTCTGAAACCTGAGGGGTTAGATTGGTATATTTGCCAGTCGTAACCTGGAAGGTTGAAGGGGATTGAACACAAAAGCCCAAAAATTTGCACTCACCAGTGCATGGAGTGATATTGATGGTTGGTTGAACATGATTGAGTGGGCTTAAAGATGCCACTAGGGGAAAGTTCTTCAGTAGTATAATGAGAACTGTCAGGAGTCTGGAGTAATACTGATGTAACAGCATGTCTTCATGAGGATAGAGCAATCAATAATGATAACCCTAAAGCAGTCTTGAAGCAATGATATGATTTCAGGAGGATAGAACAATGAATGGCTCTAAAGCAGTCTTGAAATAATAATGTGATATGTCTTCAGGAGGATAGAGCAATCAATAGCTCTAAAGCAGTCTTGAAGTAATAATGTGATATGTCTTCAGGAGGATAGAGCAATCAATAGCTCTAAAGCAGTCTTGAAGTAATGATTTCAGGAGGATAGAGCAATGGATAGCTCTAAAGCAGTCTTGAAATAATAATGTAATTTCAGGAGGATAGAGCAATGGATAACTCTAAAGCAGTCTTGAAATAATTAGATGGCTTCAGGAGGATAGAGCAATGAATAGCTCTAAAGCAGTCTTGAAGTAGTAATATGACCTCATGAGGATAGAGCAATGAATAGCTCTAAAGCAGTCTTGAAGTAATAGGATGATTTCAGGAGGATAGAGCAATCAGTAGCTCTAAAGCAGTCTTGAAGTCATGAGAGGCTATCAGGAGGATAAAATAACCCTGAGGTTACAATAAAGCAGTCCCAAAGTAATAAGAAGCTCATCAGGAGGATAAAGTAACCCTGAGGTTACAATAAAGCAGTCCCAAAGATCATAAGCTTGTTTGTTGGATAATTAACCTGAAAACAAGGTAGCATTCTGTATAACAACATTAGTTTATGCTTTATGTATGCATGTATGACATGATGCACTTAGGTAATGTACTATAGACATATATGTTATGGTATGATGTAAATGATGTATGTATGATATGACACTGCCGGAAGTGTCTGGATATCCTTGTATAACAACTGCTGGCCAAGGAAAATAAATCCCGATTCGTTGTTGAAGAATATATAACCCTCCATCTGCTGGGGATAACAAGGTATAGATAACCTCCCGTTGTTGGGGATAACAAGGTATAGATAACCTCCCGTTTTCGTTTGATAGTAGGATAAGTATAACATCCCGTCTTCGTTCATCGTGCCCTTATTGGAAAGTAATTTCCCGTATATCCGTATGAGGATAAAAGAGATGGATATAAATTCCAGGGGAGATTAGACTTTGTGAAAATGGATTAGTCCTACTGATGGTTTGTAACTGTCTTGTAAAGATGAACCGGCGAAGCTTCGTTGAAATCCTTCCCTCGTTCGTCCTTAGTAAATACTATTACTGCATTTTCATGCATTTCTGGTAAACATCAATCATATTAAAAGCATACATGCATTTCTGGTAAACATCAATCATATTCAAAGGCATACATACATTCAAACACAACCAATGGACGTTTCGCTTATGTAAATAGGGTAAAAGTAAATCTGGATTCAAAAGATGGAATTTATTTATATCAAAAGTGACCCATACACGGGTAAGTTTGTACAAGGAGACATAAACCCTAGTAAGAGAATTTTGTCATGAAGTTTTACAAAAAGAATCAGCTATGTGGGAAATAATCCTATTGAGTTTCAACTCTACTATTGCCACTCAAGTATCTCATCTTCTTGCTGTTGAGACGGAAACGATTGGATTGAGCTTTATCTGTTTGGGCTTGAGTAAGCAGTACAACTGGTTGCAATTTCATGAGTGATCCAAACGAGACATAGTCATACGCTTTAATCCCTAACTTTTGCCTGGATTGCCCTTTCAGGTTTTCAATCCACCGGGATACCCTTTTTTGCCCAAGCCGCCTTTTCAGGTTTTCGACTTGCCGGGTGTACATCTTTTTATATATATATATCCCTAATTTTTGCCCAAACCCTTTTGGTTTGCCGGGATGCCCTTATTTTTGCCTAGGCCTGTCAACCTAGCGGGTCTCTTTTTATGCGTAGTATTTTTTAACTATGTCTGCGTTTACAGGTTGTGGGAAGTCTTCACCATCCATTGTAGTCAGTATCATGGCACCTCCTGAGAACACTGTCTTGACTACAAATGGTCCCTCATATGTTGGAGTCCACTTGCCCCTTCAGTGTCAATCTCATTGCAGTATGCAGGCTTCTCAAATCTATCAATGGTAATCTTGGGAGCTTCATCATCCCAGCTTATCTCAAACATAGATGCCATGGTGGCCAATGCGTCTGCCAACTGATTCTCTCTTCGTGGAATATGTCCAAAAGTAATCACTTTGAAATGTGGGATCAAAGACAACACATGTTCTCTGTAAGGAATGAGATTATCATGCTTTGTATCCCAATCTCCTTTAATCTGACTTACTACCAGAGCTGAATCTCCATACACCTCAAGGAACTGAATCTTCATATCAATAGCAACTTGCATACCCATGATACATGCCTCATACTCAGCCATGTTATTGGTACAATAGAAACAAAGTCTGGCAGTAATCGGGGTATGACAACCTTCAGGGGAACTAATCACAACACCAACACCATTACCATGTGCATTGGAGGCACCATCAAAAACCATAGTCCATCGGGATCCTTGTTCAGGTCCGTCATATTGTCCAGGTTCTTTGGTAACAGACATAATGTCTTCATCAGGGAACTCAAAATTCATTGACTGGTAATCACCTACTGCTTGATGAGCCAAATGATCAGCAACAACACTCCCCTTAATGGCCTTCTGAGTAGTATACTGTATATCATATTCCGTCAAGATCATTTGCCATCTTGCAATTCTTCCGGAGAGAGCAGGTTTCTCAAATATGTACTTGATTGGATCCATCTTCGAAATCAACAAGGTAGTATGGGTCAACATATACTGTCTTAGTCGGCGAGCAGCTCATGCCAAAGCGCAGCAAGTTTTCTCGAGCAGTGAGTATCTTGTTTCACAGTCGGTAAACTTTTTGCTAAGGTAGTATATTGCCTGCTCTTTTCGACCAGACTCGTCATGTTGCCCCAATACACACCCCATTGAGTTGTCTAATACTGTTAAATACATAACCAAGGGTCTTCCATCAACTGGTGGCATTAAAATTGGAGGTTCTAGCAAATATCTCTTGATTTCATCAAAGGCAGTCTGGCACTCATCATTCCATTCCATCACCTGATCTTTCTTCAACAACTTGAAGATTGGCTCACAGATGGTAGTTAATTGGGAAATAAATCTTGCAATGTAGTTCAATCGTCCCAAGAAACCTCTAACCTCCTTCTCAGTACGGGGAGCTGGCATCTCTCGTATAGCTTTCACTTTTGCAGGATCCACTTCAATACCTTTTCCACTGACAATGAAACCCAGGAGCTTTCCAGATCTAACTCCAAAAGTACACTTGTTTGGATTTAATCTCAACCTGTATTTCTTCAACCTCTCAAACAACTTGTGCAGATGATCAAGATGTTGTTCTTCATTCTGAGACCTGGCTATCATATCATCCACATACACCTCTATCTCATGATGAATCATATCATGAAACAAAGCCACCATGGCACGCTGATATGTTGCCCCTGCATTCTTCAAACCAAATGGCATCACCTTATAGCAAAAGGTGCCCCACTGTGTCACAAATGTTGTCTTCTCCATATCTTCAGGTGCCATCTTGATTTGATTGTAACCAGAGAAACCATCCATAAAAGAGAATACCTTATGCTGAGCAGTGTTGTCTACCAGAATATCAATATGAGGAAGTGGAAAATCATCTTTAGGGCTAGCCTTGTTCAGATCTCTGTAGTCTACACACATACGTACCTTACCATCTTTCTTAGGAACTGGTACCACATTTGCAACCCACTGAGGATAAGAAGTTACGGCCAAGAACCCTGCATTGAACTGTTTCATTACCTCTGCTTTGATCTTTTCTGACATTTCAGGACGCATACGACGAACCTTCTGCTTCTTTGGACGACAATCTTCTTTCACTGGCAAACGGTGAACCACAATGTCTGTATCCAACCCTGGCATATCTTCATAAGACCAAGCAAAGATCTCCACATAGTCACGTAGCATCTGAATCAACCTGCTCTTGACACTGTCCTCTGAATCAGCCCCTATCTTGACCTCTTTTCTGTTTTCTTCAGTTCCCAGATTCACAACTTCGACTGGCTCTTCATGTGGCTGTATAGCTTTCTCTTCTTGTTGTAACAACCTAGCAAGCTCTACAGGTATTTCACAATCGTCCTCGTTTCCGTCTTCAGTTTGATAGATCGGATTCTCGAAATTGTAATTGGCAATAGTAGAACTGTTATCAACTGGATCCAGAGTGGATGAGGATCTGCATTTTAGTGACGTGGGTGTGTGTAAGAACACATAGCTGATAAAGCAAAAATAAAAGAAAAAGAAAGACAAGGAACACAATATTTACGAAAACGAAACGTCCACTGATTTTATTGAATGAAGTATGCAAATGAAATGACAACCCGTAACAAGCACACCATTGTGCCCCGGGTAAGGCACATGGCTTGAAAGTTTTAATTGTTCCAGAAATTATAAATTTAAAAACATAACACAGTAATAGTATTTACTCCTGACTAAAGGAGATAGGGATAACATCTTCAGCTGTCCAATTATTGAGTCCAGCACCCACAGTAGGAAAAATCCATGCCTCCAAGTTGTAGTCTTCATCTTGATCTCCCACAGCATTGATAACCCCTTGATTGGTGATACGAACAGCACGAGCACGACGAACAGCCTTCTGGGACTCTGCAGTGAAACCCAAACCAAACTTGTCAGACTTGTATGGCATATCAGGAAGCTGACCCCAAATAGTACAACCACCTTCTTCCACCACAGCTTTTGCATCATTGAGGGAGGCCATTGCCATTGTTGGAGGGTTTCTGATGACCACAGGAACCTTCTTCACAGCAGGAGGAGTCACACAATCCTTAACAGCCCAGGGAACCACTTCAAATGACTGACATGGAGTTTCAATGTATTCACCTTCTACTTCCAGATACTTGAAAGTGTTTACATGGCTGACAAAGTATTCTTCCTCTCCAAAGACAGTAACAACTTTTCCATTCACCGGATATCTCAACTTTTGATGTAATGTGGAGGTCACGGCACCTGCCCCATGGATCCAGGGACGACCAAGCAGACATGAGTACGAAGGACGAATATCCATCACATAGAATGTAGCAGTAAACACCTGAGAGCCAACCTTGATTGGAATATCAATTTCCCCATGCACTACTCTTCTAGAACCATCAAAAGCCTTTACCACGATATTACTGGGCTTCAATACCGTATTTTCAGGACTCAGCTTGTTCAGGACTTCCTTAGGCAACACATTCAGAGAGGAACCATTGTCTATCAGCACATGAGACAGGGTAGTGCCCCTGCATTCAATTGAAATATGCAAGGCCCTGTTATGATCCCTCTTAGCAGGGGTCAAGTCAGCATCAGAAAATCCTAACTCGTTGTCATAGGTCAGGTGAGCAACACAATTCTCAAACTGGTCCACAGAAATTGCACTGGGTACATGAGCCATTTTTAGAAACTTGATCAATGACTTGGCATGAGCCTCAGAACATAATAACAGGGAGAGCATAGAAATCTTTGAGGGAGTATGCCCCAGCTGATCAACAATATCATAATCACTCTTGCGAATGATTTTCAATACTTCTTCCATCTGCTTAGAGAGGTCATCAGCAGCTGGCACATCAGTAGATACAGGCTCAATAACAGGACCCTTGCCCCGAGCATCAGTGGTGGAAGTAACAGCAGGAGTAACTGCACTCTTAGAAGCAACTGGAGGAGAGAAGACTCTTCCACTACGAGTGATCTTGCTAGATCCAGCAATATTATCAATGTCAACAGGCATATCAGGTAAAGGCTCCTGCTTGACACCATGGATGTAAACATCAGACCCATACTGCCAAGGCACAGCTTTGTCAGATGTATAAGGAATAGGACCAGGAGTGGTAATGATCAGAGGAGCTACTCTGGCTTCAGCAACAACTTTCACAGGACCTTCAGCAGTAATCTTGATTGGGCCCTGATGAGTGATTTTAATGGGACCCTTTGAAGTGATTCTTAGTGGTACTTTGTCAACCATGTCAACCTCTTCAATCTTCTTACCCTGAGTCAGATGATCCACCATACTTTCTACAGATGCTGGTCTTCTTTCAAACACTATAGTATATTTATCCATGAGACGTTGAATCCCATCTCTCAAAATGAAGCAACTATCCGGCTTATAGGTACAATATAGACAATCTTCATGACAACCTGGAACGATCCCAGCTTGTACTAACCTTTTTTTGATAACAGACAATGGTGTGCTCAACTCCATAACTGAATAGACATGCAGATCTTCATCAATATCTTCATCAATGGCGTTGACAGTCTTCTCGTGATTTGGCATTGGAGTTGTAATCACATTTGGAGTACCTGGTGGATCAAACTCAATTTCTCCAGCATCAATCATATCCTGAATTTTGTTCTTCAAGACCCAGCAGTTATTAGTATCATGTCCTGGACAGTTTGAATGATATGCACATCGTGCATTGGGATTGTACTTGGGAGAGGTAACATTGGGATTCTGAGGAGCCTCCCTCAGGGTAATAAGTTCAGCCTTCAACAAGTGTTGCAATGCCTGAGCCATTGACATGTTGATCTTCGTGAACTGTCTTCTAGCCCTCTGTTGGTTGCCTTGAGGCTGCTCTGTTGTTGCAGGAGTTGGATTTGAAATATGAACTGCACTAACAGACTGATGCCTTCTGTTACGATCAGGCTGACCATACACAGCATTAGATTCTTTCTTCCCAGTGGGAGGCTTCTTTGCAGCACCTGATGAAGAAGTGCCCACTTGGATCTTACCACTCTTGATACCATTCTCTACTCGCTCTCCTGTCATGATCAACTCAGTGAAGCCAGATGATGAGCTTCCAATGAGATGACTGTAAAATGGACCATTCAGCGTACACATGAACATATCAACCAACTCCCTATCAGTCAAAGGGGGTTGAACTCTTCCAGCTAAGTCTCTCCACTTCTGAGCATACTCCTTAAAGCTTTCTTTGGCACCCATAGACATGCTTTGAAGCTGCATGCGAGTGGGGGCTAAGTCAGCATTGTATTGATACTGCTTGTAGAAAGCTTCAGCAAGGTCATTCCAATCTCTGATGTTGACACTCTCCAACTGATAATACCACTCTAGCTGAGCTCCAGATAAACTCTCTTGAAAGAAATGGATCCACAACTTTTTATCAGCAGTGTGGGGTTGCATTCTTCTGACATAAGACCTCAGATGCAATTTGGGACAAGAGACCCCATCATAGACAACAAATGTAGGAACTTTGAACCCAATGGGTATGACCACCCCAGATATCAAGCTCAAATCCTCAAAATCCAGCCCAGATGATTTCTGTAATTCCATAGCATCCATTCTATCCACCAGCATCTTGAATTTGTCTTCGTTAGGCTCATGGTAGTAGTTAGCCTCAGAATCAGAGTCCCCCATAGTGTTGTGGAGACTGCCTCTCTCCTGCTCAGATTCTTCAGATTCATAGTCTTCAACATGTTCCTTGGTCTTGACAGGACCTTTGAACCTTCTTCCCATGTTGAGCAACCCAGCAGACCTTCTAGCCTTCTTAGTCTTCTTGGCCAGCAGTGTCTTCAATTCATCCTGCCCCTTGGATAGGTTCAGGATCAGCTCTTGGAACTGTGCATTCTGTGCCTGGAGATCCTTAACTGATTGTTCAAGAGCCATTGCTGAAATAAACGGCGAGAAGATGAGAAACCTGTGCACAATTATAAACCTGTGATGCAATGATATGGGAATGCATATGCAATGTTTTCAAGGACCGCAGGATTTAAATTTGCTTAAACAAACAAGAAAGTAACTTTTTATTAGTAATAACTTGTTTTGCCTTTTAGGCTTACAAAAAATGAGAACGAAATAAGTACAAAAGATGGGGTTTTAAGTCTCCCATGGACGTTTCCTCTTTGTGTTGAGGTATGAGTTGAGGTTTCGTTCCTCATGAAGTAGCTTTGTTAGCTCTAGGATCCTTGCTTGGCTTGCTTTGTAATGAGCCTCGAAAGTATCCCTTTTCTCTTTCAGTTGGATCCATGATCTCTGCAAGTCTTCCATATCAGTAGGCATGTCTGGGTGAAGGATGGTATAAGCTGTGTCTCCTTCAGCAACAGGTTCCATGGTAACTGGTAGGATGGCAGGATATGGCATCATGAGTGTCTGAGCACGAAATCGTACCCATCTGAGATAAGCCTCCATAGGAATGGTGTACTTAGGCTCCAGTGTCTTGCTGTCAATCCTGTTTACCTTTCCCCAAGCTCGGATGAATCTCTGACGGTAACCCTGAAGATCGTTGTCGTAATCAAACACAATGCCCTGAATCAACATGTCATGTGGACCATCGCTCCGGGCGTAACCAAACTGTCGTAAAGCTAGAGATGGGTTGTAGGTGATGCCTCCTCTTATGCCTAGAAGTGGCACATTAGGAAACTCCCCACAACGGTCAATGATGGTGACATTCTCCATAGATCTGGAGCACCAATGGATGTCTGAGTGAGAAAGTGACATGATCCTCTTGGACCATCTGAACCCTTGCTCATTCTTCATTACTGAGCGAGGAAGGTGAGAAATAAACCACCTAGAAAGTAAAGGTATGCAGCACATCAAAGTTCCTCTTGCCCTTGTAGTACGGGTGTGAAGAGAATGTAGGATGTCTCCAAGTAAGGTAGGCACTGGGTTGTGACTCAGGAATATGTTGATGGCATGAACGTCTATGAACTGATCAGGATTGGGGAACGACACTAAGCCATAAATCAATAAGGCTAAGATCTCCTCAAAAGCATCGTAGCTCATAGCCTTCAAGAACATTTGAGCTTTATCCATTAATACCTTGGCAAGAATACCTTTAACTCCACTTCTCGTCTCTAGAACAATGTCAGACTTCTTCAGATGTAGAGTTGCAGCAATAACTTCTGGTTTAAGCTCCTTCTCTAAGCCTGTGAATGGCTTCTGATCAAGAACAGGTATACCCAGAAGTTTAGAGAACTCCTCCATGGTTGGAACCAGCTGATAATCAGGAAATGTAAAGCAATGGTGCTTAGGGTCAAAGAACTGAAACAGCACACTCATCATGTCTTCACTGAACCCTGAAGTAACTAGATTCAATAAGTGACCATGTCTCTTGTTGAACTGGGAATGATCAGGCACTAGGGAAACCAACTCCTTGAGCTTAGCAGGTATCCCTACAAAGTTGATCCTGATGGTGTTTCTACGAGCAGAAGCCATGACCTGCAACAAAGAACAAAGATAAATCCTTTGGTCCTTGAAATGGTTAGGGAAAATGATATGCTTATGATGCATGATGATGTCATGATGTCATGCTCAATCCCAAACATGTGGCACACACAAACAAGTCACACCATAGCCCTAGGTTTAAAGGCTTGCATGAGGTTCAAAGGCAAGTACCCTCCCCTGAAGTTAGATGGTTCATCCTGTCCTACAAAAGTAACCAGGTTCTAAGGGATCTCAATATCATTGATCCTTCACAAGGGTGGTTGTTCAGAAGGCAACTTACTTGCCAACCAAAACCCTCCAAGTTTAAGATCTCAATGAGCGTAGCATCGAGTGTCAACCAACTTCAGTCTGCACCAAAGCCGGTTACCTCACTACTTTCTAAAGGCCAAGATGAGTTAACTAGGGTTCTAAAAGTCAGTTAGTGCATTGACAACATATGGCAGCCTCAATATTATCCTCAACTTGACTTAAGGAATATAAGCACCAACCAAGAAGTCGCACTAACTATGGCCACCAGATCAACCGTATCGATATACGTCGTACAGTTTCCTTGGTCTATTGCCATTTACCTAAGGTACACTAGATCCGGGTTAGGACCTTTCACACGTAAGAGCACCCCAACAATATAATCATAAAGCAAACAAGGCAAACAATTTAAAGTGATCTTAATTCCTAAGGGTACCCCTCTTAAATAGATCCCCAGCAGAGTCGCCAGTTCTGTAACCCGGTGAACTGACTTTAAACAATGTTGCGGATAGCAAGAGTCGCCACCGACTTTTATTTTATCCATAAGGAAAGGTTATAAAAGAACAGGAAAGACCTTAGAGAATATTTTGGGTCCGGGGGGTAGGTTATGAAAAGGGAAGGTATTAGCATCCTTTTCATCCATGGTTATCCATGGGCTCTTAGGTACTTAAGCTCACTTTTGAATTGTTTTGAAAGTGTAGTGTGTGAATAACAAAAAATTTCAGAATAGTTTAATAATAATCCGTGTATGGATGTGAAAAACTTGTTTGAAAATTTTGTTGGAAATTTGTTTAAGTGTGAAAAAGTTTTGAAGTGAGCAAGTATCTAGGAGTAGCCTACCCTAATGTTTTAAGGTCTTTCTTATTCTTTGTCCTTTCCTTAGTAAGACTATCCCTACTAAAATGGAGTAGGTAGTCCTTACTTTGGATGTTAAGGGACATGTGAGGGACAATTTGACTTTGAAGGCCATTGTGGGATGTAATAAGCACATATAAGGGACCATCATCATTTTTCGAAAGGGACTCGATTCGTAAAGGCAACCATAAGGGACTTTGATGATTTTTCTATTTGAGGGACTTGCTTTATACACCCCACTTAACCATTATTCGTAGGCAACTTGAGGGATATCCTTAGGAAGTGAGACGGCGATTAAAATCGACTTACGTGTGTGACGTGTTTATTTTAATTATCTTTATTTAAAAGTGATCTAAATTTATTTTAATATTACATACATGTTGTTACACTCCCTAATTACTAACCATAATAATAATTAAATAATTAAACAACTTTACATCCAAGAAACAATTACAAAATAATAAGCAAAATAATTAAATAGCAAAGATAAATAAAATATAAATAAGCAATAATAAATAATAAAGGGGGTTAATTCTAAGTTTACTCGGCAAGACATCGCATCTTGTGCCTACGTATCCTTACGGGAGTGGAATCAGAGTAATCGTAGTTCCCCTCAATAGGGAGGTTAGAAACTTCTTGACTGTGGTCAAGGTCTCAAGGGGAATAAACGCATCTTAAGGACACGCTTACGTGGAGTGTAGAAACTCCAAATCTCTACGTTGAAATGTTAAGTTGTAATTAGGGTTAAATTAGGGATTCCACGGCGGGAAACCCTAAAATGAGCGCGGCGGCTCTTTGACCTAATGCTAAGGGTAAAATTGTAATTTTGCCTGCGGAGAGGCATTTGTGAAAATTAGGGTTTGTAGTTTGTAGTTTTGAGGATTTGAAATCGAATGTGTGAAGTTTTACGAACTATTGGCGCGGCGGCCAAACAGTTAGACCTAACCTTCGGATGTGTGCAATGTGACAGAAATAATAGTAAACGCGTGAATCATGCAAACAGAGAGATAATGTCATAATTTAAACCATGCAAGCAGAAATTTAAAGGCAGAATTTAAAGAGCGATTGTTAAGTTCGCGAGGTTACATGAGAGGAGCAGATACAATATGATAATGAAATTTGAATTGAACAATAATAAAATAAATAACGGTTCTAGTTATTATTTTAAAAAAAAGATTTTAGTTATTATTTTAAATTTATCTAAAAAAAAGTTTTTCTTAAAAATAATAGGTTTTCATATTAATTAGGAAAAGATGTTAATGTTATTTATTTTAAAAAACAGATTTTTATATTATAACAAATTTTAATAAATTAATGATAACAATAATAATAATAATGGTAATAATAATGATAATAATGATAATAATAATAAATAATGTTAATAATAATAATAATAATAATAATAATAATAATAATAATAATAATAATAATAATAATAATAATAATAATAATAATAATAATAATAATAATAATAAAGCAATAATGAATTTTAAATGTGCCAAATAACCCAACAATGTTGCTAATGCAGAAATGCGCTCATCGCAACCAGATCTAAATCGGACGAAACAAAATTTATCGCAAAGAAAAAGAAATTAAGCAAAAAATAGTATTATTGCTCACACAAAAACGCGATCATCGCAACCAGATCGAACTAACACAAATGTCACGCGTCATGCACACAAATGTGCAAACATCGTATCGACATAATTCGATCAAAAATCTTATATATATAAACTCTAACAATTTAAAAATTATATATATATAAACGTAACAGTAATAGATAAAGAAAAAGAAATAACGGTAATAGATGAAGAAAAAGAAATAACGGTAAAAGATGAAGAAAAAGAAACAACAGTAATAAATGAAGGAAAGGAAATAACGGTAAACGATGAAGAAAAAGAAACAATAGTAATGGATGAAGAAGAAAACTAAATAACGGCAAACGGCACTCACTCCTCTTAGGTTTTTTTCATTCTCCCCTTTTTTCCAACAAGGCAACACATGTATATATAGGGAACAAATTAGGGTTAACACCAAATTGTCAACAATGTCCCTAAAGCCCATTTTAAAGCCCAAACTAAATAATTAGTTAAGAAAAAATAAAATTTAAATAATTTAAAATAATTAAAATAAACTTAAAATAAAAACTATAATCCTATTGATTCCTAAAATAAAAAATATTATAAAAAGAACAAAATTTTTTTCAATATTTTTTTATTTTATGATTTTTTGGATATTTTTATGAATAATTTAGAAAAAAGTGAAAAAAATAATATTTTAAAAAATGATTTAATTAAAATACGAAAATAATAATTAAATAATAATAAAAAACTATTTTTGCTATTTTTTTAATGAAAGATAGAAAAATTTAGAGTAAAAATAATAAAAAACAAAAAAAATGACAAAGGTGAGATTCGAACTCTCAACCTCTCACACTCATAACTCCTTACACATGTCCTCCTGCCAATTGTGCCATTTTTACTTTTTAGAAAGAAAATGCATGCCATATGATATTTACCTGCAAAAAGTCAAACGACTACACAAATTTGTTAGTAATTGATTAAATGCAATGAAATGCGACGACAAATCTTAGGGCAAAATTTGGGGTATTACAGTTATTATGATAATATTTCTCACCCAACCTCTCTTTGATGTTGGCAAAAAAAAAATCATGAAGTTTGACTTTGGTTTGACCACAGTTGACCTCAGTTTGACCTTTTAACTGCATTGACTGCTTTTGACTTATCTGATCATCTGACTGAGCAAACTTTTGAGAAAAGTCTTGAAACTTGACATGGGGGTTCTTATACACATATAAGATGTTATGAAGCTCACTTGAAGTCTTGGAAGTCCATTTAGCCTGATTAAAGTCAAAACCCTAGTTTTGGATGCACTGCTTAGGAGGTGCATTGTCTGAGGGAATTGTCAACTCTTCTGACCAATTGTGAATTTTGTGAACCTTGTGAACCTTCTTGGAACACAAAGTCTTGTATTGTGAGGGCAAATTTTGGGGTGCAACACATGTCATCCATTATCGCCTGTCGGGTTTGTTTCGCCTGGAGATACCCGATCTCACTATACACCCACGACCAGTTACCGTCAGCAGTGAATGAGCTTCCCGCACTTGTATACATATGTCCATCTTGTGATGGCACAAACTGCTCAAGGACAAACTGCTCAAACTCAGGAGCATCCTCCTCTTCATGTTCTCCTGTAGACAAAGGGTCAGCATGGTACTCGTCCTCATCTTGGATGGTACTATCATAAATCCAGTTATTCATATCAGAAATACTAACTCTATTAGGAGTTGGGAGGGCAATTACCAACCTGTTATAACTCATTACAACATGATAATTCGGTGTAATAGAAATCATACCCTGTTAGCCCAGGGCCGCCATATCCAGACTGTTTTTACCTGATACCGGTGTGTCACCTAATGCAGCAGGGTCATAGCCAAAGTGATTGGCTATCTGAGTTATCATGCCTCCCACAAAGATTCCCCTTTGAGCTGCTCTTCCTACTCTACCCAGATAGTCCGCTGCAAAAGCGGCTACACTTACCATTTTAGAGTTTGCCATAACATACAAGAAGAATAACTCCCTCTGAGTGGCCACTCTGGTACTATCTCCCCTCCCGAATAGAGTGTGCACTAAAGCTTTCTGTGTATACCTGAAACATGGATTTTGAATACCCGATGCCTTGGCACCCTTTGAGACATACCCAATGTTACCTATAATAGCTGTCCAAAATGCTTTCGCATCAAAAGTCTCTGGGACAGCTCCGGGGCCATACAATGGAAGTCGGAGGATACCTCACAGCTCTTCCACACCGAGCTCATGGTTAGTATTAAATAGCCTAAACCGCATTGTGCCATAGAAATATTTCATAGTACTTATCCATTTCTTTTCTAAATGAAATTTAATGGTGCTTAAAAACTCCAACGTTATGCGTTCATACGTTGGAGCTTTTAAATGCATGAACTCCAGCATACCCAAAGTATGAAACATCCTATTTATCTCAATATTTAACCCTAATTCAGAAAGAGTTGTGTGACACATGTACCTTGTTGGTGTATTTTACGCTTCATGTGGCATGCATAACGCTTCTCATGTTCGGGTGCGTCGAAAATAATGTTGTGCGCATTAGGCGTCCGACTAGCTCTTTTCTTTGACCTTGAGGTTTCGGTATCCAACTGTTTTCCTCTAACCACTCGTCTGGGAGGAATTGTTATTTTTGTACCTGTAACACAGAGAAAAATCACGAAAATAAATGTTAGAGTTAGTGAAAAAAATAGTGGGATGATGTAGAGGATGGAGAGGTGACCACTTTTTATGAAGGTAGTATGAGGATTGGATGTAGGGGTTGTGGAAAGTTTGAAGCTTTAATGAAGGTTGTTATGGAGTTTAATGGTATTTTTGTGAAGAAAGGAAGAAGAAGATGAAAGGTGAGAGAAAAAGAGGTTAAAAATCTAATATGATGATGGATAATAGGTAGTAACTGGGTAGTTAAGAGGTTTGGGGCGTGTGGGCCCCTCCATGTGAAAAGAGGAAAATTTTGAAAAAAACACACAATATGTCTGACACGGGCGGTCGTGTCAACATGCTACCTTCCATTTTCAAATCGTGTCATCCAATATATTCCCCAGTGGGCCAGACACGAGCGGTCGTGTCAGCCCACTGGAATGCTCCAAATTTCACTTTTTTTTTCATCATCCTTCATGACCTGGAACGAGCCGTGTCAGCTGACACGGGCGGCCGTGTCAGGCCCCTGTTTTTATCACATTTTTCCTTTTTTTTTTCAATTTTTTTCGGTTTTTTCTCTGGTACACTTGATTATACATTTGTAACCTCAAAAACACTGCTCTTTATGGCGATTTCACGATTTTTGTGAGTGGATTGTAAGCCTAATTTTCCTAGAAAAAACAAGAAAACAAGAGAAACACAAAAGGTTAGAAATAAACGTGTGGGTTTCCTCCCACGAAGCACTTCGTTTAATGTCTCATGGCTCGACGGTCATTCATCTCATCTAGTAAGATGAACCTCATCAATCTGACTAGCATTTTGGTCGTGGTAGTAAGGTTTAAGCCTCTATCCATTGACCTTGAATGTGTCTCCGTTAGCTTGATTTTTTAGTTCAATTGCTCCATGCGGAAACACCTTATACACCACAAACGGTCCTGACCATCTTGACCGTAGCTTTCCAGGAAACAACTTCAACCTGGAATTAAATAGCAAAACCAGTTGTCCCTCCCAAAATTCCTTCTTCTGGATCTTTTGATCATGCCATTTTTTGTTTTATCTTTATAAATTGTGGCATTCTCATACGCCTGGTTCCTAAACTCTTCCAACTCATGGAGTTGAAGCATTCGGGATTCTCAGGCTTTCAAAAGATCGCAGTTCATGAATTTGGAAGCCCAAAAGGCCTTATGCTCGAGTTTGAGCGGAAAATGACATGACTTACCATACACTAGTTGATAAGGGGACATACCTATAGGTGTTTTGAATGTCGTTCTATATGCCCATAATGCGTCATCCAGCTTCACTAACCAATCCTTCCGAGAAGCACTAACAATTTTTTCCAGAATTTGTTTTATTTGTTCGTTAGACACTTCGACTTACCCACTCGTCTGCAGATGATACGGAGTGGTAATCTTATGCTTCACATTATACTTCCTTAACAGGTTTTCTGTCAACTTATTCAAAATATGAGTGCCTTCATCGCTGATTAAAGCTCTCGGTACCCCAAACATAGAGAAGATATTGTGCTTAAGGAAGTGCACCATCACTTTTGCATCATTTGTGGGTAATGCTATAGCCTTCACCCACTTGTACACATAGTCCATAACGACCAAGATATAGTTCTTACCAAAAGATGGTGGAAAAGGCCCCATGAAGTCTATACCCATAAATCAAATCATTCTACCTCTAACATAGAGTTTTGAGGCATCTGATTCCTTCGGGAAATGTTACCTATTCGTTGACATTTGTCACATTCTCTGACTATGTCTTGGGAATCTTTGAACATTGAAGGCCAATACAACCCTGATTGAAGGACTTTTGCTGCTGTTCGGTCACCACTAAAATGCCCTCTATAGTCTGAGTCATGGCAAGCCTTAAGGACAACCCTATGCTCTTCTTCAGGAACACATCTCCTGATCAATCCATCTAAGCCTCTTTTATACAAGAATGGATCATCCCATAGGTAGAACCTGTAGTCATGCAAAAACTTTCTCTTTTGATTAGCATTAAAATCATCGGGGATGATACCACCTACCAGATACTTCGCGTAGTCTGCGAACCATGGGACACTAATAACAGCGAGGATGTGTTCGTCAACAAACTCATCCTTTATTGGTCTCTTGTCCTCTGTTTCTTCAATGGGAGACATTCGAGACAAATGATCAGCAACAATGTTTTCACACCCGCGCTTGTCCCTAATCTCCACATCAAATTCCTGTAACATTAGAATCCATCCGAGGAGCCTCGATTTGGAATCCTGTTTAGCAAATAGATATTTCAATGCAGCATGGTCAGTATAAACAATGACTTTGGACCCTAACAAATATTGCCTAAATTTATCAAAGGCATAGACCACTACTAGAAACTCCTTTTCGATAGTTGTATAATTCATTTGAGAAGGATTCAACACATGACTTGCATAGTAAATGACATGTAGAAGTTTTTCCATATGCTGCCCCAAAACAGCCCCCACTGCAATGTCGCTAGCATCGCACATGATTTCGAAAGGTAAATACCAATCAAGGGCAATAACAATTGGTTCCAACACTAGCTCCTTTTTCAATTTTTCAAAAGCATCGGTGCACTCTTTATTAAACACAAAAATTGTATCCTTAACCAACAGATTAATTAGCGGATTTGCTATCTTGCAGAAATATTTTATAAACCTACGGTAGAACCCCGCATGGCCTAAGAAACTCCTTATGCCTTTTTCATTAATCGGAGGAGGAAGCTTTGAGATTACTTCAACTTTAGCTTTGTCCACTTCGATTCCCTTGTGGGAAATCTTGTGCCCCAAAACTATTCCTTCTCTTACCATGAAATGGCATTTCTCCTAATTTAGAATCAGATTGCTTTGTTGGCACCTATCTAAAACAAGAGCAAGGTTAGTTAAACAATTATCAAAATAAGAATCGAATACCAAGAAGTCATCCATGAAGACTTCCATATGCTTCTCAAGCATATCAGCAAAAATGGAGGTCATGCATCTCTAAAACGTGGCCGGAGCATTACATAGCCCAAATGACATTCTTCTGTATGCAAAAATACCATAAGGGTATGTAAAAGCCATCTTCTCCTGATCTTTCGGTGTAACGGCAATTTGGTTGAAACCGGAGTAACTGTCCAGGAAGCAATAGTAATCATGACCAACTAACCTTTCCAACATTTGATCAATGAATGGCAAGGGGAAGTGATCCTTTTTTGTAGCAAGACTCAACCTTCTATAATCAATACATACACGCTAACCTATGACCGTCCTCGTCAGAATCAACTCATTTTTCGCATTTTTTATTACAGTGGTTCCCCCTTTTTTAGGTACCACATGTATCGGACTAACCCAAGAGCTATCAGATATGGGATAGATAAGACCAGTATCTAACAACCTCACGACTTCTTTCCTAACTACTTATTTCATAGCGGGATTAAGTCTTCTTTGAGGTTGAACCATGGGCTTATGATCATCTTCCATGAAAATTTTGTGCATGCGCATCATGGGACTAATACCTTTCAAATCCTCAATTGCCCATCCTGTAGCACTTTTGTATCTTTTGAGAACTTCAACTAGCTTGGCTTATTGAATTGTTTTAAGGCTATAACTTATGATGGCTAGACATTTACCTTCTGTATCAAGGTAGACATACTTGAGGTTTTCCGGAAGTGGTTTCAACTCCGTATTCTTTTTAGTCTCTTCCTTCCCTTCCATTGACTGAAGTTGTCTTAGATCTTCCCACTGGTGTGGTCGAGATCCTCTCCAAGGAGATGGTGCTTCCATCATAGCTAGTACCTCTGCCTTTTCACTATCCATTTCATGATCTTTCTCAAAAACGGACAAACTTAGAACTCTTTCCAATGGTAACTTTGGTGTATTCAGCGAGCTTTCCTCCGAAATCACTTGGTCTATTACCTCTATAGTATGACTAGTGCCTACATCATCCTTATACTTCATAGTATTTCGAACATCAATATTTAACTCCTCATCATAGACCTTAAGAGTCATGGTGCCCTCCTCTATGTCTATTAAGCATCTCCCGGTCTCCAAAAATGGTCTACCGAGAATAAGAGGTATCTCTTCATCTTCCGGCATTTCTAGAATAAAAAAATCCATAGGGAACACAAATTTATCAATCTTCACCAAAACATCTTCCACTACCCCATACGGTCTCTTTACTGAATGGTCGGAAAACGGAAGTGTCATCCTAGTATCTTGCACAATGCCTATACCCAACTTTTTGTAGATGGATAATGGCATAAGACTTACACTTGCTCCCAAATTAATAAGTGCATTTTTAAAAGACCGGTCACCGATAGTGCATGGAATAGTGACTGATCCTCGATCCTTTTTCTTTGCCAGAATCTTCATACTCTGCAAAATAGCACTACAAGTTTTAGTTAGAATAATAGTGTCAGCGCCAATGGTCCGCTTCTTTGAGATGATGTCATTCATGAACTTGGAATAAGTAGGCATTTTCTCAAGTGCCTCCAAGAATGGGATATTAAGCTTTAGCTTCTTGAACATCTCTAAGAATTTTTCAAATTTCTTTTCATTCTGTCCCCTTTTCTTGTTTCTCGTAGGAAACAGAAGCTTAATAACCAGTTTTGGCTCAACTGCCTTCTCTTTCACTATCTCCTTCGGCTCACTGTTATTATCAGGGACAACTTCACTCTCTTTAATCTCCAAATCCACTTCTAACAACTGATCTTCTTTTTCAAGAACTTTTCCACTTTTTGTAGTCACAACACTCACATTATTATGGTCTCTCAGATTCGTCACGTTTAAGCTGAGAAGAACATTTTGCGTTTGAGAATTTTCTATTTGTTGTACAATTTAGCTCATTTATACCTCAAGATTCTTAATGGAAACCGTTGTATTTTTTTGATTGCTTCTTGTCTCTTCTTGGAATTGAGAGCTTTATACAACCATTTTTTCAATGGCTATTTCCCAATCCGCATTCTTTGGTGCTTGTTGTTGATATTGTGGTAGAGGTTGTTGATATTGCATTTGTTGTTACTGAGGACGGTATTATTGTTCCTGTGGTTGGTTTGGATCCTTCCAAGAGAAATTAGGGTGATTCTTCCATCCTGGATTATAGTTCTGAGAGTAGGGATTATTTTGCTTTAGAAATTTTATCTCTTCAATTTGTTAAACTGTAGCAATACAATGTGCAGTAAAATGAGGTCCACTACAAATCTCACAGCTCACCGTCAGGCCAGTTTGAACTTGTGCTACCGGTTGTGTATCAACTTTCATAGCTTTAAGTCTTCTCTCAACTTCAGCAGCAATCTGGTCTTCCATCTTAACCACTTGATTAGCCAATTTCAAATTTATCACTCCCTCAGGGTTGCTCACACTTTGGTCATACAATTCCAAATGCTCATTAGAAGCTATGGCTTTGATAATCTTTTTTATACCAGTGGCTGTTGTAAAGTTGGACGAGCCACCGACAACAGTATCAATAAGTTGCTTTATTTTTATCCTCAACCCATTGACAAGCATTTGCATTTGTTCCACTTGGTCCATGTTGTGGGTAGGACAAGCAACCAATAATCTCTTAAATCGCTTGTAAGCATCACCAAGTGATTCTCTGTCCTTCTGTTTAAAATTCACAATGTCGTATCTATTGCGAATATAAACAGAAATTGGAAAATACTCATTCAAGAAAGTTGTCTTCATATCCTCCCAAGTCGTAATACTACCTGCAGGTAAAGAATAAAACCACTCTTCTTCATCTTCAGCAAGAGTGAATGGAAACATCCATAACTTTTTAGCTTCTTCCGAATGCCCCTCAATTTTCAGTGTTGTGCTCATCGTAAGAAACCTTTGTAAATGCTTATTTGCATCTTCGTTGATTTTTCCCGTAAAAGGTCTCTTTTCGAGCTGACAGGTGGTTGTTAGGTGCAGTTGGAAGTTTGTAACATTAACCGGTTGATTCACAATGGTCAACCAACCTGTTGGAGCATTTGCTCCTCCATAGTCACCCAGAAGTCTTTCCGCTGGTGGAAGTCCAACCGTTATTACTCCTTCTGGTTGTGTCTCTGTGTCTGTGTTTGTCTCTGAATCAGAATGCTAAAAATGCACCGAAATTTCTTCTTCTGGAGTTACCAGCCTTGCTTGTTTCGCTCGACGGCGTCTTGCGTGCAGTAGTCTATCGGGTTCTGTGTCAAAAATAAACTCGGCTGAGGGCTTTCCTCGCATACACAAATTAGACAATTATTAATGATAATATAAATTAATCAGAAAATAACCAAAAACAAAATTTTAGTCGCAGAGTAACAAATTTTTAATTAAATAAAAATTCAGCTTATATTTGGCAGTCCTCGGCAACGGCGCCAAAAACTTGATCGGTAAAATAGCAAGTGTACTATTCTGCCGATTGTAGTTAAAATAGGGGGATTATCCCCGGTATCGATCTCGAGGATTGCATTATGCAATATAAACTCAATTTAAATTTAATTAAACAAAAGTCAATTGGGGGTTTGTAAAATTGGTTTCACGAGTTTTAAACAAAATATTTAGAATTAAGCAAAATAATAAACAAAGTTCAGCAAGATATGAGAGCATGCTAGGGGAAGTGTATGAACTGCCTTGCAATAATATAACCATTATTTCATAACATAAATATAGTTTTTATCAAGTTCTTGACTTCTATTAGTGTTTACTCCTAAGACCTTAGTGAGAAAATCTTTAAAATCATAACCAATTTACTACGTCCATAAGCAAACTAGTTTGAAATCAAGTATTGAAAATAGTTTCAGCAGTACTCAAGTGCACAACAGGGTAGGTAATCCTAGTCCTAGGCCTTATCTACTGAGGCATTATTGATCAAGTTCTATTAACGATGGCTTGTTCGACCTAAAGTTAACCATAAAACTAAATCAATTCTTCCGATTGAAAAAGCTATAAAATCATTGATCAATAAAACTAAATGAATAAAAATAAGTGCTTATGTCATAAAAATAAGGAATAAAATATTATTACAATAAAGATTAAGGGACACCCCCTAGCATCGGGGGGTTTAGCTACTCATAGTCAATAAAGTAAATTGAAGAATTAGATACAACATTACAGTAGAAATGAGGATTACTTTTGATCTTCAATTGCTTTGGCCTTTGAAAATCTCTCGTTCTCCCTTTTCTCCTGAGCTCACAATCGTATCTTGTCGTTATTTCTTTCACAATCAAAAAGTCCCCTTTCTCTTTTCCAAAACGCGTTTCAAATACTCACAGATCCACTAGATAGGCCAGAAAATTCCAAAAATGCCCTCTGGGGTCAAAACTGGTCAACACTGACAAAAATAGGAAAATGACACGCCCAGGCCAACACGAGCCGTGTCAGCTGACACGGCCGACTGTGTTGGCCCCCTGGTCCAGATGCCCAAGCAAATTCATCAGCCAGCCTTGCTGACACGGGCCAAGTTGTCCCTCTCCTGATACGGCTCGTGTCAGGTGACACGGGTGGCCGTGTTAGGCCACTGAATTCACTTAAAAACCTTCTCCGACTTCTCGAAATCCCCAATTTCCTTGCCTGAGTCCTTGGCCTTACTTCGTATGAACCTAAAATTATCAAGACTACCACCAAATGCATAAAATGCACCAAATATAATATACTACTTATAGAAACAATGTGATAATTAAAATGCGAGAAGCATAATAAACATCAACATTATGAAAGAAAGTGTTACCGATTGTTGTGACTTTATGACAAATAAATGGACGAAAACTCATAGAATTAGTGACCGATCAGCTTTTCTAGCAGTGCATTAACTCTTACAACTCTGGATGGTGAGGAGATCCCTCGTCTTGTGAATGTCAATGCAGTCAAGAAATACTTTTCCTAGAAAAAAAAATAAAAGAACAACTCACTAAGTTGAAAACACGAAAGGGCAGCTTAGGCAAAAATGAGCATCTTAGTGGGCTGAAAACCCGAAAGGGAGGTCCAGACAAAAGTTAGAGACATAAACATAAAAAAATCATCCTGGTAGATTGAAAACCCTAAAGGTTAATCTAGGGAAAAGTTAGGAATCATGGAAAGTAACTGCATCAAGCTAGACTTGATCACTTGAAGCAATATTGCCATCAATGATTCTCATTCTCATCATTTTTGACAGAAGTTTTGAGCACAATTAAATTTAAAATTGTTAGGGAGAATAGTGGTCATTGTATTTCAATGTAGCCTTTTACTTTATTTACCATTTCCAACTTTGTAATAATCCATGGAGTCACGCCATTTGCAGACTAACATTCTATCAATAAAATTTGAGACTTTGTTCATTTGTTTGCAATTCTTATTTTTGTTTCTGTTTTGCAAAATTTCATTTATTTTTTTAATAAATTTTGAAACAAAAGATAAATAACAATCATGCTTTTGAAAATTACAAAAAAAAATATTTTCCTTTTATTTGTGAATACAAAAAGGAATGTCAACAGTTATTCCAAGAATGGTAAAATCTCAAAGTACAGAACTCAGTGTTCTTCTAAGCAGAGTTATTCTTGTGGATGTATTCAGGTTTCCTCTTCCGTTGTTAATCAGATAGTGGGTCTCCTCCAAGTTTCTATCATGTGTTGGGTTTTGTAATCCAGTCCCCCCGGTTGAGCATTAGTTTGGTTGTTCCCCAGTTGAGTACTAAATTCAATATTTCCCAATTGAATATTGAACCCGAGTTTCCCATCTAAGTCTTAATTCAGATTTATCTAGGTGATTGTGATTCTCTAGTAAGGTTGAGATCAAGCATATATGTGAAGTTATGAAGTTTCATTTCGATTGTGGGATTCTATCTCTCTTTGTGTTAATACTTGATGTGGAATCCCCTGTAAGTTTTTATCTTCTCTGTTATGGTTTTATTGCTTTTGTGTGCCACCCAAGTAGCAAATCTAGAGCAGTATTCCCTACTAATAAGTGTTGAAATAGCAGTCAACTGTTGGGTTTTCTCTCACCTTGTGTTGAGTTTTAATTTTAAAATCCCTCATAGGTTGACTTTCTGTTGTGATGTTAACTTCTTAGTTTCCCTGCAAGTTCAGGATATTTTTCCCTCAAAGGTTATTAATTCCTAAGGAGTTTTCTTTGATGCTCTCCAGGTTTACACTTCCGTCAGCGGAGTTTGTGCAATTGTTACTTTTGGTTTTGGAAGAACTTTTGTGGTGTGATCCTCAATTGATCCATCTTCTCCCATAACCGAGCTTTCTACAAATATTTGTTTTTCCTCGCCAAAGGTTATCTTTTGGAAGATTCATGTTGTATTAACCCAAACTGGTCTTTCCATCCCTTTAACAGAGTTAATACAAGTGTTATCCTTCCTAAAGGTTGATTTTCCCTAAAGAGTTTTGTTTTGTGTGTATCCCTAGCAAGTCTTCATCTTCCCGTAGTGGAGTATATGTGTTTTTCTCTTTTTTCCCCAAGAAGAGTTTAAAAGAGTTGAGTTGTCGTGTTTCCCCATCGTATATTTATATCGCCTCAAAATGGAGTTCACGTTGTTATCCCCTTAATGGATTATTGATGTTAGAAGATTGAACATTAGGTTTCTTCCCAAGAAGTATCTTTCTCTCCCCAGAGATGTGAGCCTTGAAGAAGAACTTCGTTTCTTTAGTAGCTTCTGTTTATCTCTAGCTGAATCCCTAGCAGGATCTTCATCAGGATCTCCAATGGTATTTCCATCTTGTTGAGATTTAGCCAAGTATCCGGTTGTACTGTGATTTTTGGTCATCCCCAATTTATCTTTGTGCCGGTTTTTTCAGCATACATACATACATTTATTCATTCATACATACGTCATGCATAGCTGAATGACGATTCATGCTCATCTTGCATTTCTTGGTATTTCTTATCCACTCTCACTGGTGCTCTTATCCCCCACATTGTGTGGGTATCCTCTCTCTAGTGGAGTGTCTACCATAAGCAAAAATTGTATATCCTTTCTAATCCCCTACTGAGTTTATTCCTCGTGGAAGAATTTTTCTTTAGTTTTCCTTTCCAGCTCATCATCTGGATGGAACCACTCTCCGGTTGAGTTATTTCCTCATTGGGTAGAGTCTTGTTTGACTGTTTCTCTCCAGTTTATTCCTGGATTTAACTTTGGTTCCCTGCTACATTTATTTTGAATCTCTCTAGGCTGTGAAACCTAGATGATGAGAAGGCATTTATTTTGTACCTTTGAGGATTTTTTTTCCTCAACAGAAATCTGGTTATAATTCCCCATCAAAAGATGAAGATTTTGTTTCCCCAGCAGTATTGTGATAACACTCTCTTGGAATCTTTGCCTGACAGCAAATGGAGATCTATTTACGTGAGAAGCTTGTATGTCCCCAACATGGTAAGCCTTACCTGGTAACAAGTGGCAGTTTCTTTGGAGCGATAAGTGGAAATCACCTTTGAGAAACTTATCCATTCTTGGTGATTCTCCAACCTTTGCAATAATAAGTGGTAGTCTTTTTGAGAGGCTTGTTTGCTATTTTTAAATTTTGTGTGACTTCAAGTGGGAGTCTCTTTATTTGAGCAGCTTGTATGTCCTCAAATATCAATTTGTATCTTCACATTAAATGGCATCTCTTCAGTTTATCCTCAACAGAGAAGTTTTTTGTGAAATCCTTGATCCTCATCCAATCAAGTGAAGCTTTGGACTCGTTATTTGAACATGTGATATCTCTTTATTTGAGAATCCTATTGCGACTCCATCAACTTTTCCATCAAATGACATCTCTCAGGTATATTCTCGTTAGAGAAGTTTGTTGTGAAATATTTATTACCACAAACAGGTGGCATCTCTTTACTTGAGAAACCTGTTTTGGAATCTAACTTGCTCGTATGTCTCTTAAAGATCTTTGATGGAGTTATTGATTCCTAATTCCTAGCAGGTGGCAGTCCTCTTTAGCGGAAACAACTTGTATTTGGTCCTTTTTTAAGGGAGAGACTTGATTAAAGAAGAAACTGTGACCCATTCTTGGCTTATGAACAGAGATTTGGGAGGTTTCTGCTAATTCCTAGCAGGTGGCATTCCCTTTAGCAGAGACAACTTGTATTTGGTCTTTTTTCAAGTGAGAGACTTAATTAAAGAAGAAGTTGAGCCTTATTTCAATAGTGGAAGCTTGTTATCGATCCGACTCAGTTCGTTATTTGAATAGGTGTTTATCTCCTTAATTAAGAATCTTGTTGTGATCTAGTAAATCTTTCGTCCCCAATAGATGGATGTCTCTTTATTTTGAGAAGTTTGTTGCATAATCTGACCTGCTCACATCTTTTTTGAGTATCTCTGGTAGAGTTATTGTTTATCTCTAGCGAGTAGCTATCCTTTTTGAAGCTTGTCTGTTACCCTTTTCAAGTTTGAAACTTGATTAAATAAGAAGTTGAGACCCATTCTAGGTGGAATACCAGAAATAATGGAAGCTTACTATTATGTTAATCTTTGTTTACCGTCATTCTTTGAGTCGGTATTATCTTGTTTACTACCTTGAACAGTAAGTTGGTAGTGATTCATTTTTCTCATTGTCTACCTAGGAGGTTCTTCTCTAGTAAACTAAATTACTTTCCCTTTGAGGTTCCCTAGTGGAGTCCATATCCTCTTCTTTTTTCTCACTATCTATTCAGAGTTTCATTCCAAAATAGAATCAGTGATCTATTGCCTCTCCGGGTTTATTCACTATGGACTGGGTGTATCTTTTAGCTGCTCGTATTGTTAGGTCTTCCCTAGTGGAGTCTTACTTTGTTGTCTGATCTAACTGTGGTTTGGTTTATTTCCACACATAGTTATTCCTGAGTCGAGTCTTTCCCCAATGATTTATTTTCCTGGCGACTCTCCTCTCTTATCTTTATTTCCAGCAATTTCAAGTCGTAGTTTCATCTACGCACTTTCCTCGTCACTTGTGGAAATTTATATTTCCTAGCCAAGTCTTTTCTTGTTTTTCCCTATGGAGTTCCTGTTTCCTTTGCTAAGTTTCTCTAGGGTAGATGAAAACTACTTTTGATAAACTTTGTTAACAAAAATCTTTAGAATTTATAAGCTTTTCTACTAAACACGTGACAGTTTTATGAACAAAACTTTGAAAACCCCTAATTCTTAAACGATAAACTATTGAAAGGAAAGCATCAAAATATCCTCAACCCCTGTGGAGACGATAATAAAAAAAAACCCTTTAACTACGATTCGAGCAAAATGGCGTCGTTGCCAGGGATTGTTGATATTGCAAGCATTGCAATAGTTTATTGATTTAAGAACTTTGTATTGTATTCTTACCCATGTTACATTACTTGTGCTGCTTAATTTGTTTGGTTAAGTGTGCAAAATCTGTTTATACGAGGGAGTGTACCTGTAGACCAACTTCTTTTGATCCTGAGATTGAAAGAATTGCTCGTAGGCTCAATATCAGAACTAGGCGAAGGAAGCAATTTGCCCAATAAAGACGAGAGCACAGAGAAGCTTCTACATCTACACCCATTGCAACACCGATCATGGCTGAACCACCACCATTACTACCACCACCTCCTCCTTCAACCCCTTGTGTTAACAATCCAAGATACAACACTCAGTTTGCGTGCAACGCCCATAATGGGACGCATTCAGAGATGAAAATGGGAATCCTTGCTTTTCTGTATCAGAATGCTTTTACTAGTGTTCACACATCTCACCAAATTCTATGAAATAGCGGGTGCAACAGGAGCGCCGAAAGTTGAAGAGGAATCCTTGTTCAAGAGACTATTTCGGCATTCCTTAATCGGGAAGGAAAAGGAATGGTATCTTGACCAATCAACATTAGTGATGACGGATTGGAATTTGTTGGAAGAAAAGTTCCTTGAACGGTTTTCCCCCCATGACAGATTTATAGAAGCGAAGACGATAATATTGGTGTTTGCTCAAGGTGGAAATGAATCTCTGAATGAAGTTTGGGAGAGGTTCAAATCCATGTTACGAAAATGTAAAGGTCACAGTTTTGATGAATTAACTCAAGCGCACATCTTCCGGAATGGGATCCAATCGGTTCACAAAACTTTGTTGGATGCTACATCGGATTGTCATTAATGTCCAAAACTTTGGGACTGCTTTATTGTAACCTCAGGGTTATTTTATCCTCCTGATAGCCTCTCATGACTTCAAGACTGCTTTAGAGCTACTGATTGCTCTATCCTCCTGAAATCATCCTATTACTTCAAGACTGCTTTAGAGCTATTCATTGCTCTATCCTCATGAGGTCATATTACTACTTCAAGACTGCTTTAGAGCTATTCATTGCTCTATCCTCCTGAAGCCATCTAATTATTTCAAGACTGCTTTAGAGTTATCCATTGCTCTATCCTCCTGAAATTACATTATTATTTCAAGACTGCTTTAGAGCTATCCATTGCTCTATCCTCCTGAAATCATTACTTCAAGACTGCTTTAGAGCTATTGATTGCTCTATCCTCCTGAAGACGTATCACATTATTATTTCAAGACTGCTTTAGAGCTATTGATTGCTCTATCCTCCTGAAGACATATCACATTATTATTTCAAGACTGCTTTAGAGCTGTTGATTGCTCTATCCTACTGAAGCCATTCTATTACTTCAAGACTGCTTTAGAACTATTGATTGCTCTATCCTCCTGAAGCCATTATTACTTCAAGACTGCTTTAGAGCTATTGATTGCTCTATCCTCCTGAGGTCAGATTTATCACTTCAAGACTGCTTTAGGGTTATCATTATTGATTGCTCTATCCTCATGAAGACATGTTGTTACATCAGTATTACTCCAGACTCCTGACAGTTCTCATTATACTACTGAAGAACTTTCCCCTAGTGGCATCTTTAAGCCCACTCAATCATGTTCAACCAACCATCAATATCACTCCATGCGCTGGTGAGTGCAAATTTTTGGGCTTTTGTGTTCAATCCCCTTCAACCTTCCAGGTTACGACTGGCAAATATACCAATCTAACCCCTCAGGTTTCAGGAAATTGAACAGGGGCAGCTGTTGCACCCCAAAATTTGCCCTCACAATACAAGACTTTGTGTTCCAAGAAGGTTCACAAGGTTCACAAAATTCACAATTGGTCAGAAGAGTTGACAATTCCCTCAGACAATGCACCTCCTAAGCAGTGCATCCAAAACTAGGGTTTTGACTTTAATCAGGCTAAATGGACTTCCAAGACTTCAAGTGAGCTTCATAACATCTTATATGTGTATAAGAACCCCCATGTCAAATTTCAAGACTTTTCTCAAAAGTTTGCTCAGTCAGATGATCAGATAAGTCAAAAGCAGTCAATGCAGTTAAAAAGTCAAACTGAGGTCAACTGTGGTCAAACCAAAGTCAAACTTCATGATTTTTTTGCCAAAATCAAAGAGAGGTTGGATTTGGTTCCAGGGGTATTTTGGTCATTTTACGCAAATTCAGCTAATTCCTTGAAAACGGGTTGTTATTAAGTTCTGAGGCGTTTATTTACGTGGGTTTGATATCAATTTGGTTTGGAAAGTCTGATCTGTGGAACAGGGTTTAACAAGAGATCATTCTTCTATCTTCCAGTTCATCTTTAGAGGGACAACAGTGAAAACTTCTACTGATTATTGGAGCTTATTCATGTCAAAAGTATTAAGATTGGATCGGATTAATTCAAGGATATTCGACTGATGAATCGTATGTTGAGATGTTTTGAGAATTAAATCATGGAGAAGAAATGGAAGATGATTTTAATAAATATGTGAAGTTCATTCATAATATTTTATTATTATTACAATTTGTAAAGAGAATTTGGATAGAAAGTTGAATTTTATTCATAATGTTTCATCACGATTTACAAAAGGGAAATAATTTGGATAAAAAATGTATTATTGAATTATTTCATAATGCTTTTTTTATTACAAGTTACAAAAGAGGTGTATATCCTAAAAAGTCCTAAGCCCTAAAATTTTTAAGTATCCTTCTTGATGTCCTTTGAGCTTCTCCGCAAGGTCTCCGATTCACCTGCACATCAAAACAAAACAAACAGAATAGAAAAAAAGATGTTAGAAATTGTTCGACACTCTCAGAACAATGTCATCATCGAGTGCCGGGAGTGGCACAACCGAAGCTGCGTCCAACCCCCGCTACCGATCCGCGCCGTTGGCGTCTGATCAGGTAACACCTGTTCTTATCATTACGGGACATCCGAGAGATAGAAGTGATAAAAGAAGCGGGACTGATTCGCTTTTGCCGCAATTGGATTTCCAAACTGATACAAGAGTAAGGCAACATAGTCAATCCGAATTCAGACCCAGATGCCAATAGATCTGAACCGGTTCCGAAAAATCCAACACCTAAAATCCAGATAACTAAATCAGTCCATCAATCCAGATAGGAAATCCGAATCTGGAAAAGGAAAGATCAAACCAAATCAGGTATCAAAAAAGCATATCCAATTCGAATCCAGACTGAACCTGAAAACCGGACAAATCTGCATCAAAAAATCAAAATCATAACAGAATCCAATCTCAGAATTAATCTGATCCAACAAATCCGTTTCCAATAATATCAGAGAAAACCAGAATCAATATCGGAATGGATTCAGTCCACACAAAAAAATCCAAATCAGAAATACTATCCAATCAGCATTTGGAAATAGAACAAAATCATATCAGCGAAAATCAAATCCATCCGAAATAAAACGTAACAAATCCGTAAGTCCAAGCCCAAAAAAAGAAGATTATAAAACAAATCTCAGAAGAAGAAAAAGGGGCCGAAAAAAATCATGGAACCCTAACCACAAGACGGCCGCAAATCACTTTTTTTCAAAACCCTAACCTCAAAAGCCAAGAACGATAATCACAGATCACGGCGGAAAAACAGAAAACGAGAGAACCGGAACGAACTCATCAACAACAAACGGCTCCGTCGGCGAAATCATCCACGAAAACCATTACCATCAACGAATCATCACCGTTCAAGCAACAACGACCAAATCGTCCAAGCCTCAGAGTCCAATACTCATCATTGGCCATTACCCGCTAAACCGTTGGGGCCGTTGTCATCTAAATCGTAAGCGCCGCATTGTTTTCTCACATTTTGGGGTGATTATTTCTTTTCAGAATACAAGAGAGAGCAGAGATAGACGAAGACGGGTGAGGAAAGAGGAATGCATGAGAAAGGTGAAGAGCGGACAGAGCGAACAAGAGGAAACAAGAAACAAATGGCGCCGCCGGTTACACGATGAGGGTTTCCAAACCCTAATCAAGTGATCACTTTAGTTGTAATGGGTTGGGTCCGGGACGGCCCAATTCCCTTTTATTTTATTTTTTTCTTTTACAATTTTATTATCTTTTAATTTTTTATTATTTTCAAATCTTATTAAAACTTTTTTTTTAAAAAATAAAATAAAACTTTTTTTAATTAAATTAAACTTTTTTTGATTAACTAGGTAAAACCTTTTTTACTAAATAAATTAAAACTCTTTTTAAATTAAAACCATTATTTCTTTTGCAAATTTAACTTAGTTTCTTTTTTAAAAATTTCTATTAAGAGCTTGTATATAAATATCACAAATAAACAATAAAAGTCTCAAAAAATCTCGCAACTTCTCTGACTGCTGTCTTGTTTCGGCTTACTAACCACATCATTTGTTTTGCAGCTTAGTCATGTTACCGTCGATTTATTTTTCGTGTGTTTTATTCAAATTTTCATTATAACTGCTTCTCATCTGTAACCTCGCGAATCCTAACAATCGCGCTTTAATTTCTGTCTTTAAGTTTCTGCTTGTATGATTCAAATCTCTCACCAATATTGTTGTCCCGTGGCATATCCGAAGGTTAGGTCTAGCCGTTTGGCCGCCGCGCCAATAGTCCTCAACCTCAAATCCTCAAAATTACCATTTTACCCTTAGTATTAGGTCAAAGAGCCGCCACGCTCATTTTAGGGTTTTCCGCCATGGAATCCCTAATTTAACCCTAATTACAACTTAACATTTCAACGTAGAGATTTGGAGTTTCTACACTCCACGTAAGCGTGTCCTTAAGATGCGTTTATTCCCCTTGAGACCTTGACCACAGTCAAGAAGTTTCTAACCTCCCTATTGAGGGGAACTACGATTACTCTGATTCCACTCCCGTAAGGATACGTAGGCACAAGATGCGATGTCTTGCCGAGTAAACTTAGAATTAACCCCCTTTATTATTTATTATTGCTTATTTATATTTTATTTATCTTTGCTATTTAATTATTTTGCTTATTATTTTGTAATTGTTTCTTGGATGTAAAGTTGTTTAATTATTTAATTATTATTATGGTTAGTAATTAGGGAGTGTAACAACCTGTATGTAATATTAAAATAAATTTAGATCACTTTTAAATAAAGATAACTAAAATAAACACGTCACACACGTAAGTCGATTTTAATCGCCGTCTCACTTCCTAAGGATATCCCTCAAGTTGCCTACGAATAATGGTTAAGTGGGGTGTATAAAGCAAGTCCCTCAAATAGAAAAAAATCATCAAAGTCCCTTATGGTTGCCTTTACGAATCGAGTCCCTTTCGAAAAATGATGATGGTCCCTTATATGTGCTTATTACATCCCACAATGGCCTTCAAAGTCAAATTGTCCCTCACATGTCCCTTAACATCCAAAGTAAGGACTACCTACTCCATTATAGTAGGGATAGTCTTACTAAGGAAAGGATAAAGAATAAGAAAGACCTTAAAACATTAAGGTAGGCTATTCCTAGATACTTGCTCACTTCAAAACTTTTTCACACTTAAACCAATTTCCAATAAAATTTTCAAACAAGTTTTTTTTCACATCCATACACGGATTATTATTAAACTATTCTGAAATTTTTTGCTATTCACACACTACACTTTCAAAACAATTCAAAAGTGAGCTTAAGTACCTAAGAGCCCATGGATAACCATGGATGAAAAGGGTGCTAACACCTTCCCTTTTCATAACCTACCCCCCGGACCCAAAATATTCTCTAAGGTCTTTCCTGTTCTTTTATAACCTTTCCTTATGGATAAAATAAAAGTCGGTGGCGACTCTTGCTATCCGCAACATTGTTTAAAGTCAGTTCACCGGGTTACAGAACTGGCGACTCTGCTGGGGACCTATTTAAGAGGGGTACCCTTAGGAATTAAGATCACTTTAAATTGTTTGCCTTGTTTGCTTTATTATTATATTGTTGGGGTGCTCTTATGTGTGAAAGGTCCTAACCCGGATCTAGTGTACCTTAGGTAAATGGCAATAGACCAAGGAAACTGTACGACGTATATCGATACGGTTGATCTGGTGGCCATAGTTAGTGCGACTTCTTGGTTGGTGCTTATATTCCTTAAGTCAAGTTGAGGATAATATTGAGGCTGCCATATGTTGTCAATGCACTAACTGACTTTTAGAACCCTAGTTAACTCATCTTGGCCTTTAGAAAGTAGTGAGGTAACCGGCTTTGGTGCAGACTGAAGTTGGTTGACACTCGATACTACGCTCATTGAGATCTTAAACTTGGAGGGTTTTGGTTGGCAAGTAAGTTGCCTTCTGAACAACCACCCTTGTGAAGGATCAATGATATTGAGATCCCTTAGAACCTGGTTACTTTTGTAGGACAGGATGAACCATCTAACTTCAGGGGAGGGTACTTGCCTTTGAACCTCATGCAAGCCTTTAAACCCAGGGCTATGGTGTGACTTGTTTGTGTGTGCCACATGTTTGTGATTGAGCATGACATCATGACATCATCATGCATCATAAGCATATCATTTTCCCTAACCATTTCAAGGACCAAAGGATTTATCTTTGTTCTTTGTTGCAGGTCATAGCTTCTGCTCGTAGAAACACCATCAGGATCAACTTTGTAGGGATACCTGCTAAGCTCAAGGAGTTAGTTTCCCTAGTGCCTGATCATTCCCAGTTCAACAAGAGACATGGTCGCTTATTGGATCTAGTTACTTCAGGGTTCAGTGAAGACATGATGAGTGTGTTGTTTCAGTTCTTTGACCCTAAGCACCATTGCTTTACATTTCCTGATTATCAGCTGGTTCCAACCACGGAGGAGTTCTCTAAACTTCTGGGTATACCTGTTCTTGATCAGAAGCCATTCACAGGCTTAGAGAAGGAGCTTAAACCAGAAGTTATTGCTGCAGCTCTACATCTGAAGAAGTCTGACATTGTTCTAGAGACGAGAAGTGGAGTTAAAGGTATTCTTGCCAAGGTATTAGTGGATAAAGCTCAAATGTTCTTGAAGGCTATGAGCTACGATGCTCTTGAGGAGATCTTAGCCTTATTGATTTATGGCTTAGTGTTGTTCCCCAATCCTGATCAGTTCATAGACGTTCATGCCATCAACATATTCCTGAGTCACAATCCAGTGCCTACCTTACTTGGAGACATCCTACATTCTCTTCACACCCGTACTACAAAGGCAAGAGGAACTCTGATGTGCTGCATACCTTTACTTTCTAGGTGGTTTATTTCTCACCTTCCTCGCTCAGTAATGAAGAATGAGCAAGGGTTCAGATGGTCCAAGAGGATCATGTCACTTTCTCACTCAGACATCCATTGATGCTCCAGATCTATGGAGAATGTCACCATCATTGACCGTTGTGGGGAGTTTCCTAATGTGCCACTTCTAGGCATAAGAGGAGGCATCACCTACAACCCATCTCTAGCTTTACGACAGTTTGGTTACGCCCGGAGCGATGGTCCACATGACATGTTGATTCAGGGCATTGTGTTTGACTACGACAACGATCTTCAGGGTTACCGTCAGAGATTCATACGAGCTTGGGGAAAGGTAAACAGGATTGACAGCAAGACACTGGAGCCTAAGTACACCATTCCTATGGAGGCTTATCTCAGATGGGTACGATTTCGTGCTCAGACACTCATGATGCCATATCCTGCCATCCTACCAGTTACCATGGAACCTGTTGCTGAAGGAGACACAGCTTATACCATCCTTCACCCAGACATGCCTACTGATATGGAAGACTTGCAGAGATCATGGATCCAACTGAAAGAGCAAAGGGATACTTTCGAGGCTCATTACAAAGCAAGCCAAGCAAGGATCCTAGAGCTAACAAAGCTACTTCATGAGGAACGAAACCTCAACTCATACCTCAACACAAAGAGGAAACGTCCATGGGAGACTTAAAACCCCATCTTTTGTACTTATTTCGTTTTCATTTTTTGTAAGCCTAAAAGGCAAAACAAGTTATTACTAATAAAAAGTTACTTTCTTGATTGTTTAAGCAAATTTAAATCCTGCGGTCCTTGAAAACATTGCATATGCATTCCCATATCATTGCATCACAGGTTTGTAATTGTGCACAGGTTTCTCATCTTCTCGCTGTTTATTTCAGCAATGGCTCTTGAACAATCAGTTAAGGATCTCCAGGCACAGAATGCACAGTTCCAAGAGCTGATCCTGAACCTATCCAAGGGGCAGGATGAATTGAAGACACTGCTGGCCAAGAAGACTAAGAAGGCTAGAAGGTCTGCTGGGCTGCTCAACATGGGAAGAAGGTTCAAAGGTCCTGTCAAGACCAAGGAACATGTTGAAGACTATGAATCTGAAGAATCTGAGCAGGAGAGAGGCAGTCTCCACAACACTATGGGGGACTCTGATTCTGAGGCTAACTACTACCATGAGCCTAACGAAGACAAATTCAAGATGCTGGTGGATAGAATGGATGCTATGGAATTACAGAAATCATCTGGGCTGGATTTTGAGGATTTGAGCTTGATATCTGGGGTGGTCATACCCATTGGGTTCAAAGTTCCTACATTTGTTGTCTATGATGGGGTCTCTTGTCCCAAATTGCATCTGAGGTCTTATGTCAGAAGAATTCAACCCCACACTGCTGATAAAAAGTTGTGGATCCATTTCTTTCAAGAGAGTTTATCTGGAGCTCAGCTAGAGTGGTATTATCAGTTGGAGAGTGTCAACATCAGAGATTGGAATGACCTTGCTGAAGCTTTCTACAAGCAGTATCAATACAATGCTGACTTAGCCCCCACTCGCATGCAGCTTCAAAGCATGTCTATGGGTGCCAAAGAAAGCTTTAAGGAGTATGCTCAGAAGTGGAGAGACTTAGCTGGAAGAGTTCAACCCCCTTTGACTGATAGGGAGTTGGTTGATATGTTCATGTGTACGCTGAATGGTCCATTTTACAGTCATCTCATTGGAAGCTCATCATCTGGCTTCACTGAGTTGATCATGACAGGAGAGCGAGTAGAGAATGGTATCAAGAGTGGTAAGATCCAAGTGGGCACTTCTTCATCAGGTGCTGCAAAGAAGCCTCCCACTGGGAAGAAAGAATCTAATGCTGTGTATGGTCAGCTTGATCGTAACAGAAGGCATCAGTCTGTTAGTGCAGTTCATATTTCAAATCCAACTCCTGCAACAACAGAGCAGCCTCAAGGCAACCAACAGAGGGCTAGAAGACAGTTCACGAAGATCAACATGTCAATGGCTCAGGCATTGCAACACTTGTTGAAGGCTGAACTTATTACCCTGAGGGAGGCTCCTCAGAATCCCAATGTTACCTCTCCCAAGTACAATCCCAATGCACGATGTGCATATCATTCAAACTGTCCAGGACATGATACTAATAACTGTTGGGTCTTGAAGAACAAAATTCAGGATATGATTGATGCTGGAGAAATTGAGTTTGATCCACCAGGTACTCCAAATGTGATTACAGCTCCAATGCCAAATCACGAGAAGACTGTCAACGCCATTGATGAAGATATTGATGAAGATCTGCATGTCTATTCAGTTATGGAGTTGAGCACACCATTGTCTGTTATCAAAAAGAGGTTAGTACAAGCTGGGATCTTTCCAGGTTGTCATGAAGATTGTCTATATTGTACCTATAAGCCGGATAGTTGCTTCATTTTGAGAGATGGGATTCAACGTCTCATGGATAAATATACTATAGTGTTTGAAAGAAGACCAGCATCTGTAGAAAGTATGGTGGATCATCTGACTCAGGGTAAGAAGATTGAAGAGGTTGACATGGTTGACAAAGTACCACTAAGAATCACTTCAAAGGGTCCCATTAAAATCACTCGTCAGGGCCCAATCAAGATTACTGCTGAAGGTTCTGTGAAAGTTGTCGCTGAAGCCAGAGTAGCTCCTCTGATCATTACCACTCCTGGTCCTATCCCTTATACATCTGACAAAGCTGTGCCTTGGCACTATGGGTCTGATGTTTACATCCATGGTGTCAAGCAGGAGCCTTTACCTGATATGCCTGTTGACATTGATAATATTGCTGGATCTAGCAAGGTCACTCGTAGTGGAAGAGTCTTCTCTCCTCCAGTTGCTTCTAAGAGTGCAGTTACTCCTGCTGTTACTTCCACCACTGATGCTCGGGGCAAGGGTCCTGTTATTGAGCCTGTATCTACTGATGTGCCAGCTGCTGATGACCTCTCTAAGCAGATGGAAGAAGTATTGAAAATCATTCGCAAGAGTGATTATGATATTGTTGATCAGCTGGGGCATACTCCCTCAAAGATTTCTATGCTCTCCCTGTTATTATGTTCTGAGGCTCATGCCAAGTCATTGATCAAGTTTCTAAAAATGGCTCATGTACCCAGTGCAATTTCTGTGGACCAGTTTGAGAATTGTGTTGCTCACCTGACCTATGACAACGGGTTAGGATTTTCAGATGCTGACTTGACCCCTGCCAAGAGGGATCATAACAGGGCCTTGCATATTTCAATTGAATGCAGGGGCACTACCCTGTCTCATGTGCTGATAGACAATGGTTCCTCTCTGAATGTGTTGCCTAAGGAAGTCCTGAACAAGCTGAGTCCTGAAGATACGGTATTGAAGCCCAGTAATATTGTGGTAAAGGCTTTTGATGGTTCTAGAAGAGTAGTGCATGGGGAAATTGATCTTCCAATCAAGGTTGGCTCTCAGGTGTTTACTGCTACATTCTATGTGATGGATATTCGTCCTTCGTACTCATGTCTGCTTGGTCGTCCCTGGATCCATGGGGCAGGTGCTGTGACCTCCACATTACATCAAAAGTTGAGATATCCGGTGAATGGAAAAGTTGTTACTGTCTTTGGAGAGGAAGAATACTTTGTCAGCCATGTAAACACTTTCAAGTATCTGGAAGTAGAAGGTGAATACATTGAAACTCCATGTCAGTCATTTGAAGTGGTCCCCTGGGCTGTTAAGGATTGTGTGACTCCTCCTGCTGTGAAGAAGGTTCCTGTGGTCATCAGAAACCCTCCAACAATGGCAATGGCCTCCCTCAATAATGCAAAAGCTGTGGTGGAAGAAGGTGGTTGTACTATTTGGGGTCAGCTTCCTGATATTCCATACAAGCCTGACAAGTTTGGTTTGGGTTTCACTGCAGAGTCCCAGAAGGTTGTCCGTCGTGCCCGTGTTGTTCGTATCACCAATCAAGGGGTTATCAATGCTGTGGGAGATCAAGATGAAGACTACAACTTGGAGGCATGGATTTTTCCTACTGTGGGTGCTGGACTCAATAATTGGACAGCTGAAGATGTTATCCCTATCTCCTTTAGTCAGGAGTAAATACTATTACTGTGTTATGTTTTTAAATTTATAATTTCTGGAACAATTAAAACTTTCAAGCCATGTGCCTTACCCGGGGCACAATGGTGTGCTTGTTACGGGTTTTCATCTCATTTGCATACTTCATTCAATAAAATCAGTGGACGTTTCGTTTTCGTAAATATTGTGTTCCTTGTCTTTCTTTTTCTTTTATTTTTGCTTTATCAGCTATGTGTTCTTACACACACCCACGTCACTAAAATGCAGATCCTCATCCACTCTGGATCCAGTTGATAACAGTTCTACTATTGCCAATTACAATTTCGAGAATCCGATCTATCAAACTGAAGACGGAAACGAGGACGATTGTGAAATACCTGTAGAGCTTGCTAGGTTGTTACAACAGGAAGAGAAAGCTATACAGCCACATGAAGAGCCAGTCGAAGTTGTGAATCTGGGAACTGAAGAAAACAGAAAAGAGGTCAAGATAGGGGCTGATTTAGAGGACAGTGTCAAGAGCAGGTTGATTCAGATGCTACGTGACTATGTGGAGATCTTTGCTTGGTCTTATGAAGATATGCCAGGGTTGGACACAGACATTGTGGTTCACCGTTTGCCAGTGAAAGAAGATTGTCGTCCAAAGAAGCAGAAGGTTCGTCGTATGCGTCCTGCAATGTCAGAAAAGATCAAAGCAGAGGTAATGAAACAGTTCAATGCAGGGTTCTTGGCCGTAACTTCTTATCCTCAGTGGGTTGCAAATGTGGTACCAGTTCCTAAGAAAGATGGTAAGGTACGTATGTGTGTAGACTACAGAGATCTGAACAAGGCTAGCCCTAAAGATGACTTTCCACTTCCTCATATTGATATTCTGGTAGACAACACTGCTCAGCATAAGGTATTCTCTTTTATGGATGGTTTCTCTGGTTACAATCAAATCAAGATGGCACCTGAAGATATGGAGAAGACTACATTTGTGACACAGTGGGGCACCTTTTGCTATAAGGTAATGCCATTTGGTTTGAAGAATGCAGGGGCAACATATCAGCGTGCTATGGTGGCTTTGTTTCATGATATGATTCATCATGAGATAGAGGTATATGTGGATGATATGATAGCCAGGTCTCAGAATGAAGAACAACATCTTGATCATTTGCACAAGTTGTTTGAGAGGTTGAAGAAATACAGGTTGAGATTAAATCCAAACAAGTGTACTTTTGGAGTTAGATCTGGAAAGCTCCTGGGTTTCATTGTCAGTGGAAAAGGTATTGAAGTGGATCCTGCAAAAGTGAAAGCTATACGAGAGATGCCAGCTCCCCGTACTGAGAAGGAGGTTAGAGGTTTCTTGGGACGATTGAACTACATTGCAAGATTTATTTCCCAATTAACTACCATCTGTGAGCCAATCTTCAAGTTGTTGAAGAAAGATCAGGTGATGGAATGGAATGATGAGTGCCAGACTGCCTTTGATGAAATCAAGAGATATTTGCTAGAACCTCCAATTTTAATGCCACCAGTTGATGAAAGACCCTTGATTATGTATTTAACAGTATTAGACAACTCAATGGGGTGTGTATTGGGGCAACATGACGAGTCTGGTCGAAAAGAGCAGGCAATATACTACCTTAGCAAAAAGTTTACCGACTGTGAAACAAGATACTCACTGCTCGAGAAAACTTGCTGCGCTTTGGCATGGGCTGCTCGCCGACTAAGACAGTATATGTTGACCCATACTACCTTGTTGATTTCGAAGATGGATCCAATCAAGTACATATTTGAGAAACCTGCTCTCTCCGGAAGAATTGCAAGATGGCAAATGATCTTGACGGAATATGATATACAGTATACTACTCAGAAGGCCATTAAGGGGAGTGTTGTTGCTGATCATTTGGCTCATCAAGCAGTAGATGATTACCAGTCAATGAATTTTGAGTTCCCTGATGAAGACATTATGTCTGTTACCAAAGAACCTGGACAATATGGCGGACCTGAACAAGGATCCCGATGGACTATGGTTTTTGATGGTGCCTCCAATGCACATGGTAATGGTGTTGGTGTTGTGATTAGTTCCCCTGAAGGTTGTCATACCCCGATTACTGCCAGACTTTGTTTCTATTGTACCAATAACATGGCTGAGTATGAGGCATGTATCATGGGTATGCAAGTTGCTATTGATATGAAGATTCAGTTCCTTGAGGTGTATGGAGATTCAGCTCTGGTAGTAAGTCAGATTAAAGGAGATTGGGATACAAAGCATGATAATCTCATTCCTTACAAAGAACATGTGTTGTCTTTGATCCCACATTTCAAAGAGATTACTTTTGGACATATTCCACGAAGAGAGAATCAGTTGGCAGACGCATTGGCCACCATGGCATCTATGTTTGAGATCAGCTGGGATGATGAAGCTCCCAAGATTACCATTGATAGATTTGAGAAGCCTGCATACTGCAATAAGATTGACACTGAAGGGGCAGAGGAGAAGCCTTGGTTCTATGAAGTGAAAAACTATCTTGAAGCTCAGGAGTTCCTTGAAGGGGCATCTGTCAAAGATAAGAAGTTCCTGAGAAGGTTTTCTGCTAAGTTCTTTCTGAGTAATGGCATTCTGTATAAGCGTAATCATGATTCAACTATGCATCGTTGTGTGGATAAGAAGGAAGCTACAGAAATTATGGAAGAGATGCATGATGGGACCTTTGGCACTCATTCTAGTGGTCATACCATGGCAAAGAAGATTTTGAGAGCAGGTTACTATTGGTATACCATGGAAGCTGATTGCTATCAACACTCCAGAACATGTCACAAATGTCAAATCTATGCTGATAAAGTACATGTACCTCCATCTCCATTGAATGTGTTGACTGCTCCTTGGCCCTTTGCCATGTGGGGCATTGATATGATTGGTGAGATCAAGCCTACTGCTTCTAATGGGCATCGTTTCATCCTGGTTGCTATTGATTACTTCACGAAGTGGGTAGAGGCAGCTTCATTTGCATCTGTGACTAAGAATGTTGTGGCTCGGTTCATTAAGAATAATCTCATATGTAGGTATGGTATCCCTGAAAGGATTATCACCGACAATGGCTCTAATCTGAACAACACTATGATTACTGATCTCTGTACGCAGTTCAAGATTAAGCATCACAACTCTTCTCCGTATCGTCCAAAGATGAATGGGGCAGTTGAAGCTGCTAATAAGAACATTAAGAAGATTGTACAGAAGATGACTGTTACTTACAAGGATTGGCACGAGATGTTACCATTTGCTCTGCATGGCTATCGTACTACAATACGTACTTCAACAGGGGCAACCCCATTCTCCTTAGTCTATGGTATGGAAGCAGTTCTGCCTATCGAAGTTCAGATCCCCTCCTTGAGAATTATGAGGGATGCAGGCTTGGATGAAGATGAGTGGATTCAGACTCGACTTGACCAGATAAATTTGATTGATGAGAAAAGGTTAGCAGCAGTTTGTCATGGCCAGATGTACCAGAAACGGATGATCAAAGCTTTTAACAAGAAGGTTAAGCCAAAGGTATATCAGGCTGGTGACTTGGTAATCAAGCGTATCATACTACCACAGGGTGATCCTAGGGGCAAGTGGACTCCAACATATGAGGGACCATTTGTAGTCAAGACAGTGTTCTCAGGAGGTGCCATGATACTGACTACAATGGATGGTGAAGACTTCCCACAACCTGTAAACGCAGACATAGTTAAAAAATACTACGCATAAAAAGAGACCCGCTAGGTTGACAGGCCTAGGCAAAAATAAGGGCATCCCGACAAACCAAAAGGGTTTGGGCAAAAATTAGGGATATATATATAAAAAGATGTACACCCGGCAAGTCGAAAACCTGAAAAGGCGGCTTGGGCAAAAAAGGGTATCCCGGTGGATTGAAAACCTGAAAGGGCAATTCAGGCAAAAGTTAGGGATTAAAGCGTATGACTATGTCTCTTTTGGATCACTCATGAAACTGCAACCAGTTGTACTACTTACTCAAGCTCAAACAGATAAAGCTCAATCCAATCGTTTCCGTCTCAACAGCAAGAAGATGAGATACTTGAGTGGCAATAGTAGAATTGAAACTCAATAGGATTATTTCCCACATAGCTGATTCTTTTTGTAAAAACTTCATGACAAAATTCTCTTACTAGGGTTTATGTCTCCTTGTACAAACTTACCCGTGTATGGGTCACTTTTGATATAAATAAATTCCATCTTTTGAATCCAGATTTACTTTTACCCTATTTACATAAGCGAAACGTCCATTGGTTGTGTTTGAATGTATGTATGCCTTTTAATATGATTGATGTTTACCAGAAATGCATGTATGCTTTTAATATGATTGATGTTTACCAGAAATGCATGAAAATGCAGTAATAGTATTTATTAAGGACGAACGAGGGAAGGATTTCAACGAAGCTTCGCCGGTTCATCTTTACAAGACAGTTACAAACCATCAGTAGGAATAATCCATTTTCACAAAGTCTAGTCTCCCCTGGAATTTATATCCATCTCTTTTATCCTCATACGGATATACGGGAAATTACTTTCCAATAAGGGCACGATGAACGAAGACGGGATGTTATACTTATCCTACTATCAAACGAAAACGAAGGTTATCTATACCCTACTATCCCCAACAACGGGAGGTTATCTATACCTTGTTATCCCCAACAACGGGAGGTTATCTATACCTTGTTATCCCCAGCAGACGGAGGGTTGTATATTCTTCAACAACGAATCGAGATTTATTTTCCTTGGCCAGCAGTTGTTATACAAGGATATCCAGACACTTCCAGCAGTGTCATAAGCATACATACATCATTTACATCATACCATAACATATATGTCTATAGTACATTACCTAAGTGCATCATGTCATACATGCATACATAAAGCGTAAACTAATGTTGTTATACAGAATGCTACCTTGTTTTCAGGTTAATTATCCAACAAACAAGCTTATGATCTTTGGGACTGCTTTATTGTAACCTCAGGGTTACTTTATCCTCCTGATGAGCTTCTTATTATTTTGGGACTGCTTTATTGTAACCTCAGGGTTATTTTATCCTCCTGATAGCCTCTCATGACTTCAAGACTGCTTTAGAGCTACTGATTGCTCTATCCTCCTGAAATCATCCTATTACTTCAAGACTGCTTTAGAGCTATTCATTGCTCTATCCTCATGAGGTCATATTACTACTTCAAGACTGCTTTAGAGCTATTCATTGCTCTATCCTCCTGAAGCCATCTAATTATTTCAAGACTGCTTTAGAGTTATCCATTGCTCTATCCTCCTGAAATTACATTATTATTTCAAGACTGCTTTAGAGCTATCCATTGCTCTATCCTCCTGAAATCATTACTTCAAGACTGCTTTAGAGCTATTGATTGCTCTATCCTCCTGAAGACGTATCACATTATTATTTCAAGACTGCTTTAGAGCTATTGATTGCTCTATCCTCCTGAAGACATATCACATTATTATTTCAAGACTGCTTTAGAGCTGTTGATTGCTCTATCCTACTGAAGCCATTCTATTACTTCAAGACTGCTTTAGAACTATTGATTGCTCTATCCTCCTGAAGCCATTATTACTTCAAGACTGCTTTAGAGCTATTGATTGCTCTATCCTCCTGAGGTCAGATTTATCACTTCAAGACTGCTTTAGGGTTATCATTATTGATTGCTCTATCCTCATGAAGACATGTTGTTACATCAGTATTACTCCAGACTCCTGACAGTTCTCATTATACTACTGAAGAACTTTCCCCTAGTGGCATCTTTAAGCCCACTCAATCATGTTCAACCAACCATCAATATCACTCCATGCGCTGGTGAGTGCAAATTTTTGGGCTTTTGTGTTCAATCCCCTTCAACCTTCCAGGTTACGACTGGCAAATATACCAATCTAACCCCTCAGGTTTCAGGAAATTGAACAGGGGCAGCTGTTGCACCCCAAAATTTGCCCTCACAATACAAGACTTTGTGTTCCAAGAAGGTTCACAAGGTTCACAAAATTCACAATTGGTCAGAAGAGTTGACAATTCCCTCAGACAATGCACCTCCTAAGCAGTGCATCCAAAACTAGGGTTTTGACTTTAATCAGGCTAAATGGACTTCCAAGACTTCAAGTGAGCTTCATAACATCTTATATGTGTATAAGAACCCCCATGTCAAATTTCAAGACTTTTCTCAAAAGTTTGCTCAGTCAGATGATCAGATAAGTCAAAAGCAGTCAATGCAGTTAAAAAGTCAAACTGAGGTCAACTGTGGTCAAACCAAAGTCAAACTTCATGATTTTTTTGCCAAAATCAAAGAGAGGTTGGATTTGGTTCCAGGGGTATTTTGGTCATTTTACGCAAATTCAGCTAATTCCTTGAAAACGGGTTGTTATTAAGTTCTGAGGCGTTTATTTACGTGGGTTTGATATCAATTTGGTTTGGAAAGTCTGATCTGTGGAACAGGGTTTAACAAGAGATCATTCTTCTATCTTCCAGTTCATCTTTAGAGGGACAACAGTGAAAACTTCTACTGATTATTGGAGCTTATTCATGTCAAAAGTATTAAGATTGGATCGGATTAATTCAAGGATATTCGACTGATGAATCGTATGTTGAGATGTTTTGAGAATTAAATCATGGAGAAGAAATGGAAGATGATTTTAATAAATATGTGAAGTTCATTCATAATATTTTATTATTATTACAATTTGTAAAGAGAATTTGGATAGAAAGTTGAATTTTATTCATAATGTTTCATCACGATTTACAAAAGGGAAATAATTTGGATAAAAAATGTATTATTGAATTATTTCATAATGCTTTTTTTATTACAAGTTACAAAAGAGGTGTATATCCTAAAAAGTCCTAAGCCCTAAAATTTTTAAGTATCCTTCTTGATGTCCTTTGAGCTTCTCCGCAAGGTCTCCGATTCACCTGCACATCAAAACAAAACAAACAGAATAGAAAAAAAGATGTTAGAAATTGTTCGACACTCTCAGAACAATGTCATCATCGAGTGCCGGGAGTGGCACAACCGAAGCTGCGTCCAACCCCCGCTACCGATCCGCGCCGTTGGCGTCTGATCAGGTAACACCTGTTCTTATCATTACGGGACATCCGAGAGATAGAAGTGATAAAAGAAGCGGGACTGATTCGCTTTTGCCGCAATTGGATTTCCAAACTGATACAAGAGTAAGGCAACATAGTCAATCCGAATTCAGACCCAGATGCCAATAGATCTGAACCGGTTCCGAAAAATCCAACACCTAAAATCCAGATAACTAAGTCAGTCCATCAATCCAGATAGGAAATCCAAATCTGGAAAAGGAAAGATCAAACCAAATCAGGTATCAAAAAAGCATATCCAATTCGAATCCAGACTGAACCTGAAAACCGGACAAATCTGCGTCAAAAAATCAAAATCATAACAGAATCCAATCTCAGAATTAATCTGATCCAACAAATCCGTTTCCAATAATATCAGAGAAAACCAGAATCAATATCGGAATGGATTCAGTCCACACAAAAAAATCCAAATCAGAAATACTATCCAATCAGCATTTGGAAATAGAACAAAATCATATCAGCGAAAATCAAATCCATCCGAAATAAAACGTAACAAATCCGTAAGTCCAAGCCCAAAAAAAGAAGATTATAAAACAAATCTCAGAAGAAGAAAAAGGGGCCGAAAAAAATCATGGAACCCTAACCACAAGACGGCCGCAAATCACTTTTTTTCAAAACCCTAACCTCAAAAGCCAAGAACGATAATCACAGATCACGGCGGAAAAACAGAAAACGAGAGAACCGGAACGAACTCATCAACAACAAACGGCTCCGTCGGCGAAATCATCCACGAAAACCATTACCATCAACGAATCATCACCGTTCAAGCAACAACGACCAAATCGTCCAAGCCTCAGAGTCCAATACTCATCATTGGCCATTACCCGCTAAACCGTTGGGGCCGTTGTCATCTAAATCGTAAGCGCCGCATTGTTTTCTCACATTTTGGGGTGATTATTTCTTTTCAGAATACAAGAGAGAGCAGAGATAGACGAAGACGGGTGAGGAAAGAGGAATGCATGAGAAAGGTGAAGAGCGGACAGAGCGAACAAGAGGAAACAAGAAACAAATGGCGCCGCCGGTTACACGATGAGGGTTTCCAAACCCTAATCAAGTGATCACTTTAGTTGTAATGGGTTGGGTCCGGGACGGCCCAATTCCCTTTTATTTTATTTTTTTCTTTTACAATTTTATTATCTTTTAATTTTTTATTATTTTCAAATCTTATTAAAACTTTTTTTTTAAAAAATAAAATAAAACTTTTTTTAATTAAATTAAACTTTTTTTGATTAACTAGGTAAAACCTTTTTTACTAAATAAATTAAAACTCTTTTTAAATTAAAACCATTATTTCTTTTGCAAATTTAACTTAGTTTCTTTTTTAAAAATTTCTATTAAGAGCTTGTATATAAATATCACAAATAAACAATAAAAGTCTCAAAAAATCTCGCAACTTCTCTGACTGCTGTCTTGTTTCGGCTTACTAACCACATCATTTGTTTTGCAGCTTAGTCATGTTACCGTCGATTTATTTTTCGTGTGTTTTATTCAAATTTTCATTATAACTGCTTCTCATCTGTAACCTCGCGAATCCTAACAATCGCGCTTTAATTTCTGTCTTTAAGTTTCTGCTTGTATGATTCAAATCTCTCACCAATATTGTTGTCCCGTGGCATATCCGAAGGTTAGGTCTAGCCGTTTGGCCGCCGCGCCAATAGTCCTCAACCTCAAATCCTCAAAATTACCATTTTACCCTTAGTATTAGGTCAAAGAGCCGCCACGCTCATTTTAGGGTTTTCCGCCATGGAATCCCTAATTTAACCCTAATTACAACTTAACATTTCAACGTAGAGATTTGGAGTTTCTACACTCCACGTAAGCGTGTCCTTAAGATGCGTTTATTCCCCTTGAGACCTTGACCACAGTCAAGAAGTTTCTAACCTCCCTATTGAGGGGAACTACGATTACTCTGATTCCACTCCCGTAAGGATACGTAGGCACAAGATGCGATGTCTTGCCGAGTAAACTTAGAATTAACCCCCTTTATTATTTATTATTGCTTATTTATATTTTATTTATCTTTGCTATTTAATTATTTTGCTTATTATTTTGTAATTGTTTCTTGGATGTAAAGTTGTTTAATTATTTAATTATTATTATGGTTAGTAATTAGGGAGTGTAACAACCTGTATGTAATATTAAAATAAATTTAGATCACTTTTAAATAAAGATAACTAAAATAAACACGTCACACACGTAAGTCGATTTTAATCGCCGTCTCACTTCCTAAGGATATCCCTCAAGTTGCCTACGAATAATGGTTAAGTGGGGTGTATAAAGCAAGTCCCTCAAATAGAAAAAAATCATCAAAGTCCCTTATGGTTGCCTTTACGAATCGAGTCCCTTTCGAAAAATGATAATGGTCCCTTATATGTGCTTATTACATCCCACAATGGCCTTCAAAGTCAAATTGTCCCTCACATGTCCCTTAACATCCAAAGTAAGGACTACCTACTCCATTATAGTAGGGATAGTCTTACTAAGGAAAGGATAAAGAATAAGAAAGACCTTAAAACATTAAGGTAGGCTATTCCTAGATACTTGCTCACTTCAAAACTTTTTCACACTTAAACCAATTTCCAACAAAATTTTCAAACAAGTTTTTTTTCACATCCATACACGGATTATTATTAAACTATTCTGAAATTTTTTGCTATTCACACACTACACTTTCAAAACAATTCAAAAGTGAGCTTAAGTACCTAAGAGCCCATGGATAACCATGGATGAAAAGGGTGCTAACACCTTCCCTTTTCATAACCTACCCCCCGGACCCAAAATATTCTCTAAGGTCTTTCCTGTTCTTTTATAACCTTTCCTTATGGATAAAATAAAAGTCGGTGGCGACTCTTGCTATCCGCAACATTGTTTAAAGTCAGTTCACCGGGTTACACAATCCAAACCCATTAAGTAAAAAATCAAAGATAACCATCGATAAAGAGTTGTAAAAGAGATTTTATACAAAGATCAATAAATATACATACAATCAAGATAAACTTACATACAAAACCCCAACAAATAGAGGGTACAAAGAGAAGAGAGAAGAAGAACACAAATCTCACGGTTTGTCAACTCTGATTGAAGTGAATTCGACTCCGGATCATCAAGATGTGCACTCCATGTGTTGTTTCTAAGCTAAATCTACTCAAGAATGTGTTTGATGAAGTTGTGGTAAAAAGTTCCCAACAACATAACTTAAAAAAATGCTTTAAAAAATCACTTAAATAGGCAAAAATGAGTTTCTGTGTTCGCCTAGCGAAGTCTCGTTCATCCAAAGAACTTATGTCGCCTTAGCTACTACCAAAATAGTGTTTTCCACACTTTTAGAACTTTTTGTTCGCCTAGCAAACATGACAGCAAACCAGCACTTGTTTCGACCATAACTTTTGAACCATAAATTCGTTTTACGCGCGGTTGGAAGTGTTGGAAAGCTTATTCAATGCTCTATAAGAAAATGACAAAATATCATTGCTTGTATACCTACAAAAATGAGATAAAAACAATTAAAATCAATGATATTTACATGATATGCAATATATACATTATAATGTAAATTATACAACATATGCACAAAAGTTGAGGTTTATTGGTTGGATTAAGTAAATAAGTGCCAATTATTTACACTCAATATCAGTACATTTTAGCACTTATCATAGGCTCTAAGATTGAGGAGACTTTCAACCAATTTATGCAAATGTTCATCTCCGCTAAAAAAAAGTACGAATGCGGCAATTCGGAATTTTGAGACTCAAGTTGGACAATTGTCCAAGCAACTAGCCGACCAACATAAAGAAACGTTTCCGACTAACACTCAAGCGAATCCAAAGGAGCATTGTAAGGCCATCTTTATAAGGAGTGGAAGAATAATTGGGGGGAAGTTGAAAAAATGTGGTAGTTGAAAAGAAGAATGAGATTATGGAGGAAGTTAAAAAAAATGATGAAAAGAAGGTAGGTGAAGAGAATGATGTATAGGAGAAGTTGAAAAAAAAGAAAAAAGGAAAGGAGAATGAGGGAGAAGTTCTACAAAAAAATGCCTAAGTATCCCAAATTCATTAAGGATATACTTACGAAAAAAAGAGGTGCACGGATAAGGACATCATTGAGCTCAATGCTAATTGTAGTGTTATTGTCCAAAGCATTCTCTCGTGGAAAGAAGGAGATCCAGGAAGAGTAGCTCTACCAATAACTATAGGTAGTGAGTTCAAATGCAAAGCTTTGGTCGATATGGGAGCTAGTGTAAATTTGATTCCTTTATCTGTTGTTAGAAGACTTGAAAACATGGAAATAAAGTTAACCAACATGACTTTACAACTTGCGGACAAGTCTAGGACTTGTCCTCATGGAGTTGTTGAAGACGTGTTATTGAAAGTTGACAAAATTTTATTTTCGGTTGATTTCATAGTCATGGACATGGAAGAGGATGAGGATACACCTATAATCCTAGGAAGACCCTTTATGAGGACCACTAGGATGTTAATCAATGTTGATGAAGGTATCATGAAGGTGAGAATAAATGATGAGGAAATGTGTTTCACACTTTTCAAAGGGGTGGTGTATTCGAACCAATTGGAGGAAAATTTTCAAGTGAAAAATGATGATGCAAGGATTGTGGCAAGGAAAAAGAAAGAGGATGACAAAAAGGTTGCATCAAAGAAAAAAGAGGAAGAAAGAGCCAACAATGAAGAAGTGTTTAAAAAGAAGGATGACGAGGCAAAAGAGGCTTTGATGAAGTCATGTTGCGACTTTTCTTTCTTAAGGAAAAGTTGACCAAGAACAGGTTACGATAATGGTTGAAGTCTTTATTGTTAGAGTGTTTTTCTCAGAAGCTATTCCATTTGCTTTTAGTTTCGAGGTTTCAAACCTCAGACCGTCGAGCTCAAACGGTGTTAAACAAAGCTCTAGTTGGAAGGCACCCCAACATTGTAAGTACTCTTTCAGTTTTACTGCTTTGATAGGATTAACTGAAAAGGAAGTCTTGTAGTAGAATTAACTGAAAAGGATTTTTTTTCTTCAAAGTTCTGTCACACTCAGCTTGTGTTCGCTAGGAAAACCTGGGGCGAATGTTCTCTAGGCGAACTGAGCAAGACAGAGAAAATTACAACAAAAAAATCTGCCACATCACTTAAGTGAAATTTTGGGTGGGCCAGAGATACGTAGGCCCAATACCCATTTTTCAGATTTGGTGGGGTAAACTTTCCCCATTCCCATTTATGTCTTCACTTTTCACTCTTGCCTCTCTACTTATCACAAAACACACCACACACAATTTTCTTGGCTTTCTCCATTGTACTCGTACAAGTGAAGCAGTTTCAAACTTAATTATAACTCTCATTCTCTCCTCTCAACATAATTCAATTTTGAGCTTCTGTATTCATTCCCCTGTTCTTTTTAGCAAAAATGTCATTAGGGTTAGTTTGAGAAAATGATAGAACTTGCTTTTAGGCTCTGAGAATCTATTGCAAGTTCCTTACTGTTTGTTTTTATTGCTTTGCATGATGGTTCTGAACTTCAAAAAGTTTGAGAGTTGAGTTTGTTTAGGTTAGAGTTAAATTGAAATAGAATGAAACCTTGTGAAATCTTGAACTTTTGCTTAAACAATTGTGGTAGTTGGTGCTTTTACTTGATACTCATTGTGTACCATGACTAGAAATGACTGAATGTAGAAAATTGGATCTGTAATTTATTTCTTTTCAAGTAGACAAAATTTGCAATTTTGAAAATCATAGGGTTGGCCTTGAGTTTGCATAGTGAACCTGGAGTGAAGGTTCGCTAGGATTCTTGTTATGAGATTCTTGTTCTGATTCTTTGTAATTTGCTTTCTCACTAATATATCTTGTGTTTAGCTTGCTGGTTTTGTTTGGTGAATGTGCAGATGGCACCTTCTAAGGCAACTCCTTCCAAGAAAAGAAAGGTTGGAAGCACATCCAGTCTGCAACCAATCCAATATGATTATGACAGGTTTAAGGGAGCTAAGAAAGCGGCTCGATATGTTGCTCTCAAGAAGAGGAGCATTTTTCCAGAGAAGAGGTTTAACCATAATCCTCAAGGTTCCTACCAGGCGGTAACGAGAATCCTTCATTCCGAAAAGCGAGACAGTTTGATCACACCTTGTGACAATTTAAATGTAGAGCGCGTAAGAGAGTTCTACGCTAATGCCCTTCCAAATGACAATGAGGTGTTTTCTTGGACCACTATGGTGTTTGGGAGAGAGGTGAAATTTGATTAGGATACCATTAATCATGTTTTAGGAAAACCTTTCACCTTGCGGGAAGATAAAATTATGAGTATCACAGGACATTAAGGCTGCATAGAGACGTAGATGCCATCTCTAGTGCAATATTGTTGGAGGACAAATCGGTGGAATTGAACCCGTCTGGGGTTCCTAGAAGATACAACAGGGAGGACATGTGACCGTTAGCTTAATTGGTACTTCTCTTGGTGTTGACTAACATCAAGCCGAAGTCGTATACCTCCATTGTGCCCATTCCGATTGCATGCTTGGTTTATAGTATTTTGATTAACACTCAGATTGATGTGGCTAGGATTATAGCTGATGATATACGTGTTGTTGCTGAGAGTGGACTTAGATTAGGGTCGCGGAAAAATTGCCCCTTAGTCTTCCCATGTCTTATCATGGATTTGTATGTGCATGCAAGGGTGAAAGTACCCTTCCGCCATCATGTGACGATCCCGGCTGCTATCAATGATAATCATGTGGATAGGTTTTGCAACCCGAAGGGAATGAGAGGAGGACGGACCTCTAGTGCTAGTGCTGATGCTAGTGCAGGTTCAGGAGTTAGTGATGCTTCCGGTTCTGGAGTTGCAGACTCCTATTAATTTGACCCATTCGAAAGGGAGGTCTGTAACTACAACTAGGAGTGGATGGCGGAAATTTAGCATGCCATGATTGATATTCATGATTCTATACAGGTATTACAGTTGTAGTGCAAGGAGCCCTCTATGGAGCATTCAACGATGACTAGGGAATAGTTTATAGCTCATGCTGTTTAGCCTGAGGCATGCCAAAGTTTTGAGAGGCGGCAAGTGTAGTTGTTTCTGAGGATGCTGAGGAGACTGAAGATGATGACGAGGCTGGTTCTGAGGCTAGTTCTAATGAGGTTTCTGGTTCTAAGGAGGAGGCCGAGTCCGATGATGACTAGTTTTTGTTGTTCGATATTTTGAGCATGATCTTAGGCGACTTCCTTTGGTTCTACAAAGTGAAGTTTTCTGTTAGCTTAGATCATTTCTATTTATGTTTATGTTTATTGTATTCTCTTTTGATGTACAATATCCACTTGGTGGATTATTTTGGATTATGATTGTTTATATGTACCACTTTTGGGTAATAGTACTTTTGTTGGTGTTCTTACACCATTAACATTTTAATGTTATTTGCAGTTGAATTATTCAGTTCATAAATGTTCAACTTTTGTTTTTATGTTGTTTAAGATTTGAATTCTTTAGTTTAGGAATGTTCAACTCTTGTAGTTTTTATTATTGATATGCTTTATTTGAATTTAATGTTTCCCTTTTGTGGTGTTGAAATGAGAGAACTTCTAAATTGGTTGCTATTTGCAAAAAGTATTCAATGAAGATTCTTCTAATTTGGATGGTGATGATAGTATTTGATCATATAAATGTTGGCAAGGTACATGGTTACCTCTTTCTAGGATGATAGAATGTTTAAGAATTTATTTCTTTGTGCAAATGTAATTTTGTTTCATTTTTTCAACTTTGTTTGAATGTTTGTATCACGTAGGTTCCAATAGCCACAAATTTGTGAGAAACCTCCATGGTTTACCAAATGCATAGGATGACTGATAAATCTTGTTGAATACATTTGATTCATGCTTAATCTTGTGATTATTTTGTGGAAGCATTAGATATGATCAAGACATTTGTTGATAAAGAGAACAACCATATCCAAAAGTAACTTACCCGTGAGTAGTGAGAATTTGCTAACCCCCTTGAGCTTAATAGTTTAGATCCTAGTTTAGTGATGAACTTGGTATTTGTAAATAATTTGAAAGATAGTTCATCATTGAATTGTGTAGGATTTTAAGAAATTTCTTGAACCTTTGAAATAATGCTAAATTGTCTTCCTTGCCATAAAAAACAAGGAACATTCACTTGAGGTTTGGTTGAAACCAAGTCGGGGAGAGTGAAAAGAAAAGTGGTAGGTTATTCAAAACTTTGAAAATTTTCAAACAAGCATGAAAAGAAAAATTGTGAAAATGAATGTGAAAAACAAAAGAAAAAGAATGCTTGTTTGAAGGAGAAAAATAGATAATGAAATAATATGCAAAAAGGTGTTGGAAGGGTGAGAAATAGAGAAAATAAAGTGTTGGATGGAGTTGAAATGTGTACATAACCTTGTATAGTGAATGTTTCTTTTTGCATTGGTAACTTTGAATCCATGGCCTTATAAATGACCCTTTGTTGTGAACTTAACCAAGCTACAACCTTTAAAGACCTTAGTGATAGTCTTGCTTCCTTTATTTCTTTGATGATTGTTTAGATGAATGTATGAATTAGTTTATATTTGCATCATTTTTTAGGTGAGTGAAATTGCTCCGCGGTTGCAAACGCGTTAATTTCTTCAATTCTTATTCGAAGAGGAGTGTTAGAGTGATTCGAGCATGAGAGTTTAGTTGCTACTTGAAGCATTGCATGATATTTGTTTAAGAACTAAACTGAATTTGCATTGTTTGATTCTAGGAAGTTGAAACCATTGCTTGTGTACATTTATTTGTTTAATTGAGCCATAAATCCATTCTTGGTTGAATTAAATGCTCAAGCAAATCCTCTTGTATTCAATGAGAGGCATACTTTTCTTGAGGACAAGCAAAGTTATAGTTGGGGAGAGTTTGTTGAATTCCAAACTTACTTTAAATTAATCATTAATTATTGGAATTTGTCAACTCTTTTTGTGTTGTTTTATTGGAATTTGTCAACTCTTTTGTGTTGTTTTGTTGAATTAAACTTTGTGAAAATACCTTTGGTTGCTTTGATCTGTGTTATTGTGCAAAAATTAGGCATAAAACATAAAAGTGTAAGACACAAGCAATTGGGCAAGGAATCCAAAGGAAGAGAAGGATTTCAACATGTTCGTTGTGCGAATAGCCAATGAGGAGTGCCAGCGAATGTTCACTGTGCGAATTCATGGCGAAGTCCCAGCGAGCCATCTCAAAAAGATGCCAGTGAGAAAAAGGTAATAAGTTCGCTAGGCGAACAAGCAATGAATGTTCGCTGTTGTGAAGTATCAGCAAAGAGCCAGCAAACCATCCCAGACTGAAGTCAGTAGCTAAAGGACCCTAACTTCGTTGTGCAAAGAATTGCTTGCACAGTGAACTTCAAATGTTTCTCAGAGGCGGTTTAACTGTTTAGAGGCACTTCAGGTGCCTAAAATGGTGTTCGCTAGGCGAAGAAACGATTCGCAGTGCAAACGTGACAAATTCTAAAAGTACTATATAAGTACTTTTCACTATTTTTGGGGATCATAACCCATTTCTACACACAAGAACTTCATTTTCTCAGATTTCTCCATCAAAAGGTGATATTTTGCAAATAGAAGCCGGATTCACATCCGAGTTCGATTCTTCGACGTGGATGCTTATTCATCTTCTTCCAAAACTTGTAAAGCAAACTACCATGATTATGGGTAGGTAATTTCTTTTGTATCAAAGATATAGGTAGTTTACCTTTTGCTTGTATTTATTTCTTTTGATTGGCCTTGTATGTGAACAAGTGATGATTAATATATGATGAATATGGTATCCAACTTTCACCTTTAGGTTAGAAACACTTCTTCTTTTGTTGAACTTACACTCCATATGCTCAGTCTTCAAGTCTCCAGCCTCTCATTTAAATCCTCCTTCGACTATCCCAGAATGAGTATATCATCTGCAAAAAGCACGCATCTTTGTGCTAACTCTTGGATCTATTACGCGAGTACATTCAAAATTAAGGTATAAATATATTGGCTTAGGGTTGAACTTTGATGCAAACCTATTTGATGGAACCTTATTTTAAATAAAAAAGTAGAATGACTTAAACTATATATGTGTGTGTGTGTGTGTGTGTGTGTGTGTGTGTGTGTGTGTGTGTGTGTGTGTGTGTGCGTGTGTGTGTGTGTGTGTGTGCGTGAAAGCAAAACACATGTAAAAGTACACGCATGCATAAAAAATGAAAAACATTGAAAGAAAGGAGAAATAAATACAAGGCACCTATATTCTTAGCATTAAGTTCCAAATTAGAAATGATCGGTAAAATGATGAAGTAATGGTTTGCTACGGTGGACATGTGCTTCTGATGCGGTGGAGATGGGGTTGACATATAAGGTTAACACTCAAATGTCCATGTCAGGAAGAGATCAAAAGTAATGTATAAGTGAGAGTGATTATGAATCAAAAAAATTTCTTCACATGTGATCCCTTATTTATGAGAGTTGGTTAAGGCGTTCAAGATCTAGATCATATATGGGCTTTCTCTTATTGATTATTTGGTCGGCCTAGAACACTTATCAACACTAAGAATCAAACACCACGCATGAAAATAATTGATCAAGGTTGGAATTCTATTGAATAATAAGATTAACCTTGTCTATAAATAGTGTGCTTGTACATTTTTAAAATACATAACATAGGTCATTATCATGTTATTTTCACTAGTTTATCATTTATCTTTATGATTTACTTTTTACTTATACATTTCTTAGTTTAGTGGCTCAAAAAAATCCAACTTGATACTTAAAATACTTAGGGAGGAAATAAGAGGACGTAATGTTAGTCGATATGACTAATTGAATCTCGAGGAGTGATTACATAAGTTATAACTATTTTGCAAAGAGGAAGTGCATTTTAAATGTTTTTTTTCCCGATTTTATGCACTATTGCAATTAGGAAACTACAAAAATAAAATTCAAACCACATATGTTGATACCAAACAAAAATTAAAATATTGAATACACTAATCGATTGTGGCAATTAATTGGGGTTTTCTCTACTTAACCAATATCAACAAGATCCAACACATAAATTTTAATATTTATGAACTAGCATAATAATGTTGCTAAAAAAATTTGTTAAGAAAAAATTGTTTCTAATCTATTACAAGGCCTAACTGGTTGTGACCCGACCCATTATAAAGTTTTCTAAAACCTTTAATGTCTAAAGAGTCTATGGACTGACTGATTAAATAATCACCAAATGATAAAGTCAATGCCGTAACGTCTGGTCAAGAACAATATCTTCTTAGTTGTAACTCACTGGAAGGTTTTAGGCCTCAAAGATTTGGGATGAAACTTGTCAAGAAGGAAACATGATTAGCTAAAATGCGTAGAACAAAAAAGTTAGATGAAATAATCAATAATCATTTGAAATCCCCCCTTCATTTTACAACTACCTAAGCTGGAAGGTTCTAGGTCCATGAAATCCAAGAACCTTGCTATAAAAGTCTAGTAAAACCATCACATCAAGGCACACACTTCCTAACCTAAAATACCTCTCACATTCGATAATAACTAACTTAAGCGTCAAGGTGTTTGCATGTACCACTCCTTTGATGTCGGACCAGAATATTAGAACACCTAGAATTCCTAAGGACGTGCTTAGAAAGATACATAGAGATTTGAAGAGATGACAAGAGTCAAGAATGAAATACCAGACTAACGCTAACCAATTAAAAACACATATCATGTTAGAGATCAAAGCACACTACAAAAGGTGCCAATGGTTTTGAATCATACAGACCTTCTAGGTCGACGACACTAGCTTAAATGACTTTCAAAAGGAACACTAGGAGTTAATTTTATGTAGATCAAGTATATCTCCTAGAAAAAATGTGTAATAACTAGACCTTCCTCGGCAGATTAATCCCTAAAGAACTCAAAGATAAACCTCGACCCTAATTTGCCAAAATTGACTTGAGGGGATAATGTTTTGTCCCAATCACTAGGTCAAACTAGGTGTGACCCAATCCATAATAGATTTTTATAAAAGCTGAAGCACCAGAAGAGTCTACAAACTATTTGATCAAATAATCACCAAATGATGATGTCAATATTGTGATGTCAGGTTAAAAACCCCATCTTAATTATAACCCGCTTGAAGGTTTTAGGCCTTTGAGACCTAGTGTGCCTACCCTAGAAGGAAACTTGATCATAACAAATTATTAAAACATGACCGTTAGATCACATAACTAATCATCATATAATATTTGTCCCTTTTTTACACCTTTTCCATATGGAAGGTTATAGGTACATGGAACCCTAAAAAGTTGATTTTATAGGCTATTAAAAACATCACATAAAGCTACACACTTTCTAACATAAAATATCTTTCAAATTAATCACAAATTTCGACGTCGAAGCGTTCACATGTACTACCCCTTTAATGTCAGACCAGAACATTAGAACATCTTTCGCACGCTGGAGTTCACCATCATATCCAAGCTTATGAGCTCATTCAAGAGTATCTTAGTTCCTCCAAGAACAAACAATTTACAAACTTTGGCAATTTATTCAAAAACGTTTTCCAAAAATTACATTTACAAAGCAATAAATAAAGATTAGTAGCTTAACTATTTATGTGTACAAACGAGAATTTTGTAGTTGGAGAAATTTTCTTCCAAAAGATGAAATTATGTTTACAATTAGCACAAAATTGAAACTATAAATTTACTAGAAATTAAAAATATAAGAATAGAAGGATGAAACGAATATTTTTATACTAGTTTGTTCATATCATCCTCACTAACTACTTGATTTTGTCCTAACACTGAAGGTGGTGGGTTTTATCCCTTTAAACCCCATAAGGTGTTTATGCAATATTTATAAGACTTTGTAAATCCTTGACCCTATAAAACTAAGTAACGACATGTTTGTATTGTCTTCTTTTTTTTAAAATGATTTTTATAGGTTAATAAAATTTTGTAGAAAAAAGATTTACGATGAAATTTTTATAAAAGGTTCAAATAAAAATTTAGTTTAAATAATTATTCATAAAATATTATTTTAGATATATCAACATTTTATCGAAAAATTTGTTGGATATCAAAATTTCAAAAAATTACTTAATTTTAAAGTTATTTCAAATAGTTTTTAATAAAAATTATTTTTGAGATACAAATTTTTTTTAAATTAAAATTTTGACTATATTTTGATCTTTAATTTTGTATGATGTCAAAATTAATTTTGTAATTTAAAAAAAGTTAATATAAAAAAATTTATAATATTTAAAAAAACGATTTTGCAAAATCTATTCTTAAAAATACAAAAAAATATATATATATACTTTTTTTAAAATTAAAACAAACAGGAGTTATACTAAATCTCGTAGACCTAACTCTAATTAATGAAATGCTCAAAAATTATTTTTCAAATCTTCACAAGCTCTAACTCATTTAACTCTTAGACAATCTCATTCCTTTGAATGTCCTTAGCCGCAGTTGATCTTATATATCAAAGCACAAAAAATATTAAAGACAAAACCCCTAAAAAAAAACTTTCACGTA